>CM058240.1:73203580-74403580 GCA_030180135.1 Orychophragmus violaceus
ACAGGTTAAGTGTCGGTCAACACATGCCTTGCGATTGGTTGATCGGTTCAATTAGATTGAACTGGTTATCATTCTTGGTTAAGGTAGATCAGATCGGTTTAAATTAGATGAATTGGTTCAATTAGATTGGACTGGTTATCTCAATTAGTATAAACCGATTTTATTGGATAAGATCAGTTTAATTGGATAAGTCGGTTCAATTGGATTGGACTGGTTATCGCGATTAGTTGAAACTGATTGAAGCGGTTCAATTGGATGGACTGGTTGAATTAGATTTGACCGGTATCTCAATTGGTCTAAAACCAGTTCATTTGGTCAATTACCGGTTCAATTGGATTGACCGGTTATCGGGTTTTTGTTAAGGTTGAATGCGAACCGTAATCATTTGGTTATTGAACCAAATGATTGAGAAACCGAACCAAATGACCTAACCCACTTTTGTTAGAACAATTAAGACTCAATTAAAATTAAAAGTTAATCGTGTTCTAAACCTATCGAATACACATTGGATGTGTATTAGATCAAAGTTTAGTTTTCAATATGGTCAACTGTCAAGACTCATTTCGTTGTTATGATAGTCTTGCCAAGAGCTTGGTGTCCACAATTACATGAGTAAGGCAGGTAGTTGTATTGATGGTCTTGCAGTGCTTGACATCAACAATTACATGACCTAAAAGATTGATTTACTAACCTTTTTAAAGTTCTGTTTCCTCAACTAAATATCAAGTGACCTTGATGTCTTGCCCAATCTTGTCTACTGTCAAGACTCATTTCGTTGTTGGATAGCCTTGGAGTCCTTGGTATCCACAATTACATGAGTAAGGCAGGTGATCATTGATAGACTTGCAGTGCGACTGTCAATGATCACGAGACTGAAAAGATTGGTTTACTTGACTGGGCCATCAGAAGTTCTGGGCCCAGAGACATCAGAGTGGATGAGACATGGATTGTCTTATCTGCGACCAAGAGTTGTAATGGGTACAATTAGCAATGATTTGCTAACCTAGATAACTGAAGTTTGGGTGATGGCGAGTCGTCCACTCAGATTTTGGTGAAGTATGAGTCTTGGATCATTATATTCATAGAGGAAACATTGTTTGAATATAATGCGAGTTTTCTTATTAGATCAGATTTCTCATTTCTTGAACTTCATAACTGAAATTTTCTTTTCTTAGATTTCAGCCTATGTCTAAAACTACTTTCTCGTTGCGATGCGTCCTTGAGAAGGACAAGTTAAATGGATCTAATTTCCTGGATTGGTATCGTAAGGACTATGTCCTTGAGAAAGCTCTCCCCGAAAGGCTTGGGACCAATGCCTCGCATGCAGTATATGATGCTTGGAATAAGCATTATATTGATGTGGTAGATGTGTGTGGTCTGATGTTGGCTACCATGAACTCGGACTTAAAGAATCAATACGAGAACATGGAGTCGCCAATAGAGATGATCACCAGCCTGAAACTGAAGTTTCAGGATCAGGCACGAGTTGAGAGATACCAGATGGTTAAGTCTCTCATTGGGTGCAGGCTACCAAAGGATGCTCCAGTGAGTCCTCATGTCATTAAAATGATGGGTTACATTGATAACCTGGGGAAACTGGATTGTCCTGTTAGCCTAGAGTTGGCTACTGAGATCATTATGCAGTCACTGCCGTCAAGTTATGATAAGTTTAGGAAAAGCTATATCAAGAATGACTTGACAAAGACGTTGACTGAGCTGCATGGCATGCTCAAGACAGCTGAGCAAAACATCATAAAGGGTAAAAGGTTTGAGACATCTTGGGTTGACAAGGATAGAGGCAGGGCCGTCTAGATTTGGAATAAGGATAAGCCTGTGTCATCTTATAAGCCCAAGTACGGCCCATCTGATGTTGGTAAGTGCTGCTACTGTGATGAGTTTGGGCATTGGAAGAGAGATTGCATTAAATTCTTGGAAGATTCACAAGAGAAGAAGGAGATGTACGGTACTTCTTCTTCAGGTATTGTGTTATTACTTCAAGTTCTACGTATGTATTGGATACTAGTTGTGGTTCTGATATTTTTGAAATATGCAGGGCCTAAACAATAGTAGAACGTTGAAGAAAGGACAAGTGGAACTGCGTGTCTGGTATGGAGCAATGGTTGCTGCATGAGCCGAAGAGATTCTCCACTTGTAGGAGCCTTTCAAGCTTGGTTTTTGAATTAAGTAATTGCTACTATGTACCTGCTTTATGCAGAGATGTCTTTCATTTTTTTGTAAGAATTTGGATGTTTTTCATTCCGATAAAAGACAAGTTTTGCTCTTTTGATCTTAATGAAATATTATATGGTAGCACCCCTTTTGATAATGGGTTTTATATCTTAAACCAATGAACGCTTGTATATATAACATAAATACCAAACGGTTTAAGTCTGAAGATTCGAAATCGATTTTCCTAAGCATAGTCGTTTCAACCACATAGAGTGGAGCGGATTCAGAAGTTCCATAGTTATGGGCTTTATGGGCTCATTTGATTATAAATCATATGAGATATGAATTCTGCTTACTGGGCCAAATGACTAAGGCTTCTTTAGCATAGCTAAAGAAAAGGGCCAAAGGCTTATTGGGCCTTACACATACTGATGTATGTGGCCCGATGAGCATTAATGCCAGAGGAAATCTTCAGTACTTCTTTACCTTTATTGATGACTTCAGTAAGTATGGGTGTGTTCATTTGATGAGACACGAGTCGGAATCTTTTGAAATGGTCAAAGGATTTCCAGAATGAAGTATAGAACTGATATGACAAAAGTATTAAAGATCCTCGATCAGATCGCGAAAGAGAATACTTGAGTCAAGAATTGAGTGATCATCCGAGTGAGTGTGAAGTCGTCTCACAGCTCATTTCTCCTGGAAAACCTGAATGGTATTTCCGAGAGAATGAATCGGACCTTATTGGATTTGCTCCGATTAATGATGAGTCACACGAATCTTCCATTATCCTTTTTAGGAATACGCTCTAGAAATGTATATGTGTTTACGCCAAATAGTTTTCTATCAGAATCAATTGAAAGACACCACATTGGATGTGGACTGGGAGTTTTCCAAGTATGTCTTCCTGATTAATTGGCAATGCAAGGTTTATGTTAAGCAGTGGTCAACAGACAACCTTGAACAAAATCTGATAAGTGCTGCTTCGCTGGTTGTCCTATGGAAACCGAGGCTTATTACTTTTGCAACCAATCCGAGAACAAAGTTTTGTTGTTCGGAACTCTGTTTTTCTAGATAGAAAATTTCTTTCCAAGAAGAACAGTGGGAGTAGAAGTAAAGCTCGAAGAAATTCGAGAAACACAGGAGGCTGTTCAACCTGTTGAGGGAGAGCAGCGGTTGGATCCACAAAGTGCTGTAGGACCTACACCTGTGGAGCCTGAAATTCGCAGATCCGAATGGATCCGTCACTAACCCGAGAGTGATTTCTCGTAACCAATTGCTGTGATCTGTTAATCATTGAAAAGTGACGAACTTGCGAAATTCAAGAAGCGATAGTGAGCCCCAACTCCGAAAATTTGCTAGGTATGCATGTTAGCTTCACCGATCAATTTCTGGATTGAAGCAAACATCTTGGAGTTGGAATCTACGTTCTGTTAAAACGGTCAAAAGTTTTGACTTGATCAGGAACGAATAGAAACCGTGCCTTTACAAGTAGACTAGTGGGAGCGTATTTGCATTTCTCACACTGTATGTATATAACATACTTATTCTCATAAACGACGTTCCGTCGCTTAAGTCTTAAGTGACTTAGGTCGGAAGTCATTTTCAACGATAGACATGGGAGAAGCCGCGTGAGTTCTTGGAATAAGGATCTATTGAAATAGATTGGGTAGGCTAATTGGATCGTGTCAGAATCCTTGTGTAGATAAGGTATTGGACAGTTCCAATATGCCTGATTCCAAGAATGGCTTCACACCAAAGGTATTATGGCAACAATATTAGCAAGAAGAAGTGTCTTGGACACTGGCTGAGCTAGTATGTATGAGTGTGATTCCTTATGCTTCTGCAATAGAATCCATCATGAATGCCATATTTTGCGCTCGTCTAGATGCAGCTTACGCATAAAGCATGACGAGAAGATACTAATATGTTCTGGTAAAAGTCACTGGACAGTTGTAAGGAATATCCCCAGGTGTTTGAGGAACACTAAGGATAGGTTCTTGTTCAATTGAGGAAGTGACGAGTCTGTTAAGAGTAGTTAGACGGAAAAAGACGACTTCCGGTTCCCACCTGGTTATGTCTCTTTGTCTGTGTAGCGGTGCTATCTGTTGGAAGGGATCCAAGCAGGGGACCGTAGAATAGTGCTTATTAGTGAATGGCGGTGTGGTTTATTGGAATGGTTCCAAGCAAGAACACCGCAGCCTCTCTCACAACCTAAGCACGAGTTTTATACTGTTGTTGTAGGTACTAGATATCTGAAGACGTGGTCTTGATTCTAGTGGGAGTTATGTTAGTTATGATGTTCACATAGACATGCTATCGTCATGTTTATGAAAAAAAACTGACATCAGCATTATTTGATTATTGGATAATTAAATAATGGTCCCAAAGTATTTATGTTCATTTTATAGGTCATCAAGTTGATGACTTGATCATGAAACCGTATAAGTGAAAGATGACATAAAATTATGTTTGTCCCTGGTCATAGGTTGTTAAAGTAGGACACTAACAACCGTTAAGACTGGTATGTGAGGTGACGTATGACTAAGTTTCATGGAGTCATTGATATGAGTATCAACGTCAATCACATAGATATATGTTGGTGAACATATGATCGGACATGACCCGCTAATGAGAACTCTACAGGATAGTTATATCAATGTCATAAGAGGTTCTCATTGCGACTATAGAGTATAGTCCTTAGACCTGAGTTCAGCATGCTTCCTAGCATGAGAATTGGTGCGCTTTGACCTTGTCAAACGTCGTTCCGTAACTGGCGGCTATAATGGCATTGCTTAGGCGTATCATGAAGTGTGTGTAGAAACAGGGATGGAACAAGAAGGGATTTTTTCCTCCTATATAACAGGAGATAAATATCTCAGGGCCCATCGAAGATTTGATACTGAGAAAATGCATGGCCGTGCTCAAACGAGGTGATTGTCAGTCGTTTTTTTATTAGTATAAATCAGGAGTTCGATGAACATGATGTTGGCTATAATAAGGATGACACATTTTCTTGCCTTATGCCATATCGAGATATAGTGACAAAGGGATTAGGGGAATATTTGATTCCAGTACAAGTGGAAGATTGTTGGGATTATGTCCTGAAATCATATTGTACTAACTCTGATAGATAGTTGTATTGTCAAGATCGGACAATCCATGTAATACTAGTGGTCATAATGTTTTGCTAGAAGCCGCTTATAACTTATGAGTTGTAACTCATTGCTAGTATTATGTGGACCTACAGGGTCACACACCTAAGCAAGCTGGATACACTTTGTCTGGGATTGATCATTGGTATATGGTCTGGTCAATGTGTATTGGATACACATTGAATTCGAGTTTTAAGAGGTGTGTCGATCGACACAAGGCTGGTTCCGAATCTGATGTTTCGGTTTATGATTTAAACGTTTTGGGTTTTGATCCAATGAACGGTTTTGTCATTCCAAGTGTATATATAAGCTTATATGCACGACCTGGAAGAGTAGCCGTTGCACTGGTTTTGCAGAAACAAAACCTAGCCACCTAGAAACTCAAGGATTTCTAGGAGATCCGATTCCCGGCACTAGCATCCCGGCGGATTCCAGCTTGTGTGAGTGTGGACTGCAGTAGAGGCGCAGCATCTGAGGCGCTCTCGATCTCACTTACCTGTTCATTATTCCGCTGCAAATATCCAGGTAAACACGAGATCATTCCTAATGATTCAATTAAATAAACTCGAGATCCTAGGCTTAGAACATGTGGAATTCTGAATCTGTTAGAATTGGCCCGAGTTCCATCATAGCAGTGGTTGTGTCGGTCTACGTCTGTCTCGCAGCTTCATATTCTCGTTCAAATTCTTCCATCTCTTCGATCTCTTTGTCAGTCATCTGCCTATTGGGGATGGTGTGCAGTTCCTTCCAACTCCGCAGTGATATGGCATTGCAATGATGCCTTGGATTAGTATCCGTACCTCCAGGGAGAAATCCGGTTTCCCTCTTAACAGCTCCAGCAGTTTGAGCAACTCGAGAATCCAACTGCTTCACATGTGTACTCAATGATTCATACTTCCCATTCAGATCTTCATACACAACATCCAGCTTCTTGTTGAATTCCACAGTGATCTTAGTCTGACCTTCCAGCACCCACTCCAGCATAGCTTCTATCTTGCTCTCATGAGCATTAGCAGTAGGAGGTGTCTGATATGAGGGTGATCCATAGTTCCTCTGATAAGAATTACCTTGCTGAAAAGGTTTCTGATAACCAGCAGTCTGTCCATAGCCTGAAGAGTTTTGGTTGCTTGTGAAAGCACTCTTCTGTCCACCATTAAAGAACATATTACCTTGCTGATTCCCAAACCTGTTTCCTTGGAATCCATAGCCACTAATGTAGTTCACATCCTCTTCTTGGTTATCCTCTTTACTCTCAAATACCTCATCCTGAGCAAAGTGGACAACCTTCTTTGCAGTCAACAAGTTGTGAAAAGAGTCCAACTAATTCTTGAATTCAATCATCTCCAGCTTATCAACCTTTCCACCAGATTCTTTCCTTCTTTTATCAGCAGTCTTGGTGCTGTTGCTGCTCACCAAGTTGTCAATTAGCACTCTAGCCTGCTCAGGAGTCCTTGTATTGAAATTGCCATTGCTGGCATTATCCAATGCAGACTGGTAGTGGAGATCAATACCTCTGAAGAATATGCCCAGCAGCGTCACTTCAGAGAATCCATGGCGAGGACAGTCACGCTGATACATCTTGAATCTCATCCAAGCAGACTTAAGAGGCTCTGTAGGACCTTGGATGAAGGTGAGAATATCCTGTCTCGACTGATCAGAGCAAGCATCATCATAAAAGTGCCTCAAAAACTCCATCTTCACAGCGTCTCAAGTGGTATACTTCCCAGTTGGAAGGTGTTTAAGTCAAGCTGCAACCTCTCCAACGAGAGAATAGGGGAAAAGCTTGAGATACATATAGTCATAGTTTACCCCATTATACTTCATTCCAGTGATGAAGTCTTCAAAATCATCAATATGATCCATGGGTTGCTCATGTGGTAGACCATGGAAAGGATTCTGCCTCAGAAGAGAGTAGTAGACAGTCTTGATCTCAAAATCATTCCTCTCAAAGCCAGGAGGTACAATTTCTGACCGGCTAGCATAGAACTCATCCGGACGGTTGTAGTCAGCAAGAGTCCTCTCATTAGCAGGAGGATTAACCATCTGCCCTTGACCTTGGGGCTGTTCAGGTTCAGGTTCAGGGATCACACGTCCCTCAGCATCAATCCTTAGCCCATCATCATTGTATCGATTTCCTGCACAACCAAAAACAAGCCAAACAAGAGAAAAATCAGTAACAAAGAAAATAAAAGCGACTTAGACTCAACTCTAGGACAAAATCTATCGGCGAACTCAGTTGAGTCCCCGGCAACGACGCCAAAAACTTGATAGGTCTAATTGTTGGAATTGTGTCCAGCAATCTCTGTACTGTCTCTATAACGTAAGAGTATGTCAGTGATCAGACATAAGTCATACAATACTGGGGGTCATGATGGCTTGCTAGAGTCCGCTCATGATCTATAAGTCTTGGACTTATTGCCTTTATTGTATGATCCCATATGGGTCACACGCTTAAGCTAGCAGGAAATAATGTTGGAACGGCATAGCAGAAGTACGACAAAAGTGCTAGGCATTTGTCGTACTAAGAGAGAAAGATTAATGGGTCTGATTAAATGGGATTTAATCAGATTGGGCCCAAAAGCCCAAAAGGGAAAGAGAAGGCTTTTAATGACTAAAAGCCAAAGTCTCCTTCTCCCTAACCCTAACTGAGCCGCGATCTCTCTCTCTTTCTGGCGCCTCTCTCCTTGTGGTCTAGCAACCAGTTTCCTGTGATTGCGTGTGTGAGCCTTTGGAGGATCCATCTCTCGGTGTATCTCCCTGATCATTGACCTGTTCTTCTTTCCGCTGCAAACAAACAGGTAAAAGGTGAGATCATATGATTCTAAATAAGAACACCTAGATCTAATGCATGTTTAGGTTGATATCAATATGAGAATTGAATCAGGATCAACCAAAACTTCCAACAGTGGTATCAGAGCCATTGGTTCTGTAGGTTTCTTGTTTAGATTCATTGTTTAGGTTGTTTAATCTGTTTAGATGTGTTTTGAATCCATTACTGATAAGAAAAACACATAAGAAACTGAATTAAATCCTGAACAAACACTTGAATCACAAAACCGAGCTATATGACTCGGGTTTTGTTGATTGGCCAAGGCGTGATCGACTCGGCTTGGCCGGTTGGTGATCACGGCCGAAAGGCGAACGATCGGGATCGGACGGTCGGGATGACCGGTTCGGTCGATCGGCCGAGTGATCGCACGGCGATCGCGACCGATTCCGATGCGTCCGTCCGTGCGCTGCGTCCCGTCCGTCTGGCGAGCGTCCATCCGGTCGCGTGCGCCGTCCCTGTCCCGTCCCGAACGTCCGGCTGGTTCGACCCGACCGTCCTCGATCTCGGATCGAACGGTTCGCGGCTGAGCGGCTGGACAAGATGTTCTTGGCTGGAAATTAGGTCACGACCAACTCGGTTTGGTTCGTGACTAATTCGGTTCGGTTCAATGCTCGGTTTAAGATTTAATTAAAATTGATTCGTTCTGGTTTAATAAACAGATTTTAATAATTTTATTAAAGTCTGGTTAAACCGGAATAAGAAATCCAATGTCGAAAGAAATATTGGATTTAGTGCCTAAACCGGGAATTTCTAATTTGATTTGGTTGGACCAAATAAATTGAGAAATTCCGGTTTAGTAAATAACCGGTTGACAATTGTGGTCATCGTAGTAATTAAATTTGGTTAGACCAATTTTAATGAACCAGACCGGTTATGTCAATTAATTGGACAATTGGGTCATGTCTTGGACATGGACCAATTCTTGGGCCTCGGGCCAAGAAGTTAAAACAATTGGGCCATTAATTGAGTCTTTCTTCAGATTAATTTAAAAACTATTTTATAAAATTATAAAGTCGTTTTAAATTAAAGTTTCCGAAATTTTATAATTAGAAAGTTTCTTAAAATAGAAGTTTCTGAATTTGCGGGTTTTGGATTTCAAGAAGTTTCTAAAGTTAGAAAGTTTCCGGTTTTAGAAAGTTTCCAATTTTAGAAAGTTTCTAAAAATAGTAGGTTTCCATAAATAGAAAGTTTCCCGAAATAGTAATCTTCTATTTTGGGAATGATTTTAATAAACCTACGAACCTCAAATAATATCAAGCGTTGGATGTCTTGTCCAGGCTATGTCAGCTGTCAAAGCCCATTCAATTGCATTCATGGCCTTACAGTGTGAGGATGTCTGCTTTTGCGTGGGTAAGACGGTTTGTGATTCATAAATGTCATTGGGAGTCCCAGACATTAATGATTACATGACTGTATAGTCCGGTTTTCTTGACCAGGCCATCGGGAGTCCCGGGCCTTGAGACATCAGGGTGGATTGGGCCTCGGGCCCAGATTCACAACCAAGAGTTATATCACGGATATAATTAGCCGATATAGGGCTTACCGATATAAGCTAAGGTTGGGTGACGGCCAGTGGCCCACTTTGATCTTAGTTATATGTGGATCTTGGAATCATTATATTCTATTGAGGGTAACTTATGTTATTGAATATAATGCGTGATTAATCATATTAATTTTAATACGAGATTAATCATATTGAACATATTAACTAAAATCCTTTTATCTTAAATTTCAGTTATGACTAGCACAAACAATCAAAACACTTTCTCGATCCGGTCTGTCCTTGAGATGGACAAGCTGAACGGATCAAATTTCTTGACTTGGTCGCGGAACCTGAGGCTAGTCCTCAGACAGGAGAGAAAGGACTATGTCCTTGAGAGAACTCTCCCCGTAAGAATCGGGTCCAATGCCTCCCATGCAGTATATAAAGCTTGGAATAAGCATTATAATGATGCGGTAGATGTGCGTGGTCTGATATTGGCTACCATGGACTCAGACTTGCGGGAGCAATATGAGAACATGGAGTCGCCAATAGAGATGATCAGCAGCCTGAAATTGAAATTTCAGGAGCAGATACGAGTGGAGAGATACCAGTTGGTTAAGTCTCTCACTAGCTGCAAGCTACCAGATGATCATCCAGTAAGTCCTCATATCAGTAAAATGATAGGTTATATAGATAACCTGAGGAAACTGGATTATCCAGTTGGCCAAGAATTGGCAACTGAAATCATTCTGCAGTCACTGCCGTCAAGCTATGATAAGTTCAGAAGGAACTATATCAAGAAAGGCTTAACGAAGACGCTGACTGAACTGCATGATATGCTCAAGATGGTTGAGCCAAACGTGAAGGGTAGGTTTATGAAACCTAGTACTGACAAGGGTGAAGACAAAGTTGTCCAGATTTTGAATCATGGCAAGCGTGTGTCTTCTGAGCTCAAGTCAGATACCTCTTACGTTGGTAAGTGCTGCTACTGTAAGGAGACAGGGCATTGGAAGAGAAATTGCATTAAATTCATGGAAGATGATGAGGAGTTAAAGTCGATGTATGAGACTACTTCCTCAGGTATTCATGTTATTACTTCAAGTTCTACCTTAAAGGTATTAGATACTGGTTGTGGCACTGATATTTGTGATAATATGCAGAGCCTAAGCAACAGTAGAACGTTGAAGGAAGGGCAAGTGAAACTACATGTCTGGAAGGAGCTTGGGATGCTGCCTCAGCCGTAGGGTTTTCACTTATAGATCCCTTTGAGGCTTGGTTTTGTATTAAGTAATTGCTACAATGTACCTGCTTTAAAGCAGAGTAGTCTTTCATTTTCTTGTAAGAATTTGAATGTTTTTCATTTTGATAAAAGACAAGGTTTTGTTCTTTTGATCTTAATGAAATATAAATTGTAGCACCCTATTCCAGGAATGGGTTTTATATCTTAAACCAAAGAGTGCCTAAATATAACATAAATACCGAATTGGTTTAAATCTGATGAATTAAACCTGAATTTTCTTGGTGTAAAAGTCTTGGTCACATAGAGTAAGACGGATTCAGAAATCCCATAGTTATGGACTGTTGGGCTCATTTGATACGATATCTTATGAGACTTGAATTCTGTTTACTGGACCAAAAGGCAAAGGGCCCATCTTAGCCGAGCTAGAGAAAGGCCCAAAGGCTTATTGGAGATTGAACATACTCATGTATGTGGTCCGATGAGCAGAAATGCCAGAGAAAATTTCCTGTACTTCATTGTCTCTACTGATTACTTCAGTGAGTGTGACTGTGTTCATTTGATGAGACACAAGAATTCTTTGACATGGTCAAAAGAGTTCCAGAATGAAGTATAGGATCTGAATGACAAAAGTATTAAGACTCTGGATTAAATCACGAGTGAGAATACTTAAGTCATTGATTGTGTGATCATCTTAATGAGTGTGAAATCATTTCACAGCTCATTTCTCCTGAAAACCTGAAAGGTGTTTCTGTGAGAAAGAATCAGATCTTATTAGAAATGATTAAAGATGAGTCACACGAATCTTCCATGATATTATTTAAGAATAACGCTCTAAAATATCTAAGTTTACGCTGAAATAGTTCCACAAATATCGGTTGAAAGACACCACGTTAATGTGGATTGGAATCGATCCAAATTTGTCTTTACTGAGTATTTGTACTTGTGCCACTTCGCTGGTTGTCCTAGAGAAACTAAGGCTTGTTACTTTTACGTCCAATCTGTTTTCTAAGAAGGGAAGTTATTTTCAAGAAGAACAGTGGGAGTAAAAGCATAACTCGAAGTTTTCTTAGGGAAACCAAGGCTCGGTACTTTTACGACCATTTTGTTTTCTAAGAAGGGAAATTACTTTCCAAGAAGAACAGTGGGAGTAAAAGGTATTTTTACGACCATTCTGTTTTCTAATAAGGGAAGTTACTTTCCAAGAAGAACAGTGGGAGTAAAAGTACAACTCGAAGAAATTCGAGAAATACAGGAGGCTGCTTAACCTATTGAGGGAGAGCAGCGGAAGGATTTACAGATTTCTGTAGAATCTACACCTGTGGAGCCTGAAGTTCGCAGATATGAAAGAATCAGTCACTAATCCGAGAATGAATTCTCGTCATTAGTTCATCCTGATGATCATTGAATGTTCGCATGATCTGATGATCATTGAAAGCGACGAATCTGCGAAATCCTAGGAAGCGAAAGTGAGCCCAAACTCCGAAGAATTACATTTTGTGTAAGTTGGCTTCATCGATCCATTCATGGATGGAAGCAAACATATCGGAGTTGGAATCTTCGTTCTGTTGAAGTAGTCAAGGTTTTGACTTGAACAGGAACGAAGCGGAACTGTGTGTTTACTAATAAATTAGTGGGAGCGATATTGCATTTCTCAAAGTGTATGTCGATGACATACTGATTCTCGGATATAACGTCCCAACGCTGTAGTCGGTAAAGGACTAGCTTGGGAGTTGGTTTAATAAATGACATGGGTAAAGCCACGTAGTTCTTGGATTTTGGATCTAAAGATAGAGATCCAAAAGAGCTGGTAGGACAAAGTCAGGATTCTTAAATTGACAAAGTCCTACACATTTTGAGCAATCCAAGAAGGGTTTTTAAGCCAATGTCGCATGGCAATACGTTAAGCAAGAAGCAGTGTCCTACGATAACTGCTGAGCTTGAATGCATGGATAGGATTCATATGCGACGGCAATTGGATCTATCATGTATGCCATGACACGTACTTGTTTTGATATTGCTTTAATGTTAAGCAAAACAAGTAAAGACCAGTCAAATCCAGCAAAGAATCAAGTTTCCTAAAGTATGTCCTAAAGTATTTAAGGAATACTAAGGATAAGTTCTTTAGGTAAAGAAGAAAGTGAGGTGCTACAAGTCGATAGAGTCTGAAAGGCAAGTTTCCAACAGACAAAGATGATTTCCAGTCACAGTCCGGATATGTCTTGTGTCTGTCTGGCGGTGCACGGCACTGTTGCTGACTCCATGACTTAAACTGAATGATTCGCAGCTTGGGAAGCGGCGAAAGAGGTTGTTTGGAAAGAATAGTTCATCACTGAACTTGATGTGATTCCCAGCTTAGATGAGACTAGCTGCACATCAAAGATCCAAACACTTAGTGGAATAACCTATTCCGTAAGATAAATGACAGAGATGTTAAGTAGATCAGCAAGTTTCAACGAATGAGAACGTTGCTAATCTATTAACGAAGCCACTCCTTGAGCCTAAGCACGAGTCGCGGACTGTTGCTGTAAGATAAGTGAAATTAAGATGTAGTCTTAATTTCAGTGGGAGTTAGTAAAGGGCTTTATTTAGTTATTGATGTGTTCTAGTAAAACATATAACGATGTTTAATGAAATTATTATTTCAAGATTATTTTAACTGTGATGAAATAATCGTTCCAAAATGAAATGAACCATTTTATAGGTCATCGAAGTAAATGACTTGATCTTGAGTCATCAAAGTCATTTAGCTTGATCATAAGACCCTATATTTGATAGATGGTTTATATCATCCTGTCCCTAGTCGAAGGTTGTTGAAATTGGAACACCAGCAACCGTGTGAGACTGGATTGGTACGTGACTTATGACAAAGTCTTAGTGTGTCATGGATGCGCGGCATCAAAGTCAGTACATAGGTGTATGTTGGGGAACATACGACCGGACAAGACCCGCTTATAAGAACTCTTCAGGATATTTATATCTGTGTCATAAGAGATTCTTACTACGACTATAGAGTATAGTCCTTAGACCTGAGTTCGCATGCATGTGACTGCACATGGACTGATGCACTTTGATCATTGTCTAACGCTATCGTTCTGCGATAGTTATAAGGACCTTGTTTGGGTACATTATGAAATGAGTAGTTTACAGTGATGGAACAAGACGGAATTTGTCCCTCCAATATAAATGGAGTGAATATCTCTAGGCCAATCGGAGATTTGAATACTGGAAAATGCATGGCCATGCTCAAACGGACTTTCCCGAGTCGTTTGTATTGTCAGTATCAAATCAGAGTCCGATGAACAAGATTAGGCTTTATAAGGATGACACTAATCTTGCCTTATGACTAATCGAGATATTGAGACGAAAGGGATTATGAATAC
This sequence comes from Orychophragmus violaceus, assembly GCA_030180135.1. Taxonomy (NCBI): domain Eukaryota; kingdom Viridiplantae; phylum Streptophyta; class Magnoliopsida; order Brassicales; family Brassicaceae; genus Orychophragmus; species Orychophragmus violaceus. The sequence goes on from CM058240.1 coordinate 73,217,838, forward strand.
AGAGATTCCAGTTCAAGTGGGAGATTGTTGGAATTGTGTCCAGCAATCTCTGTACTGTCTCTATAACGTAAGAGTATGTCAGTGATCAGACATAAGTCATACAATACTGGGGGTCATGATGGCTTGCTAGAGTCCGCTCATGATCTATAAGTCTTGGACTTATTGCCTTTATTGTATGATCCCATATGGGTCACACGCTTAAGCTAGCAGGAAATAATGTTGGAACGGCATAGCAGAAGTACGACAAAAGTGCTAGGCATTTGTCGTACTAAGAGAGAAAGATTAATGGGTCTGATTAAATGGGATTTAATCAGATTGGGCCCAAAAGCCCAAAAGGGAAAGAGAAGGCTTTTAATGACTAAAAGCCAAAGTCTCCTTCTCCCTAACCCTAACTGAGCCGCGATCTCTCTCTCTTTCTGGCGCCTCTCTCCTTGTGGTCTAGCAACCAGTTTCCTGTGATTGCGTGTGTGAGCCTTTGGAGGATCCATCTCTCGGTGTATCTCCCTGATCATTGACCTGTTCTTCTTTCCGCTGCAAACAAACAGGTAAAAGGTGAGATCATATGATTCTAAATAAGAACACCTAGATCTAATGCATGTTTAGGTTGATATCAATATGAGAATTGAATCAGGATCAACCAAAACTTCCAACACTAATGTTTTACTCCCTATTCTACTGCAAGTGCACAGTTATGCTATTGTAGTACTTAGGGTATCGAATCCACAAGGACTCACAGTTACACGATATATTGTATGTATTCAAGTTAAGCTAAATCAAACCAGAGAATGCAATAAAAAAAAGCAATAAACTAGAAAGTATTTTCAAATGGAGAAAGGAGTCAGACTTAGGAATTTCTCGGGAATTATGCTATGCCGGATACTTAACTAACATGATTCAGATTAAGCGTAGTTCAAGAACTAGAAACACAATACTAAACAATCCAACTCTCGCTGAGATTTTTTCTATATCTAGCAACCTAGTGATCCAAATCTCTTTGTGATCCTAGAGTTATAAACAAACATTAAGAACAGGTTCTATCGGTTCACAATTTTCCTAGACCAAATCTCCTTGTACCTAGTCAAATTGCTCACCCTAAGTTTAGGTCATATTATTGCTCACACTCTCGTGCTATTGCTAATTATCTCAGATTTATCACTCACACTCTCGTGCTGTTGTTAATTAAGCGCAACTTAGGTGATGAACGATAAGATAGTGAATCCTAATCAACCAGTTATCAAACAAGCATAAAACCTTTGTGAGAATCCCTAAATCTAACTAGGTTACTAATCAGACATGGAAGCAATTAAACAACACATCATGAATAGAAAACTAGAAACTGAATAGATAAAGCAAAAGGTGTTCGAAATCCTTCTCTCGAGGTTACAAGTAGCAAGAATCAACCCCAACTCAATATCTCTCAATCTCTCTCAAGCAAGAACAAGTCAAGAACAAGATAAAAGAATAATAAGTCTGAAACCCTAATAAAACTCTCTAAACACGATTTGGGGCCAGATTAGAATATAGGGAAACTTCGGGGTATTTTGTGCAATTCTTCAAAACTTGTCTAAACTCGGCGCATAACTTCTCTCGGGCTCAGTGTCGACCGACATCAAAGGTAGTGTCGGTCGACACTCCATCGTGGTTGAGACACCATCTTCAGCTCGTTGCACAAATCACCAGAAACTCCCCAAAATCCCTCTCTTTGCTCCAAACGCAAGCTTACCTGTAAAAGATTCAATAGACTCTAAAAACCAGGTTAAAGACTCAATATATACAACAATATCATGGTTGAAAACCTAGAAAAACCATGATATATCACATAACCGGACTCAAGTGCGACTATATTGAGAACCTCGAGTACCCTGACATTCATTATACCGATGAGATGAAAGCAATGTGGAAGCTTCTTGGGGTGGATTTCGATTTAGGCCCAAGTTTTACGCAACTAGTGGATGCTTGTACAAGATGTTCTGATTGGGAACCGCAATAAAGGATATGGCTGGGCTATCTAGCCATCTATGCAACCTTCATTGAGGCTCAACACTGGACAACCTCCACTAGGGGTGACATGGACATGCTTCTGCTGGTTCCAGGATCGATACAATCCCATCCATGGGGACGATTCCCCTTCAAGGTTCTGATAGATTTTGTTAAAGAGGCAAACAGAAAACTCGTGGATGGAAAAAATTATCAGATCAGAGGTTTTGCTGAGGTCCTGAACATCTGGATATACTGGCATGTCCCGCTATGGCGACAACTTATGGAGAGCCCTTAACGGATGGCCCAGACCTACCATTGCTGGAGTACCAGGGATCACGGAGTCGAAAGAAAGTCGATGAATCCTTACGAATAAATGTATTTCTTAGACTGTTCTGAAGTCTGAATTTTATATCAGACTTCTTGTGAAGTCTGATACATTTTTCCCAGTCTCGTACTATGTCTGACATTTTGATATTACAAATGCTTATATTCGTTTTGATATGTGACTTGTAATTTGATGACCCGCGTCAACAACTTCGTTTTCAAGGAATATGATGACATGTTTCCCGAGTGGGACAACCCTGATGAGGAGGACGACAAAGTTGAGAACATTGTGAAAGCAATGCTTGGACAGCTAGGGACTGTGCATTGGAGGTGGGGTTCTAAACACTGGAAAAGTGAAGGTATGTTCAAGACCAAAGCTAGAGGTCCTGTTAAGCTTGAGATTAAGTCTGAGAAAGTTGCGGATGAGGCTGGTGTGAAAAAGCGTAAGGTTGTGGGAGTCAAGAGGAAGTTGGTAGAGGCTGTTTCTGATATGAAGATGATGAAGAAGAGGTTGAGGTAGTTAGTAAGAAACCTAGAGTAAGGAAGGCTGGTCCTACGAATGGGGATGTTGTTCAAATGATTCAGGGTTTGCAAAAATCATTTGAAACTCGGATTGATGTATTGGTGGATGTTTTTAACGAGGGTTTTCGTCTGATGGGTATCAGAATTGATGATCTTGCCAAGAATGTTGAGACTTTGAAGAAAGAAAGTGTTGGAGTTGAACAGAAGGAGAAGAACAGAAGAAAGATTCTGCAGAACTGAAGGGAAATGAGGAGAAGAAAGCTGGTACTGGAGGGAAAGGAAGAGAGAAGAAGAAAGATGCAAGTGTTGCGGTTGATGATGAGATGAAGAAGGCCGGAGTTGGTGAGGATGTAGAAGATCCAACTGAAGATCTTAAGAATCAAGATAAAGTAATTGCTGATGTGGTTGACGAAGAGGGAGGAAGAAAGAAAAAGGAAAGGCCTCAGAGGGTCCCGAGGAAAGTTGTACTAAAGTTATCCGAACCTGAACATGCAGGGAAAGCAAAGCCTAAGAAAGCAGCAGACAAATCTGCCATTCTCTCTAAGGCCACCAAACCGACAGCGACTGATGAAGGGGTTAGTCTCCAAAACCCTCAGTCTCTGGATACATATAAGGAAAAGAACGATGAGCCTAAGAGAAGTAGCAGACTTATGAAGAAATCACTTGAGGGGAAGTAGCCTTGTCTTGCTTTATGAATATCCTTGACTTGTAAACACATAAACATAACTGTATTTGTTTTTTCCCCCTTGGTTCTTGTATTTTCTTTGAACATGGATTCCTGGCATTAGACTTATATTGCATTGGTTTGCTATGATTTTTAGTTGGCATTCAGCACATGTCAGACTTCTATAGAAATCTGACATGTGATGTATTCTAGTTACCAGACGTCTAGTGCAATCTGACATGGGTTGTCAAATTGTATATGCAGAGTATACCCGAAAGCACAGATCTGAGGTTCTTGATCGTTACACAGTCGGATACGGGCATAGACTTCGATTGTACGCGGATGTTTAAACAGGACACTAAGCAGGCAGCAGCTGAAGTTTACATGCAAGCGAAGGCAACCCAGGTTAAACATAAGGAGAAGATGAAGACTCCAGTTAAACCTGTTGTCCAAGCACAGGTTAAACCGGGATATGACCCTTGTGCTGCTATCACCAGGATGCAAGTGAAGGCACTGAATGATTACAACAAAATACAGTCGTATGTGTTGATACTCTACTTAGATTGTAAGTATGTACACCTAATATCTTAACTCGGTGTCTAACAAGCGTATTGTTCTTTATAGGGGTTATCCGACTAGGAAAGTGAACACATCACTACAATGCTATTATGATCTTCGCATTCCAAAGTAATGGCTGTATGACACGGTCAATATCACTCCAATGGTTATGAATTAAGAATTCCATTCCAATCTGGATGTATATTCAGACTTCCAAAGAAGTCTGGTTGTGTATTCAGACTTCCAAAGAAGTTTGGTGGTATATCCAGACTTTTGAAGCTTTCTGGTTGTGTTTTAGTTTTGTATATTAACACATGCTTGGCTTGATGCAGCAAATTGATGCGGGGATTGATCTGTTGAGGCTTCGCCAACACAACTATCTGGAATGGTTCAGGAGCGAGAGGTTGTGTTTCATTGACACACTCCCTCAAGCCTTGTGGCGTCAACACTATCCAGATTTTAAGAGCGGTGCAGAAGAGAATGGATCACCCACAGCTAGAATGCTTCCTCCTGGTTGTTTTGATTACTTCACTAGTGAACTTCACGTATTCTGCAAATCACCAAAGGCTTGGGGGGTGGAAATTGATTATATTTACACCGCATTGCACATTGGCGGAAGTCATTGGGTAGCAATTATGATTTCTATCCCGGATAGGCACGTAACAGTATGAGACAACATCATTAATCCGAGGACTGATGAGTTGTTCGGAGCGGCATTGGCATCAATCTGTGAGATGTTTCCTTATGCGATGCACATCTTGACACCAGCTGATGATGATGGGTTTCCTTACCCAATCGAAAGTTACACCTACACGATTGTTAGGAGCGACGATCTTCCTCAAAACCACAAACAGGTGGCTGTGGAGTGTTCTGCTTGAAGTTCATCGAGTTCCATTCACTTGGAATGGAGTTTCCAAAGTTTCTTTGTGATAAGAACATCAAGTCAATCAGGGACAGGCTAGCTTTTGACATAATGACTAAACTCAGGCGAATAGGTGAAGAGCAACGTAGCGAGTATGGTTTGCTAGACACCTACGCTGATAAGTAGACCGCCGCTATCTTTTGGATTCCCAAACATTGGATTTATTGCATATGAAATATCTATTGTGGTTATAAAAAAAAACACATCCATCTTTTGGCCTACTTTGTGCTTGTTTTTAGTTATGTAACAAACTTAAGCGCTAATCCTAGTTATGTTTATTACTACGCTTGTTGAAAACCCAAACAATTGAGACAAGTTTCAATATCAGACATCTAGAGTATATTACTACGTCAGACTTCAGTGAACCCTAAAAAATATCAGACTTCTGTAAACCCTAAAACTTATCAGACTTCACTGAACACGAACACATATCAGACTTCAGAAAACCCTAAATCATATCAGATTTCAACCATTTCTAGTCAGCCTCAGGTTGTGGACAATTAGGTTGTTTGTGGCCTGGTTGTTTGCAATTCGAACAACAATATTGCTTGTGTAGTTTCCGCGGTTTACTGCTCCTCTTCTTGGCAATTTCTAGCATAGATTGCCACCTTTCTGTCTTCCAGGCTTCCGCCTCTCTTCCGGCGGAAAGACACGCACGGTGTCATGATTAGCTTTGCCAGTAAAATTCTTTGGTAAGATGTTGCGCGAGTATGCAGCGTACAAGTAGTTCGTTCTGTAAGATGGATATACTAGGGTAGAAATGTGTAGCTCAAGGTCCGGTGCAGCGCATATGGCATGTGAGCAAGGTATCTTCTCGTAATCCCAAAAACCACATTCACACTTATGATGTTACAAATCGAGAACACAATCCCTATGTCCTCCCTTAACAACGAACTTATACGTATCTACGTGTTCTGCCGTCATCATATCTGCATAATATTCACGAATAGCCAGCAAATATTCAACTCCTCGGCTAAATGTTCTTGAGAGACTCATTGCATCTAGCCGCTTTTTAGAAAACCACGTCCCTAGTTTCTCTTGAATAAACTCTATAAGGAAAGATATGGGATATCCTTTTGCCTTCTTAACTGTGGAGTTTATAGACTCAGCAATGTTGCTCGTCTTTATGTTGTACCTGTATCCACCAATTTGAAAGAGGTTTACACAAGTAAGAATTAGAAAGTATCATCAAAACATAATGCTTTCATACTTCTCCAGTCGTCTGGAAAAATAATCAGACAGCAAGGGAAGTCTGAGTATTATATCAGACATCATTAGAAGTCTGAAAACTATTGTCAGACCGACAAGTACCTGTCTCCGTTGAAATGCACGCGTGACCATAGACTCACATCCGCCTCCTCCAAGTAATCAGCAAGTTCAGGATTTACCGCTCGTAAGGAAGCCATGTTTCGGTCAAAATTGTAAATCATATATGCATAAGCCGCGTTTTTCACCAAGTACAGAAGATGTTTTCCCCTGAACTTGGTAACTATGTTATTTTGTAGATGGTAATAGCATATCCCTCGCTGTGCCCAAGGGAAAACTGCTTCACACGCATTCTTGATCGACTCGCATCTATCCGAGACTATGACCAAAGGATATTGGTCTGAAATGCATTCTTTCAGTTTAGTGAAAAACCATTCCCACGAGTCATCATTCTCGGAGTCTACAATTCCGAAAGCCAACAGAAATATTTGAAAATTTTCGTCTTGTGCGGCCGCCACTAGCATAACACCCCCATACTTTCCATTAAGATGAGTACCATCCACCACAATGACTCTTCTAAGAAACGTAAACCCATGTATGGAAGCTCCAAATGCTATAAATAGATACTTAAATCTATTCTTCTCATCTAGCTCAAGAGCAGTTACTGTTACCGGGTTGGTTTGCCTGATTCCATGCAAAAAAAAAAGGCAGTCTCTCGTACCCATCTTCCGTTGTTCCTCTCACAATCCTTTGAGCATGTAACAATGCTCTGTATGCGGTTGTGTAGCTCATCCTAATCCCAAACTGCTTCTTCATTGATACTTTGACATGCTTTGGTGTTATCCCCTCAATTATACCAAAACTTTCAGTAAACAACCAACCAATATAAACTGGAGTATAACGTTTGCGCGTAGACATCCGGTCCGCCATCGAACATGAATGGGTTTTTGAATAGATCATCACCCATTACTTGTTTGGTTCGCTCTTCACACACGCTCGAAGCATCCACTTTCATCCTTCCACACGACATTTAGCCACAAAACGTCTCTTGTCAGACTTCTCTGTCCTAAATGAGAATTTCTTCATTATCGCCGTCAAACGTAGCTCTGATATTAGGTCTTTCTTGCTATCAAAATACTTATTGAGAATGATACCCTCAGATAAGTCCATTTTGCGAACACACCGATTACTCATACCCTCCAACTCATATTTCTTATAATCTTCATCTTCTTCCACATCTACATCTTCATGTTTCACTTTCCCATATAGGGTATAATCAACATCGTCATGGTAAGCCTCATCGTGTTTCATGAAAAAATTCTCAGGCACATCCAAGTTACCAACACCATTATTAGCACCACCACCACAAACAGAATCCTCGGAGACTGAGTCCACATCTTCCTCATTCCAGTCTTCTTCTTTGTCATCTTCGTCTACATCTTCAGCTTCATATTTATCATCATGATTCACAGCATCTTCATCATCCACACCGGATCGGCTCGAGACACATAGACGGATTAAATGCGTATTAGCTAATTGAACCATGCTCCTTACTTGCCTATCATTTGTGACATAAACCGGAGGGCTATCCGGATCCATTTGTTTCAAGAGTACTTCCGGCACTGGATATGATAACTCCATGAGCTCAGTTTTCTTGTCCAGCATATAATCATCTTGTACCATCTCAACAAGTTCTTGATGTGTAGAACCATCACGCAAAGTGATAAACCGCCCTCCTTTAAGCTTATCAACCACAAAATGCCAAATTTGGTCTCTCACAACCCATTCACCAAAATTAACAGGTAACTGGACCATTATCTGTATAAACAAACATGTATAAACAACATTAAAGATCTTTTGGGAAAAGTCAGACTTCTATGCGAAGTCTGATCCTATTTGCTACATTGCCAATATTATTCAAAAATTGATTTAAAAATAATTATCATGTATAAGAATGTAAAAATCACGCAGAAGGAATATAGAAAACTAATACACATTTATAAAAATAAAAATCAACAAAATTAATAAAAAAAAATATACAGTAAAATGCATTTTAAAAGTTCTTAATATTTCAGACGTCTATAGACGTCTGAAATTAACACCACCAGACGTCTATGGCAGTCTGAAAAGAGGGTATTTTTGCAATTGATTTTGAAATGCCAGACAGCGGATGCAGTCTGAAACCAATCAGAGAGCGTTCGCAGTCTGCTTTGGAAATTTTTGAATTTTTTGTCAGACAGCTAATGAAGTCTGAAAAAGGGGTAGTTTTGCAATTGATTTTGAAATGTCAGACTTCTCGAAGAAGTCTGATAGTTATCAGACTTCGGCCAAAGTCTGAAGAAAAAGTAGAGGGTAGTTTTGCAATTGATTTTGAAATGTCAGACTTCATGCGGAAGTCTGATACCTATCAAACCTCTAATGATGTCTGACAATATTTCCAGACAGCTAGTGAAGTGTGATGAAAAACATCGCATTTTCGAGCGTTGACCAAAATTTGATTGTTCAGATGTCTATAGACGTTTGGCAAAATTTTAGAATTTTAGATGTCTATAGCCGTCTGAAATTATTTTCCTTCGTTTCAGACAGATTTAGATGTCTGACAATTTTTTCCGCTTATTTTGGTCAACATCTGAAAATTTGGGTCAATTGCAGTTTCTACCCCCCATTATTTTCAGACAACAGATTCCGTCTGACAAAAAGTCAAGAATCGGTCAATTTCATGCCAGACTACATCAGAAGTCTAACAAAAAAAATTAAATTTGAATCAATTGCAAAACTACCCTCTTCTCATTTGAACTTCTTAACGATGTCTTTTTTTTTGTTTTCAAAGGATTTTCACAGACTTTTATGGAGGTCTGGCAATTGAAAGTCAATTGCAAAACTACCCTCTCGTTGACCATATTGAAGTTTACGAAAAAATTAGACTTAAACAGAAGTCTGAGATTATGATTCGGATCTGAAAATCAACGATATGAAAATATTCTTACCAATGTCCGATTTCCGTTTGTTTTTAACCTCGTCGATTTCCCAGAACGTCTAATATCTCCGAAAACCCCAAATCCGAGACATGTTTTGCTGTTTTTATAAGATGATAAACGATTTCGCTACTTTTGAATCGAAAAATCTCTGAAAATCAAAGGGGAAAAGAGAAATCGGTGAGGACAACGTCCGAGCTCAGATTCTTGAGCTTTAATTGAGCTTTAATGGTGGAAAAACGAGTTGGATTACACATTAACTGGTCGGCGATGGTGGGTGTCGTGGTTGTTGAGCATTCATGGCGATGGCATTTTCGTAAATATCCGAAATAATTTTGGATCCTTTTGTCTTTTGATTAAAATATCAGACTTCATATGAAGTCTGACGATGACATTCCTGTGAATACCCAAATTAGTAAAAAGATATATTAGCAATGGAGAGGAAGGAAAAGGCCGAGGGTATAATCAGGGTTGACTTCAATTTCGAAGGCATTTTTGCAAACAGCCCTATAATATTTTTATGAAAATTAATAAATATCAATTCCATTTAAAGAAATGTTATTAACCGTTTTTTTTTGGGTTCACAATGTCATTAACCATTTATGTAATAAAAAGTAAAAGAAAAGATTTAGGAGATAATTAAGGAGTATATTATTAACTACAATTTGACTTTTGTTTTAATAGATGTAAAAATGTTATGGTAGTTCTTATTTTTGTTTAGAATATCAATTAAATTCATATTATAATCAACTTATATCAACAACTGAAAATGTTGAAATATATGTTTTTCGAAATTGAATATTGAATAAATACATTAATTTATATTTAGTTAAAATTTGATCATTCACTTAATTGATATTTAAGTTAGGAGATTATATTGTTTGGAAAGTGGTTATTTAAAACATATTTGATAGTATAAAGAAATATTTTAATTTTTTTAATTGGAAGATATTCTAGTTAACATATCCGATTTGTTTAAAAAAAATTATACATTTTTTCCTTAATTATTTGGTAGTATAACAAATGAAATCAATGGCACAGACTGTAATTTAATAAAAATTTAATGACAGATATTTATTTGTGATTCTATTTTAATAGTATAGATTTCTTTTTTTATTTTTCTGATACATTGATGTCCAAAGGTTCAATTCATGGTTCATTTAGCACCTGCAAGTCTTTATATCATAAAAACGAACACTGGGATATTGAATTCACTTAATAACATCCTTTTTGTTTTTATAATATGTATGTGTTTTTAGAAGTTCTAATTATGCATACGAAATTACGATTATGTCGAGATGGAATCAATTTTTTAAAAAAGATAGTCCATAATACTAATGGAGTTTCTTTTAGTTTAGTTTGACTCAATTATTGATGCTGTTGATCAAATATTATTATGTTAATACTGATGTCGTGTTAGGGTGATAGGAACAGTTACCAGTTTTCTTAGTATTAGTAGTAGTTCTTATTATAATTTGGAGAATGGGGATGATTAATTGCAATGAGCCTCCCTGGATGCCTCAGATTTGTTCACATTGTAAAGAGATAGGCCACTCCTTGAAGCGTTGCAAGACAGCTCATGTTCTCTGTGGAGAGTGTAATTCCACATGTCACGCGACAGAAGCCTGTACTAGAAACAAAGGTAAAGGTCAAGGCAAAAAGAACGTAAACAGGATGAAAAGGAGACATCCAGACTATGATCCTCTTACGGACAAACGAAAGCAACTGGACTCTTCAATACCGGTCCATGAAAAAGCACCTGCACCTTTACAGGGCAAAGCTGTCTTGCCCTTAAATCAGAGTGAGACTGTTCTCCCTGCAGAAGGAATGCAGAGTAAGGCGGCTCCAATTTTGTCAAAGCAAACTTCGGATAATAACTCAACCAAGGTCGAATTTGACTCTTCAGATGTGCCATCATCTACTGACTCAGAGTTGTATGGTTCAGATGACGAGAGCTACAATAAAGTAATGAGCAGGAGACAAAGGAAGGTCTCCGGAGGCAAGAGCCTCAATAGAAATTAGTCCATATGTATACGGACCTTTTTGGGTGGAATGTTCGCGGATTCAACATATACTCACACCGCAGCGAATTCAATAAATGGTTTAAGTTAAATAAACTTCTTTTTGGTGGTCTCTTGGAGACGCACGTCCGTAAGTCGAAGATGCATAAGCTAGTTAAAGGCATCTTTAAAGGCTGGTCTTTTGACGAGAATAATGGCTTCTCGGACTTAGGTAAAATCTGGACTTTATGGCATCCTAGTGTAACTGTTTTGGTGATGTCCAAGTTCCTTCAAATGATAACGAGCGAGGTATATCTTCCTGCTGTTGGTACTACGGTCATAATATCGCTCATTTATGCTTCTAATGACGCCGATCAACGTAAGATTTTGTGGAACGAGTTAACCAATTCTTCCATGGATCCGAGAGTTATAGGAAAGCCTTGGATAGCTTTAGGCGACTTTAATCAGACGTTTGATTCCTCAGAGCACTCTCTAGCGCCCACGCTCAACGTCAATGCAAGGACTAGAGAGTTTAGAGACTGTCTCATTGACGCTTCTCTCACTGATCTCAACTTCCGTGGCAGCCTCTTCACTTGGTGGAGCGTAAATTGGCACGGATTGCTAAGAAGCTCGATAGAGTTCTAGTCAATGACCACTGGCTTAATGCATTCCCATCTTCTGTTGCATTTTTGACGTCCCTTCTTTCTCTGATCACGCTCCGAGCAGAGTGGTCATGAACCATGTAAGGCAAAAGAAGCCTTTCAGGTTCTTCAATATGCTCATTTAGAATGAAGGATTCTTGCCAATGATTGCTGAGAAGTGGTTCTCCATAAGTGTTCTTGGCTCTAATATGTAGAGGCCCACTCTCGACTGACTACATGTCAAGCAGCCACGCCTCAGGATCCTTCTCTGGCCAGCGCAAACTCCGAACTTGTGGCAGAAAAGAAATGGGCAGCTCTCACCAAAGCGGAGGAGTCATTTTTTCTGCAGAGATCTCGCATATCGGGGCTTAAATTCGGGGATAGTTGCACCAAATACTTCTATCGAATGACGGCTATGAGGAATGTCTCAAATCATATTCACTACCTCCATAATGACAATGGGGAACATGTTAATTTGCAGCAAGGAATCACTGAACTCTATATAGAGTATTCAAAACTCTCCTTGGGGGTCAAGCCTCGCCTCAACTTTTTATACAAGATGATATTAGTCTCTTGATGCCTTACAAATGCAGCGTTGGCGAGTCTGCTTTTATAGACAGAGATTTCACAGCGGAGGAAATACGCGATGTGTTTTCCTCTTTTCTAAAGAACAAAACAAGTGGGCCTGACGGCTTCTCAGCAGAGTTCTTCACCTCTACCTGGATGATTATTGCTGCAGCAGTCCAAGAATTTTTTGCATCTGGGTCTCTGCTCAAGGAGATTAATGCAACTTCTCTGGTTTTGATACCAAAGGTGACAAATGCTTCCCATACAACAGACTTCCGTCCTATCTCATGTCTCAATATGGTGTACAAAGTCATAGCAAAGCTGATAGCGGGTAGATTGAAATCTATTCTCTCACGTGTGGTCAATCCTTCTCAATCGGCTTTTGTTCAAGGAAGGCAGCTATCTGAAAATGTCCTTCTGGCAACCGAATTGGTCCATGGCTACAATCACAAATCAGTGAACCCTAGAGGTATGCTCAAAGTTGACTTACGGAAAGCTTTCGATACGCTAAGGTGGGACTTTATCATCGCCTCTCTCAGAGGCATCGGTTGCCCTGCCAGATTCGTTGGGTGGATTGAGGAGTGAATTTCTTCTCCTTCTTTCTCTATATCAGTCAATGGACAATCCGTAGGATACTTCAAAAGTGTAAGGGGAATACGCCAGGAAGAACCAATGTCCCCTTATCTTTTTGTACTGGCGATGGAAGCCTTTTTGCAGCTGCTTAAAGCGAGGTTTGACGCAGGATATATCTTCTACCACCCTATGAAGCCGGGCCTTGATATCAGTCATCTTATGTTCGCGGACGATGTAATGATATTCTTCGATGGTAGCTGCTCCTCTCTCCACGGTATATCGGAAGCTCTCGATGACTTTGCTAGTTGGTCTGGGCTTTGAATGAATAAAGAGAAAACGCAGCTCTTCACTGTGGGATCAAGCCAGAATGACTCCGATGAAATAGCTCGCTTCAGATTCAACTCTGGCTCGCTCCCGATTAGGTACCTTGGCCTTCCTCTGATGCATCGTAAGCTGCGCGTATCTGAATATGATCCTTTGATCGCAGCTCTCCTCAAGCGGTTCACGGGCTGGGCAAACCTTACTCTGTCATTTGCCGGTAGGGCTGAGCTTATTAAGACGGTAATCACAGGAACTGTGGTGTTTTGGATGCAGGTTTTATTCTCCCAAAAAGCTGTATCCGGAAAATTCAATCTCTATGTACAAAGTTCCTCTGGTCAGGAAAAACAGACGGTAATGCTCACTCAAAAGTTTTGTGGTCAGCTCTCTGTCTACCAAAAAAGGAAGGAGGTCTCGGTCTAAGAAACTTCGAAGTATGGAACAAAGTGCTCTGTCTCAGGCTAATCTGGTTGCTGCTATCGAGTTCAGAGTCTCTATGGGCTAAATGGACTAGAACCACTTATCTAAAAGGCCAATCTTTTTGGTCTTTAGCAGAAATAGTTAATGACTCTTGTAGCTGGAGATCATTACTCCGATTGCGCCCGCTGTCTAGGCCACTGGTCTCTGTTCAGGTCGGGAATGGCAGTACGACGCACTTCTGGTACGACTCATGGTCATCGCTGGGACCTCTTATTGATCTCTTCGGGGATGCTGGTCCAAGAGAGTTCAACGTTCCGCAACAGAGTTTAGTGTCCTCTGTTTGTAATCCGGCACAATGGCTTATTCCACATGCTCGGTCTGAAAATGCTCTAAACCTGCAGATATACCTGACTTCCATTCCGCTTCCCTCATGCTCTGACCAACCTGATGTTACGCTCTGGAATGTCAACAACAAACTATCCACTAGCTTCTCTTCGGCTCAGCTTTGGGAAAGCTTGCGTCCAAGAGATACAAAGAAGACTTGGGCATCTTCCATCTGGTACAAGGGTTGCATTCCTAAGCTGGCTTTTAACAGGTGGATTGCTCATCTAAACAGACTTCCGACCAGAACTAGACTTGTCTCTTGGGGTATAAATACTAGTCCGCTTTGTGTGATTTGCTCGGGATGGCCTGAAACTAGGGATCACCTTTTGCTTGTCTTTGACTATAGTGTGGCGTTATGGAGGATGGTCATGGCCATACTTAATCCGGTCCAGCAGAGCTTCAATGTCTGGGATGATTTTATATCATGGACGCAAACCGGTTCTCTTACTGCCCCAAGAACGCTAAGGAAGATAGTGGCTCAGTCCGTGGTCTTTCATATCTGGAAGCAAAGGAACAACGCTCTTCACAACCGTATTGCCATCCCGTACGAGATAATCTTTAGGATTATAGACAGAGAAGTCAGGAACACCATTACTGCGATATTGGACCGTAAAAAGTTCGTTAAATTGACGTGCCACTGGATAAGATGAAGTTATTCAAGCCTTGTGCTTGTGTGGTCTAATGTCTCCTTGTTTTTTCTTGCTTTTTTTTTTGCTCAGGTTTCATTACATAGGATGTAAATTATCTGCAACCTTTTCACTTTCATTTACGAAATATTAACCATTATGCAAAAAAAAAAATGAGCCTCTAATGGAACAAACATTTTTTATTTGGGAAACATCTTGACTTAAATTTCAAAAAAAAAAAATCCTGACTGAATACTTTTTTTGGGTCTGGACCCGGACACTGAATGAATCCTAGAGTAATCTTCCGAAGCATGTAGAAATTCAGTTTTTTTTCTATTAGAAAATTTTTACGATAGCGAAGAAAAAGATTAAAACTGTAGCAGTTGAGACAAATGTGGAACAAACATTCAAGTAGCTAACAAACTAAAAGAGAGAATTGAAATACAAGCTGATAAGTTATAAACTAAAAAAAAAAATTATTTCACTCACTACAGGAAATCATACATATAAGGACGAAATTATTCCATCATTACTGATTTTACGATCGATTTGAAAATCATGGTAAATTTGACGAAAAGTAGCAATGAACCGGAAATCGTGGTAAAATCGACCAACGTAACGACAAAAGTTCGACAAAATATTCCATTTTAGCCTTCTTTACAATATTCTCAAGAGATGCATAAGACGATCCCGTCATTTTACGAACGGAGCTTCATTCAACACATATAGTCATTACATATTGAAGACCAAGACAAACGTAGAAGAGAAGCAAGCGGCTACCGAACAACAAATTCGAGCTCAAGATATCTTATTCGACTTATAGCCTGAGGGTAATCCCTTATTTTAAGCGGCTTTGGAGGAAAGAAGGAGGAGTCAGGCAGTGGGACCAAGCTAAGTATCTTCTTTGGCACTAGACACTATCATACTAAGATTTTGCGACACCTTTTTAGAGACCCTAAATCCACACCTTTTTAGAGACCCTTGAGACATTAGAGAGCGTCTTTAAATCCACACCTTTTTAGAGACCCTTTTTATCATATGTGGATTTGGCGTTGTGCCCTTGATTTAACGATCGCGCAAGGTCATTGTTTTCGTAGATATGATTCTTCTGCAAGAGGGGGACCTTGAGACATTAGAGAGCGTCTTTCTTACCACCGACCACTTCAGATAAAAGGTGTTAATCCTTTTACCGATTTGCCTCCGAGAGAACTCGATGCTCTCCCTTCCAAAGCTTCCTCTGCAAAAGCCTGGTAAGTGATCACTCCCTTGCGGCCTACTTTTCATGTCTAGTTTTCTGCATTTTATGAATTGCCTTTTTAGGAAACCTTTGACGCAGGCTCATGTCCTCATTTTTTTACTTTGCACTAGATCTACGCCTCCAAGCTTCATGCAGTGGTCCGACATTGTCTCACTCCTCTTCTCGTCGTCTGAAGGTGGGGTTCTCCTCTAGTCAGCCTTAAAGCATTATCGTGTGTCTGCTTCTGTAGGTTCTTCTAGGAGCGCCGGCCATGTAATACCCATGATCATGTGTATTTCAAAATTGACTTGATAAGCCGTAAAAAAAAAATCAGACAAAGACGTGAAAGAATAACCATTCAAACCCAAACCGGAAGATACCATTGACATATACCCAAACACTTAACTTGAGGTTCCCCAAAACACATTCTAGATATATAGGCTGAACACTTAACCATGTATCCCTATCAAATGTAACCCAAAACCGGCCAACCCAAATCAGATTCAGTAGTAAGTGCGTCTCGGACCAAGACCAAGTATCACATGAAATGAAACTCATACACACTCGCTTTGTAAAATTTTCCATACACATCTTTTAGTTAAATTTTCATCCGTTAAAAAACACCATATAGGTATTGACAAGAGCTTAAATCCCCAAAAAAATTCATACTTAATATAAAACATATTTGGCGTTGCAAAAAATCTGGACACTACACATGCATTCCCTAAGCTCCTTTGCATGATCGGATCTTACTATAGGTTACCACCTGCAAAACAAGTAGAGTCGTTAGCAACTATTTTGTCTAGCGAGTATTTTGTCCAGCGAGTTGGGTTCCCCCTAACCGCATAATCAATCCCCCGCAAACCCAAGATAACATTCATCACACAACCATCAATCCATATCATAATAATCTGCATGTATATCACATATACTATATGCATATGCTTTCTCGATACACAGCCATCAAATCCTCTGCTGCATATTTGTCATTTCCCATTCCACACCATTGGTCACGTTTTTTCATCACCCGGTCTGTACCCACAAAAGGTTGAAAGACACTTTGGTCATTAAATCACATACACATATCTGACTTCCTTAAATACATGAACGACTGGATAAACGTATTGTCATATGATGCACGACCCTAAGCTGAAATCCCATATATCTGTGGGCTTACACATAGATGGGTTATCAAATGGTCAGCATAACAATTCTCTCATACATACCACATAATTCATAATTATAGAATTTTCTTTTTTGGATAACAATAATAATGCATATCATAATCATTCCACATTCTAACCACCTAGGCCAAATGGCTACATGCTATAATTCATATTCATTAATACCAAGGACAACCATTATCTGGAATCATAAAAATATCTCTTACTTGTCTTGCAGTAAAGCAACAAGAATAACCAAAACCCACCTCGGCCTTGCCGAGACCAAATAATGATACTCTAAGGTTCGCGTCGGTTCATGGTTTTCTTAGACAAATTCTTGGTTCTAAGGTGGTCCGACCATAATTAGGAAAATATTTGAATATCTAGATTCAGGACGGAAAGCTAAGTCGGAAAGGAAATTTTGGGCTTAATAATTTGGCCGAAGATTTTTATCCTAAACTGCTTGATAATGTTCCGATGTTCTATAAGCTGGTCGGTTTCTCTTCAACTTATTTTTATCGTAGGTTTTCGTGTTTTCCTAGGAATGGTCGAGAAAGAATACTTGCTGATTGAAACAGACCAGATTAGCTATATGCCAATCGATTTGAGATTCAACCACCTTTATTCATAGTGCCGATTTCGAGCTGAAACCAGAGTACTTCACCATGGTTGGAAAACATCAGTTTCATGGGAACTCTCATGAACATCCCATGGACCATATAGACGTATTTGAAGACTTGGTCCGCATTATTAAGTTCAAAGAAGTCTATACTCTGACTACCTCTTCTGCAAGCTCTTCCAATACTCTCTTGCTGGGAAAGCAACTTATGGATAAAGTAGTTGATACTAGGTTCTTTGACTACTTTTGATGAGACCAAGAATGCATTTATTTGAAACTTCTATGATGATGCATTGTCTGAGGATCTGAGGAACATGATCTCCACATTCAAACAAGGTCCAACTGAAGCTTGAAAGGCAGCTTGGATCAGATTCATAGATTACCAGAAAAAATTGTATGCACCATGGTTTCACTGATGTTCAGCTGTTGGAAATTTTCTACAGAGAAGTTGATTGGATGTATCAGATAGCTTTAGATTCATTAAGCAATGTAAACTTCAATACAAGGTATCATGTAGATGCTTACACCTTTATTGAGAACTTGGCTTCAAGTCACAACACTAAGAAGTCTTATTTTGAGAGGCAGAAACAAGTTAGCCGGTAGAAGGAAGTGAAATTGTTAAAGTTAAGGCTAAGCTTGATTCAATGTAAAACCTTTTGATGGTTAAGAAGTTTGTCGAATTACTGCAAAGGTTGAGACTTTTGAAAAAGATGTGAACTATATCAATGGAGTTGGTTTCCAAGGACAGATATATTCTTATCAACTGAGCAACATATATACTTTCAATGGCAATCAGAACAACTTTGTGTTAACTCTGATATTATAATTTCAGAAGCCTTTTTGTTACAATGATTTAAGAGACAATGTCAATCCTTCTTACCAACCACCTTCTTCTCCAGCCTACGATAACAAGGTTCAACCCATGCTTTAGCATATTCTGAAGAGATAGCAGAAAATCAGAGTGAATTTAAATGGGAAAATATTCCATGTATCAAGACCTCAGTGGAAAGTTGTAGACTCTGACAAACAGAGTTGATAACTTAGATACTCGCATGATGCAAGATGAGGCAGCTATTAAGGGGGAAGATGGTGTTATCAATCGACACTGGTGATTTCGTGGTAAGGTCTCCTCTTTAAAAAGCGCAATTTCTCTTCATCTTCTCTCAAACCCTTAGAACAAAAACCGCCATTGATACACTCCAAATATGATTTCTCTCAATTCTCAACAGATTTGAGTGATTCAACTCCGATTTATGTGCTCTGAATTTGTGATTTACATTTCAGTTTCAATGTTTTGAAATATTATTTTTGCTTCCATTGATTGATTTTTTGATGGGGTTATGCCTCATTGGGTTCTTAAGTAGTGAAATCGACTTGTCCATGTAGTTTTCTCGATTCATTTCCTAAGTTTTCGAAAATTTTGGTTTAATGATAAAACTTGTGAAAATGTGCGGAATTGATGAACTGAATACAAAAATGGACGCATTGTTATATTGTGACTGATTTTGATAATGATCTATATGAGAAACTATCGATTTTTGTTTTTGATTTTTTCTGATTTTTTTCGATTTACATTTCAGTTTCAATGTTTTGAAATTTTATTTTTTCTTCCATTGATTGATTTCTTGATGGGGTTATGCCTCATTGGGTCTTAAGTAGTGAAATCGACTTGTCCATGTAGTTTTCTCGATTCATTCCCCAAGTTTTCGAAAATTTTGGGTAATGATAAAACTTGTGAAAATGTGTGGAATTGATGAACTGAATACAAAAATGGACCCATTGTTATATTGTGACTTATTTTGATAATGATCTATATGAAAAACTATCGATTTTTGTTTTTGATATTTTCTAATTTTTTTGGATTTTGATTTTTGATAGCATATGGCTTCACGTTCCAAGAGAGTACGCAAAGACAACACAAGTCCATCTGGGAAAACACCACCACCTCCTCCGTCACCTCTGCTAGAACCACCACTGACTCCTCAGTCTCCTCTAGATCTCTTCATGCACCTCCGACTGAGTAACCGACATATCCCTCGCCTCGGGATGAAAAGAGTCCAATAATGACATATAAGGAATGGTATGGATCATTGAATGACGTGGAATAGTTGGTTGAGTGTCTAGATGTGCCTCTTTCCTAGATGTGGGATGAGTACGACACATTGTTGTACAATTGATGGTGCAATGTCGATATTGATCCCACATGACTAATCTGCCATGATACACTAAGGAGGATGGGGATACTGGATAATGTGGTCTGATGCCTATGGAGGATAAATTTGGAGACATGGCTACTATGCACTACTACTTGTACACTGAGCTATTTCGTTATCTAATTGCCATTGTGCGCATCTAATACCGATAGGAGCTTGTGTGTAATGCACATGAAGGTGTTATGACCTTCATGATCCACAATATGCGCACGATTTATGGCTTTAGGAAGGGTTACACTAGAGTGACACTACCAGAGAGGTTATGGATTTCCGAACTTTTGGGGCAAATATGGAGTAGGACACTACGTTTCCAAGAACTCCACTCATACAAACGTTCAAGATCTGGTCATTAGGTATATCCTATGATTCCTCGCGAACACTCTCTTGTGTAAAATGGAGCCTAAAAATAAGATAGAGACAATGGAGAGCCTCATGACCTATATATTCCATCACTTCGAGATACCTTTAACATGGTACACATGCGTCCAGAATACTTATGAGATTAGAGAAGCCCATTTGAAGAGTGTGCATTGGCTCAAGGGTGATTTACGGTTGTCTTACAGAGACAACACATTACATTATCTAGTTCAGCTTCAGATACGAGAGTTGACATCGATTGGTACAAAGGAAACTCAGCGATTCGAGCCTGACTTGAGGATGAGGAGAGCTGCACCTCCTGCTCGCGCCCGCAGAGGCTCTTCTGCCAAATCTGTTGCTACATTTGATGAGGATGAGCCAGTTCCAGACCTTCCTAGAGGCATATCCGCGCATCCTTACTTTCCTTTGGAGGCTCCGGAGCCGCCTGGTTATGATTTGTATGGTCATGGATACTGACGATACATGATGAGCACGATTAGGCAGATGTGGAGCCACATAGCTAAAGCGATGACTTTCACTTGTGTCCGCTCTACTCAGGGTCGCAGACACCATCACTCTCCCATTCCACTTGTTGACGAGAGTACCGATGAAGATTATTTCCTCCATTTGTTTTGGTTCTTTTCTTTTCTTCTTTTGTTTTTTCTTTGTCTTGAGTCATTTATGTTTGTCAGCTTCTATTAGTTACGTTTGTATAACTTTTCTATTATTATCATTTTGCTTTTGACTTGCTTTCTGAGTGATCTAACAGTGCTAACATCAGAGAATTTGTGTAACATACACAAATGTTAGATCAAAGTCGAGTTTGTCGCTTTGGTATTGACATTTGCACATTGTATCAATCGACACCATGGCAGCGTCGGTCGAAACCATCTCAAAAATGTGCTGATCTATGTTGTTCTATGACTATGTGTCGACCTAAGCTCGGTATTGATCGACAGCAGGTTGTGTGTTGGTCGATACCCTTCACGAGTCAATGTAAGGTAACCGTAATTATCAGTCTCCACTCATTTATGATTCCCTTTCAGCGAATCTAGGCTTTATAACATTGGGGAAAGTGTCATTTAATTCTGGGGGAGGTAGTTACCGAATTTGTGTTTTCTTTTGTTAGAGTCAGTTAAGTCTTTTTTATCAAGTCAAACTTTTGTGTAGGAAACTATATTTTTTTGAGGGAATCACCACATTTTCAGGAACCTAAGTGTGATACCCTGTTTCAAGACATCGTCAACGGCAGCTTACAAGTCAACGAGCAGCTTACAAGTTAACGAGAAGTCATTAGAAGGCACATCTGTAATTTTGGAAGTTCATGGGTATTTTGGTAATTTTACTAAAAGTAAACACGGAAAGCTTTGACGGGCCAAGAAACTTTCTTGTAAATTAAAGAAGTTACTTAGAAGATAGAGAACAATGAAAACGAAATTTAAAAAGGTTCTACGGGCTGTCGGGAATGGAAAACCCGACAAACCGAGAAAAAGACAAAAAAACTTCTGTTTGACGTTTTGGAAGCTACAGGAAGCAAAAACGGACCAAACGAATTGCAGAGAAACATGTATAAATGTCTGGGAAAATAAAAATGAGTTTAGCAATATTTAGGGAATTTTGGGAAGAGATGGAAAACGGCTCAGGACGCCACATGCCACATGGCGATAGCCGATTTGTACACTGGTAATGCATGAATATTAGCTGCTGGATATAATGAAAACATCAGGAGAAATATGGTGGAGACACATGGATAGCTATGTGTCACTTGATTAATTACCTTGAGTGACACCTAGCCTATGGAGATTTATGAATTTGGCCATGAATTTGATTATTAAAAACTAAGTGCACTTCATTCTTCATTCATCTCCTTCATCCAGCAAAGAAAACTCAGACGAAACTCATATTTCTCCTCTCCTCTACGCCAATGAGCCACCACCTCCTCTCTCTGATCCACGCCGGCGAATCACCACCATCTCTCCTCCTCTTTTTGATTACTTGTACACAAGTTTCACCCAATAATCTATAATCCTTGTTAAATCTCCCTAAATAATCCTTAACCAATAAATCCATGTTATTAGCTCATCACCTAAAACAGCCAGAGGAAGCCACGCTTCGTCAAAGATCTCGCAGGAATTGTCGCCCGATCCGCCGTCCTCCTCTGCATTGTTTCTCTTCCGCTGGTTCTCTCCTCTATCATCTCACGACTAGATTCGTCCTTCTCATCGGAATCCTTGCCGAAGCTGTTCACCATCTCCAAAGAAGCCCTTACACGGGTAAGCTCTCACCGAGTATTTTCTCTCTCTCTCTCTCTCTCTCTCTCTCTCTCTCTCTCTCTCTCTCTCTCTCTCTCTCTCTCTCTCTCTCTCTCTCTCTCTCTCAGAGTCTCACTGGTAGTCACACCTCAGCCGGTCATATCACTGTCGATCTCCTCTCTTCACTGGTCAACCAGTGGTCAAGTCTTGGTTGGACTGGTCAACGCCGGCCATCTGTCGTGGTCAACGCCGCCGGTCATACCTTCTCTCGTTTCTGGTTAGTCCTCCTCTCGCCGGTCATTAGTTCGGGTCAACACTTGCGTGGTCAACGCACGGTCAAGTTTGGGTTAAAGCTCAGGTCAAAGTAAGTCAATGGTTCAGGGAAGGTTCATGTTAACATCAGTTCAGTCTCGGGTCTCGTGATTTCCGTCATTTGTCCATCCGTCATTATAATCGCATTAATCGCACTGTGAGTTAGCTAAACCGTCGTATGATGCATTTTGGTTAGATCGAATCATATAGATCGCAAAATCATATATTTGACACCTTGTTTGGTCGGTGGAGAGATTGTGCCTTTTAATCTTTATTATCACAACACTTTTGGCTGGGACTGTTGACCTTCTATGTTTTCATTCTTGTATGTTTGGAACACATTTCTTCCTCATTTTCATGGATGTTATAACGGGCCTGACACGCCTCAACTTGGGAGATAGCATTGTGGGTGACAATTTATTTGAACCCTTGAGTGAATGCACTTGGAGTCCAGCCTCGAGAAGCCACTTGTCCCACGGGTGTCTGTCCTTGGATCTATTTGGAGCTTGGTGGTTCAACGTCTTGTGCCATACTAGACCTAATTGGGAGGGACCAGCCGCTTGTCGGGGTTCCTGGGTTGGTCCACATTTGGTTTTCATGGCTTTGATATTCATGGTACTCATATTATCGTCCTTTTTATAATAACAATTATCTGGATCAATTTTGTTGGGTCATCTGATTCGTGCGGTATCATTTTTCTACCAAAATTGATTGCATTTAGATGGAACAGTCGCTGAACGAAGGGTAGGTGCTCATCCATTCCGGAATGAGGAGTATCCTTCACTGTGAGCCCATTGGTTTGGTGTGGCCTCTTTGGGGGGAAGAATTCTTCTTGCGGTACCTTTTGGGGGGGGGGGGGGGGGGGGTGATATTTTGGGAATTGAGTGGGGGCTAGGTGTTAGGAACTTCGTTAGTGGATCAAAGTTTATCTTTTCTAGGAAATGTCTCAGAGTGGGAATAGAACTCTCTTTTCTTCGACAAAGAAAAAAGGACTCTCTTTTATATTATGTTGATATGGGAATGTAATTATGTAAGTGTTCTTTACTTCTTACTCTTACCTTCTCTCCCTTTTGATCATGAGCCCTCTCTTCTCTGTTATAAATACCATTCTCTCTATTTATACTGGAGGTAGACGTGCTTCACATTGATTTATCTCTTTTTGGTCTATCACTGTCTGTCATCTTGCGAAAAAGCATTTTGTTGATAAGCTTGTATTCGAGTTTAAAGGTCTCCCATTAGTCACTTCCCTTAGTTATCTCAGATAGCATGATTTGATCGGGCACATTTACGTATCGTTTGCAAGTTAATCATAGTAAAACTGGTCCCAACAATTAATATAATTAATATATGATGCTCTAACTTATCTCTCTAATTTTAATCATAAATACTCTCTCTATTCCATAATATAAGATGTTTAAGCAAAAAAAAATGGTTTCAATTTATAAGATGTTTTGCTAGTTTCTATGAAGATTTAATGTTATTTTACACTTTGACTCTTTAAATTCTGCTGTAATTTGTATGATTGGTTGAATATGATATCACATTTATTATTAAATAATATTTTAATAATAAATATATTTTCTTAATATGCACACTTTTAATTAGAAATCTTATACTCCCTCCGTTTTTTATTACTTGACATTTTAGATGTTAGCACACAAATTAAAAAAACAATTAATTTTTTATTTTTGTAAATAAAACATCATTAATTCACTTACCTAAACATAATTTTACTAATCAAAAAATAAAATGCAGAATACGAACGGTTATAAAACATAAAAAGTTAATAAATTTTGCATTGCAATTTAAAAACGTCATCTAATTTAAAAAAAAATAATAAAATGTCTAAAACGTCAAGTAAAGTATAATGGAATAGAGGAAGTAACATTTAATTATATATACCAGAATTTAATGTTGATTTGATGCAGAATCTACCGATTAAAGAAAAGATTAATTGAAGTTTGCAATTTTTTTCATTTGTTTTTACTTATAGTAAAACGAGTATGTGTAAAATCTTTAGATCTTTTCAATGTAATAGAATTATTGGTTGGCTAAAATGACATATAATGTGCTTTCCATCCAATTCAAAAAAAAAATTGTTAATAGATTTTTTTTCATTAATAGATTACAATAATAATTTCTTTCTAACGTATCCAATGTATTTTTTATTCAAAACCACAATAGATTCGAAATTCTTGCAAGTATATTGAATTAATTGCAGTGAATGTATTTTTTAAGTTTTTAATAGTAAACATGTATATTTTATTTTGCTAGCACTTTTATATATTTTTCTCACTTAAAAAGACTACATTATCCCTACTAATAAAAGAAAGCTATGAATGGATGGTGGACCTTATGTTATATATCCTAATATATATATTTTTTACCTACAGATGAACATTATAAGACTTAAACATTAATTTAATAGTTTAGTTTCTATTTTTTAAAATTATATTTTTTAATAGTTTAGTTTCTCTTGTAAGACTTAAGGATCACATAAAATGGTCACACTGCCGATGGTTTATTGAGTTAAGTACATAGATTAAGTCTCGCCTTTGCAATCCGATTACACGTTTATAATATTATAGCCCGTAATTTCCTTTCTAGAAATTCGAACATCTACAAAATTAACTCAAGAAAATCAGCTTTTAGCTTATAGCTCTAATCGTATTTGATTTTGCGGTTTACAAACGCAAGCTTTCAACCTTTCAAATCATTGTTGGCCCTACTTCACGAAAATTTTATTTTAGCGCGATAGAAAAAACCGCAGAGGAAGCATAACGACTTCAAAATTTATGTAAATACACCGATGTGGGAGAAACTAGTGCAAGCTCATTGTGTAGAACACTAAATAATCTCTATAATGGTAAATCTCGTTATATTATAAGACATAGAAAACCATTAGACACTTTATCTCGACGGGGGTAATCATAGTGGATTACATCAAATAGAATGAAAAGCTCGCGATCCGGTTACAAAAGGTTTTTCACTTGATAAAGTTGTAAAATCATCAAGAAGAATGAGTCTAAACCCTATAAATTAAGATAAAGTTTGGTGGAAACACTACATACATGACTGGAGATTCTAAGATGTAGGTTCAAAAAGACAATAAATTTAAGCTGAATCGGAAAGAGCACTATTAAAATCTTCTATGTACCCGGTTCCTAAGATGATAAACAATACTATATGTATGTGGTAAGGATAAGCATTGGATTTTAATGATATCATATTTTCATAATAGTGCAGTGTAACATGATACTTATGAAAAGCAACACATGACAGATCACTCATGGAAAAGCTACACATGACAGATCACCTAGTGAGTATGAAATAGGACCGTTTAGGAGAATTAAGGTGAGGCTATATTTTAAAAGTTCACTCATGGAAAAGCTAAGAATGTTTAAGGCCAAAATAAACACCATAGAGAGCACAGTTCAACGAGAAAATGTCGCTATGTGATATCTATTGTATCAGTTAACATCAAAGTCCGTGTGGTTCAAGACATCATGTTCACCCCATGGCCGAATAAACCCGAAAGTATTAAAAATGATTGGTTCAAAGTTGAAAGATGCTACATCTCCGAAATAGTTACATTTTTCGCATACTCTCAAAAGTCTGTCTAGTCCAGTCGGGTCATATTTAGTCTAGGCGAGTCTGTCTAAGACATCAAGTCAGTTGAATCTTCAATGGTTTAGAGTCATTTAAATTTATGTGGAGGATTGTTGGGTCAAAATTCATTAAAAAAATATTTGGGTATGTTAAAATGTAAGAGTGTGAATTTAAATGGGCATGCCGCAATAAATTGGCAAACCTGTTTTTCATTTTCTAAATGTAAGTGGGAAGTTACAATATCTCACATTGGAAGTTTGAGAAACTTTGGAGTTTATTTATGGACATAGTTATACATTTTTTTAAATGGTTATGGAAAAATGGAGACAACAAACACGTGCACCGCCGCTGTCGCCTGGCTGGCTCGACTCAGGCTCGTGGCTCGTCGTTTGTGGTTTGAGCCTCCAGAGGACCTCGTGCGTGTATATTTTTCGGAAAAAAATTATGAAGGATTTATGTGGCTCAATAAAAAAATCGTAACATTCAAATTATGAAAGACTATTCCAAAGAAACTCGAAACGTGCGAGATTTGCGCTTGCAGTTATGAGATTTTCGTAACAACTGTAACGTGCGCAAGATATTCTTCACGACTGACCGAACCTCTCTCTCTCTCTCCCTTGTATATTTGAAACTCGTGTCTCACTCATTAATCACTTTTCCTCTTTACAAAAATATCCAACAGTCTCATTTTCTTTCTAAAACGTAAGTTATTTCGAGAGTATCGTGATATCTATTGTTCAATGCGTTTCTATCTCGAGTGTTGCAGAAAAGAACTGTTTGCGGTTGTATCCTGGGATTCAAAGATCGCATCAAACGGTCACATTCACTAGTAAAAAATTGCATATAGCCACGTTTTATTTCGTGACTATGGCTAATATTTCGAGGCTATAAGAGGCTTTAGTCACGAAAAGTCACGAAAAAATGTGGCTATACAATCGTGACTATTTTGTTCGTGTCCAAATCGTGACAAAAAGCCACGTTTTGTCACGAATATTTCGTCACAATATTAGCCACGTTCTGTCACATTTATTTCGTGACATATTGCCACGTTTTGTCACGGTTTATATCGTGGTTATCATTTTGCCACGATAATGTCACATTTTATTTTTCGTGACTTATGGTTAATTTGTCACGTTTAGTCAAAATTTTAAACGTGGCTGATTTCAAATGATTTTTTTTTTTAAAGAATTGAAATACAAATGTTTGCAATACAGAAATATTACAAACACTGAATCTTCCAAATTGGTTTATACCAATACAATGTTCGAACATTACAAACACAAAACACAAAATACAAAACCATTACAAACACAAAACTATTACACACATACAACTAAGACAAACATTCACCATGTTCACACAATTTGAAAGACTAGAGAAGTTGACTGCACCACCTATCCAAATCAGTTTGTTGAATGAATATCAGTCTGTTGAGCTTCACTCAAACGAGCATGTGAGTGATTACCTGATTTGGAAGCTTAAGCCGCAGGAGGAGTTTTAGCAGGAGCAGGATGAGCTTTAGCTGGAGCAGGAGGAGCTTGAGCAGGAGCAAGGAAAGATTGAGTAGGAGCAAGAGGACCTGGAGCAGTAGCAGAAGGTTAATCAGCAACAGAAGGAGCTTGAGCAGGAGCAATCTGTTGGTTAATTGCAGGAGTGACAACAAGATGCTGAAGAATCATATTGAGGGAAGTGTTTGTTGCAGCCATCCCTTCCTTGAGCTCTTTCTTCAACTCCAACATATCATCTTTGATAGCTTCATTACTCGCCTCAAACCCGGATATGCGCATCTCCATGTCCGGATTGCGCTTCAGAGATGTTTCGACAGACTCACTTGGATTCAAATCTCTGAGCTGCACACTCCTAATACCATATATTCGGCCATTGGTTGACTGACTACGCTGAAAATGGGTAAAAACAAGTCAAACCATTGGGAGATAACTAAGCTTAATCAAACAGACAAACAAAGGGTAGTAACAACATTAACAAAACCAAACTAGTTTCAATATTGTTACCTTGATATACTCCTGGTCCAGTAAGATGCGATGTGTAGTAGCTGTTGATCCAGTTTGGCTGACGCCATTGGGAGATTCATCATCAGGGAGAAACTCAGCAACAGCCTGCTCTACTTCTTCGACAAGCTCCTTGGCTGGTTCATCAGTCAAACTAGACTCGCCATCTACACAATAAAGGTAATTATTAGTATCTATCTAATTTAAAGTATAATGTGTTGAAGGAAAAAAGATGGATATACTTACCATACCTTGCTCGATCTGCAAGAAGTTAAACGGACCTACACTGTGCTTGTGCATCTGTTTGCCATTGGGTGCAGAGACTCGAGCTTTAGCAGCTGACCGGCTCTTCTTAATTGCTCCCTCTGTTCCCCAATTATCTAGCAGGAAGGCCCAATCCTCTGTGTTTATATATTTTGGTTTCTTTCCCTCCCTCTTCTTCTTGCTGATTCGCTGGCATATAGTAGTCTGTGTGTGGAGCTTCCACCTGAAGTAGACCTTGTCATGATGCTTATCTTCCCAGTAGTAATTTTGCTACAAAAAAAAACAGTAAAGGTATCAGTAAAAGACTTGAAAATAATGCTTTATAATGTAAACATTACACTAACAGTATTAGATAAAGGGAAAGAAAACTTACAATGAAAGTGTGCCACCACTTATCACGTCTCTCGTCTGGAACAAAGTTCCAGTTTGACCAAGGTCCCATGTAGTATGCCTGCCACGTTGTTCAGATAAATGCGTGGACAGATGGGTCTACACCGAACCTGAAACAGAAATCAAAGCAAAGCACAACAGAATGCATTAGACATACAATAGAGATAATCAAAGCAAAGCACAACAGAAATCCTAAACTAATCGTAAACTAAACAGAAATACTAACCTAAGAAAATCACCACAGAGAATTCAAACCGAATCATAAGCTAAGCAGACAAGATAATCAACCTTAAGAAAAACAAATGATTACAGTATTTTCAGAAAAGTCTTAAGCGAATGCACAACAGAAATCCTAAACTAAGCATAACAGATAATCAAAGCAATCCTATCAAGTCTAAATGCAACCAATGCTAAATGCAACCAATGCTAGATGCCTAAACTAAGCAGAACAGATAATCAAAGCAATCCTATCAAGTCACCTCTTTTTGTGTTTATGATGAAACAAAATGCTGAGTTATTAATCAAACTACACAATGCAATGCCAGCTAGCAGAACAGATAAAAGAAAGGCTTACAAAACCGATAACCAAATCCTAAACAAAACACAGAATCAATCAAACAGATAAAGAAATACTAACCTAAGCAGAACAGAAATCCTCAACTAAGCAGAACATATATTCAAATCCTAGATGCCGAAAGGTATGAATGCAAGCATATATCAACTTAGGCCTATTCTCAAAACCTTCTGAAACAAGCTGAGCACAACTAGCAACCTAATAATCAAACTACACAATGCAAAGCCAGTTAGCAGAACAAATAAAAAACACACATGATCAATCAAACACAGAATCAATCAAATCCTAAGCAAAACACAGAATCAATCACTAGAGCAGATAAAAGAGGTTACCACAATGCTCCATTAAAATTTTTTTGGATGGAGGCGTGGCTGGTTTTCTCTGCTTGGAGCACGCTGTAGAGCATCTTCAGTACGCCGTGTGTAGTTGTTTTCAACAGAAGAGGCTGCGGCTGAATGTTGGAGAGCTCCTTGAGGTATCGAATGAGCTGAAGACATACACCGTGGAGGCATGGAATGAGCTGAAGAAACATGCCTCCTTTGTTGCATTTATGGAAAGGTAAGACAAAAAAACACAAGTTAAAACATTTTAATGAAAACATAAACCCTTAATTAACCCCGAAATCAAAAAACCCTAAAATCGAAACCTTAATTTCACAGCCCTAACAAATCGAACCAAACCATGCAAGCACAACATCCCACAACGAAACCGATTAACTAATGAAACAGATCGAAAACATGAAACCCTAAAATCGCGATTGAAATAAAAACCCTCATTTCACAATCATAAATAATTGAACCCTAAGATATGCAATCAAATCCATTAAAGAAAGAAACAAACCGAAATCAGTAAACAAATTATCAACTAAAATCCATGAAACCCTAAAATCGCGAATGAAAATCGAAACCCAAATCCAACCCAGACATGCAACACAGCTAGAGAAAGAAACAAATTGAAACTATTAAACAAAGTATCAACTAAAATCCACTAAACCTTTAAATCGCGAATGAAATACGAAACCCTAATCGAACACAGACATGCAATCGAAACACTTAGAGAAGGATACAAACCTGGGAGATTCAAGTCATCCAGTCGTTGACGACGGCGGTCAGAGGCGTTTGGTGTCGTTACCATGGTGACGACGGCGGTCGGAGGCAGAGGATACCGACAAAGAACACAAGAAGAGACAAGACGAGATGAGAGAGAGAGAGAGAAACAAAACTGTATGAGAGGATGAAATGAAAAAAAAAAATCCTAAGTGTTTAGACGTTGTAAAAAAATGGGCCGAGAATTATTTGGGTTTAGGAGCCAAATTTGATGGGTTTTGCAGCCAAAATTAATTGGTTTTGGAGCCAAAATTATTGGATTTAGGAGCCAAAATAATTGGGTCTGAAAATATATATGGGTTAGAATTTTTTTATATAAAATATTTTATATTATAAACATCTAATAATATAATAATTAAAAAATATATTTTATAAATACATAATTTCGAAAATATAAAAAATCAGTTACATAAATATTCCTAAAAATATTACAAAAATCTATTTTATAAATCTAATAATTTAAAAATCTAAAAAAATTATTCCAGAAAAACATTTAATAATCTAATTTTTAAACTGAATCTAAGAATTGAAAAGAAAAATTCAGATTGACAAATACATATTTCACAATACATATATTAAAAAGATATTTCATAAATGCATAGTTTTCATACATATATCACAATACATATATGATATATCACAATATATAAAATTAAGTAGAATCATCATCGGTATCGGAATCGGAATCGGAGTCATCACACGAATCTTCTAATTAGTCTTCCGATACATATTCATCGTTGGGAGGAGACAGGAAACAAATCGAAATCAGAATCATCTTCCACAACATGTGATTCAACTCGAAGCATTTCACTTGGTGCTACAAATTGGTTTTGTGTATCGTCTTGTGACGCAAGTAGAGCATCTTCAGATGTTCCACGGACTCCTCGAGGCATAACTTTCGTACAAGCCCACCAATCGGTTGCAGATGTGCGACGCACACGCGGATAAGGAATAAAGCAGAATTGATCACAATTACCGGATAATATAAAAGGATCGTATTTTGCGTACTGACCTCGCGGAGAAACATCTATGATTCCAGATGCATGTTTACGGATTCCACGACCTATGGTTGTATCAAACCACCGGCACTTGAAAAGTATAGCCGTAAGCCCAACAACACCGTCATATTGAATCATCATTATATCTTCAGTTAGACCGTAATAATCCATCTCGGTGGTTCCACGAACATAAACGCCGTAATGTTGGGTTTTCTTATTTTCCCCATGCTTATGAGAGTGGAAGCAATATCTTCGTGAAATATATATTGGCCAAGATGTATAATCACGTCGAGGACCTTGTACAAAATCCAACATCCACAAGTGAAACTCATATGATTTGCTGACATCGAAGATATTTATTTGTAAATAAAACATATATATGAATAACAATACCATTTAGCTTTAATTAATTGACAAAACTCACATAGTCTTTAACCCATTCTGCGTAATACTGGTCTTTTGCTATTTGTAGTTCATTTGTGGTAATATTTGGGTTTGCTTCCGTCATTTTCTCTTCAACGATCCTGCATACAATTGGTTTCTTAAATTAATATATAAGTTTAGTATTTAAATTAAACGTATAATAATACCTTTCATATGGCTCAAATGCGTCACAATTAAGTAACATAAACGCTTGGCTCACAGTGTAGTCATCATCTTTCAACCCATTACTCGCGGCCTTTCCACTAACTCTACCTTCATGGTAAAACATGTTCGGCACATCTGGATAAGAATATGTAAATCGAATTTCTCCAGGAAGTGTAGCTTCATCAACAACTTCTGGATTTCCAAAGTAGTTTGAAGATGCATTTGAGATCTCCTCGTTCAAACATAGTGCAACAATGGATCCTCCAATGCGTGCTTTGTTTTTTTTACTTTCTTCTTAAGATGGTACATATATCTTTCAAACGGATACATCCACCTATATTGGACTGGACCACCTAAAGCAGCTTCATCCGGGAGGTGTACTGGAAGGTGTTCCATAACATCAAAGAATGAGGGCGGAAATATCTTTTCCAAATTACAAAGCTTCACTGCGATATTTTCTTTTAGAATGGCAACGTCTTTCTCATGTAACATCTTCGCTGAAATATCCCTGAAAAAGTGCAATATCTACAATAATAATTATTAGTAGCAATAAATATGTAAATATTATTTTAAAAATGGTAAACTATATGAATGTAATCACCTGAAGTTGCTGTGTGAACGGTTTTGGGTAGAAGCTCATGAAAGGCAAATGGAAGAAGTCGTTGAATTATGACGTGACAATCATGACTTTTCAGTCATGATAGCTTCAGATTAGTTTCGTCAACGCAACGGCTAAACTTTGAAGAATACCCGTCGGGAAATTTGATATCATCTTTCAGCCATTGAAGGAATTGTCTTTTTACTTCATTAGACAATCTAAATATTGGCACGTGAAGTGTTCCCTCTTGATTAATATGTAAAGTTTGTCTTCTACAAAAGGTTGGGAGATCCATTCTCGGTTTAGCGTTGTTTTTCGTCTTTCCTGGAACATTTAACACCGTGTTGATGAGATTGTCAAAAAAGTTCTTCTCAACGTGCATGAAGTCGAGGTTGTGTCGGAGAAGAAGATTTTTCCAATACGGCAACTCCCAAAAGATACTTTTCTTCACCCAATTATGATCTTTCCATAGCCGGATATAGTGCGGGCTGGCTTCTCGTGTCCGTTCCCTCCACAATAAATGGTTTTTGACACTCCCCCAATGGAGTTAATTCTTTCGTATATAATTTCTTCTCTTGTTAACCAAGGTGGAGGCGCGTCTTGTATTGTCTTGCCCCGTCGAAACGCTTGAACATTTCGACGATAAGGATGGTTGTGAGGCAAAAACATCATGTGACAATCGAACCAACTATGTTCCTCCCATGTTGTAACCAGAATGACTTCGTCTCATCTAGACATTATGGGCATGCTAAACGGCCATGTGTCATCCAACCAGATAGCATGCCATACGCTAGAAAGTCGCTGATTGTCCACATCAACATAGCTCGCATCATGAATTTTTGTTTCCTAGATATATCATATGCTTCCGCCCCTTCACTCCATAAAGTTTGTAATTCTTCGATCAACGGCTGGAGATAAATATCTAGACCTTTCTTCGGATGTTTTGGCCCGGGAACTAGTACTGACAAAAAGAAAAACTCCCTTATCATACACATACCGGGAGGTAAGTTGTACAGAGTTACGATAACAGGCCAAACCGAGTGTGCCTCACCATTCAATGCAATGGGATTAAATCCATCTGTTGATAAGCATAGATAAACATTCCGACTTTCCACGGCAAAATTAGGATATACCTCATTAAAATGCTTCCACGCTGCTCCATCTGACGGGTGATGCATTTCTCTTTCTGGTGACAAATGTTCAGCGTGCCATCGCATGTGTGAAGCAGTCTTCTCAAACTGGTATAAACGCTTCAACCGCTCCGTAATAGGCATACAAAATATCCATTGTTTAGGTCGATTTTTACCCGTCCCATTGGATAGTATTGGTACTTCGTAAAAAACTGACACACTAAAAGATCTTGATCTTCCTTCCAAAAGAGCATGCAATTGTCCTCGCAAACATCAACCTTGATAACAGGAAGTCCGAGAGATTTTTTCAGCTTCTTCGTCTCGTAATAGGATGCTGGTGCTTTATTTGGCTTTGGCAGAACATTTTTCAAAGTCTGTGACATCTCATCCACACACGCTTCAGCCAAATTGTAGTCGGTTTTCGCCTTCATCATACGCGAAGCCACATATAATTCAGAAATTCCATCAACACATCCGTCGTAAAGAGGTTGGTTAGCGGCTTCAAAAGCTCGGAAAACACTGTCATGATATGGCTCTTCATATGTTGCTTCCATCAAATTTGTAGCGGGATCTTCATCTGTTGCTAAATTTGCGTATGGCAAATTCTCGTATGTATCCTGGGGAAATTGATAATATGTAGCTTGTTCTTCCCACGTAGATTCTTCGCTAGTGAAATGACTTGTTCCTGAGGATTCACCAACATCAGAATAATGTTCTCCATGGCTTGACCAAACATAGTAATTTTCCTTAAACCCAACTCTTTTTAGATGGTTAAAAACAGTTCATGCATCATGTTGTTTTCGGTTTTTACATCGAGTACAAGGACACAATAGAATGTTTCGCTCTTGGTACGATGCTTGATTACAAGCAAACTGAAGAAATACTTGAATCTCTCCCAAAAACTCTCTCGAATCAGAATTTGTGTCAAGATCATAATGTCGATCCATCCATGTTCTTAAATAAAAATATTGCGACATTATGTCTAATGAAAAAAAAATCACGATTTGTTTGGTTTGTGTTTGATATATAAATGATTTCAAAATCTTTGTGATCGTTTGTTATGAAAACATGGTATGAGTTTGTTTGTATTTATAGAACAAGTTATTAGCCACGTTTTAGACACGATTTTTATCGTGGTTACTCAAAAATAGCCACGTTTTCGATACGATTTATAAATGTGGCTATATATAGACACAAATTTGTCACGAATTTAAATCATGGCTTATATTTCGAATATATTCGTTCTGCAACACAGTCTGAATTTTCTGAATAAAGTTTGATTTGACATTAGTTTCGGTGCTATAGTCACGATTTAGTCACAAACCAAAATCGTGACTATTGAAATTAATAATTTGATTGGATAGACCTTGGCCACGAAAAATACGTGTCTAAATTGTGACAAATTAGACACGATTTAGCCACGATATTTTACGTGGATAGATTTACCACGATTATTTCGTGACAAAACGAGGCTATATTAAGCCACGCTTTACATCGTGACTATAACGTGACTAATTGCCACATTTTGGACACGATATTGCCACGTTTGTTTGTCACATGACTAATCGTAACTAATTTGTGACTAATTATTAAAAAAAAACACGATTAGATCGTGACAAAAACGTGACTATAACGCAAAATTCTACTAGTGATTAGCAGCTATTTACTGAGTTAAGAACAAAAACCAAGTTTCGCCAACGTAATCCAGTTATGTGTTTATAAGATTGTAGCCTATAATTTCATCGCGGAAATTGGAGCGCCTACACACGTATCTATTTACTAAAACCCTAAAAACTGGCAACCTTAATTCAAAGCAAAGCAGCCAAATGCCCAACCAAAAAGAGAAAAGGTGTATAGATCTAGGCGCCAAGTTTAGTACATTTACAAAATATTTGTAACGACTAATTGATTTCAAACTACAAAAATGTCTATATATGGATTAAAGAGTGCGGTCGTTTAATGGACATGTTTAAAGATTTGTTTGTCGTGCTTATTAATGGATTTAGTGGAGTTTGACTGTATAATATAAATATGGTCACAACAATTTTAGTTCTAGTCTTCTAGAGATAACATAACAGTAGTTTGTAAAGTTCATTACTAATAACGATTCTTTAAGAAACCATATGGATTTTAAAACTTTTTCGTTTGGGTAACTTTCACCCGTTTCAAGCAGGAGAATGTTTCTTATAGTCCTTTTGAAATCTGTTCTTAAACTAAAGAAATAAATCAGTAGATATAGTTTGGGAATGAAGTCTAGCTATAGAAATAATGAAAATATAGAAATAATGAAAATAACGTAAACAAATTAAGTGATGGCACACTACAAGAAAACAACCGGGAACCGACGGACATAACCGTCGGTCTACCGTCGGAAAAGGCGTTTTTGGATGGAATTCCGACTGGACAATTTCGTCGGTTCCATAGCGTAGGAAAATAATATCTGTCGGAAAACCGTCAATTTTTTCCGATGGTTTTTCGACAGCTTTTATTCCGACGGGTTATCGATGGCTTATCGACGATCAATAAACCGATGGTTAACCGACAATATACCGATAGGTAAATAACCGACGTTAAACCGATGGTTATTTACCGACGGTTGGTAACAGACGGTGATCCGACGGTAAATAACCGACGGGTCCGAACCGACCGTTAACCGACGGGATATAACCGACGGTTTACCGACGGTTATTTACCGACGGTAAACCGACAGGTATAACCGACGGTTTTCCGACGATTATAGAAATTTTTAAAAATTATTATTTTAAAAAATAATTATATTAAATTTTATATATAAATTATTTTCTAATAAATTATTTATTTAATAATTTTATATACGAAATATTTTTTAAAAAAATTTATTAATTTTATTAATTAAAATGACATAACATTGGGATCCCAACGGGTCCCAGTCCCGTTCCCAACCCTTCAACCGAACCCGTCCCCGTTCCTGATGCCCCCGTTCCCGCTCCCGTTCCCGCTCCCGTTCCCACTCCCGGTTCCGCTACACGGTCAGTCCCGTCCGATCCTTCTCCTGGAGGAGGTCCGCCAAACCGGATGTAGTTCATGATCCGTGTTTGCATCGCCGCCATCTTTCTTTCATTTTCCGCCCT
This sequence comes from Orychophragmus violaceus, assembly GCA_030180135.1. Lineage (NCBI taxonomy): Eukaryota > Viridiplantae > Streptophyta > Magnoliopsida > Brassicales > Brassicaceae > Orychophragmus > Orychophragmus violaceus. The sequence goes on from CM058240.1 coordinate 73,255,047, forward strand.
TTCCTCTTGCATCCGAGCTTCAAAACTCACCTTCAGAGCTGCAATTTCCACGTCTTTCTCGCGCAGAGCTTCGGCGAAGACGTCGCTCTCATGTCGGAAGCGGGAATGCGGAGTCAAGGCTTCCCCCATGTTTCCTAAACCGAAAACACGGCCCTTCCTGCGCTGCGTTTCCTGCAAAGTATACTAACAAATATTAGTTAAACAATTTAAGTAATCAAGAGCTACGTAAATTTTGAGTAAACAGACGAACTTACCTCAAGAAAGATCTTGTTGATCCTTTGTGACGGTACCTCCTCGGACATTTGAGTCTGGACCTCGTCAACCCGCCTCTTTGCTGATTTGACGATTCTCCGAGCAAGAGGATCCTGGATCTGGCCCGTAAACTTGTTAGTATGGCCCTTCTCGGTTAGCTCTACAAAAGTTGGCTCCTTTTCTGTTCTTTGTTTCTGCACATTTTAAAACGGTCAACCGAATCCAATCAATTACATTATTGAACATATTAAAAACAATACTTACAAATTCAATTTTTCGTTGTGCGGTGCTCTTTCCTCCCGCGTTATGAGACGCAATTCCCAAACCGTTTCTCTCACTCTTGCGGTTCTGGGAATGCGTCGAAGAATCTGTTGCTGTAGTGGGCTTAGACCAGTGGCGGATGAACCCGGCAAGCAGCGTTGGGTTCACTCCCTTCGGGTCTTCTGCTACGACCCATTTCTGCTTCCACTCGTTGAGGACGTGAGTGTAGTGGGACCGTGCCTTCTTATGGAAAGCCTTCTCCACGATGGTCGTATGGTTCTTGTCCCAAGTGTACTATTGCTTTAAAAAAAAGATTAACGTTAGCATAGATTAAAAAAACTAAAAATTTGATAGAAACCGAATAAAGAACACATACCGCAAATGCTCGAAACCAGTTATGCTGCTCGGACCTGGGCATCTTTGCGTACTGCGGGTACGGATGACGGAGCATGCTACGCATCATTCCTAAAATGCACTTAGTGATCTTCGAAGACGTTATATTGAACCTGTAACAAGTTAATTTCAAAACTGTATCAAATAAACAGACGTTTAACAATTAAATTTTATAAAAAATATAATTGTTAAAGTAAAACCAACTTACCAATACGGTCCCGGGTTGTTAAACAGATCCGGATGTAGTCGTTTCAATGTTTCCCGCCCTGGCTGCTCGACCAACAACTCTATCTCCGGTGCAATCGTCGTCAGGGCATCGTCGTCCGGGGTAGCCAGGACCTGGGACATAGAGTTGCTGCCTGAAGGGGTTGATTGCTGTAGTACCGGCTGCGTCGGTCTAACCTGAGTCGACTGAGATCGGCGCGGAGGTGCCAATCGCGTCGGAACAGGCTGAGGCTGAGGCTGAGAAGACGTTGCCACAGGAGGATGAGAAGTGCTCCCCCAGAAGCAATCCATCTGTCTGGGACAAGAACTCCTCGAAATCTCCGTAATCCCTAAAATACATGAAAATAACGTAAAGAATTAATAGTCCGTCATTTATTTTATAAAACAATTACCTAAATCGTAATATCATAAAGTTTTTTACTAACTTACTAGTTACCAAAACGTTTTCATAATTTAAAATATAAATCCATTTTTAAAATATATAATTAACGTTTTTATTTCATAAAAAATTTAAAAACTTTAATTAAACTTTTAAAAATTATTAAAACGTTTTTATATTCAGTAAAAAAATACTTATAAATACAAAAAGTTTTTAAAATATATAATAAACGTTTTTAAATCAAAAAAATATAAAACTTTAATTAAAATTTTTGAGATTAAAAAAATGTTTTTCATAATCATTAAAAATACTAAAAATTTCAAAAACGTTTTAAAAATATATAATAAACGTTTTTAAATCATAAAATTTTTTACAACTTTAATTTAAATTTTAAAAACTAAAAAAACGTTTTCAAAATTAGTATAAAATTCATAAAAATACAAACAAGTTTTTAAAATATATAATAAACGTTTTTAAATCAAAAAAAATTAAAAACTTTAATTAAAATTAAAAAAGAAAAAAACGTTGTTGTAATTAGTATAAAATACTTAAAAATACAAAAACATTTTTAAAATTTATGAAAAACGTTTTTAATATTCTGAAAAATTCTAAAAAACGTTTTAAAAACAAAATAAAATTAAAAACAAGTTTATTACATATATATATAAAAATTGAAATGTTGAAAATTAAAAAATTTGTACATATCTACCTAAAATAACCAAAACAATCACCTAAAAACACCCTAAATAAGATCTAAAACACCTTATACACTACATGCAACCTAAATCCAAACATCTAACAACCTAAAACAACAAAAATTTTCGTTTTTGATCGGTTAGAAAGGGAGCTTACATGGTATTCATGCTTTTGCCTGTTGGAATTGTCGAGCGGTGGCCGGAATCGTCGTCAGAAGGTAGAGAGAAGGCGGAGCTTTCGCGGTAGAGAGAGAGAGAAAACGCAGAGAAAATGGGAAGAAGAAGAAGTTTAAGCGATAAATTATCTTAGGAACCGACGGATTTTCGACGGCAATTAATGATCCGTCGCAAATCCGTTGGTTCCTAGACCGTCCAATTATTTGGCGGTAAAATGAAAACGGTTGGACGCAAAATCGAAATATTTTGTAAAAAATTCAGAATCGACGGATAATTAATTGCTGTCGGAAACCCGTCGTTTCCTAAAAAATGGGATTGCAAGGTTTCGAACCTGAGACCTGTGTAATGTGTATTTGGAACCTTAACCAATATGCCATATGTTACTCATTTAAGGTGATTACATCTAAAATATATAAGGCAATTTTTGGTTTTGAAAACCAACATTTTATATTTCATATTTGAACAACAAAGCATTACATTTTATTTAAAGCACTACACCATTTCTTAATTAAGAAAACATATCAGATAGATCAGTTATCATAATTCGGAAACTGGTTATCGAACCAATTCCCCGCGTCCGTCTGTCTCCACAGGCGGATCATACGTTTCCAGGACTGTGTACGAATCCATTCCGGTTTATCTTTGCCATTTTCCCATAGTGACTTCAAACGGGACATTTTTGTCTGGAAAACTCGCCGAGCGGTCTTATGGAATTCCCTCCAAACGATTAAGAGGTTATTAGGACCAAAAGTAAATTGATCATGTTATGATAATACAAAAGTTAGAAAATCAAAGTGACTTTACAATTAATTAATAAAACGAGTAACTGCCTACCAGAAAATATTTGAACCATGCAGCTTTAAGGTCGTTGGGAACCGTATAGTATATGACATAACTCCCCGACCACTGATTCTCGATGATTTCGCTGATGGCGTACAAAATGCTTGCATGGTAACCGAACCAAATAGAACGGTTTTCTCGGGACGGGTTAAGAACAGGAAGATGTTCCCTACCCCGCTTACGAATTTCCCGCAAATAAGAATCGCGGCTATCAGGGGACATATAGACAAAATTCATTTCTCTTAAGTGTTTGAATTTTTGTAATTGTCGTAGATTGTTTGAGTATTGCAATTGATTTTTTTTTACTCTCACAATTCTTCCAATTGCAATACTCGTATAGACAGAACCGAAAAAAACGCCCATTCTGGGACGAGTTGGAAGAGGAATTCCTAATTCTTACACGGATGAGACTGATCACACCTTTCCGACGGAATTTCCGACGACATCCGTCGGAAATTACCTGAAGAGATGTTTCCATGAAACGCATAGTGAAGAGTTTGAATTAATAGGCCTGCGTAATTGCAGCCTTTGACCAGTTTCCGACGGATTTTCGACGGTTATTATGATTTCTGACGGAAATCCGTCGGAAATTTCCGAGAGATTACCGACAGAATATGTTTAGGGTTTGCTTAGGGGTTAGGGTTTGTAAATTATTTAACCCCTATACCAGAATATGACATGGTATTCACCACATTTACGATCAAATTACTTGCGTAGTAACAAATGTATATTCCGTTAATTGATATTAAGGCCCGTTCAGTCTATCCATAAACGACATTGGACATTAAGAAGTTATTTCATCCGTCACACATCGTATTTCTGAAATAACGTATACCATTGGTTTTATGATTATGGAGGTCAATCAATGTTCGTATAAACACTACTACTAGCATCCGAGAGTTTTCTCAATTACAGGGTTTAGGGTTTGAAACCCTAAACCCTAAATATTTTTCCTGTCGGTTTGCCGTCGAAAATTGCCGACGGATTTCTGACGGCTATAGTCTCCTGTCGGAAATCCGTCGGAAAATTGAGAATACTTTTTAAAAAATGGTGCCGCTAGTACTCGAACCCGCGAGCAAATGTTTATTAAAGTAGAGTTAGGACCATTTGTGCTGGTTGTGACGTTACCGTTTTCTTGTAACTTTTAATACTTATTGATAACATATCTATCCACATGTAAAAAATTTCTTCTAGTTTGTAACTTTTATTCCCCTAATGGTAAAATTAAAGATAAAAATTACAACAAGCCAAAAAACAATAATAATTATTAGTTTGTTTTAAAATATTTGAAAGAAAATATTTCAGTCTATTTCAGTCTGCATCGCTTTCTGAATCGTAGTCAGTTGAAATCGAATCTTCGTCGTTGTCGAATTCACACCTCTCCTCTTCTGAATCTGAATGGAGAACAATATTCCCGAAATGACTAAAATCAACGACGAGATTAACCTCAAGGGATTCTTCAACCGGAGCTATGTAATCACTTTGCCTTGTTTGTAGTGGTTCTTGTTGTTCAACCCCTTGAACTCTTCTTCGCGGATAAATTTTTGTAACTGTGACCCATGGATCGTTCTTGTATGTTAGTCGAGGATAAGGGATGTAACTCACCTAAAATTAAGTAGGAGAAATTAGCATATGATGCTATGGAAACATAATCGAAGCAGGAAAAATACATGAAGGTTAAAACGTATTTACCTTATCTGCTTGAGATGCAATAATGAATGAGTCATATTTTTGAAGCTTTCTAGTCGAATGTATAGACGTCACACCAAACTCATCTATTGATACACCTTTCCCGATAATAGGGTTGTACCAATCACACAGAAAAACCACGCATCTCATGCCGAGCTTTCCTATGTATTTCACTTCAAGTATTTCTTTAAGAACACCGTAGTACACAACTTCGCCGGATGTAGATGAAACTCCATGGTCGGCCGTTGTTCTAGAGGACCCTTCCTTATGCACTTTGAAAGCATATCCCCTCGTGCAATATCGTGGATAAGACTTTGTGTTGTAGTGGAGGCCGTTGAGTATGTCTATTAACCAATCTTCCGGTGTGCGACCATATTTGACTTTTGTTTTCACCTAAATAGATAACATGTAAAACGTTTTAATAAATGAACAAATTTATTGGCTTTTGGGTGATATGAATGATATATCATAGTTTTTACTAGTTTTAGACCATGATATAAGTATGTTTTAGAGTCTATTAGTGTTTCTTTAGAGTCTTTTGCAGGTCTTATTAGGTACACGTACGTTTGGAGCAGAAGTGAAGATTTTGGAGCTATTTGGTGCCTACTGGAGATTTGACCCGAGAGGTGAAGCTCACTGTCCAGATTTGAGATCTGTGTCGATCGTTGCACATCAGCATCGATCGATTCACAACGCGTTGGGCCAGACTCGCGAGAGTTATGAAGTTGTGAGATATTGCGACATTTGCCCAGAAGTTCCAGATATTTACACAGAAGCTCCAAGACGTGATTATGCTATATTAATTAGGTTTTAGACTTTGTTATTAATTAAGCATTCATACTTTGAGCTGAGAGTTAGAGAGAGATTTTGGGGCTGATCTGAACCTGTACTACACTTGTTTTTGGAGAAGATTTCGAACCCCTTTACTTCTTTTATATCTTATATGCAATCTATTATTTCATTGATCATGTTTACATCATCTATGTCTGAGTAGATTCATAGTTAGGTTTAGGGTTTCTCACATAGGATTTCATGACTTGCTAGATATAATTAATTCAGTTAAGGATTCATAACTATAGTAGTTCTTCGATCTAAATTGTGTTTAATGCTAGTTCTAACCTGATCACTTAGAATCTAGATCTTAGGTTGCTAAATACGACACGACAGTGTGGTTTAGAATCTGAACTATTTAGGTTAAGCAATTAAATTACTCGCAAAGGAATTTGGTTTAGTTTCATTGTGAACATATTGAACTTGGAATTAATGCTGGTTTAATCTGTTAGTAATTGCAAAAGAATTTGGATTGCTGCACTTAGACTTAGAGAATTCTCGCAACGACAGTTGGTTAATTCTATATCCATGTTTTGAGTTCTAGAACTGAGCTTAATTAGATCCTTACTGAATGATTATTCTGCTTGTCTGATTTCCTGAGAACGCCCTAGACTTAACGCTTTAAGTTAACTGTTTTCACAACAAATCTTGCTATCAGATTTACTTTCTTGCTTGCTTTTTAGTTTACATCAAATTGCTTTCTCTTAGTTTAATCTCTTCTGTTCTAATATCTATCGTTGACCGGAGTCTCTGTGGATTCGATACCTAAGTACTACATCTGCATAACTGTGCACTTGCAGTAGTATAGGATTAAAACTTCTAGACCCTATCAAATTTTTGGCGCCGTTGCCGGGGACTCTTTTGAGTCTCCGATAGATTGGAACCTAGGGCTTAGACTAGGATTTTTATTTTTGTTTTTAGTTACTAATTTTACTTTGTTTTCTCTCTGTCGCAGGTACTGATTTCGCATACCGTCGATCGTTGCACTTCCTGTGTCGATCGTCACTAGGCGACTGGAGTTGAATCGATCGTTGCACTGTTAGCATCGATCGTTGCTTGACGATTACAGACGGTTTATGCAGACGCGTGATACCAGAAGTAATCCGAACACTAATCTCGTTAACCTCCAACTTGAAGAGCTTGCTAGACTAGAGAGAACCAACAGGAAAGTTCAGAGAGCAAGAATGGTTCGAGAACGTCTGATTCTGATACCCGATGCTCAAGGTACCCTGAGGGACCGACAAAACAATCTGTACAATGCTGTTGGAGAACGGGCTGATGCTGAAGGGAATGTTATCCCTGATCCTCCTGAGCCACCACAACATGAGCAGAACCAAGGCCAAGGACATGCTCAAGGTGGACAGATGGTTATTTATGAGAGGACTTTAGCTTACTACAACCGTCCAGATGAGTATCATGCTAACTGGTCAGCTCTTGTACTTCCTGAATTTGAGAGGAATGATTTTGAAATCAAGACCCTCTACTACTCTCTCCTGAGGCAGAAAGCCTTCCATGGCTCTCCAAGTGAGCAGCCGATGGATCACATAGATGATTTTGAGGGCATAGTCACTGGAATAAAGTACGATGGAGTTAACTACGACTATCTGTTCCTTAAGCTTTTCCACTACTCTCTCGCTGAAGATGCTACAGCCTGGCTGAAACAACTTCCACCTGGAACGTTTGATACTTGGGCCGCTCTAAAGAGTGAGTTTCTGCGTCATTTCTATGATAATGCTCGCTCCGATCAGTCCAGACAGGACATTCTTACCTTCACCCAAGGTCCTACAGAGCCTCTTAAGACAGCCTGGATGAGGTTTAAGAAGTACCAACGTGACTGCCCGCACCATGGATTCACTGAGGTAACACTTTTAGGCATTTTCTTTAGAGGAATAGATCTTCCATATCAGACTGCTTTGGACAATTCTAGCAATGCAAACTTCAACACTAGGACTCCTGCTCAAGCTAAGCAGCTAATAGATAATCTAGTAAGCAGTAATAGCTGCAAGACTACTGATGAGAGAAGGAAGAAGTCTGGTGGAAAGATGGAGAATTCTGAGATAGCTGATATTAGATCTAAGTTGGACACAGTTTGCAATCTTTTAGCTGGGAAGAAAGCTGTCCATTTTGCTCAAGATGTTGAGATGATCAATGATGAAGAGGATGGTCAGGAAGAGGATGTGAACTGCATCGGAGGATCTGGATTCCAAGGAAATAGGTTTGGAAATCAGTCTGGTAATAGGTTCTTCAGTGGAGGACAGAAGAGTGCTTTCAACAGCAACCAAAACTCTTCTGGATTTGGATAGACTAGTGGTTTTCAAAAACCTTTCCAGCAAAGTAATCAAAGGACTTATGGATCTTCTTCGTACAAGACACCTCCTGCTGCTAGTGCTCACGAGATCAAGATGGAGAGTATGATGGAACAGTTGATGGAAGGACAGACTAAGCTTGCTGTGGACTGCAACAAGAAGTTAGATGCTGTCTATGAGCATCTCAATGGGAAGTTTGAGTCTCTAAATACTCATGTGAAGCAATTGGACACTCAGGTGAGCCAAATTTCAAGCTCCATCAAGGGAAAAGGTGTTTTAGACACCCATATTAAGGCCTGGTCAGTGTACATTGATGATGGATCACATCTAGGTGAAAGATTTGAGCTAAGTACAGCTGAGCTGGTAGAAGAGGCTGAAATTTCGGATTTTGAGGAAAATCTCTCGGGTGGAATCTGTGAAAATTTGACTGCATCGATCGATGCACCATTAGCGTCGATCGTTGCATGGCGTGGGCAGACAGATTCACAGGATTCCTATGGCATTGATGCAGAGGAAGATTCAGAGCTTGATCGCTTATTCCCTGGAGTGTCTGAGATAACTCAACAGGAGATCTATGCACAATCCATTCGATTATATCCTAAAGTGTCTGAGGTAATCCAACAAGAGATTGATGAGCTTAAAGAGCTAGAAAAGATTGGTGAAGAGTTGGAAGAAATTCCACCATCTGATGATCCACCTTACCACCCTTGTGTGCAGATGTACTTGGGTAAGATGTTGCCTTTGGATGAAGAGCTAAAAGACTGGGTAATAGTTAATCCTCAACATATAAGTGATGTGCTATTGACTAAGGTTCCTAAGAAGCTACCTGATCCTGGGATTTTTGTGCTAAGTTGTTCTATCTTCGAGGATGGTTTTAAGCGCTCTCTTTGTGATTTAGGAGCTGCTGGAAGTCTCATGCCATACTCTGTGGCAGAGAAGCTGGGTATGATGGATTTTTCACCCACTAGGACCTCTCTTATCCTAGCTGATCAATCGATAAGGATTCCTAAAGGAGTTCTTGAGGACGTCCCAGTGAGAGTTGGAAACTACTTGGTTCCAACAGACTTCTTGGTTCTTAAGTACCACAGTGAGCATGATGATGCTTTGATACTGGGTAGACCATTCTTGGCCACAGCTGGGGCAGTGATATATGTGAGGCACAGTTTGATAGATCTCCATCTGGGAGATAAGCCACTGCACTTTGAGATGGACAAGCTGCGCAAGCCAATGATTGATGGGCAGACCTTCACCATTATGAATGGAGATGAAGAGCAGTCAAGTCACACTACGGTTTTGGATCCTGGGGAGCATTTCACAAATTCTTTTCTTGGACGCGTTCACACCGATGAAGCTTACTCTCCACCTTGGATGAGGAGACTTGCACAGAGACAATCAAAGTCTCTGTCAGGATCTCACGGTGCCTGATTCTTGTTCGTCCGGTCAAGCTAATGACCTTAAACAAGCGCTGAGTGGGAGGCAACCCACTGTTAGGTTTTAGTATTTTTCTTTCTTATTTTTGGTGTTATTCTTAGGAACTTACGTTTTGATTTGTTTTTGCTAAGTTTTTAGATACAGAACTCGAGTCTGGAGATGTGTGACGATCGATGCACTTGTGCACCGGTCGTTGCAGGGAGATTTGACGAGGAGATGGGATCGCATTGTGACGATCGTTGCGGTCCTGTGCAACAGTCGTTGCAATTGGTTTAAATTGCAAAATTAAGGTACGCGTGCTAAACCGGAACCGATTTGGTTCAAAAGCGTCGATCGTTGCTCATCAGCAACGATCGTTGCACCCACGACCAGGTAAGTGCCTTAAACCCTTTTCTATTCTCTTCTTCCCCATTCCGCCGTCCATACAACATCCCCTAAATCTCTCAAATCTTCATCATTTTCTCTGATTCAAGGCTCGATTTTACTTATTTTAACATCCCCTATCTATTTCTCTAACCCAATTGCAGTGAATCCAAGGTAAGAACTTTCATTTTCAATATTTTCGGATTCGGTTCTAGGGTTTAGAAATTAGGGATTATTGGCTTGAAATTGATGATTCCGTACTGTATTAGACTTGATTTAGGTTGTTTGGTGATGTATTCTTGCTGATTGATTGATCTAAGAACGGATTTAGAAATAATTTTTGAGATTCATTGTCGGCTGTGAAATCGCCTTGCATCGATCGTTGCACTTGTGCAACGGTCGTTGCTTTGCGATTTCACAGGGAGTTTTCTGCCAAAACTTATATGTTTTATTGATCTTCTTGCAGATGCCTCCTCGACAAGCTCGCAAACGTAGAGCCACCGCAGCAGCAGCTACAGCGCATCATCATCCACCAGCTGAGTGGTTCCATCGAGAATCACCACATCCTGAGGACTATCAGAGAGATCAGGAAGAGATACAGCCACCATGGCCCAGAGCAGATAAGCTAATGATTCCGACAGACAAATTCTGGGGCATGGAGATAGATGATTTGCTTAAGACTGATACCTTCACGGAGAGGCCATTGCTTGATGAGTGGGATGAGTATGACACATTTCTGTACAATGGTTGGTGTGGCATGACACTTAAGCCGACCAAGTTTGCAGATTACTCGACTTGCAGGAGTCTTGGCATCGATGAGCAGGTTCTTGCACTGTGTAAGGGCATTGGTCTGGGGACAATGCCAATGCAGCCTTACGAGATGTACCCTGAGTTGGTAAGACAGCTGCTAGCCACTTGCAGAGTGATATACCCTACACCAGATAGCAGGAAGGCTTCAGGAGGTTTCTTTACCTTCATGTGCCTAGGATGCAGGTATCGGATTCCCCTTCTCGGTATCTGCAGGATTTATGGGTTCAGCACTGAGCCGACACGTATTGGCATGACTCTGGAGTGGGATGTGGAGGAAGCTCAGTATTTCTGGGAGTGTATTGGCAATGGTCGATACAACTCGAGGACCACGACGGTGATTCAGGTTAGGCATCCAGTTCTTAGATACGTCTTGCGCATCTTGGGATCTACTCTGTTGTGCAAGTTTGAAGCCAACAAGATGCGTAAGAACGAGATGGAGATGCTGTTCATTGGACTGAGGGATCAGTTTGAGGATACTGTTCTGAGAGATCCCACTAGAGGAGTCAACTTGGGAGCTTGTTTTGCTCATCATTTATGCGAGCTGCAGAAGAAGCCATTTGATGGTGTGGGCACTGAGAGAGTAGGGAGTCTGCTTACTCCCATTTTCAGGCATTGCAGGATTCCCCTAGAGGGTACGGAGCGTAATGACAACATGGAGTTCCTTGATTTCAGCCATCTGCAGAGTGCTACATGGCTGAAGGAGGGACGCGTATGGGTCTATTATGACCCTGCCACAGAGAAGTGTGGTGTGGATCTTCCTGCTGCTGGTCTTACACAGATCGATACGCTGGATGCTTTGAGATTCTAGCCTCCTACGAGCGATCAGCGCAGAGTTCCTTCTATGGCTCATCCGCTGGGAGAGCCTTCTACACGAGCTTCTGTTGGGATAGTGTCCTGAAATCACACTTGTACTCACTCCTGTGATAGTTGTGTGTCGAGATCAGACATTCGTATAATACTGGGCGTTTGCAATGCTTTGCTAGAAGCCTCTTGCATTCTGTAGGTCGTGGACTTACTGCCAGTATTGTATGATCCTATAGGGTCACACACCTAAGCGAACCGGAAGCTACGACATGGGAATGATCATTGTGGCAATGATCATATTATGTGTATTGAAATACACATAAGAATCGATATAATGGTGTTGTGTCGATCGACACAGCTTGTGTGTCGGTCGACACAGTTCGGATTTTCCGAACAGGCTTTTCGGGTTATGGCTTAATTGAGTCTGGCCCGTTAAGCACGTTTAGGTCGAATAAAAGCTGATTAGTTTCGACCTAAACAACAGAGCCGTCCAGTTTTCTTGACAGAAACACTTGACACACCAGACACCATCGATCCCCATTGATCCGGCACTAGCATCCCGTTTCCAGCGAGCGTGCGTGTGTATCTGGTAGAGGCAAAGCGTTGCGTTGCTCCACTGATCTCGTTCACCATCTTCTTCCGCTGCCAAAGGTAAGAACGAGGTTGGTTCTAAATTTCAATATAACAAACCCTAGATCCATAGGGATCCAACAGTGGTATCAGAGCTTGCTTAGGGTTTAGCTATTGAAACTGGTAATATAAAATCGAAACTTGATGTTGTTGATCTGTATATTGCCTGTTGAAATTGTTTTTCATTGATTAAATCTCGGATTTTTGTCTCTGTTGAAAACGATGGTATTGCTGAAATCGCACTGTGTCGATCGACACAAAGCGTGTGTCGGTCGACACGCCGCGGCGCAAAATATAAAATTTTAGGGTTTGTCGCAGGGTGTCGATCGACACAAAGCGTGTGTCGGTCGACACAGAGCGAAAACTCGCGAATAAAATTTAGGGTTTATCGCACAGTATCGATCGACACAAAGCGTGTGTCGGTCGATACAAAGCGAAAATCCGCAAATAATTTTAGGGTTTCGATCTGAGATCGAGTACCCGTAATCGTGCTGCGTCGATCGATACACTGTGTGTGTCGGTCGACACAGGCAATACGATTAGATAGATCGGTTCAATTGGATTGAACTGGTTATCTAGCTCGGTTAATTTTATTAGCCAAATTGGTTCTGGTTTGGTCATATCGATCGACACACAGTGTGTGACGATCGACATGGACCATTAAACCGAACTGGTTCAATTGAATTGAATCGGTTGAGTAAATTCGATCCGGTTTGACCGGTTATCGAAGATTGGTTTAAATCCTGTTGCATCGATCGATGCCAATGGTTGGCGTCGATCGACACAACGTCCGCAGACTTGTTGGTTTGACCATAAATTTGCATGAACCAGAATAATCTAATCCTAAAAGTTTTAGATGAATCTAAACTTAATAAAACTGAATGTTTTGATTAAAATTTATAATTTCTTAGATATATATTGAATATAAATCAAGATAAGATTAGTTCATTTACTCAACTAAATATCAAGTGATCTTGATGTCTTGCCCGATCTTGTCTACTGTCAAGACTCGTGTCGTTTGTTGGATATCTCGGAGTCCTTGATATCCACTGCAACATGGGTAAGGCAGGTGGTCAATGACAGACTTGCAGTGCAACTGTCAGTGATCACAAGACATATAAAAGATTGGTTATACTTGACTGGGCTGTCAGAAGTTCTGGGCCCAGAGACATCAGAGTGGATTGGACATAGTTTGTCTTATTCACGACCAAGAGTTGTACTGAGTACAATTAGCAATGATTTGCTTACCTAGATAACTAAAGCTTGAGTAACGGCGAGTCGCCCACTCGAATTTTAGTAATCTGAGGATCTTGGCGCATTGTATTCATATGAGGAAACATAGTTTGAATACAATGCGAGTTTTCTTATTAGATAAGAATTCTCATTTCTTGTGCTTTATAACTAAAATATACCTCTTTTTGAATTACAGCTATGTCTGTCTCAAATCACATCAACACTTTCTCACTAAGATCCGTCCTTGAGAAGGACAAGTTAAATGGATCTAACTTCTTGGAATGGTATCGGAACCTGAGAATAGTTCTCAGGCAAGAGAACAAGGAATATGTCCTTGAAAGAGTTCTCACCGAGAGGCCACGTTCCAATGCTCCGCAGACAGAAAAAAATGCTTGGGATAAGCATTCAGCGGATGTCAAAGATGTTAATTGTCTAATGCTGGTGACTATGAACTCTGAGCTGCAGAAGCAATATGAGAACGTGTTGTCACCCATTGAGATGATTAACAGCCTGAAAGCTTTGTTTCAGGAGCAAGCTCGCACAGATAGATACCAGACGGTTAAATCTCTCATGGATTGCAAGCTGGCTAAGGACAGTCCAGTAAGTCCTCATGTCCTTAAAATGATGGGTTACATTGATAACCTGGGGAAACTGGACTGTGCCATTAGCCAGGAGCTGGCCACTGACATGATTCTGCAGTCATTGCCGTCGTGTTTTGATCAGTTCATCATGAACTACAATATGCAAAACATGACTAAGACATTGACTGAGTTGCATGATATACCATGGATTTTACCGGTTTTAACCATGGTATATGCCTTATTTATCGAGTCTTATGTTATGTTTTGGAGTCTTTTTAGTATGTTTACAGGTTTAGACACATTTGGAGCAGAAGTGGAGATTTTGGAGCTGTTTGGTGTATTTTGGAGATTTGGTCCGAGAGACAGAGTTCACTGTCCAGTTTTGGAGATTGCGTCGATCGTTGCACACCTGCATCGATCGTTGCATATGCGAATGGGCCAGACTCGCCGATTTAATGAAGAATGCTGATTTTGCAGAAAAGCCCAAATATTTACACAGAAGCCCAAAACGTGTTTTAGCTATTATATAAGGGTTTTTAAGCCATTGTTTAGGCTACGCTTTACTTTTAAGTCTTATTTTATTTTCAGAGAGCCTTAGGGGCTGATCTTGCTCTCGAAAGAGAGAGGATTTCGAACCCCTGTTGATTATTCTGTTTTATGATATTTGGTTTTCTACTTAAGATGTTTTCTGTTTCGATGAACATGTCTGAGTAGTTTACCTGTTAGGTTGAAGGATTCTCATTAGGGATTTCAGAGAATTATAGTTTAAATCAATCTGTAGAGATTCATATCTGCTAGTTCTTTATCTAAGTTGTTCTTAATGCTTAATCTGAAGTAGCTAATCAGAGTTATGATGTTAGGTTGATTAATTCAGCGGAAGTTGGTTAATTTAACTAGAAAGAATTTAGATAAGCAATTAAACTGTTCGCAAACGAAAGTTTGGTTCAGATTAATTGTGAACATATCAAACTTGGAATTAATGCTGGTTTAATCTGTTAGTTCTCGCAAACGAAAGTTTGGTTTGCTGCACTTAGACTTAGAGAATTATCGCAAAGGAATTTGGTTAATTCTATATCCGTGTTTTGAGTTCTAGAACAGTTATTGATTAGATCTAGACTGATTGATTGCTTGCGTTCCTGATTTCCTGAGAACTCCTGAAACCTAACGCTTCGCTTCCTTGCTCACAACTCGCTTGATTTACTTTCTGCTGTCTGATTTACTGCTTTCCCATATTGCTTTCTCCTAGTTTAATCACTTCTGTTTTCATCTATCGTTGACCAGAGTCCCTGTGGATTCGATACCCTAAGTACTACAACTACATCACTGTGCACTTGCAGTTAGAATAGGGTTAAAACTACACCTATCAAGTTTTTGGCGCCGTTGCCGGGGACTCTTTTGAGTTCTCGATAGATTTGAACTTAGGGTTTAGACTAGGATTTTCGTTTTTTAATTTTTGCTACTAATTTTTTTTTTCTTTTTCTGTTCTTGCGTTTCAGGTACGCCTGTAATCGCCCTGCAACGATCGACACGGTCCTGTATGTCGATCGTCACATCATCGCGCTTGCATCGATCGACGCTTCTCCTGCATCGATCGACACATATCGTAAGGAAGATGTATGATTTCTTCAATCCAGGGATTGACAACTCGCAGATAACTTGGTTAAAGAGCAAAGTAGAGTCTCTGCATAGTCTTGTACTTGAAAAGTATGGGCAAGAAGCTATCAGCTACGTTGGAGGGAATGAATTCTACAGTCAGAAATCTGCTTTTCAGGGACCTTTCCAGCAACAGGGCAATGCCTTCTCAAGGAGTTGTAGCGTTTCTTCTTACCAAGTACCGCCTGCACCTACAGCTCATGAGAGCAGAATGGAAATCATGAAAGAGCAGTACCTTGAGAGACAACAACAGATTTATAGGTCCTTCAACTCAAAGATGGATGCTTTGTATGAAGATTTGAATGAGAAGCTTGAATCTTTGAGCACACATATGGAGGAGCTGGATGCAGCAATAGAAAGGCGTAATGAAGCTAGGAAAGCTGAACAGTGTAGATCCATCAAAGCTGTGACCTTAAGGGATGAGATTGACTTGCTGGAAGAAGAAGAGAGCATAATCTCGGATTTTCTGGATGAATATTGTCTGCCTGATACATGCATCGATCGACACCCCCTTAGTGACGATCGACACGCCATTCTGACGGCAATTTCGAGTTCTTTCGAGAAACAGAATCGCCTTGCATCGATCGACACACATTATGCAACGATCGACACAAAACGCACACATGTCCAGAAACCTGCAACAGTACCAGAACAAGCTTACAAGCCCCCAGTGCCATATCCTAAGGTTCCTAAACCTTCCGGACAAGAGATAGAAGTGGCTAACTGCATGAAAGTGATAGATAAGAAGGTGAATAAAACACCACCAGTTGAAACTTTGCGAGTTCATGCAAAGAAGATGATCTCCACTGATGGTCATCTGGAAGAAGAAGTTCAGATTGGTGGAACTACAGTATCTGATAGTGGAAAGAAGAAGATGGCGGTTCCTCTTAAACCTGCAACTGCTCATAAGCAGAAAGCCCCAAACATCAGATCTACATCAAAGGTAAGGAACAAATCATCTAAGCTTAAACCTTCTGATCATATTGTTTTGAATGCAGGAAAACGCAGTAGACCGCCCAAGCTTCGCTCCCGCCCTGATTCTGATTTCTCATTCCTTGGAAAGCCTCATGATCATAATGCCTATACACCTCCTTGGATGAAGAGATATTCACAGAGACACTCAAAGTCTCTGTTGAAACCACCATGAATCCAATCTCTTTCCAATAGTCAAGCTAATGACTAAAAACAAGCGCTGAGTGGGAGGCAACCCACTAGTAGGTTCATTTTTATTTTCATTTTTTCGTTTTGATTTTGGTGTTTTGATTTTTCTTTTAAGTGTGTTCAGAGCCGTGAGAAACAGGCAGAATCGCACTGCATCGATCGACACACATTGTGCATCGGTCGATGCAGTCGCGATTTGTGGTTTACCGATTCAATTGCGGTTCAGACATCGGTTATCTAAATAACCGCGAGCGATAATCACCTTGCATCGATCGACACCCTTGTGGCATCGATCGACGCAGGGCGACGACAGGTAAGTATTCTTGCAACTTTTCGGTTTGTTCTTCAATTTGATTATTCTTTCACCGAGCTCATGCTTTGATTACACTAGGGACAGTGTAGTTTAAGTGTGGGGGAGGAAGCTACTGATGCACGCTTTTGTTTTCTTAGTTTTTCAAAAACATTGTTTTATTGAGTCAAAATTTGTATGAAACTATGATTTTTCGAGGAAAATTTTCGCTTGAACAGGAACTAAGTGACCATTGGACAGACTTGCAGAGCCTCTATGACTGTTAGAAAACTCAGACACAGATCAACCTACTGGGAACACCCACATCACTTCAGGTATCAGAGGATCCTTTTACTGACTTCAATTTAATACTGACTTAGATTTCTCACCTAAGGGCTTGGTATACTTTGTGTCGGATTCCCTGTTAATTCTGACACAGCCTGTAAACCTGTCCTATTTAGTTCCCTTCTCCCCTTCTATAAAGTAAAAAAAAAGATAATAAACTGAGGATGAGTTAGTAACTCCGAAGTGGTCACAAGAGTGGTAGAGACCCCTATTATCTCCTGTGCGATCCATGGAATGTGTCCAAAGTACACCCCATAACGGGAAGAACACTGATAAAAAAAAAAAATGATACCCAATGTGGGAAAAATCAGTTGTTAAGGAAGGGAAAGAGAAGAAAGGGACTAGAGAAAGATAGTATGGTGGTCTAGAGCTGATAAGGTAAGAATCCATGTGCCCTTTGATCGATACTCCTTAGGTGAGACCGCACTTAAATACTTGCAGAAGTCAGTAGGGTGAATTTGAATGCTTGAATGTGATTGTGGAGTTTACTTAGGACAGTTGCTAAGTGTGGGGGAAGTATATTGTGGTCTTGAGTTCTGTAGGGAAGTTTTCAGTGGCTTACTAAGTGAATGTGATTGTGAAAGTTCCTAGGACGAAATGAGTTTCTGTGTTTTCAAACTTCTTTTCTTATGCTTTGGTTCTTTACTTGCTTGAGGACAAGCAAGAGCTAAGTGTGGGGGAGTTGATATACCATGGATTTTACCGGTTTTAACCATGGTATATGCCTTATTTATCGAGTCTTATGTTATGTTTTGGAGTCTTTTTAGTATGTTTACAGGTTTAGACACATTTGGAGCAGAAGTGGAGATTTTGGAGCTGTTTGGTGTATTTTGGAGATTTGGTCCGAGAGACAGAGTTCACTGTCCAGTTTTGGAGATTGCGTCGATCGTTGCACACCTGCATCGATCGTTGCATATGCGAATGGGCCAGACTCGCCGATTTAATGAAGAATGCTGATTTTGCAGAAAAGCCCAAATATTTACACAGAAGCCCAAAACGTGTTTTAGCTATTATATAAGGGTTTTTAAGCCATTGTTTAGGCTACGCTTTACTTTTAAGTCTTATTTTATTTTCAGAGAGCCTTAGGGGCTGATCTTGCTCTCGAAAGAGAGAGGATTTCGAACCCCTGTTGATTATTCTGTTTTATGATATTTGGTTTTCTACTTAAGATGTTTTCTGTTTCGATGAACATGTCTGAGTAGTTTACCTGTTAGGTTGAAGGATTCTCATTAGGGATTTCAGAGAATTATAGTTTAAATCAATCTTTAGAGATTCATATCTGCTAGTTCTTTATCTAAGTTGTTCTTAATGCTTAATCTGAAGTAGCTAATCAGAGTTATGATGTTAGGTTGATTAATTCAGCGGAAGTTGGTTAATTTAACTAGAAAGAATTTAGATAAGCAATTAAACTGTTCGCAAACGAAAGTTTGGTTCAGATTAATTGTGAACATATCAAACTTGGAATTAATGCTGGTTTAATCTGTTAGTTCTCGCAAACGAAAGTTTGGTTTGCTGCACTTAGACTTAGAGAATTATCGCAAAGGAATTTGGTTAATTCTATATCCGTGTTTTGAGTTCTAGAACAGTTATTGATTAGATCTAGACTGATTGATTGCTTGCGTTCCTGATTTCCTGAGAACTCCTGAAACCTAACGCTTCGCTTCCTTGCTCACAACTCGCTTGATTTACTTTCTGCTGTCTGATTTACTGCTTTCCCATATTGCTTTCTCCTAGTTTAATCACTTCTGTTTTCATCTATCGTTGACCAGAGTCCCTGTGGATTCGATACCCTAAGTACTACAACTACATCACTGTGCACTTGCAGTTAGAATAGGGTTAAAACTACACCTATCATTGCACGGTATGCTGAATACAGCAGAACCGAATCTCAAGAAGGCTACTCCCAATGTCCTGATGGTACAAGGGGGTAAAAGGTTTAAGAAACCTAAGAAGGGTAAGGGTAAGGCCCAGGTTGTCCAGGCTGAAAGTCAGGACAAGCCCAAGCCGAAGCCCAAATCCGGGCCTTCTCCTGAGGATAAGTGCAACTACTGCAAGCAGTTGGGGCATTGGAAGAAAGACTGCAAGAAGTTCATGGAAGATTACAAGAAGCTGAAGAAGACGTATGATGCGTCTGACTCAGGTATTTATGTTATCGAACTTAATGTTATGTCTTCTAGTCCTACTTCGTGGGTATTGGATACCGGCTGCGGTGCTCATATTTGTACTGATGTGCAGGCACTAAGAAACAGTAGGACGCTGAAGAAAGGACAAGTAGAGCTACGAGTCGGGAATGGAGCTAAGGTTGCTGCACTGGCCGTAGGCACCTACGATTTGTCTTTACCTTCGGGCATGGTTTTAATTTTGAATAATTGCTACTATGTACCTGCGATTAGCAGAAACATAATTTCAGTTTCCGTTTTGGATTTGGAAGGTTTTGATTTTGCTGTTAAGAATAAAGTTTGTTCTTTTAATCGTGATGGTAATTATTATGGTAGCGCCCCATTAGATAATGGGTTATATATATTAAACCAAGAAATGTCTGTCTTTAACATAAATACAAAGAGGTTTAAGTCCAATGACGAAAACCCGACTTTCTTATGGCATTGTCGTTTGGGCCATATCAATGAGAAACGCATCTAGAGGCTCCATCGAAATGGGCTTCTGGGCTCATTTGATTTTGAATCATGTGAGAAATGCGAGTCTTGTTTAGTGGGCAAAATGGCTAGAGCCCCTTTCAACAAACCAAATGAAAGGGCCAGTGATTTATTGGGCCTTGTTCATACTGATGTATGTGGACCAATGAGTACTGCTGCCAGAGGAAACTTTAAGTACTTCATTACCTTTACTGATGACTTCAGTAGGTATGGCTATGTCTATTTGATGAGACACAAGTCAGAATCCTTTGATAGATTCAAGGAATTCAAGAATGAAGTACAGAATCAACTTGGCAAGAGTATTAAGATTCTGCGATCGGATCGCGGAGGAGAATACTTGAGCCAAGAATTCAGCGACTATCTGAGGGAGTGTGGAATCGTTTCACAACTCACTCCTCCTGGTACACCCCAATGGAATGGAGTGTCGGAGAGGAGAAATCGAACTTTATTGGATATGGTCCGGTCTATGATGAGTCATTCTAATCTTCCACTATCCTTTTGGGGATATGCTCTAGAAACGTCTGCGTTTACACTGAATAGAGTGCCATCTAAATCAGTAGAAAAGACACCACATGACTGTGGACTGGGAACGTTCCTAGTCTGTCTTTCCTAAGGATTTGGGGTTGCGAGGCTTATGTCAAACGTTTAATCTCCGACAAGCTTGCACCCAAATCAGATAAATGCTACTTCGTTGGTTATCCTAGGGAAACCAAGGCATACTACTTTTACAACCAATCTGAGAACAAAGTATTTGTTTCTCGGGACTGTTCTTTTCTTGAGAGGGAGTTTCTCTCTAAGAAAAACAGTGGGAGTAAAGTACATCTTGAAGAAATTCTAGATGCACAGGATACTGCTCAACCTGCTGAGGAGGAGCAGCAGTTGGAACCACAAAGTTCTGTGGAACCGGCGCCTGTGGAGCCTGAAGTTCGCAGATCCGGAAGGATCCGTCACGAACCCGAGAGATACTATGGATTTCTCGTAACCAATTCAAATGATCTGATGATCATTGAAGGTGACGAACCAGCGACCTTTGCGAAAGCAATGATGGGCCCAGACTCCGAAAAGTGGCTTGGAGCCTCTAAATCCGAAATGACATCCATGTCAGAAAACCAAGTATGGTCCTTGGTCGATTTACCTAATGGTGTAAAAGCCATTGAGTGTAAATGGATCTTCAAGAAGAAGATTGACGTGGATGGCAATGTACAGATTTACAAAGCAAGGTTGGTGGCTAAAGGTTTCAAACAAATTCATGGTATTGACTATGATGAAACCTATTCCCCAGTCGCTATGCTTAAATCTATTCGGATTCTTTTAGCAATTGCTGCTCATTATGACTATGAGATTTGGCAAATGGATGTCAAAACCGCATTCCTGAATGGCATTCTGGAAGAGGATGTGTACATGACACAACCTGAAGGTTTTGTCGATCCTAAGAACGCTAAGAAAGTATGCAAGCTTCATAAATCCATTTATGGGTTGAAGCAAGCATCACGGAGTTGGAATCTTCGTTTTGATGAAGCAGTAAAACAATTCGGTTTCATCAAGAACGAAGAAGAATCATGTGTATACAAGAAGAAAAGTGGGAGCAAAATTGCATTTCTTGTACTGTATGTCGATGACATACTCCTCCTCGGTAATGACGTTCCGTTGCTTCACTCTATTAAGACTTAGCTAGGAAGTTGTTTTTCCATGAAAGACATGGGAGAAGCCGCATACATTCTTGGAATCAGAATCTACAGAGATAGAACTAACAGGCTGATTGGATTGTGTCAAGACACTTATATTGATAAGGTGTTGCACAGATTCAGGATGCACGATTCCAAGAAGGGCTTCATACCAATGTCTCATGGCAAGAGTCTCTGCAAGAAGCAGTGTCCGGCGACACCTGCTGAGCGAGAACGCATGAATAGGATTCCTTATGCCTCTGCAATAGGATCTATTATGTATGACATGCTCTGCACTCGTCCAGATATAGCTTACGCGTTAAGCATGACGAGTAGATACCAATCTGATCCAGGTGAAGCTCACTGGACAGCTGTCAAGAATATTCTCAAGTATTTGAGACATACTAAGGATAAGTTCCTTGTGTATGGAGATAGTGATGAACTTGTGGTGAATGGATTCACCGATGCGAGTTTTCAGACGGACAGAGACGATTTCCGATCACAGTCTGGATATGTCTTCTGTCTAAATGGCGGTGCGGTGAGCTGGAAGAGCTCTAAGCAGAATACCGTAGCTGACTCCACAACGGAAGCTGAATATGTTGCTGCTTCAGAAGCGGCAAAGGAAGCTGTTTGGATCAAGAAGTTCATGACTGAACTTGGTGTGGTTCCTAGTATCTTGGAGCCAGTGGCTTTGTTCTGCGATAACAATGGAGCCATTGCTCAGGCGAAAGAACCCAGGTCACACCAGAAGTCCAAACACGTTGAGAGGAAATATCATCTGATTCGTGATATTGTCAATAGAGGTGATGTGAAGATCAGCCGAGTTCTGACAAACGAGAATGTCGCTGATCCTCTAACCAAGTCACTCCCAAGGCCTAAGCATGAGAGTCATACGACTGCTGTAGGCATTAGAGATCTTAAGATGTAATCTTGATTCTAGTGGGAGTTTTGGATTTTGTTTTAGTTATAATAAGACGCCCTTGTGAACATTCTTTTAAAAGTGTTTAATGAAATTTGATTTCAGCATTATTTATTGTGATCTAAATAATGGTCCCGAAATAAGTTTATGACATATTATAGGTCATCAAGTTGAGAACTTGATCATGAAACCCTATAAGTTAATAAATTATTTTGTCCCTAGTTAAGGTTGTAGAATTGGGACACTGACAACCGTTAGAGACTAGATTGTGAGGTGATTGTTGGCTAAGTTTCATGGAGCCAATGATATGATTATCACAGTCAGTCACATAGATATATGTTGATGAACATATGATCGGACATGACCCGCTAATGAGAAGTCTACAAGATAGTAATATCTGTGTCATAAGAGGTTCTCATTACGACTATAGAGTATAGTCCTAAGACCTGAGTTCATCATGCGTTCTTGCATATGAATTGGTACATTTTCACCTTGTCAAACGTCGATCCGTAACTGGCGGCTATAACGACACTGTTCAAGTTTATCATGAAGTGTGCGTTGAAACAGGGATGGAACAAGATGGAATTTGTCCCTCCTGAAAACGGGAGATAAATATCTCAGGGCCTATCGAAGATTGAATACTGAGAGAATGTGTGGCCGCACTCAAACGAACTGTAGTTCAGTTGTTTGTAATGTTCAGTATGAGATCAGGAGTTCGATAAACACGATGTTGGCTTAATAAGGATGACACAGATCTTGCCTTATGCCAAATCGAGATATAGAGACAAAAGGATTATAGGAATTGATGATTCCAGTACAAGTGGGAGATTGTTGGGATAGTGTCCTGAAATCACACTTGTACTCACTCCTGTGATAGTTGTGTGTCGAGATCAGACATTCGTATAATACTGGGCGTTTGCAATGCTTTGCTAGAAGCCTCTTGCATTCTGTAGGTCGTGGACTTACTGCCAGTATTGTATGATCCTATAGGGTCACACACCTAAGCGAACTGGAAGCTACGACATGGGAATGATCATTGTGGCAATGATCATATTATGTGTATTGAAATACACATAAGAATCGATATAATGGTGTTGTGTCGATCGACACAGCTTGTGTGTCGGTCGACACAGTTCGGATTTTCCGAACAGGCTTTTCGGGTTATGGCTTAATTGAGTCTGGCCCGTTAAGCACGTTTAGGTCGAATAAAAGCTGATTAGTTTCGACCTAAACAACAGAGCCGTCCTTGACACACCAGACACCATCGATCCCCATTGATCCGGCACTAGCATCTCGTTTCCAGCGAGCGTGCGTGTGTATCTGGTAGAGGCAAAGCGTTGCGTTGCTCCACTGATCTCGTTCACCATCTTCTTCCGCTGCCAAAGGTAAGAACGAGGTTGGTTCTAAATTTCAATATAACAAACCCTAGATCCATAGGGATCCAACAGCTTCTACTTCCTCTGCACCTGCACCTGCTGCCCCTGTCGATGATGTTGGCCCTTTTCCCGAGCCTACGATGCCTTATGGTAGGCATTGCAGAGTGGAGAGAGCGTTCGGATGGTATTCTACGGGTCGTCTGGAACTTCATGCGTACCTGCACTTGCAGGAGACAGCCACAAATACATCATCCAGGACCTTCTCGACGCAGACGACGATCTCCGACTCCCGGTTCTTCGAGTGGTACTGATCGCATAGCTGACATGGATGACGAGTGATTGAGCATTGGCATCACTAGACTACGGTTCTAGTATTTATTTTTCTTTTTCCCTTTGCATTTTCTTTTGATTTTCTTAGGATGTTTATGTTTGGATGATGTGTTTTCTTTGAGGTTATCAGTTGCTTTGATTTTGCCTGTTTTAAGTGTTTTCAACTTGCAGGTTCGAAAATTTGGATTTTCTTACGGACTAACCTGCTAACTTACTGACTGATCCGAAATTCGTACGTCACAACACGAAAGAAATCGCATTGCAGCGATCGTTGCGGTCCTGAGCAACGATCGACACACGACGAAATATCGCCTAGCAACGGTCAGTGCATTTATGCAGCGATTGATGCATGTGCGACAGAGGTAAAAATCAGACAAAACTCAACACATCCATTAACATTTTTTATATCTTTTTACCAATCCTTCGCTTGACACTACTGGGGACAGTGTGTCTTAAGTGTGAGGGAGGTGCTACTGACTTTATCTTTCTGTTTTCTTAGAGTCAGTCCAATTTTCAAAAAAATTTGTTTTATTGAGTCAAAACCAGTTTAAATACGAAACAGTGAATTTTTGAGAAGATTAACAACATCTTGCAGGAACTTAAGTAACCATTGGGATGAAGTTGCAGGATCTATCTATGACTATTAGAAAACCCAAACACAGATCAACCTACTGAGAAAACCCACATCATTTCAGGTATCAGAGGATCCTTTTACTGACTTCACCTTAATACTGACTTAATTTTCTCACCTAAGGGCTTGGTATACCTTGTGTCGGATTCCTTTGTTAGTTCTGACACAGCCTGTAAACCTGTCCTATTTGGTTCCCTTCTCCCCTTCTATAAAGTAAGAAAATAATAATAATAAACTGAGGATGAGTTAGTAACTCCGAAGTGGTCACGGGAGTAGTAGCAAACACTCTTACCTCTTGTGCGATCCATGGAATGTGTCCAAAGTACACACCAAAACGGGAAGAACACTGATAAAAAAAAAAATTGATACCCAGTGGGGAAAAATCAGTTGTTAAGGAAGGGAAAAGAGAAGAAAGGGACCAAAGAAAGACAGTATGGTGGTCTAGAGCTGACAAGGTAAGAGTCCATGTGCCCTTTGATCGATACTCCTTAGGTGAGACCGCAGTTAAATACTTGCAGAAGTCAGTAGGGTGAATTTGAATGCGTGAATGTGATTGTGGAGTTTACTTACGACAGTTGCTAAGTGTGGGGGAAGTATATGTTGGTCTTGATATCTTGCAGGTGATTCTTTCAGTGGATTACTAAGGGGAATCTGAGTGTTGTTGCTTCAAAGATGAAAAGAGTTTCTAAAAGTTTTCAAACCTCTTCACCATGTCTAGTTCTTTGTTTTGCTTGAGGACAAGCAAAGGCTAAGAGTGGGGGAGTTGATATATCATGGTTTTTACTAGTTTTAGACCATGATATAAGTATGTTTTAGAGTCTATTAGTGTTTCTTTAGAGTCTTTTGCAGGTCTTATTAGGTACACGTACGTTTGGAGCAGAAGTGAAGATTTTGGAGCTATTTGGTGCATACTGGAGATTTGACCCGAGAGATGAAGCTCACTGTCCAGATTTGAGATATGTGTCGATCGTTGCACATCAGCATCGATCGATGCACAGCGTGTTGGGCCAGACTCTCGAGAGTTATGAAGTTATGAGATATTGCGACAGTTGCCCAGAAGTTCTAGATATTTACACAGAAGCCCCAAGACGTGATTAGGCTATATTAATTAGGTTTTAGACTTTGTTATTATTTAAGCATTCGTACTTTGAGCTGAGAGTTAGAGAGAGATTTTGGGGCTGATCTGAACCTGTACTACACTTGTTTTTGGAGAAGATTTCGAACCCCTTTACTTCTTTTATATCTTATATGCAATCTATTATTTCATTGATCATGTTTACATCATCTATGTCTTAGTAGATTCATAGTTAGGTTTAGGGTTTCTCACATAGGATTTCATGACTTGCTAGATATAATTAATTCAGTTAAGGATTCATAACTATAGTAGTTCTTCGATCTAAATTGTGTTTAATGCTAGTTCTAACCTGGTCACTTAGAATCTAGATCTTAGGTTGCTAAATACGACACGACAGTGTGGTTTAGAATCTGAACTATTTAGGTTGAGCAATTAAATTACTCGCAAAGGAATTTGGTTTAGTTTCATTGTGAACATATCGAACTTGGAATTAATGCTGGTTTAATCTGTTAGTAATTGCAAAGGAATTTGGATTGATGTACTTAGACTTAGAGAATTCTCGCAACGACAGTTGGTTAATTCTATATCCATGTTTTGAGTTCTAGAACTGAGCTTAATTAGATCCTGACTGAATGATTATTCTGCTTGTCTGATTTCCTGAGAACGCCCTAGACTTAACGCTTTAAGTTAACTGTTTTCACAACAAATCTTGCTATCTGATTTACTTTCTTGCTTGCATTTTAGTTTACATCACATTGCTTTCTCTTTGTTTAATATCTTCTGTTCTAATATCCATCGTTGACCGGAGTCTTTGTGGATTCGATACCTAAGTACTACATCTGCATAATTGTGCACTTGCAGTAGTATAGGATTAAAACTTCTAGACCCTATCAATGAAGAAAAAATTTCACATAATATTGTAACCAAGCGCAGAAGTATGTGTCTTTCCACTGTTCACACTCTTTCTCGGTCAATTCAGGATGTTGATATTGGAGTGACTCCATGTATAACCTATAAAAATCAACCAAGGACATAAAAAATATTATTATGAAATTTAAATGCAATGTTTTAAACAAAATAAACTATACATACCTCTCGTACTCAAATAATTCCTCGCAGCTGTTTAGAATATATTTTTGAAGGTGTGCGTGCTCTTCGGTCGTCAGTTGTCGCTTTTCTACTTTACCGCTTAACCGACCAACTTGTTGAAAAATGCTGGGAACCACTGACTGATAAATTTGTCTCTCGCCTCTATCATCGTTTCTAGCCGGGCGCCGACTCTTTGTGCGTATTTGTGAAGGAAAATAATAGCCGGCAAATGTCGCCACTTCCTCGTTGTGGTACTGAGCAGCAACTGAACCCTCAACTTTAGTTGGGTTCTTAACCTTCTTCTTAAGGTGGAACATATAGCGCTCAAAGGGATACATCCACCGATATTGTAGCGGACCACGTAGCCTAGCTTCTCCCGGGAGATGAATGGGTAAATGCTCCATAACATCAAAGAAAGACGGTGGAAATATCTTCTCTAGATTGCACAGGATTTTAGGAATGTTATCCTCTAAACATCGAATCCCGTCTGCTGTAAGAGATCTCGTGCATATATCCCTGAAAAAAGCACCTACCGCGGCAATTGCTTTATGAACATCTTTGGGGAGCAGATGAGGAAATGCAAATGGAAGTAGTCGTCGCTTCACGACATGACAATCATGACTCTTCATCCCGATAAACTTATCCCCATCAGTGTCCACACAATTACGCAAGTTTGATGCGTAACCGTCTGGGAATTTAACTCGCCGCGTAATCCACTCGAAGAACTCTTCCTTTGATTTCTGATCTACCCAATACGCTGGAATTGGAGGTTTACCATTCTTCTGAATATGAAGTTCAGGCCGATTACAAATTTCAGGCAAATCAAGCCTAGACTTCACATTATATTTCGTCTTCCCTTGCACGTTGAGAACAGTGTTCATGTTGTTATCAAAGAAAATTTTCTCAATGTGCATGACATCAAGATTATGCCTTAGTAGCTGATCCTTCCAATATGGTAAATCCCAGAAGATGCTCAGCTTGTACCAGTTGTGGGACAAACTAGCTGCGTATATATTCTCATGTTCATTTCCACCACAATCACGAGTCCTTAGCGCACCAAAGGTTTCTAAGAGGCCCAAAGTAACCGACCCACTGTCTTTGAGAATAGGATCATCAAACACTTTCCTCTTCTTTGTAAAAAGTTTAGTGTTTTTCCGATATGGATAATCATGCGGTAGAAATCTCCTATGACAATCAAACCAACACGATTTGCGTCCGTTCTTCAGCTGAAATCCATCAGTCTTTTCTTGACAATACGGACATGCTAACCTTCCATGCGTTGTCCATCCTGATAACATACCATAAGCCGGAAAATCGCTTATGGTCCACATTAATGCAGCCCTCATCAAAAAAAATTCCTTGCATGAGACATCATAGGCTACAACACCGAGCAGTCATAACATTTGCAACTCATGTATCAATGGCTGCAAGAATACATCAAGTGATCTTCTAGGATGCTTTGGACCGGGAACGAGTACGGAGAGGAAAAGAAACTTTCGCCGCATACACATAGATGGCGGTAGGTTATAAGGAGTTAAAATAACTGGCCACAACGAATATGGTCTCCCATGCCTTCCAAACGGGTTGAAACCATCTGTGCATAATCTGAGGTACACGTTACGTGGCTCGTATGCAAAATCTGGATATACGATCTGAAAATGTCGCCACGCTTCAGCATCAGACGGATGTCCAATCTCTGCTCCTCTTATATGCTCAGCATACCATCTCATTTCCCCTGCAGTTCGCTCTGATTGGTATAAGCGCCTCAACCTATCGGTTAACGGCATATACCACATTCTCTTGAATGGAACCCTAGCTCTTCCCCTTGTATCGTCAAAGCGCGGTTTCTTACAGAACTTACATTCCAAGCGGTATTCGTCTTCTCGCCAATATATCATACAGTTGTCGATGCACACATCTATCATCTGATATGGTAATCCAAGCCCTTTAACAAGTTTCTCGACCTCGTTGTATGAACCTGGAGCAAGGTTATCTTCAGGAAGAATATCTTTCATGAATTCGCAAATAGCATCCACACATGGCTCCGCCAAATTATAGTCCGTCTTTATTCCCATTAGTCTAGTTGCAGATGATAATGGCGAATGTCCATCTTTGCAACCATCATAAAGCGGACGCTTCGCTGCATCTAACATACCAAAAAATCTCCTAGTTTCTACATTAGGTTCCTCCTCTACTCTAGGAATTTGATATTCACCTACTTCGTGTATATTTTCTCTAAATGCATCATTAACCATCTGAACGGTACCTACACCAACATCTTCATCCGCGATATTATAATGTTTGCTAGTACTACCAATAGGTTCCCGCGTACTAATACTACCGAAAGGTTCTCTACTACTACTTGCGCCATCAAATGTTTCCTCGTGAACCTAACTGAGTACAAGTGATGCCATACTTCGCCAATCGTAGGATTTCTAACATTTCGGCAGTGAGTACATGGGCATTTCATCTTACCGGTTTTCTGCGTATGAGGTTGATTGCAAGCCATCGTCATGAATTCCATAATACCGAGTGCATATGGTTTATACACTATATCCGTCGTCTCATCAATCCTTGGTCCGTCCATCCACGATCTGAAATAATTAGAGGAAGACATTTTGCCCTCATAAGAAATATTATTAAATAAAGAGAGAGAGAGAGAGAGAGAGAGAGAGAGAGAGATAGAGAGAGAATGGTGTAGAGGAGAAGGGAGAAATGGCTGGTATATAATGGAAATTAACCGAGGGGAAACCGACGGAACTAGCCGTTAGCGTCGGTATTCCGTCGGAAATTTTGTCAGCCCAACAGTACCACAAAATGGCTATGTCAGCCCAAGGGAATATTACCGGTTTCCGATGGATTCCCGACAGTACCTAAAACCGACAGAAAACCGACGGTTAATCCCTAATCCGTCGGTAATCTGTCGGAAATTTGGTAAACGGTCAAAAAAGAGAATTTACTTTCTTCTCTTACCAAGGCATCGTTTCGGTAAGTGTCGCTTCGGAAATAAATCCAGATTCCGACGGGTTTCCGACGGTTTTGCTGTCGGAAATTTTTGTATAAATATCCACCGAGTTTCTCCCTTTCTTCCATCAACAAAAACAAAAAAAGAAAACAAAATATGAATTACGTCTTTCTTTCAGCCGAAGCCCGCACGACCGTTCTACAAACGATCACGGAACCTGGTCGAGAGTCGTTGCCAAATCTCGACCCATCTCGCCAAGCCCACCAGGCCGTTTGGTTTGGATCCAATGCGGTCATCCCGTCCGTAATCAGCGACATCATCGAGAATCGCTGGTCTGGGAGATATCTGACGTACTATAACGTCCTGACGACCCTAAAAACTTCATGGTTCATTGATTTTCTTGTAAGTTATTTTGGGTTTTTAAATAATATTATAATTTAAAAGTTTAAGTTACACAATTAATTTTTTCTTTTTCAGGAATATTTTACATTCTCTCCGGATAATGTTTTCATTGTTTGGTGGGAATTTCACCGGATGGCAAGGAAAGTTTTCTAGACAAAGATGCGGCGGATGAAGCTCCGGTGGCAACGGGAGAAGGAAGACCGGCTTGGATTCCGGCGGGAGAGTGGAACATCATGGTCGACCAATGGAGGGAGACGAACGTCGGGGATTGGTTCGGGAACCAATCCCAGAATAATAACAATTAATAATTTTAATTATGTAATTTTTATTTTAATTAATAATGAACTTGTGTTTTTTTTTATTTATAAATAAAATTTTTTTTAAAAAAAAATATACTAATTTCAAGATATATAACTAACGTTGAATTACATAAACGAATAACACAACGTATCACAGTGGTTTGAGAATTGAGTTAAACTGTCCAAAGGTCTCGTGTTCGAGTCCGTTCTTCGGCTGATTTTTCTATGAACCGATGGCTTACCGACGGATTATCGACAGACTACAGGTCCTGTCGGGAATCTGTCGGGAAATTTTCGACGGTTTGTGTTTCCGTCGGTATATACCGACGCAATTCCAACGACTCTTTTACCGTCGGTTATCTGTCGGTAACCTGTCGGAATTTCCGACAGCTAAATTTCTGTCGGGAAATCCGTCGATTATGACCCAGTTTTCTTGTAGTGGCACATGAGTTTGGTTGAACATTAATTTATATCCGTGAAAGCTGATATAGATTCAAGATACTTGCTGTGATTGGTGAACCCTTACCGCTGCGGTAAGGGTTTTACCGCTTTGATGGTCACCAATCATCAAAGCGTTAGCAATAATAATATTAAATTTTTTTCTCTCAGCTTTTTCATACCGCTTTCTCCAACCGCTTGTTCTTACTGCTTTGCACTATTCCCTAACCGCTTACCACTTCCGCTTACCGCTAATCTTACCGTTCCGCTTTTGTTCACCAATCGAACCCACTATAATCGACCAAGGACCACTTCGCACATGGTTATGATTGAGAACTTGAGAAGATATTGAAGCTAGATTGAGACTTTTGTTGACTTTTTGATACGAATTTAATGATCTATTATCTTTCTTTTACGAGTAATTTGCTAAAACTGCAATAACTATCAGAAATTAGAACTTTTTAATGATGTAGCCATAACCATAATAGTCATGATACATGGGCATTCAGAAACCTGTTCAGATTTAGTTCGATTTTTTTGGTTTTTTTGTTTAGAGATATAAAAATTCGCTTAGATATTTTAGAATTTCGATTCGGATTTGATTTAGTTTCACCCGGGTTCGGATATGGTTTAGAAAACTGAAATATAAAAAATATTGTCAAATTTTAAAAAATAAAATTTGGTTAAATTTGACAGTTATAACTAAGTGTTTTAGGATATTTAAGTTATTTTGAATATATCAATTATTTTAATCTTTAAATAACTGAAAACATCAAGTTTATAATTGTAATTTTGTTTTTTGAATGAAAATAATTGTAATTTTGGATATTTGAATTATTTTAAAATTAAATATAATTAATTTTTGGATATATATTTATATTTCGAGCATCTATTCTATTCTCGGTTTGGTTCGGTTTAGATTTAGTTCTTCAAATATAGGAGTTTAGGATCCATTTGAGTATTTTGTTAATTCCGAATTCAATTCGTTACTACTTTCTTTGGACTAGATTCAGTTTGAATCTTCGGATCTGGTATTTTGCTCACCCTAATAACTATCCCAAGAGTGTGTAATTTATTATTTTACCATCAGCAATGGAGCCATATATTTTAGTTAGCGGAGGCATACATATATAAAATAAAATTGTTTATAAATTGTCAAAAACAATTTTAAAATGTATTCTATACTAACTTATAATTTTAAATATCTTTAACTATATTTGGATTACTTTTTAATAATGTTATGGATAAAATAAATGAGAAGAACAATTTTAAACTCATCACCAATGTAATTTTTTGTCATCACTACTAAATCAAGTTTTGTCCGACTAAAAGGTTCCTTGAAGTTCCTTAAATCGATGCCATTTAATTTATGTGGGAAAAGGGTGTGCGTCATGCTCGAGCCGTCTTTGTTAGATAATCCTCTCGGGTGTTATCCTTCCTGAAAATATGATGTATGTTGAAAACTTCAAATAATTAGCTAAAGAGGGTAGCACAATTAATATGTGATGGGAAGGCAGACCAATCATGAGGATTTTTAAACATATCAACCAAATCAGAGTAATCCATTTTGATCAGAACTCTTTTAATATGTCTAACATATAGGTAAATCATAACCCATACAAACGCATCAAGTTCCGCATGAAACGGTGATAAACTTCGTCGGCAGGCTTGTGTCCCCAATAGCTCATATCCCCCACAATCCATGTAGTATCGCCCAATTCTACTAACCGGTCCATAATCAATCCATGAAGCATAAATTTGACAGGTCACTATAGTTTGACGACTCCAAAACATCATCCAAGTCTTCCTCTCTCTCGAAAATGTTAGTTTGTCTCCGGTTTTCTGCTTTTAATGTACCTAATTGTAGTGTTAGGAGAAATTTATTTCCCACTAAAAACTTTGTCGTTTCTTACCTTCTAAATGAATCATAAGATCCAAAGGAAGGTTTTCACCAAAGTAATTTCTTAATATAGTTTTTACAATTTTTAGTTCTCTGAGAAAAATTAGTGGCGATTTTAGTAATAATTTTCAGAACTGAAAGTAACTTTAAAAACCTTTAAAATCTACATAACTAAAATCTTTAGAATAGATTAAATTAATCTTAATAGCTTCTTTTTGTTTTATCAAATTCACAAAAATACATTATTAAATTATTTTATTTATTATTTTACGAAACCCTAAAGCATAACTTAAAAATATTAAATTGAAAAAGTATAAAGAAATATAATTTGAACATATGAGATGTTTTACATGTTTTTCTGGTTCACAAGATTATATGGAAAGTTGTGAAAATAGGTAAGGAAGAGTTTTTAACCTTGCAAAGTTTGATTTTTTATGTTTTGTTAGTAATCAGTTAATAACTATATATTTTTTTGTTAAAGGGCATTCATTAAAGAAAAATATGTACATTACAAGCTGCATAAATACTAAAGCACAAAAACAGAAGGGAAAGGAAACAAGGAAAGGAAAGAAACATGGGAAGAAAAGATGGTGAAAGAGGAGAAGGCTGAAAACAGAGGTAAAGCTTCCTAGAACCCCATTAGTTATGAGCCCAAATAGCTGTCAAACTGTCTCCTAAACCAGTCCGAGAAACCTTGATAGCAGTAACTTTGTCTTTTACGAAAGCCAAGACTTTGTTTGAGACCACCGTGAAAGGAAGAGTTACGCCATCATGAATGCGTTTGCTGCGCTCACTCTAGACTTCATAGATGCAGCATTGCCAGCTTGAAGTAAAGCAGTAGTGCGGACAGAAGATGTAAAACCGTTGGCAACCAATTTAGGATGTCAGACCTTGACTGAGGAACAGCTTGCAAACCCAATTTCCCAGTCACAACATTCCAAATAGCTGCTGAGAAAGAGCAGTAAGATGATCTCTTGTATCTGTATCTTGACCACAGAGAAGACATGTTGTCACTGTATCCAGCCCCCAAGACGCCAACCTCGTAAGGGTCGGGTTCCTATCCAGAATGAATAGCCAGGAAGTCGTGGCATGCTTAGGTGTTAACCCCTTGTGCCAAACCAGATTGTGCCAGTTGACTTTCCTTTCCGAGGCTCGCATAGCGTTCCAGACTTCCCTAGAAGAGAATGTCCTGCATTGTACGTCTTTTACTAGCCAGACTGCCTTATCTTTCACCGTTGAGAGCGACATTATCGTGATGAAAGATAGAACCTGTAGTTGCTTTTCTGACCTTGCTACATTAAAAGACCTGCCAGTTGGTGAAATCACACATCCTTTACTAGCGAGGGTCCATTAGGACCTAGAAATGGATCAGTGGACCATAGGGAGTCTATGGATCCCACCAGAAGAATGCTTCTTCAACACTGCCAATGATAATCCGAATGAAACCTAAAGCCTTTTATCGTAGCTTTAGCATTTTACGAAACATCCATGATAGAGAGTTATTATTTTCTTTTATCGCCCAAAAACAAGTACGAGATATGTACTTATTCCTCATCCACGCTACCCAAATCGAACCTGCTCTAAAGAAGAGCATCCAAATAAGCTTCAACCCACAAACCATATTCCAACTCTCCACAGATCTTACTACAAAACCGCCTTCTGTTTTAGGAAGAGAGACTTTTGACCGAGCCACCTTTGCGCCAATGGATATACCCTCTCTTCCGTGTCAAAGTAATGAACAGCATATTGCATTGATCTTCTTTATGACTTGTTTTGGTAAGAAGAAAGCCGAATGGATAACCAAATATGCACAATCTTATTGTGTTTTTGAACCTGGAGGATGTTCGGACCACACTCGTTGTCGCATTTATTTCCAGGCTGAGGAACAGCGGAAGAGGAAGCCGTTTAAGTTCACCAACGCAGTCACTACTTCCCTGGACTATCTTGGAAAAGTCGCAGAAGAATGGGATCAGTCGGAGACTCTTTTTCAGTCTACTTCAGCGTTGTACCGTCTGTCGAAGAAACTCAAGAAGCTAAAGCCACTGATGAGGAAGATAAGCCGGACCATGCTTGCGGATATAACTATACGCACAAAAGAGGCTTATCAAAAGTTACTTGATAAGCAAGAGATAACAATGCAGAACCCATCAAACTTGGCTGTCGAAGAGGAGAGAGCTGCCTATGAAAGCTGGGACAGACTTGCAAACATTGAGGGAAGATACTTGAAGCAGAAAGCAAAACTCTTCTGGCTCAAAGTAGGAGATCAAAGCTCAAGGGTTTATTTCAATGCAGTGAAGCAAAGGGAGGTGCGCAATAACATCAAAGAGATTTGTTGTGGGGATGGGACTATGGCCAATACTACCGAAGGGATAAAGGCTGAAGCAGTAAAACATTTTGAAGAATTTCTAAATCACTTACCAACAGACTACAGTCCAATATCGGTTGAGGACTTACAATCTGTTCTAGACTTCCGATGTGAAGAAAGTGATAAGCAGCTGCTTACCCATGAAGTTACCACAGAAGAGATAAGAAGAGTGGTTTTCTCAATGCCAAAGGAAAAGTCTCCGGGGCCAGATGGTTACACCACCGAATTCTTTCGAGAAACATGGTCAGTTGTGAGTAATGACGTTCTTAATGCTGTTAAATCCTTTTTCAGATTTGGATTCTTACCAAAGGGAATAAACTCAACCATCTTGGCCCTCATACCAAAGAAGAAAGAGGCTCATACAATGAAGGATTATAGACCGATCTCGTGCTGCAATGTACTCTACAAAATTATCTCTAAGATCTTGGCGAACCGACTCAAAATCATTCTTCCCAAGTTCATTGCTCCGAACCAGTCCGCATTTGTTAAAGATCGGCTACTGATGGAGAATTTGTTGTTAGCAACAGAGATAGTAAAAGACTACCATAAGGAGGACCTAACACCTAGATGTGCGATGAAAATCGACATATCAAAGGCGTTCGATTCAGTTCAATGGGAGTTCTTGCTGAACACTTTAAAGGCGCTGGATTTTCCCGATGCATACATTCACTGGATCCGTCTATGTATATCATCGGCATCTTTCTCGGTCCAAGTGAATGGAGAGTTGGCTGGGTATTTTGGAAGTGCTAGAGGCCTTAGACAAGGTTGCTCTTTATCTCCCTACCTCTTTGTGATTTGTATGAACGTCCTATCGAAAAAGTTGGACCTTGCGGCTAGGGACAACAAAATAGGATACCATCCGGACTGCGAAGGTGTGAATCTAACCCATTTATGCTTTGCTGATGATCTAATGGTTTTTGTGGAAGGAGATAAAAGATCAATCATTGGTGTGATGGATGTTTTTGAAGTGTTTGCTAAAAACTCAGGCTTGTGTATAAGTGTTGAGAAATCAACAGTCTACATGGCTGGAATACAAGCAGTAACGAAGGAAGAGATCCTCAAGGAATTCCCTTTTGAGCAAGGCAAGCTACCTGTGCGATACTTAGGCCTACCTCTGCTAACAAGAAGAATGACAGCAGCTGATTATGCTCCTCTTATAGAAAGAATCAAGCAACAAATTGGGTCATGGACAGTAAGGAAGTTATCGTTTGGAGGTCGACTGCAACTTCTTCGCTCAGTAATTTTCAGCTTAACAAATTTCTGGATGTCAGCTTTCAGACTTCCAAAAGCATGTATCAAGGAAATAGACAAGTTATGTGCAGCTTTTTTATGGTCGGGCCCGGATCTGAACAGAAGAAAGGCCAAAGTATCTTGGACGATCGTTTGCTCTCCGAAAAAAGAAGGAGGTTTGGGACTGAAATCCTTGGAAGAAGTTAATAAAGTCTGTGTTCTGAAACTGATATGGAGATTGTTATCAACAAAAGACACATTGTGGGCGAACTGGATTCAAAGGTACCTGATACGAAATAATTCTTTTTGGGCTATCTCTGAGGTGTCTCCATTAGGATCATGGATCTGGCGCAAGATGTTAAAATACAGGAACATGGCTAGAAGTTTTTATAAACTGGAAGTAAAGAATGGCAACCGAGTTTCATTCTGGTACGATAGTTGGTCCACGCTTGGAGTATTGCAGGATCGTCTTGGACAGAGAGGTTGTATCGACCTTGGTATACCCCTTGACAAAACCCTCGGTGAAGTAATGTCTTATGAGAGAAGACGGCGGCAGAGATACCCACTTCTGATCCAAGTGGAAAAAGAAATTGCAGAGCATAAAGCTATGAGAATGGTGGCAGTAGAAGACCAAGCATTATGGTTGGGACAAGGAGGAGTATACACGAAAGTATTTAGCTCCAAAGAAACTTGGGAAAGGATACGAACCACTCAAGCCGAATGGACAGCACATAAGGGCATTTGGTTCAGCTTTGCTACACCTAAATTCTCCTTCATAACATGGCTCGCGGCAAAGAACAGGCTCTCAACAGGTGAGAGAATGGAAAGATGGGGAGGTAGATGCAACATTGGATGCTCATTCTGCTCGGAAGTAAAAGAAACACGTGACCACCTTTTTTTCTTATGTCCTTATACGCAAAAGGTATGGGAAAAGCTTGCGAGAGGCCTCATGAATTCAGCCTACACAGTGCAATGGCAGGACATTATCGATGCCATTAGTAGTACGAGCCAACCGAAGGTGATTACCTTTCTTATGCGCTATGTATTCCAAGCAACAGTCCACCATGTTTGGTGTGAGAGGAATAACAGAAGGCAAGGTGAAAGTCCACTGCCGGTGGAAAGGATGATCATGTCCATCGATCACACCATTAGAAACAGACTATCAACCTTGAAAGAGGGAAGAAACAACAAATACGAAGCGGGTCTTCGTACATGGTTTGAGAAGAGAAGCTTTTAGAGTGAGTGGAAAGTTTTAATTCCGTTTCAAACAGTTTCAGACAAACAAGTTGTAAAAAGTATGTTTTTTTCTTGAATATAATTTAACATTAGATTCAAAAAAAAAAAAAAAAGAAAGCCGAAGTCCAAAAAGAAATGATTATGGTGATCATTGTTGTTAGTGAAGCAACCGTGGCCTAGTGGTCAAGTGGTTAAAGCTTTACACCGGCAGGTACTGGGTTCGAATCTCCGAAGGCGCAGTTTTACAAGATTAATGGAGGCAAGCTTATAAGGAAGTTTTCAGGAGCAGGTGGAGCCGTTGATCGTGACCGTTGATGGATTCTCGTAGAACGGAGGTAGTATTATCTTTAAAATTGTGCTTGTAATAATTTTCATAATCTGTATCAGCGTTAAAAAAAAAAGATCATTGTTGTTAACAAACGCAGTCTGCGCCCGCGAGATTTAGATGTGTATGAGTCCAGCTGTTTACATTCACTCTGATTTTCTGTAGGAGCGGATCACGGCCTTTGACGGAAAGTTTCCAGATAATAACCGTACGAGATTGATAAAATGTATGGATTAATTATATTGTATTTAAAGTGAGTTTAAATTAAAAATAAGCCCAAAATCAACATAAAATGTGAACAAGTATGTAGTTAATATATATATATATATATAATATATTTTATGGGTTCAAATATTATTTTGGTGGGGGTTTAATATTTGTAACTAAAGAGAAACTTAAGAGAAAATAGGTTCCTTCTCTGCTGTTTCCCTTCTCTCTACTTCTCCCTACCCATAAAGAGGCGATTTTCTGAATCTACCGTTTCCGGTCATCGGACGGCGGCTTGCCGTTCCGGTGACCGGGTTACTTTTGTCCCTGTATAATAGTCTCTTTTTTGTTGTTCTCTTTTGTTTATACTACCGTTTTGTGACGGTTTCTAGTTTTCTGGTATTTGTCGGATGTTTTGTGTCGGTTTCGTTCCGACTTCGATCGTTTCTTCTGCTTCTTTCATCAGTCAACCCGATTTGTTTTCAGCTTCGTGGAGTCTCTCCTAGTTCATTTGGATTTAATTATATGTTGCCTTCTTCCGTGCTCGCGATTCGCGGCAGTGTTATGGAGTAATAGGCGGTTCCCAGTGGTGGATCTGACCGGAGCATATCACCAAGGATCTATCTGAGTCTTCAGTGGAGTTTTGTAAGCGATGCTCTTTTTTTATGCGGTGTTTTCTGGTGTTTTGGCTTTCGGCAGGGAAGACGATTAGCAAAGGCACGGTTTATTACCAAGTTCAAGCGCTGATGTCGGCGATCGGCGAAAATCTCCGACTCCGGCGATGCATGGCGGCCAACCGGTAGAGGCGATGCGTGTTCTTTCTCGCCCCTGCGTGGCTCGATCTCCTCCAATCGAGTTGACTGGATCCGAGAAAAGCCCACTTTCGGCCCATTTCGTTTAAAAAACTTTGTAATAATATGTACTCTTTGTATTTTGACCCATTGAGCCTTTATAATTCAATCTAAAGTTGACAAAAAAAAACTAAAGAGAAACTTAAATATATTTTTTAAATTATGCTCAGTCAGCTGATCTCCTCCTTTGTATGTAGTTCCGCTTCTGGTTACCATGTTATTTACACACACGCACATACACACATATATATATATATATATATATATATATATATATATATATATATATATTTAGTTTATCAAACAAATATATATTTTTTCATATAAGTCAGTGTCCACAAATTAAATTATGTTAAAACAATGTAAATATCTATTAATATTATTAACTAAACCGACCTTGTAGTGTTGGTCTAATCTAGTATATATATGAGTGCCCTCTTTGTAAACATACACACTCATATAAACAAAAAGTGAAAAAAAAACTTTTGTCACTCAATCTCTCTCTCACGTATATTACCATCCTCCGCTCCGAAGATGAGTGTAGAGAGACAATGAATATTATGAGTCTCCGCTCCGAAGATGAGTGTAAAGAGACAATGAGTATTATGAGTCTCCACTCTGAAGATGAATGTAAAGATAAAAATATTCGCCAAATGATATATGTTTCTGGAAACTCCATTAGAGCGAAACTTATGAAAAGTTGTCGCAAGTTAATAAAGATAATTAGGGGGAGAAAAGGCTTTGAAGAGACAAGATTTTCCTCAAGCATCCCAAGTTATAAACCTTGTGAAAGGTGAGTTATTTTAAATAAAAGGAATTCATCTATAAGACGAATATGATGAAGAAAAGTATGAGAATTCCATTAACTTCGCCCAACATGAAAAATTATGGTGTAGAAATGAAATATAAGATAATGATGGAATGTTCTCCTTTTCTGAACTTAAAAATGAAAATGATCCAGGACCAAGGTCCGTATCGGAATACCAGAAAAGGCCCGATTGGGAGAAACGGCGAATAGCCATCAAGAATGAATTACTCTCCCTCAATAAAAGAAATGTGCTTGGACCTATGGTTATTACACCTAAAGATGTAATGTCTGCCAGGTGTAAATGGGTCTTTATGCGAAAAAAATGAGAATAATGAAGTCACAAGATATAAAGCACGACTTGTGGCACAAGGGTTTTTCTCAAAGACCGAGATTGATTATGATGAAACATATTCCCCGGTAATGGATGCAATCACATTCATGTACTTAATGAGCCAAACGACATCGAAAAACCTAGAAATGCACCTCATGGATGTTGTGACTGCATATCTATATTGATCACTAGATAGTGATATATATATATATATATATATATATATGAAAATCCTAAAAGGATTGGGATTTAAGATCCCCGAAGGATCTAAGATTCTAGAAGAATCTGAGAAAATTTGTTCGCTCAAGTTATAGCAATCACTTTACGGACTAAAACAATCCGAACGCATGTGGTATAATCACTTAAGCGAATATTTGTTGAAGAAAAGATTTATCAATAATGTGATATGCCTTTGCGTATTTATAAGGAAATCCCTATCATGATTTGTGATCATTATTGTTTATGTTGATAACATGAACATCATTGGAACTCAAAATGAAGTTGATGATGAAAGAAGTCATATGAAAGAAGAGTTTGAGATGAAAGATCTTGGAAAGACAAAATTTTGGTCCTGGTCTCCAAATAGAGCATTCCCAAGATGGTATATTTGTGCATCAATCAAATTACACCACAAGGGTGTTAAAACGATTAATATGGAAAAAGAAAATCCTTTGAGTACTCCAATGGTTAATAGATTACCTAATAATGACATGAATCTATTTCGACCTTGTAAAGATAACGAGGAAGTATTAGGTCCTGAAGTGCCCTATATGAGTGTTATAAGTGCCCTCATGTATCTTGCAAATTGTACTCGGCCAGATATAGCATTTGCTACTAATCTGTTTGCAAGATACAGTTCATCTCCTGCGAGACATTGGACCGGGATAAAATGTATCCTTTGCTATCTCCGAGGTACGATTGACTTGGGATTATATTATCCTCGAAATTATGCGCCTAGTCTAGTTGGTTTTCCAGATGCAGGATATTTATCTAATCCTCATAAAACTCGATCGCAAACCGGATACGTTTTCACAATGGGAGGAACTGTGACCTCGTGGTGTTCTCAAAAACAAACTCTAGTTGCCACATCTTCAAATTATGCAGAGAGAAGTGCGCTTCATGAAGCATGTCGAGAATATATATGGTTGAGATCTATGACTCATCATATAACAAAGAACCAACGATAGTATTTGAAGACAATTCTTCATGTGTTGCTCAACTCAAAAAGGCTATATCAAGAGCGACAAAATAAAGCATATTCCCCCAAGATTTTTTTTCTTATGTTCAAGAGTTCGAGAACAATCAAGAAGTAGACATCCAGTATATCCGCTCAAATGACAATGCTGCAGATCTATTTACAAAGGCGCTTCCCACTACAACATTCATAAAACATATTCAAAGTATTGGAATATGTCATTTAAGAGATTTATGAAGATCTATCATTTTAGGGGGAGATTACGTCACTGTACTCTTTTTCCTTTGTCATGATTTTATCCCATTGGTTTTTTTCACGATAAGGTTTTTAACGAGATAGTACGTAACACAAAAAAAATATTTAAGAGAGAATGTTAAAATAATGTAAATATCTATTAATATTATATTATTATTATTAACCAAACCGACTTTGTAGTGTCGGTCTAATCTAGTATATATATGGGTTCCCTCTTTGTAAACATACACACTTATATAAACAAAAATTGAAAAAAACACTTTTGTCACTCAATCTCTCTCTCATGTATATTACCATCCTCCATCCCACTTATTATATATATATAGATTACACATAATTATATCTCATTATTTACAACAAATTAGTTATTTTGTCATATTGGTAAATATATTAAACCAAAGCATAATAGCTTGTAAGACATCAACGAAGTTGATTACAAGGCCTAATAAAAGGCAGTTTAGTTTAATAACTCACAACCAAAGCCTAAAACGAAGATGAGATTCACTCAGCCTGTACCCAAAAAATAATAAGCCTGCAATAACATTATGATAAAACCAAATAGGCCGGCTCTAAAATTTTGAGAACTTAGAAAAAAAAAGAATTTGGAGCCAATAATTTATATTTAAAAAAAAATTAGGGCCACAAAAGATGCCCGTCACCAAATCACGGCATATATTGGGGTTGACGGGGTTTACATAAAGAATACAAAAATGGGGATGCTTAGCTGGATTTGAGAAAGAATAAGATGAAATGTCATATGAATTTCTTTTTTTCCTAATCATAAAGGCTTAAATGGGGCCAAGGCATTTGTTGCTGCGGGCCTTGTCCAAGGCCGGGCCTGAGAAAAAATGCTCTTATTGACAAATAGGTCATTAAACCCATAGGAATGTCCTACTCCTACATAAGACTGCACTCGGTTGAAACTGATTACACTTTGAGTTACGAGAATAGTTCCTCTGCTAGTTACACCGGTCTGAACTGAATCTTCGTTAGGTTAAAAGAAGACATGCCTTATTCTTAATCTTTGAAACTTTGTAAAGCAAAGATATCCATTTTTGGATGATTAATGGCATCTACAAGATCCTTTAATATTCTTCAGAACCAAACACAAAATTAGAAATCATATGACTAACCATGTTGTCAAGAGCCCATAAAATCGACTCCATATTCAATTCAGTTCATCTAATGAGAACAAACCAGAAAATTCTCTTTTGCTAAGCAATTTAACATTCCCTAAATAGTCCCTAAGCACCCAAGAAAACCTTCCTAGATCCTTCTTTTTAGACCAAAATTATCCAATTTTGTATTTAAGAGAATGTGCAGGTGGATGAATCCATTTCTTTACATGGCAATTTCCGTTTTCTGAGAAATTTGATGATCCATTGAATCAAGAATTTGAGCCGTAAACCAAAGGGTAGTTTCTAGGTTGGTATTGTCCCTTAGCTGCTCTGTTTTAAATCCCTGGCTTTTAAAAATAAGCATGTTCTTATTCTTCCAGAGTAAGCAAAATATCCATGGAAATCTTCTTTATTTGTCCAAGGGGATATTTCTTTGCTTGAGAGATGAAAGTAGGAATTGAAACCTGTCATACTTAGAGACTTGATTAAATCCACCTCAGGTGAAGGGAACATGATTCATAAAATATATTGCAGAAGCTTGATTGATATGTTTACAAGTACAAATTATATATAAGTGTTTATGTTTCCAAAACTCAGAATATACGAACAATCGTAATCCCTAATTTGCATCTATACTTTCCTAATACCCCTCTTAAGTAGGTGGTGTGATTTGTCGAACACCGAACTAGTACATAAGCTTGCGAAATGCTGGTTTCGATAATGCCTTAGTGAGTATATCAGCTACTTGTTCCTTGGTGGAGATACGTTCTGTTATTAGTAGCCCCGCTTGTACCGCATCCCGGACATGATAACAATCTGTCTCAATGTGCTTCGTACATTCAAGTAAGACTGGATTTGTAGCAATATGAAGTGAAGCTTGGCTGTCACAAAAGAGCTGCATAGGGCCACTGTGATCGTATCAAAATGTACGAAGGAGTTCCTTCTACCTTTTGAGCTCGCAGAGGGTGAATGCCATGCTTCTATATTCGGCTTCATCTAAAGAACAAGATACCGTGGTTTTCTTTTTTGGTTTTCTTAGTGATTGGAAAAGACCCTAAGAACATTGCTAATGCACTCAGAGATCTACGTGTGAGAGGGCAGACTTCCCAATCTGAATCGCAGTAAGCAATCAGACGAAGATCACTGTCAGATTGTAACAGTACACCTTGAGCCGGAGTACCCTTCAGATAACGTACAACACACAGTGTGGCCTCCCAATGAGGTATTAAGGGAGTTTGCATAAACTGAGATAGTATGTGCACTATATGTTCAAGCAAACTTGACGTCCGACTAGACGACGATACTGATGAGGATTCTTCAATTCCGTACCTGTTGCTGAAGAAATTTTATGATTTAATTCAACTGGAACATAGACTGGTCTGGACAGTTGCAAACCTGCCTCTGAAATGATGTCTAGAGCATACTTTTCTATGAGAGAAAGATTCCATCTGGTCATTTCATGACCTGAATACCTAAAATATATTTGAGTTTCCCCAAATACTTCATGTGAAAACAC
Source organism: Orychophragmus violaceus (assembly GCA_030180135.1). NCBI lineage: Eukaryota > Viridiplantae > Streptophyta > Magnoliopsida > Brassicales > Brassicaceae > Orychophragmus > Orychophragmus violaceus. The sequence goes on from CM058240.1 coordinate 73,299,574, forward strand.
TTATGTATGTATTGTTTGAAGCGATTGATTTCAGTGAGATTGTTGCCGACAATAATAAAGTCGTCTACATACACCAAAACATCAAGAATGATACCTTTGTGGACGTAGGAGAACATGGAGTAATATGGGTAGCTTTTCTTAAATCTGAAACCACATAAACATGCCATCATCGTGGCGCTTGAATAAGTCAATAGAATGACTTTCGTAAGCGACAAACCATGGAACTATTAGATGCATGAAAACTCGATGGAAGTTTTATATATACTTACTCCTTGAGATCACCGAGTAGAAACGCGTTATGTACATCTATCTGATGTACTTTCCATTTCTTGGCGGAGACGATGTCAAAGAAGAAGGCGAATTGTCATCATCTTAGCAACTGGAGCGAATGTCTCATTGGAATATGTACCTTCTTCTTTCCTCTTACCAAGTGCGACCAAACAAGCTTTGTGGTGTTACAAGATTCTAGCGGATTTGTATTTTAGTTTAAAGACCAACTTACTACCGATAGCCCTCCTTCCCAGTGGTAAAGGCATGATTTCGCATATATTATTTTCCTCTAGAACTGATATTTCAAAACCAACAACATCACACCATTCTTTGATTGATGCGGTTCACGATAGATACGAGGTTCAAACTCTTCAGTGATTGCTGCCATGAAGACTCGATGTGCCTCTGCAAAATCAGTGTAAGACATATATTTAGTGATCAGGAAATGTGGCTTACCAGAGACCGTGGAGGAGCTGTGATTGGAGAGACCAGGCGAGAGCGATGGGGGTGTGTAGCTTGAGTATGACTCATGACATAGCCCTTAAGCAAAACTGATGGTTTTTGTGTATGCTTTCCTCGCCCAAGTAGTTCAGTAGCTACTGGCAGTGGCGGTTGAAAGTTTCCACATAAGTGTTCTCAATTTCAGATCATTATTCTCACGCTCAGCTTTTGTATTCGATTGTCCAGCAATGTCTAGTGAGGGTAACGGAGACATGATAGCCTTTGTAGGCACTTGTGGAGCAAGAGAACTCTTTTACGACTTTCGGTTGGATTTCCGCGATCTTGAGAGCCGGACCCGACAATTTCGAGAACGGAAAAATTGACTCGTGAAAAGAGATATCTCTCGTGGCAAAAAATTGATCTTTTGAAGATCATATAACCACCAAACTTTCTTGCCGTAAGGATAACCACAAAATTGCATTTTCGGCTCCTCATCCCAAACTGGTCTTTGTTTTGTTCTCAATGCTGTGCATAGCAAAGACAACCAAACGTCCGCAGCAAAAAAAATTATGGAGGTCGGCTACCGAAGAGAACTTCGTAATGAGATGTTCCTTTGAGGACTGGTGTTGGAGTGCGGTTTATCAATGAGTGCCGGCGAGGATGCTCTCTTTCCCTAAAATTTGATGGGTAGTGGGCTATGAAACAGAAAAGCTAGAGCGACATTCAAAATATGTTGATGTTTGCGTTCCACGCGGCCATCTTGTTGGGGTTTGTCAACGGAGAAGTCTGATGGTTGGTGCTAATCTCAAGAAAATATGCGGTGAGACACGTGAATTCGCTCCCATTGTCTTAACTGATTTTCCAAATTGACGTTCCGTCATTAAGCATAAATTTCGAAGTAGATGAGAAACCTAAGATTTTTTCAGACATAAAAACATCCATACCGAATGAGAAAAATCATCAATGAATGTAATAAAGTAGATAGCTCCACAGATACTTCGAGTGCGATCGGAACCCCATACGTCGCAGTGAACCAATTTGAAAAAAAATGGTAGTCTTATTAATACTTTCTGGAAAAAATCTCAAGTTTGTTTGACACGAAAACATGTATCACAACTTTTGATAGCATCTAAGTCATTACGAGACTCAGAACACTAGAAAATAGAAAGCAAAACACCGATAGAGGGATGTCCAAGTCTGTGATGCCACAACACAGCCGAAGAAGAATCCTGAGGAACTTTGTTGATGCGTGACACATGTAGCTAGAACAGCCGTGAAAGAATACACCCCTATCGCTCTTCACCCGCACCAATCAATGGCCTCGTAAAACGGTCCTATGAGAAGTAAAGAGCATCATTGAATATTGCAATGCAGCCAGTTTGTTTCATCAAATTGGCGACTGATATGAGGGTGCAATTAAAATCTGGGACGAATAACACATCAGAAAGTGAGTAAATATCATGAGTGTCACTTTTAGTAGCTCGTTATCCACAACCATCCGTAAATGTAACAGTCAAGGGAAGGATGTCGACAACATTAGTAAGAGTGTCTAAAATCCCTGTCATATGATGCGAAATGCCTGTATCAATAATGACATCGGTAATATAAGTGTTACTGAACATTTTTTCAGAGGTTGTATTTGGGCACTGAGTTTGGAGAATAGAGATCAATTTTGCAATTTGATCATTCCATGCATTAGTCAAAGACGTTGCCCAAGAGGCATTTGCTCGACCACGCCCACGGTTGTTCGTGGGTGGTGGAAGTCCACCTCAGAGATTGTTTGTCCCACGACCTCGTCCATTGGAAGACTTCCTGGATCCCTCGCCGCGATTATGTTCATAGTACCAATCAGGGTACACTTGAAGAACAAAACATTCACTTACCTCATGACCCAGACGATAGCAATGAGTGCACATGAGTGATGACCAATCGCAAAACCGCTTTATAGTAGCTGCAGTGGCTTTAGAACCACCCAAACTTTGCACCAAAAAACCGATCACATCTGTTTTTGTTACATCTTTGGAGCGTGCCGCATTGAGGTTTTGTTCTTCGCGGATTATACGCAAGTAAACTTGATAAAGATCAGGAAGTGGATCCTCATCGGTAATAGACGAGTGAATGGAATGAAAACATTCATCAAGTCTGAACAGGGCTGATGAACCTGATCGTCTTCACGTTCCTTTGTGATATTTGGAGCAGCTTCACAACGACAAAACGCGGCTGGTTTTGTAGTTTTAAAGCTCTTCCCAAAACTTTATTATACGGCTATAGTATGTGAGGACATATGGTCCGTCTTGTTTACAGATAGAGATCACGTCCTTGAGAAGTTTTTTTGAACATCATTCCCAACTGAGAAACGTCGACATAGGCTTTCCCAAAGTTTTGAAGCTTCGGAAACAAAAAACGTCGATCGAATCGTTGGATCATTGATGTGTGGATCCATCTAATGATCATGGAGTTAGCCGTCAACCATGCTTTAAGATCAGCATTCTTTGCAGGTTTTGGTATTGTACCATCAATGAACCCAAGTTTTTTTCTTTGCTTGAAGAGAGTTGTGTAGTTTTGTCAACCACTTCGGGTAAGCTTTCTCCTTCGGTATCACAGCAGTAATCACTACAAGAAATATGTACATTGGTAGCCCAAAATAACTGCTATAATAGGTAATATATAGCGTTTTTGAGAGCTATCGTAGGGTGGTACCATATTATAGCGTTTATTAGGATTGCTATGGTAGGTTGTTATATACGATAGGGATAAGTTAGTTTTCTATGGTAGAATCCTCAATTATAATAGCATTTATATTTGTTTCTATTATTATTTTGTTATAGCTTTTATAAAGCGCTAAGATGTATTTTTACATAACACTTTTTATACGCTGTTGTTGAAAATGTTGTAGCTCAATATCTAAGCTGTCACAGTTTTGGTAGAATTTTTTTAGATGCTATATAAATTGTTGTAATGGTACTAGTGTATTGTGCATTGAATCCTTTTTTCGGCTATTAGAACATGTTTTCCAGAAACCTGATTTATATAAGTATTTCATACATTGCAACAGAAGTCTCAAGAAAACCATGGTAGCCATAATACATCATACTAAGTTTAAATCCAACAATACTAGCCAAAACATAACACATTGAGTCTCATTCCAAAATACAACTCACTAGACAATCCAAGTTATAGCAGTACTTGAGAAGAAACACTATTAGTCTAACATATGATCACCTTATCCTTCGGCCACGCAATGGATGTACAAATCGTATCTTGCATATACTCGATTTCAGAAGATGGTCTCAAAACCGCTGCGTTATTCACCTTCACTATCCACCCAAACTCTAACTGCATTAGGTCCTCAAGGAAAAAAGTGCACAATTTGGTATGGGTTGTCTGTAGACCAACGTTCTTCAGCGACAACCTGCCTATTCCGATAATAGACATCAACTTGCACTTCCTATTTTCCTTTAAAACTTAATATTGATTGTTACGCTGCAAAGTTTAGAAAACGAATAGTCATATTATAGTTAGAAGAATATTAACAACTAGCTAACAACAAATTCATACCATATCCTTCACGAATTAACTGAGAACTTTTAAGAGGAGACAATGTATGTGGTCAAGCATTTATTTGCATTTGATTTATGAACTTTTGCCTGAGAACTCTGCAGAGGAGACTTACTATTTGTTGTTGGAGATTTATTTTGAGCAGAATTAGTGTTTGTTGGTGGAGAATTTTGCAGAGGACTCTTAGAACTTGTTGTTGATGAGTTTGTACGTATTGCTGGAGATTTTGTACTGTGTGGTTGATCAGATGCTGTAGGATCTCGAAGAGGAGATCTGGAACTTGTTGCATCACCGGGTTTATCAAAGACACCACTATCGGCATGCCATGTTACAAGAGACTTCAAAGAGTCAACAAGGTATGTCATTTCTGTCGCTGGCCTCCAAATAAATGTTTGAGGCTCGTAGACCTCATCCACAAACCTTTTTACTGCATTTTGTCCAAGAGGAAGACCATTAACTAAAGCTTTCGGTTCTTGTGACTGCCCCCGGCCTTCAGCAGCAACTTGAAATTTCACAGACCAGGCCAGCAGTTGTTTGTAGAGTCTCTCCTTGATATACACACACAAAAGAAATGTGATTAAATAGGCAAAACAAAAATCAAGCCATTAAACTTTTGAAAATGGTTTATGAAGAAAACCTTACCTTAAGCGCAATGTCTTCAGTTTGGGGCATCTATTCTAAAACAACACACTTATTGCTAGGCCAAGCTATCATTTCTCAAACAGCTTGCTCCACAATATACATATCCAGTGCAAGTCTCCAAAGAAAGGCATCTAATCTGATGGGAGTTTCTACCAATATTTTAACAGAAAGATGGCCCAAAGGTATGTAATTAACAAAGTCATCTGGATATGCAGAAAGAATACGTTCCTCATCAACATTTTTTTCAGTACCATACCAATCAACCAAGACACACTTAGGTTTGATCTATTGTTAGCACTACAAATACACGATTAGAAAATATGTAAGAATATTGCCTTAAGAGATGAATAACTGATAAGTATATTAATATAAGATACTTAATCTTGCAGCAAATGAGTTTTCACCGAGTCTGAAACATAAAAAAAGAAAGTCAAAATACATGTAATAAATCAGAAGATTAACGTAATAAGTTTCAAGTGCAAGTTGTCAGTTTCACATGTTGCTTAAGTTTGGCTAGTTGTCAGTTTCACCTGTTGCTCGTCTAGTTCGTCTCAACTATATTTTGTTCCTCTCGATCTTCCAGTGGCTCATCATGATCTTGATCTGGTTGTGTTTCCACATGACCAATATATTCTTTCTCCTCATCATGGTGTTGTGCATTCCTCTTCTTCCTTTTCCCTGAACCCTTCTTTAACCGACCCATATTAATCAACCTGATACAAGTAACAATAAGTATTAGTAACACATAATAAGCAATCTAAAATCATCAACTCAAAGTCAAGAACCAATCAACCAGAGTAGAATGCATAAACATGATCAATCATAGAACACACAAAAAAAACGAGACATGTGTACTTAGTAAAAAACAAGAAAACTAAAATGATCAATAATCTACATTTGACACATATATTTCTTCACAATCAGTTCTGGCATTTGGAGCTTCGTCCATTTCCACTTCCATGTTTACATTCGTTGGAAGTTGTCCAAGTTTTGAGTTTCCATTGTCAACTTCTTTCTCACCTTATCTTCTAGAAGAACCTCTTAGAACAACATACCAACTTGAAGAATTATCTTCTCTTGAGTAAAATACCTCCTTGGTCTGAGAAGCTAATATGAATGGATCTCTCATAAAGGAAACTTGACTTTGGTTCAAGTTAACTAGTGTGAAGCAATTCTCTATCTTAACTCTGTTACATCTTACTCCCCATTGATACAGGAAACGAGGAACGTAAAATACATTATGGTGTAGCAATATAATTTCCACTACTCTCCCATAGTATGATACCAAGTCAGCCACTTTTGAAGTGTCTTTTGTGCTCGATCTATACAATGTAGTTGCCTCATAGAAAACCCCACTATTCTGACTTTGCTTATGTACTGATCTCACATGAAGCCGCTTCCCATTGAATATATAACTTGTGTATGACATTGCACTAATATGTGGACCATATGCCAGCCATTTCAATGTGTCTTCATGTCCTTCTGAATCAATAGGTATCTAACAAATAAAAACAGAAGTCAGACACATATGAATATGAAAGACAATTGGAGTCCAGAAAGAGTACCTGATACTTGCCTGTTTTTTTAACCAAGATGAAAAGTTTTGTGTGTGCATACTCCATAAATCAATTGCATCACAATTACATCTTGCATTCGAGTCCTCATGATACTGTAGTGAATGCTTGTGAAAGAAAACAAAGGAATAAATATGTTGTCTATAGTATGAAAGACAATTTGAAATGAAAAATGCAAAAAAAAATTACTCGACATAAGGTTCCACGGCAGCCATGTTCTGCATGACAACAAGATGGACTATCTTTTTCTCCATTTCAGTCAGAGTAATTGAAGTTGCTTCAGATATTGGACGACCCTCTAAGATACAGTTTCTCTCATACTCAATATTCCTATCTAGTTTTTCCTTAACAATAGTTGTCTTTTTAGGAAAATCACTACAAATTGCATGCATTCTTCTGCTAAATAGGACTCAGCAATACAACCCTCTGGTCTTGCAGGGTTTCTAATAATGTCTTTGAAAACTTTCATGTACATAGACATAGTGAATAATTTATATTAATAACAATACTATACGAAGATAGTAGAGTGTAAAATGTATTACAGTAATTGGTTACACCTTTCAAAATGGGTACATTCAACGAAAATGGACTGGTCTACCGAGTCTAGCTTCCCTGCCTAGATGAACAGTCGGATGGACCATGATATCAAAGAAGCTTGGAAGAAAAAATCTCTCAAACATGCATAGAGTTTCCACTATTTTAGCTTCCATTAATTAAATTTGTTCCCTGTCAATTACTCTCTGACACAAGTGGTTGAACAACTTGCATAAGCTTGTCATTGCGTTCCTCGGTCCTTTAGGTAATAAACCTCTAAGAGAAAAATGGAGTAGTTGTTTCACCAGCACATGATAATCATGTGATTTGAGACCTGTTACCTTACACTCTTCCACTGATACACCCTTGATATATTATAGCAGCAACCATCAGGACCTTTAAAGTTAAAGATTCTCTTACATACGGTTTGCTATTCTAACTTGGACAAAGAACAAGGCTCCGTAGGAAGATAAGTTCTTTTACCTTGGGTGGTAGGATGCAAATCCTTCCTAATACCAAGAAGTTGCAGATATTTACGAGTATTAAGCCCATCTTTTGATTTCCCACAATGCAATATTGTTGCCACCAATATTTCTCTCTATATGCATTACATCCAAATTATGTCACACAAGAAGCACTTCCCAATAAGACAGCTTGAAGAAGATTGATATTTTCTTCCATCTTGATAAATCCTTTTCATCTACTTCTACTTGATACGTCCTCACTATCATAGCCTGACCCAGAAGACTCACTGACTTTCCTTTTCCTTCCAGATTATTTAACATTCCCAAAAATATTTTTGAAAATTTTCAACTGTTGGGAAATGTCTTAACCAGTTAGTTTCCTAGACTTTCATCCATGTTAAGCTTGTCAATCAAACCATGACTTCTTTACTCGATACATATGCTTTGGTGCAAGACCCTTTCTATGCCGTATATAAACATGCTTTCTACCCAACTTTAGCCACATACTATCTGTGTTTTTCCCGCATAAAGGAAACCCATTTTCTCTTCACTTTGTAGCCAACAAGATTTTCATACGCATGAAATTACTAATCCAAAGAAGCATTGCCTTAAGAGTAAAAGTTATTTTGGTAAATACATCATATGTTAACTCTCACAGGTTGCACATATTGTTTAGATCCTCTATTAGGGGTTCTAATTAAACATCAATATTGTTACTTGGTTGATGAGGTCCAAGAATCAACAGTGTGAGCATGATATTCTCCATCTTCATGCATAGATCATGAGGCAAATTGTAGTTTACCAGCAAGACATGCCAAAACTATACATAGTATTCTTCATATTGAAAGGATTAAGTCCATCAGTGGAAAGTCCAAGCTTTTTGTTCCTTTCTTCTGCCGCAAATTCAGGATATTTGGCATTCATTTGATCCTGTGTCACAAAATCTACAGGGTGACAGAGTTTCTCATCGCTGCTCTTGTTACTAAAATGCCACCTCAAGTTTTTGGTCATTTATTCAAACCTACACATTATTTTCAGCCTTGGGATTATTGGAAATTATCTTAATATTTTATGTGGAATACCTTTCTTTAACTCACTAGTGTGCATGTTAGTCTTCCACCGTGAATCTTGCATCCTGAAAAACTTTCAAGCTTTTTTAATTCTTTCTGAATAGGAAGCAATCATTCATACATGCATGAATCTTTTGGTAACCCATATCAAAAGACTTCAAGAATTTCTTGACATCGTACAGTGAGGTATGAAGCACGTTTTCCTCTGAAAACATCTTTGGCAATGTTTCCAGCAGATCATTGAAGCTTTTATCAGACCAACCATTATGTGTCTTAATTCTGAATAATGACACAATAGCTAACAGCTTGCTAAGATTTACACAACATGGATACAAAGGCTTTTCAGAATCAGCTAGCTTTGCAAGGAACTCATCTTTTTCGTATCTTCTCCCTCTCCAATCACTACAAGAAAAATGGATTTTCTTAGCTACTAATAAATGCTATTATATGTGATTGATAGCGTTTTTGAAATGGCTATGTCTGCCCCAGCTATAATAGGTCGGTCATATGTGATAGTGTTTCGTCCGTGCTATAATATCTTGCATCTATGATAGCGATAATTTCTCTAGCTATAGTTAGATCTACCTATAATAGCTTTTTGTAGCCGAGCCGAGCCGTATTATTTTTTTATTTTTTTTTCAATTGGATTTATATTTAAAACAAATTTATATTTGAAATAATTTTATTAATAAACCAAAAAATATTTATACAAAAATTATTAACAAAACTATCTAAATTAACATTAAATTAAGTATATCTTCATTGCTTCTTCTCCTTTCTCCTCTTATATCCTTGTTCTTCTACAAAGTGTCTCGTGCAAGTAAATCTTCTTGTTCTTCTTTGCCATCTGTTTAAGAAGTTACAGAATATGCAAATGAAAAGTTGCATTAAATTAAGTTACTGAATTCTTTACTTACCTCTGCAATGCTCTTGTTACGATTCTGAAGTCCAATGCATATAGTTTGAAGAATCAAAATGGAGCATGTTCAGACTCCACACTGTTTCCAAAGAAAAGAACACGGAGAAAAAGTCTCAGGCTGCAGCATGCAGTTTCTTGCCCTAAAACAGAATATATCTAAGAATATATCTAAGCCCATTAAACCATGAAAGCGACAAAGAAACTTACACTAATTTGCTTCAAAGGAAAAAAGAAAATTTTAGCTGCAGCATCCGGTTTCTTGCCCTGAACCGAATATTTTAGCTCAATATTCACTCTTTTAAAACAGAAAGAGATGAAGCTTAGAAATCGGAGTCTCACCAACATAACTTTCTTGTAGATCTGAGCAGGGTGAGTACATTCGCTGTACGTGTAATCAAACGTAACCATTTCCAAAATGCACATTCCAAATGAGTATATATCAACCAGTTCATTATACGCTTCTTCGTAAACTTCTGGAGCCATGAACTCAGGCGTCCCTAGTAAAATCTGGGAACTTTAACAATCCGCCAATCTGGAAACTCCAATCTTGACCTGTCCTTGATTCCCATTAACGAAAATGTTGTCGCTCAAATCAACACCAATGTTTCACCGCTCTTATGGTCACTCTCTTATGCATGAGTCTATACCTGGATCCATTATCATCAAATCAAAAACCTCTCAGAAATCATGTAAGAGCCAAAGATAAAACTAGACAAAGAGAGAGGAAGCTTGTTTACTGTCACAACTCACAAGAGGTGTTGAATTTGATAACACTAAAATGTCTGGGTCAATATGATCTGAAATGAGAAACAAAAGGTCTGAGATGGCTTTGCTTTTACAACATATATTTATCGTTGTGAGGAAACCAAAATGAAAGCAATCACCTTGGATACCCATCAGGCTGTTCAATGAACTCCGCAACCTCTTTCCTAACTCCTGGAAGGCCTCTTAAGTCATTGTAAGCACCTGATAAACACCTACAACAATTGGTTGTTATAGTTACTATCTAGTCAACGTAGATTGAAGTCTGATGGTCTGAGAATATATACCTGACGAGGAAATGTCAGCGGCTTCTGTCTTAAAGCATGAGGGTTCCCAATGTGAAAATAATATTATGTAATATTCAGCCCAAATTAGCTAAAAACGCTGCCAATAATTATGGACAAATCGAGTGCTAGAACACAACTGCAAATGCATAACAAGTCGTAAACGAACTAAGAATCACATGTATAATTGTCTATCTAAACTGTAAATCTGTAAATCTCCAGACCTAAAAGTGTTTACCTTTTTGCCTTCTTTATGAAGCTTAGAAGCTCGAAGATAGAGTTCATTCATAGAATCGTACTCCAAAGCCATTTATCTTCACACTTAAAACAGTCGTTGGGTCACTCCAACCTTATCGAAACAAAAGAGATGTGTGGGAATCCATTGAGTCACATCATCAATTGAACCAGAAAGCTTGAATCGATATCAAAACTAAATTGGCTCTATAAGAAAATAGGGGAATCCATAATTTGTGGGTTTTCAATAGCACGACTCAAACCCATGTCGAAAATCAATACGAAACTCAAAATCTCCTGGACTAATTAGATCCGCCATTAATGAGAAAGGGAAAAACTCGCAAAAATAACCATGTACTTAGATCCGCCATTAACAAGAAGGGAAAAACTCACGAGAATCTCCATGTACTTAGATCCGCCATTAACGTCGGCGTGGACATCGGGAGGAGGTGATTTAGGGTTTCAGTGAGCTGGGTCGGGGAAACGGGAAGTGGAGCAGGAGAGGTGGGGAGAGGCAGAGAAAGGCGGAGGAGCCAATACCAGATGCAGAAATGGAGAAGCAAGTGCCGACGATTGAAGTGCTAGGGAAACGGGGAGAAGAAAAGAAACGAAAGGTTTGAGATTGGAGGAGATGAAGGAGGCTATTTTTTTTGGGTTGCGTAGAGGAGGGAAATTGTTTTAAGGGTTTTGTGGTTTGGGAAAATTTGGCTAGGTGTAATTCGAATAGAAGAGGGGAAATTTGGCGGTCTGGAAAGTTTTTGCCAAAATATTAGAGGATAGACTATTTTTTTGTTTCCCGCTTACTAAAACAAAATATTAGCATTAAATCAATGCTATTAAAAGTAAAAGAAATCTGAAATTTTTTTTAATAGCAGTTTGAAAAAACTGTGCTATTATATTATGCTATCAATATGCATAATTTTTGTAGTGAATCTCACATAAATCCTCTTTGGTAGCCAACTCCTCATCTAAATACTGAGCCGCTCTGTATAAATCATGGATCTCATTATTTCATTGATGAGATTTTCTTTCAAAATCAGATCCTATGTTCACATCTTCATGATGGTACCGTTCCTTACACAACTTGTAAGCCTCATCCATTCCTCTTGTTACTAGATGATCAACTACATTAGTGCTTGAGTGGCGATCCACATTATGACAGTCTACGCAAGGGCAAACTATCAATTCAAAATTTCCTAACTCCAAAGACACATCCCTTACAAAGTTTCAAGCACTTATCTCATAAGCATGAGCAACTATTCAATTGAAGGAGAAAAAAAAAAAAAAACTTAAAGTCTCCAAACCCCAACTGAAACCTAACCTAAATTAGTAGATTTAATACCTTCACTAGATTTTGACCCGCTGATCGGCGGGTATAATTTGTTTTGATGTTTATTGATATATCTTTTTGTATATAAATAATATATTTATAAATGATAATATGTTTTTATAATATATTATTAATATTAAGTTTAGATGTTTGAGATATGTTGAACATATATATAAGTTTTATATAGTTTATTTTTATTTATTTTTGTAAATAATAATGATCCACACTAAAGACAGACAATTAAATTTATATTTGTAAAAGTAATTTATCTTAAAACAACAATCTCTGCTTTACGCTGATACTTAGTTTGCTTGCAAAATTGTTTAATAAAATATTAGGTTTTATTTAGGTTTACATTAAGATAAAGACGGACATACCGGTCCGTTTAGACCCATTTATATTTAAGACTCATTTGAGAAATTCACCGTTTAAACCCGTCAGAAATAACTTATACATATTTAAATCCATTTAGATATGTTTATAAATATTAATTTTTAAAAATTTAGTAGAATTTACAAAAAATAACTTTGTACATTTCTCTTTATATTTTATTTTGATTCAATTCAATATTTTACAGCTATTTAATAAAAAAAATTCTTCTTGCAAAAATAATTTAGTAAAACTTCAATTTCTCTTCCAAAGGGAACCATCATCAAACCTCTCTCTCTCCTAATTTTGTATCCACGATAACTCTGACATCTCCTGGGGACAGAAGCAACTCAACCCGGTCGCTTATGTGTATGTTCTCTGATGTTTTCTTGAACGTGCAATCACTGGTTGGTCCGTGACAGCCTCTAAAAGAACCACCCCGAAGCTGTAAAACATCACTCTTCTCACTTAACTTTTGCGTCGAGTGGTACCTTCATTTTGTAAAACGATGTCTAAGAAACCATAACAACTAATATTAGAATGTAGTAGGAGAAGCTATTTTCTTACTCGGGGTCAAGATAACCGATAGTTCAAACAACTACAATTGTATCCTGGTTAGTACCGTCCAATGCGACGCTTCTAGACAATCCAAAGTCAGCAATCTTTGCCTGAAGTTTCTCGTGGATTAGGATATTAGCCAGCTTTACATCTCTTTGTACAATAAGGCTTGCAACCACTGTGAAGATACCCAAGCCCTGACTTTTATAAAAACACAAGAATAAGATCACTTCATTTAAATTTTCCATTTCTTTTTCTTGTATCAGTTTTCAAGGTCATTTAAACCTTATGCAGCATCTACTGATATTTGTAGCCTCACTTCCCAGCTCAAGACTTAAGATTTTTTCCCTTGATTAACAAAATAACTAAAAGGTGAGTTTAGTTTCCTCCTACTATAGCAACAAAAAATCAGTGACCAAAACTCAGTAGAAGAGACTCACTTGACAAATAATCTCCTAAGGTTCCATTAGCTATAAACTCGTAGATAAGTGCCATCTTCTTGCCTTCGTTGCAGTATCATGGATTGTAATAGTTAATTAAAAACATATATCTTGGATTGTAATAGTTATTTAAAAACATATCACTATGTTCAAGCTTATCTAAAACAAAAAAGTGTCAATGTTACCTTAACGATCTTCATATTCTTTTTCAAGTTCTGGCCCCTTTTGTTAACTCCTCTTCCACAATTCTTTCGCGTGATTATGTAAGAATTGGTTATAATTAAAACAAAACCTCATGACTGTTTAGAAGAAACTTCTTAAATATAAAACATTACCTTTCTCTAAAGTATTAGCAGACAACCCTTCTTTGGAAAGTATCTCCTTAAAGTCTTATATCAAAGTGTCCTCAAGCTTCTCCTCAGGAGCCTGCTTCACTTTTATGTAAACCGATGGAGGAACACTGCCAAGTAACAAAAAATCAAGATCCTGGAGTATGAACCTACACAGCTTTTTAAAGATCAATTGGGTTTGATAAAAACCTCATTCCACAAGATTTGATGACTGATTTAAGATGCCCAACATGCTTCCCGTACCTAGCCGTTACAGTTTCGTGCTTCTGCATTTAACCAAACAGTGTAAAATGGTACATAGTTTTAATGGGATTTAGAACTACAAGAAAGCTGCGAATACCTTCACAGATTTTCAGAAGTACATAAGATCGGTTGATCCTAGCGCACTAAACTTGGGTTTGCACCAGTGCTAGCAGATGGCCCAGTGGTTCGAGGAACCGATCCTGAGCACCAAGTTTAGTCAGTTTGTGGCAGTAAGAAGAAAGCTCGCCTCGTGTAGATTAGATTGAAAAGTCTTAAGAATATCAAATAAAAAAAAGTTCACCTGAGAGCTTGTTCAGTTGCATTTCCAGATGCAAATGAGGATGCAGGTGTAGCAGATTCTCTGGTATCAGATTGCGAAGATGAAGACGACCTCGACATAGGCTCCAGGACAAAATTAGGATCCTACACAAGGCCATCGCAGTAAAAGCACCCAGATTCAGAAACAAATCGAGACCAATACATTGGAATCTTCGTAGGAAAATGCGATGATGAACCTTGTGGATCTTCACGTGATATACACAAGCCCAAAAGAAAATGGGATCAACAAATCTAGCAAAAGACTTCAATAAAAAACCGTACCATCCTCTCAACAACCTAATAAATCATATCGATATATGAGCATAACAACTAAGAAATTAGCAGAGCAAGATCAAAATTCCCGAATATAAAATTGACCAAACTGCAACATACTCATTAAATCTAAGTTCACACAAAATCCCCAAATCAGTAGATTAAACTCAAACTCAAAGTATGAAGAACAGAGAAGCAAATTAAAGAGTGAGAAACATGATGAAAGATAGTATTGACCACGAAGCGTTGATAAAATTTGCGCTTGTAAGCTCGATGACTTCGGGACGAGAAGCCATGTGAGCAGGGATGAGAATATTGGACCAGTAATCCGCCCATCGAGCGTCGTTGTCGTAGTTGTATGCTGCCGCCGCAATCTTCTTCAATCGCTAAGGATCGTAAATCTTTCGTTAATTTTTTCTCTTTGCACAAGTTGTGATTAGGCCTAAGAATAAAAGAAAGGAAAAAATGGTGGTTAAGATTTTATGGAAAAAAATAAGATTTATGGAAAATAAAAAGATTTCATGCCATAGGATATGCTTATTTTCGGGAAGAACATATTTTAGGATCCAATTTGCTTTTTTTTTTTAAATACTAAAATAACCTTAATATTTAATTGATTTGTTTACAAATGATAATGGCATATCTAGTAATTAAATGATAAAACAATGGCATTCTCTAAAACGTACTTCTGTTTTAATAATATAGATAGATACACCGAAGCTTTGTTCAACGTTATATTTTATAATGTTAAATGAATCCTTCAAGAGAAGAATTCAAATCCATATGTTTAATATCAAAGTTTAAAAAATACTTCAGGAGAAGAATTCAATCTCAAAGGCAAAATATCACAATTTAAAAATCATACAGGACAAGAATCCAATCGCATAAGCGTAATATTAAAGTTTAAAACTGGTGCCACAATAGACCATAACTAATTCTCAGACCACTTGACCACCACATCTAATAATTTTCAAATAAATAACTATTACTATAACTAAGCTTTTTGACAATCATGTTAACATAAACAAATCACACTATTGACAACTGAACCACATAAAAACATCAATAACAACAACAAACACGATGAAAACATAACTAATCAATCATAGTTAACCAGAAAACATATGAATCAAAACCACAATAATATAAAAGTTAAACCAGGTTTAGTAATACAAAACTGGATAGATGGGACTAACCTGTCATGTGTTTGAGAGAAATTGGAAGTTGGAATTCGACAATATTGTAGTCACCAGAACCTACACACAAAAAACCGAATGAGTATATATAATGGAAAACCTGAAAAATATCCACTTTTATCTACTCAGATGTGTCTACTGGTGGACTCAAAATCAGATTTCTTGAATTTGATGGTTTAAAAAGTGTATGAGGACATATGAAACCAAAAGGTCGAAAAAGCTGTTTGAAAACATATGAAACCAAAATCCAAACTTTATTTCTTCTCTATATCAAGCTACACAAAACTGAAATTCAACAATGGTGAAAAACAAAAACATGGAAAGTGATTAACACATGAACTTTTAACAGAAACTGGTACTACTAAATACATGCAAACAAATCCTAAAACTCACAATAACAGACATTAATCGACTGATTAAGTATCTCTATGAAAGAAATTGAGAGAACAAAGACACGAAATTGACAGTAAGAAAAAGAGACATAACTTCAATTACAATGACGATGCAAGCAAATACGGAGAATGAAGCCGGAGAGGGAAGACAAATTTGTGGCCGGTGAATGGGTTATTGGTTGCGGCTACCTTCGACGGTGCTGACGATGAGGTTCGTGAGCGACGATGTTGATTTTGAGAGTGTAAGGGTAAAAATCTTTCTTTTTAATCAATGTTTAGGTCTTTCGTTACTGTAGGTGGAAAAGGGAGAAAAATAAAAAGTGTTCACGCTCATTATTTTTTTGGCTAAGTCTTAGCAGAATTAGTGAATTTGGTTTCGCGCTTACTAATATTTTATTTTAGCGTTTTATAAATGCTATTATTGAATAATCAAATTACTTAATTCATCTTTAATAGCAGTTGTGAAAATCGTACTATCCAAAACTGATATCAATTCTCAGATTTCTTATAGTGGATGAGAGCACTATGATTGTCTGAAGTATTCAGAAGCTAATGAGATGCGGCTGGGTCAGTAATGATTGTAGAGAAGAACGACGACGGCGAATAGTACAGCGGCATCAGCAATAGCAATGGCAATGGAGATGGCGGTTGAGTTTTGTATTTAGAAAAAAAAATATAGGTCAGAGCCTGCTCTGTTACCATAAAATATACTGCAGAAGCTTGATTGATATGTTCAAAAGTAAAAGTAATATATACAAGTTTTTGTTTCCAAGACTCAGAATATATGAACAATCATAATCCTTAATTTGTAGCGATACTTTCCTAATAATTCACTGATTCTCCTTCATCTCCACATGTCTGACATTGATCATCCACTTTGAGGCCTCACTTTGCTAAATGTTGTGTGACTGGTAGTGAAAATGTCAGATCTTATGAGCTAAGTGATTTCAGTGAAAGAACGCAAGTTGATGTTATATGATTGAGGGGGAGTTTGAGGATCACCACAATTATGTGCTTGTGACATCACCATTAGACATTGAGGGGAGTCTAAAGATCACCACAGTTATGATCTTGTGACATCACCATTAGACACTGACAAAATGAGGTATATATGTTATGATATTGGTTGTATGCTTGAGCTCTACAACTTAGTCATCAAAGGGGAGATTGTTAGTGTATGTGCGGGCTGAGTTGAAAAGATATCAAAACAGAACGTGACACATCTACTGAAACAAGAGATGATATATCTCCTATGTCCAATAATAGAAGGTACATATATAGAGTGGACTCATGTTAGATGTGATACAAAGACTGAGACGGAGTCAACTTGTTGTTGTGGCAGTTTGGGATAGCAGAACTAAGACAAATGTTATGGCGGCTCTTAATGCAGTTTCTGAGGTAGTCTGTGCTACAACTGATTGTAACTCAGAATGTAGCTCATAACATAGCTCAAGACGGGAAAACGAAAATAAATGATTATTTCCTTATTGGTGGAGTTTCCTTTGTTTTAGGAAACATAGCCATGTGAGTTTAGAAGCCCTGGAGATAGAAAAATCACGTGGGTTTTATGGAGATATGCAAACATGTGTGTATGGGGTCGCCTCACCTTGTGGATTAGTTAATCTACTGGTGGTTTCAGCTATGGAGTACAATCAAATCAGGTAGATGGAGTTGTATGAATTGTAGTTTAAGTTAGATTTTGCATAGGTACCGCTCCATAGTGTATCCATCTAGAACATAATGGTAGACATTGTAGTGTTGGATACCATATGCATTGTATGTGGAATCTAGTTCTAGTGGGATTTATTCTAGATTAGGTCTTGGGGATATAAGGAAACCGAACATCGATAAAAGACTCTATGTGCTCTTTACTTTATGCTCATACATACTCAAACACATAGATATAGCCACAAATACGAATTTACAATTGGTATTAGAGCGGGACACAATGACTATTGTTAAGGGTATGATTCTGGATTTTGTGGCTAGCCGAGAGAACTTGAACGGAGAAGTCATGTTCGTGAATGTTAAAAATAAAGTTGGATTTAAGAACGTTACTCAAAGAAAAATAAAGATATATCGACGAGCTTTGAACTTTATTGTTTATTTTTAAGTCGTGTTTGTTGGAGACGGCGCTGATCAAAATATCGCCAAGTAACGTGATCAAATGTTATTCTTGGGTTTGTGCTGAATTTGTTGTCAAGAAAAGAAGGTATCGGGAAGAAGAAGACTTTTGTGGATTGGGCCAACTAAAGTACAAATTGAAGTTGTGAACAATATGGGCGTTAATTGTGATAAGCCCAATGAGTGATTAAATCATATTATGCTAGTGACTAATTCAACACGTCATTGTTGGTTAACACAGTTAGCTAAAAATGTTTGGACCTAGGAGCTTTGGTTTGGTTGTGATTTGAATGATCTGTAACTTCTTTAGGAAAGCTTGATGATAAGGAGACAAGACAAAAAAAATTTCACAGTCCTCATCTGTGTTTCGGCCTTCGAATTGATAAGGCAAGGAGACAAAAGCATTAGGTAGTGGTTCTCTATGGAATTGTACAAGAAAAATGTTCTCAGAAAAGAAGCTTGCCGTGAAAAGAACCTTGATCTCAGAAGTCTATCACGGAGAAAGACAATGTTCGTGGTTGTTGGTATTCTGCCATTGTCATGGGTGTTGTGATCAAAATCAAATAATTGGAGAGGAGCTTTGGAAATTAGTGATTCGCAGCAAATTGCGATCTAATGAGGTTATAGAGTGTTAAACGATGATAAAAGGTTCACTGAAAACGCAGAGGTTTTGTATGGAGATTTGCCTTGTTTGGTGTTAGAGTCAGAGAAGCAAACCTCTTTTTCTCATCGAAAAGAAGCCATCGAACAAGAATGATCGAAGATGGAGTTAGCCATCTGATTCAGTCTAAAGAAGGAGGAATTGCGAGCTATCGTCGCAAAATGCAGTCTTATGGTCAAATTCACTTCATGAGTGTGTTATGTGATGTACTCGACTATTAACTCAACTGAAAAAGTGGACATAGTTTGATTAAGTTTAAGAGTTTGGCGTCTAACTCTGAATTTGAGCTTGTGCGAGAGAGAATCGGAGAAAAGAGAGAGAGTCCAAGAGTTCATCTATATGATATTCTATGTCTGCTGGGTTATATAGAGGAGAGCTCGTAGTTGCTGATCGACAAAGCAAGAAAGTTAAAGAAACATTCTTACCCCTAAAGATCCATGAAGAAACAAGTTGATATATCATGGTTTTTCTAGGTTTTCAACCATGATATAGTTGTATATATTGAGTCTTTAACCTGATATGAAGGCTTGCGTTTGGAGCAAAAGATGGAATTACAGGACGTTTCTGGTGATTTGTGCAACGAGCTGAAGTTGGTGTCTCGACCACGATTGAGTGTTGACCGACACTGACTTTGATGTCGGTCGACATTGAGCGCGGCAGAACAATACCCGAGATTTGAAGACAAGTTTAAAAGATTTGCAGAAATGCCCAGAAGTTTTTCCTAATTCTAAACTGACCCCAAAACGTGTTTAGAGAGCTTAATTAGGTTTTCAGTTGGGGCTGATTCTTGCTACTTGTAACCGTGGAGAGAAGAATTTTGAACCCCTTTACTTTTATCTATTCAGTTTCTGAGTTTCTATTCATGATGTGTTATTGTGATAATATGTCTGAGTAGTAACCTAGTTGGATTTAGGAATTCTCACAAAGGTTTTATGCTTGTTTGATAACTGATTGATTAGGATTCACCATTTGTTTGTTCATCACCTAAGTTGTGCTTAATACTGAATTCTGGACTGATCACCTAGGATTTAGATCTGAGATAATTAACAATAGTACGAGAGTGTGAGTTATAATCTGAACAAACTTAGTGTGAGCAATTTGACTAGATACAAAGAGATTTGGTTTAGGAGAATTGTGAACCGATAGAACCTGTTCTTAATGCTTGTTTAGAACTCTAGGATCACAAAGAGATTTGGATCGCTAGGTTGCTAGATATAGAAATAATCTCAGCGAGAGTTGGATTATTTAGCATTGTGTTTCTAGTTCTTGAACTTGTGTTTAATCTGAATCTGGTTAGTTAAGATTCTTACATTGCATAATTCCCGAGAACTTCCTAAGTCTGACGCCTTTCTCTTATCGAAAACACCTTCTTGTTTAATTGCTTTTGTTTACTGCTTTCTCTAATTTTGATTTAGCTTAACTTGACAACATACAATCTATCGTGTGACCGTGAGTCCTTGTGGATTCGATACCCTGAAATACTACAATAGCTTAACTGTGCACTTGCAGTAGAATAGGGATAATTCTTGACCTATCAAGTTTTTGGCGCCATTGCCGGGGACTCAACTGATTTCGCCGATAGATTTTGTTCTAGAGTTGAGTCTAGGTCGTTTTATTTGTTACAGATTTTTCTCGGTTTGGCTTGTTTCGTTGCTGCAGGAATCGACAGACGCATCCAGTGTCGACCGATTTCCTCTTTAGTGTTGCTCGACATCGACCTCAAAATCAGTGTTTTGAGATAAGTGTATGCCAAGTCGACATACCCGAAGCAACCAGAGCGAAGAACTTCTGAACCTCAGACTTGAGGAGCTTGCTAGACTAGAGAGAACGAACATAAAGGGTCAAAGAACAAGAATGATGAACAATCGCTTGATTTTGAGACCAGATGCTGAAGGAGTTTTGAGAGACCAACAGAACAACGCCTACAATGATCAGGGGCAAAGAATTGATGCTGAGGGATGAGTGATCCCCGAACCTGCACCTGAACAGCCTCAAGGTTAGAGGCAGATGGTTGTTGCTGAGAGGACTCTTGCTGACTACAACCGTCCCGATGAGTTTTATGCTAACCGGTCAGCAATTGTTCCTCCTTCTTTTGAGAGGAATGACTTTGAGATCAAGACTGTCTATTACTCTCACCCCTTCCATGATCTCCCACATGAGCAACCCATGGACCACATTGAGGATTTTGAAGCCTTCATCACTGGAATGAAGTACAATGGGGTGGACTATGACTTCTTGTATCTGAAGCTTTTCCCATACTCTCTCGCTGTAGAGGCTGCTGCTTGGCTGAAACAACTTCCACATGGGAAGTTAACTACTTGGGATGCTGTGAAAAGAGAGTTCTTACGACACTTTTATGATGATTTTCGCTCAGATCAGCTCAGACAGGATCTTCTGACATTCACTCAAGGTCCTACAGAGCCTCTTAAGACTGCTTGGATGAGGTTCAAGATGTACCAACGTGACTGTCCTCATCATGGATTCTCCGAAGTGACGCTGCTGGTCATATTCTTCAGAGGAATTGATCTCTATTACCAGTCTGCATTGGATGCTGCCAGCAATGGCAATTTCATCACAAAGACTCCTGAACAGGCTAGAGTGATGATTGATAACTTGGTGAGCAGCAATAGCACCAAGACTGCTGATAGAAGAAGGAAGGAGTCTGGTGGAAAAGTTGAAGATCCCCAAATTTCTGAGATGAAAAATAAGTTGGACACTGTTCACAGCTTATTGACTGGAAAGATGGCTGTTCACTTTGCTCAGGAAGTTGAAGTGTTTGAGGCTGAAGAAGACTGCCAAGAAGAAGATGTGAACTACATTGGTGGGTCTGGATTCCAAGGAAACATGTTTGGTAATCAGCAAGGCAACAAGTACTACGCTGGTAGTGGTCAGAAGAGTGCTTTCACAAGCAACCAAAACTCTTCGGGATATGGACATACCGCTGGTTATCAGAAACCTTTTCAGCAAGGTAATTCCTATCATAGGACCTATGGATCATCTTCCTATTAGACACCTCCTGCTACTAGTGCTCATGAGAGCAAGATGGAAGCTATGATAGAGCGGTTGCTGGAGGGTCAGACTAAGACCACTATGGATTTCAACAAGAAGCTGAATGCTATGTACGAAGATCTGAATGGGAAGTTTAAGTCTTTGAGTACTCACATGAAGCAGCTGGACACACAGGTGCACCAGATTTCAAGTTCAGTCAAGGGAAAGAATGTCATAGACACCCACATCAAGGCTTGGTCAGTTCAGTTTGATGATGGGTCAAGTCAAGGAGAGAATTTTGAGATTAAGACTGATGAACTCGTCAAGGATAGTGAAAAACCCGATGTTGAAATCCTAGTGTCGGTCGACTTCGACTTTGATGTCGGTCGACATCCACTTTCAACAGGGATTTCGAGTGCTCATGACGAATGGAAATCGAGCATGGCCGAATATGGAGTCGACATTAGGGATGAATCCGTCAATGTCGACCGACATCAGTTCAACGTCGGTCGACATCAGGACGTGAGTGGCCAGATTTGCCAACATCTTGTGCTATTGCTGAAGAAACGAACCATGAGCCTCTTGTACCTTTCCCTAAGGTATCTGTGAAGTCTCGAGAAGAGCTTGAAGAAGCTAAACAACTGGAAGTAATGGATAAGAAGTTGAAAGAAGATCCACAAGCTGACACTTCACCCTATCATCCTTGTGTACAGAGATACTTAGAGATGATGCTGCCTATGGATGAGGTATTGAAGGAGTGGATAGTAGTGATCCCTAAAAAAGTCAGTGACGTGTTGCTCAATCAGGTCCCCAAGAAACTACCAGATCCTGGTATATTTGTGCTGAGTTGTTCCATCTTTGAGAATGGCTTCAAGCGTTCTTTGTGTGATTTAGGAGCTGCTGGAAACCTCATGCCATACTCTGTAACAGAGAGACTGGGGATGACAGAGTTTTCACACACCAGGATCTGGTCCTAGCTGATCAGTCAAGAAGGATTCCGGAAGGAGTTCTTGAGGATGTCCCAGTCAGAGTTGGAAACTATTTAGTGCCAACAGACTTTGTAGTGCTGAAGTACGATAGCGAGCCGGATGATTCTCTCATACTGGGAAGACCCTTCTTAGCCACAGCTGGAGCAAAGATTTATGTGAGGAATGGTATGATCGATCTCCACCTGGGAGATGAGCCTCTACACTTTGAGATGGATATGCTGTGAAGGCCAAAGATTGATAGTCAAACCTTCAGCATTGAGGATGAACAAGAAGCTCAGACTAGTGAGGTTCTAGTTTTTGATCCTGGAGAAAAGAAGATAGTGGTTCCTCAAGATTCCACTCTAGCATCTTAAGAGCTTGCATCTGCTTCTAAGCAGAAAGCTCCAAATGTCAGAGCCTCACCAAACCAAAGGTACGCATCTCCTAAAACCAAATCTACTAACTTCGCTGCTATGACTGCAGGGAAACACTCTGGTCCTAATCTCTAGTTCCTTGGACGAGCTCACGCTGACAATGCTTACTCTCCACCTTGGATGAGGAGACTTTCGCAGAGGCACTCGCAGTCTCTGTCGAAACCACCGGGAGTCTAATCTCCTATCCAAGTCAAGCTAATGATTTAAAACAAGCGCTGAGTGGGAGGCAACCCACTGGTAAGTTGTAAATATTAGGATTTTTGGTTTTGCATTTTGATTTCTTTTATTTTTGGAGTTTTTGTGTCAAGTTATGCAGAACCCGTAGCACTGTTTAGTCAGTGTCGATCGACTTCCACTTGGATGTCGGTCGACATTGGACTCGAGAAATTTCGAGCACGGACGATAATCGACCGAGGTCGATTTCAGGATCGATTTTTGGGGTGCACCAGGTAAGTGTCGGCCGACATCCAGCTTGATGTCGGTCGACATCGAAGAAATCAAAGGTAAGTTTTCTTAAAACCCGAGACCCGAGTTGTCTTCTTCATTTCTCTCTTCCGCCGAAATTTTTTCAAAATCGCCATCTCTTTCAATTTTTCACCGTTTTCGACGATTCAAAGTTCTATTCCACTTGTTTTTCCGTGCTCTATCCATTTCTATCATCCATTTAATCGATCTGAGAAGGTATGGCTCTGAATCTCCATTTTTCAGTTCGTGTTCATAAGAAGAAAGCTTCGATTTTGGTCCGATTTATTGATGTTTAGGATGATTGTCTAGTGGAATGTGATTGCTTTTGATGCTGGGAATGATTGTATGGAGTCAACACATGAGAATATGTTGATGCAAAAATCCAAATTTTTAGAATCTCATGCTTGTTGGTTTGTTTGTTCGTTTTGCAGATGGACCCCTGTCTGAACCAAGGAAAACGCCCACAAAGGGCCTCTACAACCGATGTTTCTGGTTCCTCGTCGCAGCAACGCGATGCTCAGAACCAAGCACCTTGGCCTAGAATGGAAGCAAAGAAGTTCAAGATTACTTGCTTTAATGACGAACCTGCAATAGAGGTGAAGAAGCGAGAATGCATCTACAGGGATATCTCAGAGCAGTGGGACATCTATGACAGCTTGTTCTACAACGCCTGGTGTGATGTTAAGATCGAGCCCACACGGCTTCCTGACATGACCACAATGGGCAAGCTGAAGATACGATCAGATGTGTTGCGCGTCTTACGGATTATAGGCTTGGGTACGATCTGTACCAAGTACTACGACTTATATCCGGAGCTGGTGAGACAGTTTATGGCCTTAGTCCGTGTGTACTACACCAACGATGTGGTGAGGAAAGCTTCCGAGGGTACATTGACATTCATGGCCAAGGGCAGGAGGTACATACTTAGTCTCCATGAGCTATGCGATATCTATGAGTTTGACAGGACTAAGGAGAGAGTCAGTTTTCCTGAGCACTGGTTCGATGTGGAGCTCTATTGGAGACACTTTGGCACAGGAGTGTATGATTCTCAGACCACCAGGCAGACCGCTGTGCGACATCCGGTTCTGCGCTATCTCGTCCGCATATTCTCCAACACTATCTTGTTTAAGATGGAGCCTGGGATGATGAGGATTGCTGAGCTCTTCTTGCTCTATATTGGGATTGGCAAGAGCGTTGATGTCAGTGAGTTTGAGGATGCTCATTTGGAGTTGGACGCTAACATGGGAGCTCTCTTTGCTCATCATTTGGAGACATTGAAGGCGACGAAGCCTTTCACTGGGAAGGCAACAAAGACGGAGTCGATCGGGAGTCTCTTAACTCCCATCTTTGATCACTTTGGGCTTGACAGGAGTCAGATGAGCATTTGTACTAAGAAGCTCACCATGAACTTCACGCATCTGAAGAGCAGTCAGTGGATCAAGGGAGACACCAATGGAACACTGATGAGGACATTGACTCAAGCATTGACTCAAGCGTAGAGATACGTCAAGAAGACCTAGAAGAAGTACCTGCTGCTCAAGACGTGACGACCATGAGAGATCCTCCAAGGACAAGATCAGGAACTAGAAGACTCAGAGCACTGTTCAACACGTCCATTCAGAGTCTCTTAGCTCAAGATTATCAAGTGGAGCGTTTAGAAGATCAAATGAAGACAATTGAAGACTCGATGATGATCTTCTCAATTCAGCCCACTTAGGCCCAACCATGGACGACCACACACGCTCAATAAGGTATGATTTCAATTCATATATTGTGTTTGGTCATTTTGCAGGTCCAAGTATTACATTAGTCGTCTGAGTCAGAGTCTGTATTAGTCGTTAAGTGAGTCAAGTTTCCCTGTATTACTTTAAAGTCGGACCATAGGATATTTTAGTATTTTAGTAGCCGTTGTAATTAGGTTTTCTGCCCTAGAAGGCAACAGCTGCACGATCCCCTTTATAAGGATCCTTAGCAGCCGTGTATCATTTACCAAGTATCAATATGATATGATCCTAACTAGCTCATCTCATGATTCAAGCAAATGGACAGAACCGGTTATGAAGCCAAAGGAAGAGCCACCTGATCACAACTTCAAAACAACAAATGAAGGTCTTTCCATTCGGCCAACCACCACCTGTATTACATTCTCACCTCATATTGAGAACTCCTCGAAGTTGAATCAGTCCAATCAGAGTTCTGATGAAGAAGTTATGCAACTTTCAATCCAGGTGAACTCAAGCTTACACGATTCTGACATGCGAGTGTTCAAAGGAGGTTCCAGAACGAACCAGAAAGAATCAAGCTATGAATCAAATTTTCCTGGAATCCTGATTCATCTGAGAAGCTCCTACAATTGGATTCATCTCAAAACAGGTCAAGACGTAAAAGATATGAAATTTACAATCCGGTGGTTCTACTTTAGCACCTGTTGCGCGACTGAGCCAAAGATTGAGTCACATAGCCCAGCTCAGGTACAATCTCGATATGAAAGCAATTGGAGCATCTTCCTGGATCTCTTATCTTTCCAACAAGCCCAAGTTCAGAGTAAAATTCCAAAGGATCACAAAGATACAACTCATTTTCCTAAATGGGTCAACCTGGTGCATTACTTGAAGATTGCTAGGCCCAATTGGATTAGAAGCTTGCAAACTTATGTTTGGCATCCAGGATACATTTTCTCAGGCCCATGAAGAGATATTTCATCCATGAAGTGTGCATGAGAGCCAAGATTCAAATTTAAACTTGTATTAAGTGTTTTGTTGAGTTCCTAGGTCATTTAATGCTTGCTCTTCATGCAAGCCAACTTCTGAACTCTTCTTAAACTCATGTACCTCTATCATTTCGAATTTATCTAGTATTTTTTATCAAAAACCTTCTGAAATTTCTAGATCATCTTGTTGGTGTGTAATATCCAGCAAAATCCTTGTTTTCTTTTGGTGTGTAATATCCTGAAGAGATCAAGAGGTGAATCAAAGGCTTTTCCGCAACCTTTGTGTGACCATTCGCTCCACATCCCTTGAAGCAATCTGATTGTTTGCAAGGCCTATCCTTTTACCAACTCTCAAGTGTCGATTTTGGGTTGATCCTGTCTAGGATCGTATCACAATACAATAACGCAGTTCTTCTTCTTTGAAAGAAAACACCTTTTCGATTCTAAGCTTTCTTGTGAGTCATATCAAGCGACCTTAGATTCAGTCTTATCACAAGATCCTTCATCTCTTGTGTGGCGACAATCAATCCATCTTCTATCCATTCAATCATCTCACGTTCATTCTAAGGAGTCTAGAGACCCGAGGTTTGAATCCATCTTACCACAATATCACCCACGATCTAGAATAGAGAGACCTCAGTCCCTGTTCTACGTCAAACACGCTTCCATCTTGCATCATCTGGTATCAGAGCCGAAAGGTTCCTAGATCAGGTTTATCTATCCCTTTTTCCTTTCGGTTTTCCTTGCATCTAGTTATAGCTTTAGTTTGTTTTCCATTTGTTTGCATTCCAAATCGAAAAACCATAAAAAGTATCTTGTTTTCATCTAGTTTCATTGTTGATCTACATCCTTGATTCAATTTAGAAATCGCTTCTTTGTGCTTGAGCCAATAAGCGAAATCTTCTTGTCAATCTTAGGGTTTTAGAATCAAAGCTTTTTCCTTCCTGCAACTCGATTTTCAAATTTCAAAAAAAAAAAAAAGATTTCGAAATATTTAGATTTTAAAAAGATATTCTAGTTTCCATATTTTGTTTAAATCTCGTTTTCAAAAAAAAAAAAAAAAGAAATTTTCTAAATCTTTTCAAACTTCATAAAGATTTTCCATATCTTCAAAAAAATCGATTTTCAATCTCCTATATTTTCTCAAATCGGTTTTCAACTTTCCAAAAACTCTTTTGTCAGAACCGAGTGTGATCTATACTTGTAACCGAGCCATCTCTTGTGTCAGTCCTTGATGCATCGCTTGTATCACAAGTTATCATAGGTTTGCTTAGGATCTTTCTTCTTATTTTGTGCCTTTTGTTCCCTAGTCACTTGATCGCTTGCTCTAGTGTGTGTAGGAATAGGAACCCAATGGCAGGAGAACAAGTAGACCCCAATGCAACTCTGCTAGAAGCGCTCCAAGCCTTGAGGAATGACTTGTCGGCTCAGATCGGACGGATTGATCAAAGGGTTGGACGACTAGAACTTCCAAGGAATGACGAGCAGTCTGACGATGATGAGAGTGAGCATACTCTGAATGCAGGAGCAAGAGGAAAAGACAGAGATCAACAACACCACCGCCGTGATCGCCAACCACAACAAGAGGTAAACCGCAACTTTGCAAAAGATTTGAAACTAACTGTGCCAACTTTTGCAGGTAGGGTTAATCCGGAAGCATACCTTGATTGGGAGAGGCCTATGGAGTACATCTTTGACTACTACGAGTACAATGACCAGAAGAAGATAACTCTAGCTTCGGCTCAACTCACGGACCATGCCTTAACTTGGTGGGACAGAGAAGTCCAAGACCGTAGGCGAAACAACTTTGAGCGGATCACAACCTGGGCAGCCATGAAGTACAACTTCAGGAGGCGATTTGTGCCACCTCATTACCACAGAGATATGCAAAAGCAGTTCAGGCAGCTGTCACAGAAGAACAAGAGTGTTGAGGAGTACTATGAAGAGTTTGAACAACTCAAGAACCGGATGGCGTTGGACGAGAGTGAAGAAGTTCTCATGGGCCATTTCATTGATGGACTCAATGACCGGATTGCCAGAAAGGTAGAACGTCAACCTTGTCATGATCTTAATGATTTGTTGCATGCAGCCGTGCAGGCTGAACAAGGAATCAAGAGAAAGACAGCGGCAGCGAGTCGCTCAAGACCTAGCTCATGGAACGCACCTCCGGCTAAGAATCAATGGAGTGCACCGCAAGCTAAGAACCTTGACAAAGGCAAGACTGTTGCCTCAGGTTCCCAAGATAAGAGGTCAGCTTATGACGCTCCAAGGAACAACCGTACTGACTCAGGTAAGTCTTCAACCACTAATACAAGAGCGCGAGACATAACTTGTTTCAAGTGTCAGGGTAAAGGTCATTATGCACGCGATTGTCCAAATCAGCGAGTTATGATCCTAACACCTGATGGAGGATATGAGTCTCAAGATGAAGAGGAACACCTTGAAGCTGCGGATTCAGAAGAGGAAGTAGCATTTCCCGAGACAGGAGAGATGTTAGTTGTTTGCAGGGCATTGAGTGCCTTGAGTGACCCAGACACCATCCAGAGAGAAAACTTGTTTTTCACTCGATGTTCAGTTCAGAACAAGGTATGTAGTCTCATAATTGATGGTGGATCTTGTACTAATGCTGCTAGCAAGATTATGGTGGAAAAGCTAGGTTTGAAGACAACCCAACATCCGAGGCCATACCGCCTTAGATGGTTAGATTCAAGCACCGAGATCAGGATACATGAGCAAGTCCTGATTCAGTTCAAGATAGGGAAGTATGAGGATGAAGTTTTGTGCGATGTTGTCCCAATGCAAGTAGGCCATATGCTTCTCGGCAGACCATGGCAATTTGATAGAGAAGTCATACACAACGGACGCACCAATACTCATTCCTTCACGCATGACAAGCGCAAATTCCAGCTTGCTCCATTATCTCCTCAAGAGGTACATGAGATGCAATCCAAATTTGCTGCCGAGGCCAAGGTAAGTAAGACTAACCTTTACATCACTCCTAGTACTGTCTATAAGGCTTTAGAGCGAAAAGAAACGGTGCTACTAATGGTGTTTAGAGATGTGTTGATTACAGGTTCACAGGATAATGTGCTTGTACCCGAGATTGTATCACTGCTTGACAGATACAAAGATGTGTTCCCCGAAGAGATACCGGCTGGGTTACCACCTATTAGAGGAATAGAGCATCAGATTGATCTAGTTCCCGGTGTACCATTGCCCAACCGTCCAGCTTACCGTATGAACCCAACAGAAACTAAGGAGTTGGAGAAGCAGATTCAAGACTTAATGGAGAAAGGTTACATTAGAGAAAGCTTGAGTCCGTGTGCTGTACCAGTTCTCTTAGTGCCAAAGAAAGATGGAACCTGGAGGATGTGTGTAGACTGCAGAGCAATCAACAACATCACCATAAAATATCGACATCCAATTCCAAGGTTAGATGATATGCTTGATGAACTATCTGGATCTAATGTGTTTTCAAAGATTGATCTTAGGAGTGGATACCATCAAGTAAGAATGAAAGAAGGTGACGAATGGAAGACTGCTTTCAAGACTAAGCAGGGGCTATACGAGTGGTTAGTCATGCCATTTGGTCTAACCAATGCACCCAGCACCTTCATGAGGTTAATGAACCAGGTTCTAAGAGCTTACATCAGTAAATTTGTAGTAGTTTACTTTGATGATATATTGGTTTATAGCAAATCGTTTGAGGATCACCAGAAGCATCTTGAGCTAGTCCTTGACACACTTCGAAAAGAAAGCCTATATGGTAATCTTAAGAAGTGCTCCTTTTGTACTAATGAAGTGGTTTTCTTAGGTTTTGTTGTCAGTTCCAAACGTTTACAGGTTGATCAAGAGAAGATCAAAGCAATCCAAGAATGGCCGAGACCAAACAACATAGGACAAGTCAGGAGCTTCCACGGATTGGCAAGCTTCTACCGGCGTTTTGTCAAAGATTTCAGTACTATAGCCGCCCCTCTCACTGCTGTGATCAAGAAGGACGTAGCATTTCAGTGGGGATCAGCTCAAGAGGACGCGTTCAACAGACTCAAGGATCGCTTGACGCATGCACCAGTTTTGGTATTACCTGATTTTAACAAAACTTTTGAGGTTGAATGTGATGCTTCAGGCTTAGGTATTGGAGCCGTGCTAACTCAAGGAGGGCGTCCAGTAGCCTACTTCAGTGAGAAACTAAGTGGAGCCAGCTTGAACTACCCAACGTACGACAAGGAACTCTATGCGCTAGTGAGGTCGTTGGAGACATGGCAGCACTATCTTCTGTCCAAGGAGTTTGTCATACATACTGATCATGAGACTTTGAAGCACCTTAGAGGACAAACAACACTGAAGAGAAGGCATGCTAAGTGGATGGAGTTTGTAGAAGCATTCCCATATGTGATAAAGTATAAGAAGGGCAACGAGAATGTTGTGGCTGACGCACTCTCAAGGCGACACATGCTGATCACAACTTTGGAGGCTAAGGTCTTAGGGTTTGAACACCTTAAGGATGCATATAAGGATGATCCAGACTTCGGTTCAGTCTATCAAGATTGTACCACTGCCCCAACAGGTTCCTTCTACTTACATAATGGTTATTTGTTTAGGGAAAAACGTTTGTGTGTTCCACAGGGTTCTATGCGAGACTTGCTGATCAAGGAGGCACATGGTGGTGGACTCATGGGACATTTTGGAGTGGATAAGACTCTGAGCGTTTTAGTAGAACACTTCTTTTGGCCTCACCTCAAGAAGGATGTGGAACGATTCTGTTCCAAGTGTGTCACTTGCCTCAAAGCCAAATCCAGGTCACATCCACATGGTTTATATATGCCACTTCCTATTCCTAGTATGCCTTGGGTTGATATATCAATGGACTTTGTCTTAGGCTTACCCAAAATCCGAGGAAAGGATTCTATTTTTGTTGTAGTGGACAGGTTCTCAAAGATGGCACATTTCATTCCCTGTGCCAAGACTAATGATGCCACTCAAACTGTTGAGTTATTCTTTAAAGAAGTAGTACGCTTACATGGGATCCCGAGAACTATTGTTTCTGACCGAGACACGAAGTTTCTGAGTCACTTCTGGAGAGTTCTTTGGAGGAAGCTAGGAACCAAGCTACTCTTCTCAACAACTTGTCATCCACAAACTGATGGACAAACTGAGGTTGTAAACAGAACTCTATCTACTCTCTTAAGAGCCACGGTTGGTAAGAACTTACAGAACTGGTTAGATTGTATTCCATATGTTGAGTTTGCTTATAATCATGCTAACCATTCTACTACTAAGTTGTCACCTTTTGAGATTGTCTATGGATTTCAGCCAGAAACCCCTTTAGATCTTGTTCCTTTGCCGCCATTAGATGTTACTAATCAGGATGGAGAATCAAAGGCTGAGTTAATCAAGAAACTGCATCAGAAGGTGAAGGCCAACATAGAGGAAAGGACAGCCAAGTATAAGAAGGCTGCTGACAAAGGGAGAAAGGAGCTCATCTTCAATCCAGGAGATTGGGTGTGGGTTCACATGCGTACAGAGAGGTTCCCAAACCAGAGGAATTCCAAACTAGCGCCAAGAGGACCTGGACCATTTCGAGTGCTGGAGAGAGTCAACAACAATGCCTACAAGCTGGATCTGCCAGGTGAGTTGACCATTTCACCAGTGTTCAATGTTGCTGACTTGCTTCCTTATAATGCAGATGATGGAATTCTGAGGTCAGAATCTTCTCAAGAGGGAGGGAATGATGAGGACATTGACTCAAGCATTGACTCAAGCGTAGAGATACGTCAAGAAGACCTAGAAGAAGTACCTGCTGCTCAAGACGTGATGACCATGAGAGATCCTCCAAGGACAAGATCAGGAACTAGAAGACTCAGAGCACTGTTCAACACGTCCATTCAGAGTCTCCTAGCTCAAGATTATCAAGTGGAGCGTTTAGAAGATCAAATGAAGACAATTGAAGACTCGATGATGATCTTCTCAATTCAGCCCACTTAGGCCCAACCATGGACGACCACACACGCTCAATAAGGTATGATTTCAATTCATATATTGTGTTACATTAGTCGTCTGAGTCAGAGTCTGTATTAGTCGTTAAGTGAGTCAAGTTTCCCTGTATTACTTTAAAGTCGGACCATAGGATATTTTAGTATTTTAGTAGCCGTTGTAATTAGGTTTTCTGCCCTAGAAGGCAACAGCTGCACGATCCCCTTTATAAGGATCCTTAGCAGCCGTGTATCATTTACCAAGTATCAATACAATAACGCAGTTCTTCTTCTTTGAGAGAAAACACCTTTTCGATTCTAAGCTTTCTTGTGAGTCATATCAAGCGACCTTAGATTCAGTCTTATCACAAGATCCTTCATCTCTTGTGTGGCGACAATCAATCCATCTTCTATCCATTCAATCATCTCACGTTCATTCTAAGGAGTCTAGAGACCCGAGGTTTGAATCCATCTTACCACAATATCACCCACGATCTAGAATAGAGAGACCTCAGTCCCTGTTCTACGTCAAACACGCTTCCATCTTGCATCAAACACAGTTCTGGTGGAGATTCCATGACATATCCGGAGTAGAGCGCCTCTTTCCTCTCCCAGAGACTAAGCTCACAGGTATTAGTGATCATCCTCTCTCACTCTCCTTCCAGCCGAATGTCGATCTCTGCCGAGATAATCCGCGCCGAGCTACTGTGCTTCGAGGCCCATCTTCTGGAGCTGTTGCTTCTGCTGCTAAGCATGAGGTTGTCCATGCTGATGATCCAGACGATACCTATGGGTTTCCTGAGCTTCCCGGACCAGCAGAAGACATGCCACTACCGCAGTTCCAGAAGTGGGCAGCAGGTAAACTTAAAGGAATCTGGAAGACGGTTCACAAGATGTCCTGCCAGTGCTCACAGCATGTTCACCACCCGCAGCCTCGACGTCGCTCATCAGCTCAGGCACATGTTCATCTGAGCTCAGAGGAGGAGGAGATGGAGGAGGCTGCTGACTCGGAGGAGACAGACGATGGAGACTCTCCAGTCTTCTAGACAGTTGCTGATTCTGCGTTTGTTTTTCTTTTTCCTTTTCTTGAGTCATTTTTATGTTTTATTTTGAGTCAGTTTTTCAGTCTTGTTTGCTTGGAACCATGACTATTTGAGTTTATGCATCTTTATTGTTGTTTCTGATGAGATTTTGAGTGATCTAACGCAGCTAACAGGTAAGAAAATTGAGTGCTAACTCATGATCTTAACCACGGACAGATTGCACACTCTGCATATGGTACTACGAGCTCGATGTCGAGGGACACTAAGCTTAGTGTCGGTCGACATCAGCCGTGATCAGGTTCGGATTTTCAGCTCAAAAAACTCTTTGGTTCCAATTTGATTTTTACCGATCTCATACTACAATTGCACTGGGGACAGTGCAGTCTAAGTATGGGGGAGGTGGCTACTGACATTGTGTTTTATTTTCTCAAGAGTCAGTCCTTTGTTTTCACTTGTTTTTCAAATTGTTTTATTGAGTCAAAATTTGTATGAAACTATGAGTTTTCGAGGAAATTTTTCGCTGGAACATGAACTAAGTGACTGTTGGACAGACTTGCAGAAGCTCTATGACTATTAGAAAACCCCAAACGGATCAACTTACCAAGGACACCCATATCTAACCAGGTATTCATAGGATACATCACTAGTCTCACACTTAATCTTGACTTTAATTTCTCACTTAGGGGCTTGGTAATATTTGGGTCGGATTCCTTTGATGTGTTTGACACAGCCTATCATCCTGTCTAAAGTATGGTTTCTGATTTTCCACTCCCTTGAAAGTAAAAAAAAAGAGATAAAAACCGAGGATAAGATAGTAGCTTCGAAGTGGTCACGGGAGTGGTAGAGACCCCTATTACCTCATGTGTATCCATGGAAAGATCCAAAGTTAAACTCCAATAAAAAGAGAAGAGCACTGATAGAAAAAATAAAATGATACCCAGTGGGAAAAAATCAGTGCTAAAGGAGAAAGGGAAAAGAAAGAAACCAGAAACCGACAGTTTGGTGGTCAGACACTGAATGGGTTGAGTCCATGTGTACTTTGATTCGATACTCCCTCTGTGAGACCGCACTATATACAGAGGCTAGTGTGGTGAACTTGAATGTCCTAATCTGATTGTGGAGTTTATTTGGGATAGTTGCTAAGTGTGGGGGAAGTACATTGTGGTTTTGAGCTCTACAGGAAAGTTTTCAGTGGTTTACTAAGTGAATGTGAATGCGAAAGTTCCTAGGACGAAATGAGTTTCTGTGTTTTCAAACCTCTTTTCTTATGCTTTGGTTCTTTACTTGCTTGAGGGTAAGCAAGAGCTAATTGTGGGGGAGTTGATATATCATGGTTTTTCTAGGTTTTCAACCATGATATAGTTGTATATATTGAGTCTTTAACCTGGTTTTTAGAGTCTATTGAGTCTTCTACAGGTAGGCTTGCGTTTGGAGTAAAAGATGGAATTACAGGACGTTTCTAGTGATTTGTGCAACGAGATGAAGTTGGTGTCTCGACCACGATTAAGTGTCGACTGACACTGAATTTGATGTCGGTCGACATTGAGCGCGACAGAACAATACCCAGGAGTTGAAGACAAGTTTTGAAGATTTTCAGAAATGCCCAGAAGTTTTCCCTAATTCTAAACTGACCCCAAAATGTGTTTAGAGAGCTTAATTAGGTTTTCAGACTCATTCTACTTTTTATCTTGTTCTTACTTTGTTCTTGCTTTGGTGATTGAGAGATTTTGAGTTGAGGCGTATTCTTGCTACTTGTAACCCTGGAGAGAAGAATTTTGAACCCCTTTACTTTTATCTATTCAGTTTCTGATTTTCTATTCATGATGAGTTATTGTGATAATATGTCTGAGTAGTAACCTAGTTGGATTTAGGAATTCTCACAAAGGTTTTATGCTTGTTTGATAAATGATTGATTATGATTCACCATCTGTTTGTTCATCACCTAAGTTGTGCTTAATACTGAATTCTGGAATGATCACCTAGGGTTTAGATCTGAGATAATTAACAATAGCACTAGAGTGTGAGTTATAATCTGAACAAACTTAGTGTGAGCAATTTGACTAGATACAAAGAGATTTGGTTTAGGAGAATTGTGAACCGATATAACCTGTTCTTAATGCTTGTAAAGAACTCTAGGATCACAAAGATATTTGGATCGCTAGGTTGCTAGATATAGAAATAATCTCAGCGAGAGTTGGATTATTTAGCATTGTGTTTCTAGTTCTTGAACCTGTGTTTAATCTGAATCCGGTTAGTTAAGTTTCTTACATTGCATAATTCCCGGGAACTTCCTAAGTCTGATGCCTTTCTCTTATCGAAAACACCTTCTTGTTTAATTGCTTTTGTTTACTGCTTTCTCTGATTTTGATTTAGCTTAACTTGACAACATACAATCTATCGTGTGACCGTGAGTCCTTGTGGATTCTGTTGGGATTATGTCCTGAAATCATATTGTACTTACTCTGATAGATACTTGTATTGTCAAGATCGGACAATTCAAGTAATACTAGGTGATCATAATGTTTTGCTAGAAGCCGCTTATGACTTATAAGTTGTAACTCATTGCTAGTATTATGTGAACCTACAGGGTCACACACCTAAGCATGCTGGATACACTTTGTATGGGATTGATCATTGGCAAATGGTATGGTCAATGTGTATTGGATGTACATTGAATTCGAGTTTTAAGGGGTGTGTCGATCGACACATATCGGGTTTTGAAACTGATGTTTCGATTTGATGACTTAAACGAATTGGAATTAATCCAATGATCGGTTTAGTCATTCAGGTCTATATATAGGTTTATATGAACGACCTGGAACCCTAGCCGTTGTTGAGACTTTTTCTTGACAGAAAACGCAGCCACCTCTCTAAACACATTTTTCCCAGGAGATCCGATTTCCGGCACTAGCATCCCGGCGGATTCCAGCTTGTGTGCGTGTGGACTGCAGTAGAGGCGCAGCATCTGAGGCTCTCTAGAGATCTCGTTTATCTGACCATATTCCGCTGCCAAAACAAGGTAAACGCAAGATCCATGATTCAATTACTCAAACCCAGATCCTAGGCTTAGAACTTGTGGAATTCTGAAACTGTTAGAATTGGCCCAAGTTCCTTCAGTGGTATCAGAGCCTTAGGGTTTAATCATTGAATCTGAAGCATGGAATTCGAATAATGATGTATTTGAATAGGTTGATGCTTGTTGATTTTTGTTTTGATAAATATAATCTCGGATTTTGTTTGTATCGAAAACGATAAACCTGTGTTTTCGCACAGTGTCGATCGACACAAGTTTGTGTCGGTCGACAAACTGCGAAAAACGATTATAAAATTTTAGGGTTTTCGCACAATGTCGATCGACACAAGTTTGTGTCGGTTGATGCACCGCGAATACGCTTATTAAAATTTGGGTATCGATCTTAGAGATCGCACTGTGTCGATCGACACACTGGGTGCATCGATCGACACAGGCTGTGCGAAGGGATAGATCCGTTCAATTGGATTGAACCGGTTATCTCGCATGGTTAAATTTTCTGATACCCTACTGTGTCGATCGACACAGGCTTAGTGTCGGTCAACACAGACCTTGCGATTGGTTGATCGGTTCAATTGGATTGAACTGGTTATCATGCTTGGTTAAGGTAGATCAGATCGGTTTAAATTGGATGAATTGGTTCAATTGGATTGGACTGGTTATCTCAATTAATATAAACCGATTTGATTGGATAAGTCGGTTCAATTGGATTGACCGGTTATCGGGTTTTGTTAAGGTTGGATGCGAACCGTAATCGTTTGGTTATTGAACCAAATGATTGAGAATCCGAACCAAATGACCTAACTCACTTTTGTTAGAACAATTAAAACTCAATTAAAATTAAAATTTAAACATGTTCTAAACCCTTTGAATACACATTGGATGTGTATTAGATCAAAGCTTAGTTTTCAATATGGTCAACTTTCAAGACTCATTTAGTTATTGTGATAGTCTTGCCAAGAGCTTGGTGTCCACAATTACACGAGTAAGGCATATAGTAGTGTTGATGGTCTTGTAGTGCTTGACATCAACAATTACATGACCTAAGAGATTGATTTACTAACCTTTTAAAGTTCCGTTTCCTCAACTAAATATCAAGTGACCTTGATGTCTTGCCCAATCTTGTCTACTGTCAAGACTCATTTCGTTGTTGGATAGTCTTGGAGTCCTTGGTATCCACAATTACATGAGTAAGGCAGGTGATCATTGATGACTTGCAGTGAGACTGTCAATGATCACAAGACTGAAGAGATTGGTTGACTTGACTGGGTTATCAGAAGTTCTGGGCCCAGAGACGTCAGAGTGGATGAGACATGGATTGTCTTATCTGCGACCAAGAGTTGTACTGGGTACAATTAGCAATGATTTGCTTACCTAGATGACTAAATTCTGGGTGATGACGAGTCGTCCACTCAGATTTTAGTGATGTATGGGTCTTGGAACATTATATTCATAGAGGAAACATTGTTTGAATATAATGCGAGTTTTCTTATTAGATAAGATTTCTCATTTCTTGAACTTCATAACTAAAACTTTTCTTTACTTAGTTTTCAGCCTATGTCTAAAACTACTTTCTCGTTGCAATCCGTCCTTGAGAAGGACAAATTAAATGGATCAAATTTCCTGGATTGGTATCGGAACTTGAGATTTATTCTCAAGCAGGAGAATAAGGACTATGTCCTTGAGAAAGCTCTCCCCGAAAGGCTTGGGACCAATGCCTCGCATGCAGTATATGATGCTTGGAATAAGCATTATATTGATGTGGTAGATGTGTGTGGTCTGATGTTGGCTACCATGAACTCGGACTTAAAGAGTCAGCACGAGAACATGGAGTCGCCAATAGAGATGATCACCACCCTGAAACTGAAGTTTCAGGATCAGGCACGAGTTGAGAGATACAAGATGGTTAAGTCTCTCATTGGGTGCAAGCTACCAATGGATGCTCCAGTGAGTCCTCATGTCATTAAAATGATGGGTTACATTGATAACCTGGGGAAACTGGATTGTCTTGTTAGCCTAGAGTTGTCTACTGAGATCATTCTGCAGTCACTGCCGTCAAGTTATGATAAGTTCATCAAGAGCTTTATCAAGAATGGCTTGACGAAGATGTTGACTGAGCTGCATGGCATGCTCAAGACAGCTGAGCAAAACATCATAAAGGGTAAAAGATTTGAGAAATCTTGTGTAGACAAGGGTAGAGGCAGGGCCGTCCAGATTTGGAATCAGGATAAGCCTGTGTCATCTTATAAGCCCAAGTCAGGCCCATCTGATGTTGGAAAGTGCTGCTACTGTGAAGAGTTTGGGCATTGGAAGAGAAATTGCATTAAATTCTTGGAAGATTCACAAGAGATGGAGAAGATGTACGGGACTTCTTCTTCTTCAGGTATTGTGTTATTACTTCAAGTTCTACGTAGGTATTGGATACCAGTTGTGGTACTGATATTTTTGAAATATGCAGGGCCTAAGCAACAGTAGAACGTTGAAGAAAGGACAAGTGGAACTGCGTGTCTGGAATGGAGCAATGGTTGCTGCATTAGCCGTAGAGATCCTCCACTTGTAGGAGCCTTTCAAGCTTGGTTTTTGAATTAAGTAATTGCTGCTATGTACCTGCTTTAAGCAGAGATGTCTTTCATTTTCTTGTAAGAATTTGAATGTTTTTCATTTTGATAAAAGACAAGTTTTGCTCTTTTGATCTTGATGAAATATTCTATGGTAGCACCCCTTTTGATAATTGGGTTTTATATCTTAAACCAATGTTCGACTGTATATAACATAAATACCAAACGGTTTAAGTCTGATGACTAGAACTCGACTTTTCCTTGGCATAGTCGTTTAAACCACATGGAGTGAAGCGAATTCGGAAGATCCATAGTTATGGGCTTTTGGGCTCATTTGATTATAAATCATATGAGATATGAATTCTGCTTACTGGGCCAAATGACTAAGGCTTCTTTAGCAGAGCTAAATAAAAGGGCCTGAGGCTTATCGGGCCTTGCTCATACTGATGTATGTGGCCCGATGAGCATTAGTGCCAGAGGAAAACTTCAGTACTTCATTACCTTTATTGATGACTTCAGTAAGTATGGCTGTGTTCATTTGATGAGACACGAGTCGGAATCCTTTGAAATGGTCAAAGGAGTTCCAGAATGAAGTATAGAACCAATATGACAGAAGTATTAAAAAATCCTCGATTAGATCGCGGAGGAGAATACTTGAGTCAAGAATTGAGTGATCATCTAAGTAAGTGTGAAGTCATTGTTGGGAATGTCCTGAAATCTACTGTACTATCTCTAGAAAGTATGATAAATGTCGAGATCAGACATAAGTCATAAATACTGGGTGATCATGATGACTTGCTAGAGCCCGCTCATGATCTATAAGTTTAGGACTTATTACCAGTATTGTATGATCCCGAAGGGTCACACACCATAGCTAACGGGAAAGTTAAGATGGAATTAATACGTAAGATTCTGAGGCATTTACTGTATTTGTACAGAGAGTTGGGCAGACAACAAATGGGCTTTTGTCTGATTTGTGTCTTGGGCCCAAAAGTCTAATGGACTATTAGTTTAATTAATTAAACTTGGGCCCATTAGTGAGTTAATTAATTGCAACATTTGGGTTATGAAACCCTGATGGCTTCTTGGCGATTTAGAAGAGCAGCCGCAGGCTCTCTCTCCTCTCTCTCTCTCTCTGGTTGAATTCCATCCGGTCTAGCAGCCATCCGTGCTTGTAAGCGTGTGGATACCAAGGAGGAACATGTATTCATCTGTTCGTTGATCTCGTCATTACCACCAAATTCCGCTGCAAAGGTAATGTCCAGGTTTGTTTTATGATTCGATTACAAGAACCTAGATCCTTGTTTAAGATTATGCGTTAGGTTGCAATCTGAGAATTGAACCATGAAAAACTCATAATCCTTCAGTGGTATCAGAGCCCAGGTTATTAGGTTTTTGCTTTTTGGATCATACTAGGTTGTTTATTAGTTTGATGAATCGATTTTAATGAATAAAATTGATTGAAACTTTGAAAACCTAGAATTGTCAAATCGTTTGAATCACAATCGTTTCTTAATTATGCTTGCTTCAATCCGCTTGTTAATTAATGGAGTTGGAATCTTTGAGTAAATTCGCTTGTTAATTAATGGTGACAATCGCATGTTGTCTTTGCTTAATAATAAAGAAACGATTTGTATTAGGGTTTGATAGATGACAAAATTGTTTTTGTCTTCTTGTGGTTGCTTGAAGCGATAATGAAAACGTGTTGATATCATGATCATAATTGAATCGAATGTTGAATTGAGATAAGGACAAAAACGTGTTTGTCTTTGATAACAATCGCATGTGATGATCGTTTTGTCCTTTAGTGTATTTCATAATCGCTTGTTAATCATAAGTGCAATCATAAGAGAATGACATAAGCTGTTGACTTTGTTATTCAATCACATGATACGATATGGAATTGAATGTTGATTGTTAATATTTAAGAAATCGATTTTGTTAGGTTTGTTCACGATCGCTTGTTGATTTATAATTGTTTGCTTTATAATGTTCAATATCGATTTTGTCTTTAAGTAAAGTCAAAATATGTTTTGGAAAGGTCAAAATCACTCATTGAATTAATTATCAAACAATCATATGGTCAAGGTTAGCGATCGTGAATGACATGATCGTTTTTGTTTTGATGTTTGAATCGATTAATTATTGAATTAATTATGGTTCAAGCGGTTAACCCA
This sequence comes from Orychophragmus violaceus, assembly GCA_030180135.1. Lineage (NCBI taxonomy): Eukaryota > Viridiplantae > Streptophyta > Magnoliopsida > Brassicales > Brassicaceae > Orychophragmus > Orychophragmus violaceus. The sequence goes on from CM058240.1 coordinate 73,340,926, forward strand.
AAATCGCGGTTTGCTGGAAATTATTTAATACAATTGGTATTATTTAATTTCTGGTTAAACCGGATTTAAATTCAAAAATTGAATTTTAACCTAAACCGAAGGCTAGTCTAAGTTTGATTTGGTTGGACCAAATAATTTAGAGCTGGTCTGGTTTAGTAAATAACCAGTTGGATTTAGTAGTTAATTTGGTCTTGGACCAGAATTAATGAACCGACTCGGTTATGTCAAATTATTGGGCCAATTGGAATTCTGTGGTCTTGGGCCAAGAATTGGGCCTATAATTTGTGACCCAACCGAAAACTTTAATAAAATATTAAATTAGAAATTTCTATTTTAGTATATTTCTAAATTTAGAAAGTTTCTAAAATAAGTAAGTTTCCCAAAATAGTAATCTTCTATTTTTGGAAAAAAAACCTAAAATCCTCAAAAACAATATCAAGCTTGGATGTCTTGCCCAACCTTGTCAGCTACTTAACGCTTATTCAATTACAGATATGGCTTACAGTGTGAGGTGTCTGTTTTTGCGTAAGTAAAGTAGTATATAGTCACTAATTTCATTGGGAGTCCCAGACTTGAGTGATTATTTGGCTGTAAGAGATTGGTTTCCTTGACTGGGCCATCGGGAGTCCCGGGCCTTGAGACATCTGGTGTATTGGGCCTTGGGCCCAATTCACAACCGAGAGTTATTGGACATAACTAGCTGTGTGTATGCTTACCAAGTAAAGCTACTTCTGGGTGACGGCCAGTGGCCCACTTTAGATTTAGCCGAACATGGGTCTCGGAATCATTGCATTCTTATGAGGTTAAACAAAGAAATTTTGAATGCAATGCGAGTTTTCTTATAAGTTATTAAGATTACTCTTTTATGAACTAAATAACTAAAACTCTATTTATCTCTAAATTTCAGTTATGACTAGCACAAACAATCAAAAACACTTTCTCGATCCGGTCTGTCCTTGAGATGGACAAACTGAACGGATCAAATTTCTTGACTTGGTCGCGGAACCTGAGGCTAGTTCTCAGGCAGGAGAGAAAGGACTATGTCCTTGAGAGAGCTCTCCCCGTGAGGATCGGGTCCAATGCCTCTCATGCAGTATATGATGCTTGGAATAAGCATTATAATGATGCGGTAGATGTGCGTGGTCTGATATTGGCTACCATGGACTCAGATTTGCTGAAGCAATATGAGAACATGGAGTCGCCAATAGAGATGATCAGCAGCCTGAAATTGAAATTTCAGGAGCAGGTAAGAGTGGAGAGATACCAGTTGGTTAAGTCTCTCACTAGCTGCAAGCTACCAAATGATCATCCAGTAAGTCCTCATGTCAGTAAAATGATGGGTTACATTGATAACCTGAGGAAACTGGATTATCCAGTTAGCCAAGAATTGGCAACTGAGATCATTCTGCAGTCACTGCCGTCAAGCTATGATAAGTTCAAAAGGAACTATATCAAGAAAGGCTTAACGAAGACGCTGACTGAACTGCATGATATGCTCAAGACAGTTGAGCCAAACGTGAAGAGTACCCTGTATAATCTCATAATGGAGAAGGGTAGGTTTACTAAACCTAGTGCTGACAAGGGTGAAGACAAAGTTGTCCAGATTTTGAATCATGGCAAGCGTGTGTCTTCTGAGCCCGAGTCAGATACCTCTTACGTTGGTAAGTGCTGCTACTGTAAAGAGACTGGGCATTGGAAGAGAGATTGCATTAAATTCATGGAAGATTATGAGGAGTTGAAGTTGATGTATGAGACTACTTCCTCAGGTATTCATGTTATTACTTCAAGTTCTACCTTATAGGTATTGGATACTGGTTGTGGCACTGATATTTGTTATAATATGCAGAGCCTAAGCAACAGTAGAACGTTGAAGGAAGGACAAGTGGAACTGCATGTCTGAAAGGAGCTATGGATGCTGCCTCAGCCGTAGGGTTTTCACTTGTAGATGCCTTTGAGGCTTGGTTTTATTAAGTAATTGCTACAATGTACCTGCTTTAAGCAGAGTTGTTTTTCATTTTCTTGTAAGAATTTGAATGTTTTTCGTTTTGATAAAAGACAAGTTTTGTTCTTTTGATCTCAATGAAATATTGATTGTAGCACCCTATTCAAGGAATGGGTTTTATATCTTAAACCAAAGAGAGCCTAAATGTAACATAAATACCGAATTGGTTTAAATCTGATGAATTAAACCTGATTTTTCTTGGCGTAAATGTTTTGGTCACATAGAGTGAGTCGGATTCAGAAATCCCATAGTTATGGACTTTTGGGCTCATTTGATCGGATATCTTATGAGACTTGAATTTATCTTACTGGACCAAAAGACAAAGGGCCCATCTTAGCCGAGCTAAAGAAAGGCCCAAAGGCTTATTGGACCTTGAACATACTCATGTATGTGGCCCGATGAGCAGTAATGCCAGAAAAAATTTCCTGTACTTCATTATCTTTACTGATTACTTCAGTGAGTAAGACTGTGTTCATTTGATGAGACACAAGTCGGAATTCTTTGACATGGTCGAAAGAGTTCCAGAATGAGGTATAGAATCAAAGTGACAGAAGTATTGAGACTCTGGATTAGATCAAGAGTGAGAATACTTAAATCATTGATGGTGTGATCATCTGAATGAGTGTGAAGTCGTTTCACAGCTCATTTCTCCTGAAAACCTTGAGGTGTTTCCTGTGAGAAAGAATCAGATCTTATTAGAAATGATTAAAGATGAGTCGCACGAATCTTCCATGATATTCTTTAAGAATAACGCTCTAGAAATATCTAAGTTTACGCTGAAATAGTTCCACCAATATCAGTTGAAAGACACCACATAAATGTGGAATGGAATCGATCCAAATTCGTTTTTACTGAGTATTTGTAGTTGTGCTACTTCGCTGGTTGTCCTAGGGAAACCAAGGCTTGTTACCTTTTACGTCCATTCTGTTTTCTAAGAAGGGAAGTTACTTTCCAAGAAGAACAGTGGGAGTAAAAGTATAACTCGAAGAAATTCGAGAAATACAGGTGGCTGCTCAACCTGTTGAGGGAGAGCAGCGGATGGATTTACAGATTTCTGTAGAATCTACACCTGTGGAGCCTGAAGTTCGCAGATATGAATGAATCAGTCACTAATCCGAGAGTGATTTATCGTCATTAGTTGAACCTGATGATCATTGAAAGTTCGCATGATCTGATGATCATTGAAAGCGACCAACCTGCGAAATTCAAAGAAGCGAAAGTAAGCCAGGACTCCGAAAAATTTCACTATGTGTAAGTTAGCTTCATTGATCCATTCATGGATGGAAGCAAACACATCGGAGTTGGAATCGTCGTTCTGTTGAAATAGTCAAAGTTTTGACTTGGACAGGAACGAAGTGGAACTGTGCGTATACTAATAGATAAGTGGGAGCGATGTTGCATTTCTCATAATGTATGTCGATGACATACTGATTCTCGAAAATAACGTCCCAATGCTGCAGTCGGTAAAGGACTGGCTTGGGAGTTGGTTTTATGATTGACATGGGTAAAGCCACGTATGTTCTTGGATTTTGGATCTAAAGATAGAGATCCAAAAGAGCTGGTAGGACAAAGTCAGGATTCTTAAATTGACAAAGTCCTACACGTAATCAGCAATCCAAGAAGGGTTTTATGCCAATGTCACATGGCAATTCATTAAGTAAGATACAGTGTCCTGCGATATCTGCTGAGCTTGAATGCATGGATAGGATTCCATATGCGTCGGCAATTGGATCTATCATGTATGCCATGACACGTACTTGTTTTGATGTAGCTTTAATGTTAAGCAAGACAAGTAAAGACCAGTCAAATCCAGCAAAGAATCACTGGATTGCCGTAAAGCATATCCTAAAGTATCTGAGGAATACTAAGGATAAGTTCTTGATTTACGGAGAAAGTGAAGTGCTAAAAGTCCGTAGAGTCTGAAAGGCAAGTTTCCAATAGACAAAGATAATTCCTGGTCACAGTCCGGCTATATCTTGTGTCTGTCTGGCGGTGCAAGGCACTGTTGCTGACTCCATGACTTAAGCTGAACATTTCGCAGCTTGAGAAGCAGCGAAAGAGGTTGTTTGGAAAGAAAGAGTTCATTACTGAACTTGATGTGATTCCCAGCATAGATGAGACTAGCTGCACATCAGAGGTCCAAACACCTTGAGGGTAGGTATAACCTATTCCGTGAGATAAATGACAGAGGTGTTAAGTAGATCAGCAAGTTTCATCGAATGAGAACGTTGCCAATCTATTAACGAAGCCACTCCTTAGGTCTAAGCATGAGTCGCGGACTGTAGCTGTAGGATGAATGAAACTAAGATGTAGTCTTAATTTCAATGGGAGTTTGTAAAGGGCTTTACTTAGTTGTTTTGAAAGGTTCATGTAAACATAATATTTTATGTTTATGAAATCTATGATTTCTGGATTATTTTAACTGTGATATAAATAATCGTTCCAATCCTTTTGTCTCAATATCTCGATCTGGCATAAGGCAAGATGCGTGTCATCCTTATATAGCCAGACCATGTTCATCGGACCAGATTTGATACTGACAATGTAAACGACTTGGGCAAGTCCGTTTGGGAGTGGCCACTCTCTTACCAGCTATCAAGTCTCTGATTGGCCTAGAGATATTACCTCCGTTAAACGGCAGGGACAAATACCATCTTGTTCCATCACTATGAACTACACAATTCATAATACACCCAACCAAGGTCCGTATAGCTCCCAGTTACGAAACAGCGTTAGACAATGATCAAAGCGCATCACTTCATGTGCAGCCACATGCATGCGAACTCAGGTCTAAGGACTATACTCTATAGTCGTATATGAGAACCTCTCATGACACAGATATTAATATCTTGTAGAGTTCTCATCAGCGGGCCATGTCCGGTCATATGCTCCCCTACATATACCTATGTGTCGACTTTGATGCCGCGCATCTATGATCCCTCGAAACTTGGTCATAAGTCTCAACACAATCTAGTCTCAAGTGGTTGTTGGTGTTCCAATTCAACAACCTTCGACTATGGACACTATGATTTATGTCATTTCATTAAGGGCCATCGAAGTACATGAGTAGACTTGATCCTGAAACCCCATATTTAATGAAATGACATAAATCATAGTGTCCATAGTCGAAGGTTGTTGAATTGGAACACCAACAACCACTTGAGACTAGATTGTGTTGAGACTTATGACCAAGTTTCGAGGGATCATAGATGCGCGGCATCAAAGTCGACACATAGGTATATGTAGGGGAGCATATGACCGGACATGGCCCGCTGATGAGAACTCTACAAGATATTAATATCTGTGTCATGAGAGGTTCTCATATACGACTATAGAGTATAGTCCTTAGACCTGAGTTCGCATGCATGTGGCTGCACATGAAGTGATGCGCTTTGATCATTGTCTAACGCTGTTTCGTAACTGGGAGCTATACGGACCTTGGTTGGGTGTATTATGAATTGTGTAGTTCATAGTGATGGAACAAGATGGGATTTGTCCCTGCCGTTTAACGGAGGTAATATCTCTAGGCCAATCGGAGACTTGATAGCTGGTAAGAGAGTGGCCACTCCCAAACGGACTTGCCCAAGTCGTTTGCATTGTCAGTATCAAATCTGGTCCGATGAACATGGTCTGGCTATATAAGGATGACACGCATCTTGCCTTATGCCAGATCGAGATATTGAGACAAAAGGATAAGGGAATGTAGTATTCCAGTACAAGTGGGAGATTTAGAAAACAGAATTCCGAACAACCTAACTTCGTAAGCGTGTGGATACCAAGGAGGAACAGGTATTCATCTGTTCGTTGATCTCGTCATTACCACCAAATTCCGCTGCAAAGGTAATGTCCAGGTTTGTTTTATGATTCGATTACAAGAACCTAGATCCTTGTTTAAGATTATGCGTTAGGTTGCAATCTGAGAATTGAACCATGAAAAACTCATAATCCTTCAGTCATCTCACAGCTCATTTCTCCTGGAAAACCTGATGGTGTTTCTGAGGATGAATCGGACCCTATTGGATATGCTCCGATTAATGATGAGTCACATGAATCTTCCATTATCCCTTTAGGAATACGCTCTAGAAATGTATGTATTTGCGCCAAATAGGTTTCTATCAGAATCAGTTGAAAGACACCACATTGGATGTGGACTGGAAGTCTTCCAAGTATGTTTTTCTGATTAATTGGGATTGCAAGGTTTATGCAAAGCAGTTGTCAACAGACAAGCTTGAACCCAAATCGGATAAGTGCTGCTTCGCTGGTTGTCCTAGGAAAACCGAGGCTTATTACTTTTGCAACCAATCCGAGAACAAAGTTTTGTTGTTCGGAACTCTGTTTTTCTAGATAGAAAGTTTCTTTCCACGAAAAACAGTGGGAGTAGAAGTATAGCTCGAAGAAATTCGAGAAACACAGGAGGCTGCTCAACCTGTTGAGGGAGAGCAGCGATGGGATCTACAAAGTGCTGTAGGACCTACACCTGTGGAGCCTGAATTTCGCAGATCCGAATGGATCCGTCACTAACCCGAGAGTGATTTCTCGTAACCAATTGCCGTGATCTGTTGATCATTGAAAAGTGACGAGCCTGCGAAATTCAAAAGAGCGATGGTGAGCCCCAACTCCGAAAATTTGCTAGGTATGCATGTTAGCTTCACCAATCTATTTCTGGATTGAAGCAAACATCTTGGAGTTGGAATCTACATTCTGTTAAAACGGTCAAAAGTTTTGACTTGATCAGGAACGAATAGGAACCGTGCGTTTACGCGTAGTTGCATTTCTCACATTGTATGTATATGACATACTTATTCTCATAAACGACGTTCCGTCGCTTAAGTCTTATGTGACTTGGGTCGGAAGTCATTTTCAACGATGGACATGGGAGAAAGCCGCATGAGTTCTTGGAATAAGGATCTATTGAAATAGATTGGGTAGACTTATTGGATCGTGTCAGAATCCTTATGTAGATAAGGTATTGGACAGTTCCAATATACATGATTCCAAGAATGGCTTCACACCAAAGGTCTTATGGCAATAATATTAGCAAGATGAAGTGTCTTGGACACTGGCTGAGCTAGTATGTATGAGTGTGATTCCTTATGCTTCTGCTATAGAATCCATCATGAATGCCATATTTTGCGCTCGTCTAGATGCAGCTTACGCATAAATCATGACGAGAAGATACCAATACATTCCGGTAAAAGTCACTGGGCAGTTGTAAGAAATATCCCAAGTGTTTGAGGAACACTAAGGATAGGTTCTTGTTCAACTGAGGAAGTGACGAATATGTTAAAAGTAGTTAGACGGACAAAGACGACTCCCGGTTTCCACCTGGTTATGTCTCTTTGTCTGTGTAGCGGTGCTATCTGTTGGAAGGGATCCAAGCAGAGGACCGTAGAATAGTGCTTATTAATGAATGGTGGTATGGTTTGTTGGAATGGTTCCAAGCAAGAACACCGCAGCCTCTCTCCCAACCTAAGCACGAGTTTTATACTATTGCTGTAGGTACTAGATATCTGAAGACGTGGTCTTGATTCTAGTGGGAGTTATGTTAGTTATGATGTTCACATAGACATGCTATGGTCATGTTTATGAAAAACAGACATCAGCATTATTTGATTATTGGATAATTAAATAATGGTCCCAAAGTATTTTATGTTCATTTTATAGGTCATCAAGTTGAGGACTTGATCATGAAACCCTATAAATGAAAGATGACATAAAATTATGTTTGTCCCTGGTCGTAGGTTGTTAAAGTGGGACACTAACAACCATTAAGACTAGTCTGTGAGGTGACGTATGACTAAGTTTCATGGAGTCATTGATATGAGTATCAACGTCAATCACATAGATATATGTTGGTGAACATATGATCGGACATGACCCGCTAATAAAAACTCTACAGGATAGTTATATCAGTGTCACGAGAGGTTCTCATTACGACTATAGAGTATAGTCCTTAGACCTGAGTTCATCATGCTTTCTAGCATGTGGATTGGTACACTTTGACCTTGTCAAACGTCGTTCCGTAACTGGCGGCTATAAAGGCATTGCTTAGGCGTATCATGAAGTATGTGTAGAAACAGGGATAGAACAAGAAGGGATTTGTCCCTCCTATATAACAGGAGATAAATATCTCAGGGCCCATCGAAGATTTGATACTGAGAAAATGCATGGCCGTGCTCAAACGAGGTGATTGTCAGTCGTTTGTTTTATCAGTATAGATCAGGAGTTCGATGAACATGATGTTGGCTATAATAAGGATGACACAGTCTCTTGCCTTATGCCATATCGAGATATAGAGACAAAAGGATTAGGGGAATAGATGATTCCAGTACAAGTGGGAGATTGTTGGGATTATGTCCTGAAATCATATTGTACTTACTCTGATAGATAGTTGTATTGTCAAGATCGGACAATTCATGTAATACTAGGTGATCATAATGTTTTGCTAGAAGCCGCTTATGACTTATGAGTTGTAACTCATTGCTAGTATTATGTGAACCTACAGGGTCACACACCTAAGCAAGCTGGATACACTTTGTATGGGATTGATCATTGGCAAATGGTCTGGTCAATGTGTATTGGATGTACATTGAATTCGAGTTTTAAGGGGTGTGTCGATCGACACAGATCGGGTTTCGAAACTGATGTTTCGATTTGATGACTTAAACGAATTGGAATTAATCCAATGATCGGTTTAGTCATTCCAGGTCTATATATAGGTTTATATGAACGACCTGGAACCCTAGCCGTTGTTGAGACTTTTTCTTGACAGAAAACGCAGCCACCTCTCTAAACACAGTTTTCCCAGGAGATCCGATTTCCGGCACTAGCATCCCGGCGGATTCCAGCTTGTGTGCGTGTGGACTGCTGTAGAGGTGCAGCATCTGAGGCGCTCTAGAGATCTCGTTTATCTGGCCATATTCCGCTGCCAGAACAAGGTAAACGCAAGATCCATGATTCAATTGCTCAAACCCAGATCCTAGGCTTAGAACTTGTGGAATTCTGAAACTGTTAGAATTGGCCCAAGTTCCTTCAGATTCGATACCCTGAAATACTACAATAGCTTAACTGTGCACTTGCAGTAGAATAGGGATAATTCTTGACCTATCACAAGTGCTGAGAAATTAAATATATGTGTGCTGCAACATTCTATTTATGCATTAAAGATCATGTAATTTTGAGCTTGAGCGTAAACTGGAATGATTTAAGTTCATGACTTTAAGTGGGTTTCATTGTGGATTACGTGAGTTAAGAAGACCACTTGAAAAGAGATTGGTTGCAGGTTGTTCAGAGACTGTCTTAGAGAGCATGGATGAAAGAGATTTCAATGTTTCCGCCTAGAAGAGAGGTGTTATAGAGGAGCCATTATAAGGGCATATGTTTCTATCTCGATACCTGTTTGCAGTGTAGAAACCATCACAAGGCTGATGTAAGTTCAAAATTTGAAAACGCTTGGTATGCATCCACTGCAAATCACAAGTGATGACACATGTATGTTGGGACTGCAATGACTGTGAGGTGTGGTTGTTGAGAGCAGGCTTTCTGGAATTCAGAAAGAAGAATAAAATGTTGTAGGAACTTCTCAAGGAGAGAGTTGGAAGATGAGCACATATATCATGATCTTCAGTTGTAGAACTTTCATCAAAATTTCAAAAGCTTTGGAGTTCACTCATTTCAAAAACAGCCAACATCATAAGGACAAAATTCATGATAGAGAAACTCAGCGACAATTGCTATTTCAGTTTCTATATTTTGGAAAATCAAAACAATTGTCAAAAGGTGAGAAATTTTTCAGGTCGGAAAATAAACAAGAGCGAGTTGGGGAATTGAGATTCTGGGTTCTGAAAGTTTTACTTGTGAAAAAAATAATGGTAAAATGGCTGATACAAGGAGTTGCAGATGATTTTGAAGTGGAAGCAAGTAAGATGATCAGAGGTTGTTGTTTTGGCTGGAAATTTGAGTACAATATTAACACAAGGGATTCTCTTATCCGATCAGTTTCAAACATATAAATAAGGATGCAATTAATCAGATTTACGTTGTGGTTGCATAAGTTAAAGAAGCCAAGAGGAGTTAAGAGAATATGCAAATTTCAAGCATAATTCTGTTTCCGATTGAGGTGATGAGATACAAGAAACCCTTAAGGGTTAAGGTTGCTGGTCAATGTGTACAAGTAGAAGACAGATTTGTCAAAGAAACCTCAGAGCATCGTTTGGAAGGATCAAAAATATTCTGATCGGGATGAAACATGATGTGAGCTTCTTGACACGATTATATTAATAATCAAAGGTGGGATCGAGATTCCAACAGTTAATTTGAAGTTTATGCATGCATTTCACGACATGTCTGTACAGAAGCTGGTTTGTCAAGTATGATGAGAAGTTGTGTTTGATTAGAAAAACAAGGTGGCCTTGATCTGAATCTTTACATGAGCATTCTCGACATATGGACCTAAGCTATGGGAAAAGGAGAGATCATTTTAAGTTTAATAAAATGTTTGAGAAGAAGAAACCAGACAGATGAATGAACAAGGCATAGCAAGAAGCTCATGCTTTAGATGAAGTAATAATTGTCATCATGTCATAAAAAACAGAAATGGGTCTGATTGTCATATGTGCAAGCAGATTGTGGTCCAAAAGGAAGACATGTGCAAGGATATAAACTGAAGATGATATATCGTGTAAACTACATACGGATGCAATCAAACAATAGTGCATGCTAGTAATCATACATGAATTGAGTTAAGATGGACCATACAAAGGGTAAGCTGAAATACAGAGGCTAGTCTGCTGGAACAAAGCTGATGATACAAAATCGAAGACTTTGTTCTTAGTTTGTGATTCTGAAATTGCATTGGAAAGTGATTATGTTACAAAATATCACAATTTGGGGTTGATTAAAAATCCCGAATCAGAGGTGACTGTGTGGTTCACTTTTTGAAGACTTTGTCTCAAGTTCCATTGCAAGCGTAAGTCTTACATAAGTATTTGTTAAGAGTTAAGGACGATGTTATGTCTTCGGTTGAACCGTAACACCAAATCATGATCCACTTTTTCATGTGGCTTCGTATTACTGGTGTTAATTAGTCCACCAAGTTGGAAACTTTTCTGGGTTCTTATGCTACTTCATTTCTGTGTCAAAATCAAGAAGACGAAAGCGAAGTTGTAGTTGATGTGTCAACATCCATTGTTCGTGGAGAAATTGATTTCACATGTTGCTAATTGTCCGAGAAAAATAGTCGCCGGCCCAAGTAATCAACAATGTGAAAGGAATTAAAATTCACAGCCATGACTGAATGCTTTGAGGATAGGGTATTGAACTTCGGAAGCAGAATGAGGTATTCTAGATGGCTTTCTTCAAAGCTTACAAGGTTAATGTTATGTTTTTTGGAGACAAATCCGGAGAAACAAACGTTAAGATATTCTCCCATGAAAAGCATTTTTAGCCGCATATAAGCTAGCATATTTTCTTTATTCTGAGAAACGATTGTTATTCTACCTCTCTCTCATGGTTAAAATTTTTGAAGACACTACACTTATTATGATTCAAGAACTCATGTTTGGTTGAAAGAGCATGAAAGAAACGTTATGTTTGTGGTATTTGTTAATGTCAGCTTAGCCTCAACAATTAATAGAGTACAAGGCATCTAAGTGATGGAGTCTGAAACTGGTTTCTACGTGACTATCTTTGGAGCTTGATTTACATGTGGAGGTATTGATATGGGAGAATCATATAGCATTTGAAGATGACAAGTAAAGCACAAGATAGTGGTGAAGAATTAGTATGTTTATAACCAGTCTTAAAGGTTTGGCAGTGGAATTTACATCAGCAAAAGATTCTCTGATAGTGATATGTTTATAACTATTAGGGGTGAAGTCAGTAAAGGATTCTCTGAATACCTGACTTGATATGGGTGTCCTCAGTAGGCTGATCTGCATTGGGTTTTCTAATAGTCATAGATTGATCTTGCAAGCTCATCCCAATGGTTACTTAAGTTCCTGCAAGTGTTGTTGGCTTCTCACAAATTCATTGTTCCTTACTTAAACTGTTCTGACTCGATAAAACTGACACAAAAAGACACAACTGACTCTAAGAAAACAAAAAGATTAATGTCAGTACCACCTCCCCCACACTTAAAACACACTGTCCCCAATAGTGTCAAGCTTATGATCGGTAAAAGAATAAAATGTTAAGGGATTAGTTGGGTTCTGTTGATTTTTACATGTCTTGCACCTGCATTGATCGTTGCGCATGAATGCGATGATCGTTGCAGGGCGATTGGGATTTTGTGTCGATCGTTGCAGGGCGATTGCGATTTTGTGTCGGTCGACACTCAATCATGGTCGAGACACCGACTTCAGCTCGTTGCACAAATCACCAGAAACGTCCTATAATCCCATCTTTTGCTCCAAACGCAAGCTTACCTGTAGAAGACTCAATAGACTCGAAAAACCAGGTTAAAGACTCAATATATACAACTATATCATGGTTGAAAACCTAGAAAAACAATGATATATAAACTCCCCCCCACACTTAGCTCTTGCTTGCCCTCAAGCAAGTAAAGAACCAAAGCATAAGAAAAGAGGTTTGAAAATACAGAAACTCATTTCGTCCTAGGAACCTTCGCATTCACATCACTTAGTAAACCACTGAAAACTTTCCTACAGAACTCAAGACCACAATATACTTCCCCCACACTTAGCAACTGTCCCAAGTAAACTCAACAATCAAGTTAGGACATTCAAGTTCACCACACTAGCCTCCGTATACAATTAGGTGCAGTCTCACAGAGGGAGTATCGAATCAAAGGACACATGGACTCAACCTATTCAGTATCTGACCACCAAACTGTCGGTTTCTGGTTTCTTTCTTTTCCATTTCTCCCTTAGCACTGATTTTTTCCCACTGGGTATCATTTTATTTTTTCTATCAGTGCTCTTCCCTTTTATTGGGGTTTAACTTTGGATCTTTCCATGGATACACATGAGGTAATAGGGGTCTCTACCACTCCCGTGACCACTTCGAAGCTACTAGCTTATCCTCGGTTTTTATCTCTTTTTTTTTTACTTTTAAGGGAGGGGAAAATCAGAAACTATACTTTGGAACAGGATCATAGGCTGTGTCAAACACATCAAAGGAATCCGACCCAAATATTACCAAGCCCCTAAGTAAAAAATTAAAGTCAAGATTAAGTGTGAGACTAGTGATGGATCTTATGAATACCTTGTTAGATATGGGTGTCCTTGGTAAGTTGATCTGTTTGGGGTTTTCTAAAAGTCATAGAGCTTCTGCAAGTCTGTCCAATGGTCACTTAGTTCCTATTCCAGCGAAAAATTCCCTCGAAAAATCATAGTTTCATACAAATTTTGACTCAATAAAACAATTTTGAAAACTAGTGAAAACATGGGACTGACTCTAAGAAAACAAAACACAATGTCAGTAGCCACCTCCCCCACACTGAAACTGCACTGTCCCCAGTGCAATTGTAGCATGAGATTGGTATAAAGCAAATTGGAACCACAAAGATTTTGAGTTAAAAATCCGAACCTGATCACGGCTGATGTCAACCGATACTAAGCTTAGTGTCGACCGACATCGAGCTCGTATGAGCATACGCAGGATGATAAATCTGTATGTGGTTAAAATCATGAGTTAGCACTCAATTTTTTCACATGTTAGCTACGTTAGATCACTCAAAATAACATCAGAAATAACAATAAAGATGCATAAACTTAAATAGTCATAGGTCCAAGCAAACACTACTGAAAAACTGAATCAAAAGAAACATAAAAATTGACTAAAGAAAAAGAAAAAGAAAAACAAAACCAGTAACAGCTGCAAGACTAGAATTCCTGGGAGACCTCATCATCCATATCCTCATCGGAGTCAGCAGCCACCTCTACTTCCCCTTCCTCGGAGCTGATAAGCGTAGGAGCTGGCGCAGGTGCGCGACGTCGTGGCTGCGGGTGATGCACATGCTGGGATCGCTGGCAGGACATATTGTGAACCGTCTTCCAGATTCCTTTAAGTACAGCTGCTGCCCACTTCTGTAATTGCGGTGGTGGCATGTCTTCTGCTGGTCCGGGAAGCTCAGGAAACCCATAGGTTTCGTCTGGATCATCAACATGGACAGGCTCATGCTCAGCAGCAGAAGCAGCAGCTCCAGAAGATGCGCCTCGAAGCACAGTAGCTCAGCGCGGAACAGCTCTACAAAGATCCACACTCGGTTGGAAAGAGAGTGAGAGAGGAGTATCAGTGATACCTTTGAGCTTAGTCTCTGGGAGAGGAAAGAGCCGCTCTACTCCGGATCTGTCATGGAATCTCCACCAGAATTGTGTCCCATTGGTGTCTCCCTTGATCCACTGACTGCTCTTCAGATGTGTGAAGTTCATGGTGAGTTTCCTAGTACAGATGTTCATCTGACTCATGCCAAGTCCAAAGTGATCAAATATGGGAGTTGAAAGACTCCCGATCGACTCCGTCTTCGTTGCCTTCCCAGTGAAAGGCTTCGTCGCCTTGGATGTCTCCAGATGGTGAGCAAAGAGAGCTCCCATGTTATCATCCAACTCCAAATGAGCATCCTCAAACTCACTGACATCAACGCTCTTACCAATCCCAATATAGAGCAAGAAGAGCTCATCAATCCTCATCATCCCAGGCTCCATCTTACACAAGATAGTGTTGGAGAATATGAGAACAAGATAGCGCAGAACCGGGTGTCGCACAGCGATCTGCCAGGTGGTCTGAGAATCATATACCCCTGTGCCAAAGTGTCTCCAAAAGAGCTCCACATCTGACCAGTGCTCAGGCAAACTGACTCTCTCCTTGGTCCTGTCAAACTCATAGATATCGCATAGCTCATGGAGACTAAGTTTATACCTCCTGCCCTTGGCCATAAATGTCAATGTATTCTCTGAAGCTTTCCTCACCACATCGTTGGTGTAGTACACACGGACTGTGGCCATAAACTGTCCCACCAGCTCTGGATATAAGTCGTAGTACTTGGTACAGATCGTACTCAAGCCTATGGTCCGTAAGACGCGCACCACACCTGATCGTATCTTCATCTTGCTCATTGTGGTCATGTCAGGAAGCCGTGTGGGATCGATGTTAACGTCACACCATGCGTTGTAGAACAAGCTGTCATAGATGTCCCACTTCTCTGAGATATCCCTGTAAATGCATTCTCGCTTCTTCACCTCTACTGCAGGCTCGTCATTAAAGCAAGTGATCTTGAACTTAGTTTTCTCCATCCTTGGCCAAGGTGCTTGGTTCTGAGCATCGCGTTGCAGAGGCTCTTCGTGGGCGTTTTCCTTGGTTCAGACAAGCGTCCATCTGCAAAACGAACAAACAGACCAACAAGCATGAGATTCTAAAAATCCGGATTTTTGCATCAACGTATTCTCATGAATTGACTCCATACAATCATTCCCAGCATCAAAAGCAATCACATTCCACTAGACAATCATCATAAACATCAATAAATCGAACCAAAATCGAAGCTTTCTTCTTATGAACACGAACTGAAAAATGGAGATCCAGAGCCATGCCTTCGCAGATCGATGAAATGGATACTAGAAATGGATAGAGCACGGAAAAACAAGTGGAATAGAGCTTTGAATCGTCGAAAACAGTGAAGAATTGAAAAAGATGGCGATTTTTGGTGGTTTTCGGCGAGAGAGATAAATGAAGAAGATGAAGAGAGGTCTCGGGTTTTTAAGAATTTGTACCTCGATTTCATTGATGTCGGCCGATTATCGTCCGTGCTCGAAACTCCCTCGAATCGATGTCGATCGACATCCAGGTGGAAATCGACCGACACTGACCAAACAGTGCTACGGGTTCTGCATAACTTGACACAGAAACTCCAAAAACAAAAGAAATTAAAATGCAAAACTCAAAATCCTAATATTTATAACTTACCAGTGGGTTGCCTCCCACTCAGCGCTTGTTTTAAGTCATTAGCTTGACTTTGATGGGAGATTAGACTCTTGGTGGTTTCGACAGAGACTGCGAGTGTCTTTGCGACATTCTCCTCATCCAAGGTGGAGAGTAAGCATTGTCAGCCTGAGCTCGTCCAGAGAACGAGAGATTAAGACCAGAGTGTTTCGCTGCAGTAATAGCAGTGAAATCAGTAGAATCGAGTTGGGAAGACGCGCACCTTTTCTTTGGTGAGGTTCTGATGTTTGGAGCTTTCTGCTTAGAAGCAGTTGCAAGTTCTGAAGATGTCTGAGTGGAATCTTGAGAAAGCACTATCTTCTTCTCTCCAGGATCAGAAATTTGAACCTCTCTAATCTGAGGTTCCTGTTCATCCTCAATGCTAAAGGTTTGACCATCGATCTTTGGCCTTTGCAGCATATCCATCTCAAAGTATAGAGGCTCATCTCCCAGGTGGAGATCAATCAAACCATGCCTCACTTCAATCTTCGCTCCAGCTGTGGCTAAGAAAGGTCTTCCCAGTATTAGAGAATCATCTGGCTCACTATCGTACTTCAGAACCACAAAGTCTGTTGGAACTAGATAGTTTCCAACTCTGACCGGGACATCCTCAAGAACTCCTTCTGGAATCCTTCTTGACTGATCAGCTAGGACCAGAGAGATCCTAGTGTGTGAAAACTCTGTCATCCCCAGTCTCTCTGCCACAGAGTATGGCATGAGATTTCCAGCAGCTCCCAAATCACACAAGGAGCGCTTGAAGCTATTCTCAAAGATGGAACAACTCAGCACAAATATACCAGGATCTGGTAGCTTCTTGGGGACCTGATTAAGCAGTACGTCACTGACTTGCTTAGGAATCACCTCTACCCATTCCTTCAGTACCTCATCCATAGGCAACATCATCTCTAAGTATCTCTGTACACAAGGATGATAGGGTGAAGTGTCAACTTGTGGATCTTCTTTCAACTTCTTATCCATCACTTCCAGCTGTTTATCTTCATCAAGCTCTTGTTGAGACTTCATGGATACCTTAGGGAAAGGTACAGGAGGCTCATGATCTGTTTCTTCAGAAATAGCACAAGATGTTGGCAAATCCGGCTCCTTACGCTCTTGATGTCGACCGACGTTGAACTGATGTCGGTCGACATTAGCCAATACACCACTGATGTCGACTCCAAAATCGGTCATGCTCGATTTTCATTCGTCATGAGAACTCGAAATCCCTGTTGAAAGTGGATGTCGACCGACGTCAAAGTCGAAGTCAACCGACACTGGTATTTCAGTCTCGGGTTTTTCAGCATCTTCAATAAGGTAAGCAGTCTTAATCTCAAAATTCTCTCCTTGATTTGATCCATCATCAATCTGAACTGACCAAGCCTTGATGTGGGTGTCCATGACATTCTTTCCCTTGACTGAGCTTGAAATTTTGTTCACTTGTGTGTCCAACTGCTTCATATGTGTGCTCAGAGACTCATATTTCCCATTAAGATCTTCATACACCACATCCAGCTTCTTGTTGAATTCCACAGTGACCTTAGTCTGACCTTCCAGCAACCGCTCCATCATAGCTTCCATCTTGCTCTCATGAGCACTAGCAGCAGGAGGTGTCCGATATGAAGATGATCCATAAGTCCTCTGATAAGAATTACCTTGTTGAAAAGGTTTCTGATAACCAGCATTCTGACCATATCCAGAAGAGTTTTAGTTGCTTGTGAAAGCACTCTTCTGTCCACCATTAAAGAACTTGTTGCCTTGCTGATTTCCAAACCTGTTTCCTTGAAATCCAGAGCCACTGATGTAGTTCACATCCTCTTCTTGGCAGCCTTCTTCAGCCTCAAACACTTCAACTTCTTGAGCAAAGAGAACAGCCTTCTTATTAGTTAACAAGCTATGAACAGTGTCCAGCTTGTTCCTGATATCATTAATCTGCAGATCATCAATCTTTCCACCAGACTCTTTCCTTCTTCTATCAGCAGTCTTGGTGTTGTTACTGCTCACCAAGTTATCAATCAACAATCTAGCTTGCTCAGGAGTCTTGGTGTTGAAATTGCCATTGCTGGCAGCATCCAATGCAGACTGGTAGTTGAGATTAATTCCTCTGAAGAATATGCCCAGCAGCATTACTTCGGAGAATCCATGATGAGGACAGTCACGTTGGTACATCTTAAACCTCATCCAAGCAGACTTAATAGGCTCTGTATGACCTTGAGTGATTGTCAGAAGATCCTGTCTGAGCTGATCTGAGCGAGCATCATCATAGAAGTGTCGCAGGAACTCTCTCTTCACAACATCCCAAGTAGTTAACTTCCCAGGTGGAAGTTGCTTCAGCCAAGCAACAGCCTCTCCAGCAAGAGAGTATGGGAAAAGCTTCAGATACAAGAAGTCATAGTCCACCCCATTGTACTTCATTCCAGTGATGAAGACTTCAAAATCCTCAATCTGGTCCATGGGTTTCTCATGTGGGAGACCATGGAAGGGGTGTTGTCTCAGCATAGAGTAGTAGACAGTCTTGATCTCAAAGTCATTCCTCTCTAAAGGAGGAGGAATAATTTCTGACCGGTTAGCATAAAACTCATCGGGACGGTTGTAGTCAGCAATAGTCTTCTCAGCAACAACCATCTGCCTCTGACCTTGAGGCGGTTCAGGTTCAGGTTCAGGGATTACTCGTCCCTCAGCATCAATCCTTTGCCCCTGATCATTGTAGGGGTTGTTCTGTTGGTCTCTCAGAACTCCTCCAGCATCTGGTCTCAAAATCAAACGATTGTTCATCATTCTTGTTCTTTGACCCTTTATGTTCGTTCTCTCTAGTCTAGCAAGCTCCTCAAGTCTGAGGTTCAAAAGTTCTTCGCTCTGGTTGCTTCGGGTATGTCGACTTGGCATACACTGATCTCAAAACTCTGTCTCGAGGTCAATGTCGAGCGACACTACAAGGGAAATCGGTCGATACTGAATGCGTCTGTCTAATCGCAACAAAAACAAGCCAAACAAGAGAAAAATCAGTAACAAAGAAAATAAAAACGACCTAGACTCAACTCTAAAACAAAACCTATCGGCGAACTCAGTTGAGTCCCCGGCAACGGCGCCAAAAACTTGATAGGTGTAAAGTTTTATCCCTATTCTACTGCAAGTGCACAGTTATGCTATTGTAGTATATCAGGGTATCGAATCCACAAGGACTCACGGTCACACGATAGATTATATGCCTTCAAGTTAAGCTAAATCAAATCTTAAGAATGCAGTAAACAAAAATAATTAAACTAGTAGGTGAATTCAAATAGAGAAAGGCGTCAGACTTAGGAAGTTCTCGGGAATTATGCTATGTAAGGCACTTAACTAACCGGATTCAGATTAAACACAGGTTCAAGAACTAGAAACACAATGCTAAATAATCCAACTCTCGCTGAGATTATTTCTATATCTAGCAACCTAGCGATCCAAATCTCTTTGTGATCCTAGAGTTCTAAACAAGCATTAAGAACAGGTTCTATCGGTTCACAATTTCACTAAACCAAATCTCTTTGTATCTAGTCAAATTGCTCACTCTAAGTTTGTTCAGATTATAACTCACACTCTCGCGCTATTGTTAATTATCTCAGATCTAAACCCTAGGTGATCAATCCAGAATTCAGTATTAAGCACAACTTAGGTGATGAACAATAGATGGTGAATCCTAATCAATCAGTTATCAAACAAGCATAAAACCTTTGTGAGAATTCCTAAATCTAACTCGGTTACTACTCAGACATATTAGTAATCAAACAACACATCATGAATAGAAAGCCAAAAGACTGAATAGATAAAGTAAAAGGGGTTCGAAATCCTTCTCTCAAGGTTACAAGTAGCAAGAATCAGCCCCAACTCAATATCTCTCAATCTCTCAAGCAAGAACAAAGTAAGGTCAGTTTAGAATTAAGGGAAACTTCTGGGTAATTCTGCAAGTCTTCAAAACTTGTCTTTAACTCTCGGATATTTTTCTGTCGCGCTCAATGTCGACCGACATCCAAGTCAGTGTCGGTCGACACTCAATCGTGGTCGAGACACCGACTTCAGCTCGTTGCACAAATCACCAGAAACGTCCTATAATCCCATCTTTTGCTCCAAACGCAAGCTTACCTGTAGAAGACTCAATAGACTCTAAAAACCAGGTTAAATACTAAATATATACAACTATATCATGGTTGAAAACCTAAAAAAACCATGATATATCAAAGTCATAACCATCCAAATCATCGTATAATATTCTCTTCAAAGTTGCATCTTCATTTTGTGCCCTCGAATTTTCCATAATAGGTATGCTTGATTCTGCTTCTATGTGTGATGCATTCTCCTGAATTGTTTTGACATACAAACTTAAAAATTTTAGCGTTGCTGAGAGTTCTTCAATTCCTTTGACCCTAGACACTATTTATTTCTTCTGCTATTTGGTTACCTTTTCGAAGGTGATATATAATATCCAAATCATAGCCTTCCAACATCTCCATCCATCTTCGTTGTCTCAGGTTTAAATCACTCTGAGTGAACACATAATTTAAACTCTTATGATGAGTAGATACTTAAAATTTTTATTTTTATAGATAAGCATGCAAAATTTTCAGAGCGAAGACAACTGCCATAAGTTCTAAATCATGAGTAGGATAGTTTGTCTTAAGTATGGGTTTGAATAGTTTGGGGGGGGGGGGGTTGTGAAGTCAATCCTTATTTATGTAATTAACTTAAAAATTTATTTAAATGAGTCTCAACGTATTTAATAAAACATAATCCGATCTAATTATTAAACACAAAACCAATGTTTTAAAATATGAAATAGTCCTTAAACAAATACAACACGCAATCTCCATCAAAATAGCATCCGAGCAAATACCACATTGAGCCACTATTCTAAAATTTCTCTATTACCTGAAAGGGTTGTAGTGGGGGGGGGGCTGAGTAACAAGTTACCCAATGAGCTACAGATCTCTAATACTCGAAAAAACAATATGCACTCATGGAAATTATCCAAGGATTTCCCATGATCACGTTTTAGATCGCGGGTATCTGCTACCAAAAACTCGACAACTTTGGTTACCCCTCTCGCTTGTACGGGTAGCTTGATTGTTCCGACGGTCATCGTTGTGTCCCTTGTGAATCCCGTTAATGGTTTTAAGAGTGGAAACACTTCAGATACACCGATGTCCATCCTTCTTAGAGTGTCATGATCTTTGATGATCAGTTCGATGACGAGGGGATCGTTTTGCGGTCAACCAAATCCCGCAGTCTCGCGTTCCACAAACGTTATTGCATTGTTTGGCTACTGAGAAGGAGCGGACCAATGAACGCTCGTTCCTGCTCATTGCTGGTAAGCTTTAATTGAGGATACCGTTTCCCGACAGTATTGTGATCCTCCAATGATCATGTTGTTGGTCACGGTGATCGCCTTTCTCCCGATCTTGAATCTTCCGCACTGGTATGGCTACTATCTCTTCCAACTTAGTCAATGATACGTCGGTTTTCATTGCATCAGGTGTGGTTGCGTTTGTTTCAGTGTTGTCCTTCATGGTGTCATGTGTTGCGGCTGCGTCTACTGCAGCGTTGATCGCCAGTGGGTGATTTGTTCCGTCTCTGTTTCCGTTGGTGACTATCTCTTCGGATCTGCTAATAGATGGTCTTTAGGTGTAAAAAACTTCTCTTCCCCACAGACGACGCCAAATTGTGAAAGTCAAAACTCGCATTGTCGATTCTTGTAAAGCTAACTTTTAGGGAACCGAAGATTCTAATGTAAACGACATGAAAAAAGATCTGGAGAATAGTTTTATTGAAATGTTTGACAGAAAACATAGTACAAAGCGTAAGAGCCAATGAAAAAGTCTAAGTATTTTTGCTAGGGTTTTCAGAATGGATTAACCGTAGGAAAGCCTTCGTCTTATATAGTCGCTGAAAATCGGTTTAGAGGATATCCACATGTAAAATTTCCATAGATTTTCTTGTTATCGCATATTCCATTTTCGTTCGGATTTACTTTTCTTCTCATATTTTTCTCGTTTTGCTCAGATTTATTTTCCTCTTTTCTTCTTCGAGTTTATCTTTCCATATTTGCATTTATCTTTCTGCGGCATAACTTTATTTTTCGAATGGGCCAAAAAGTGATGATCCGAGTCCATTTAAGTATATATTTTCTTAGTCCAGCCCAAAATAGATAGAATACAAACCTTGTGGGTTCAGCCCAAGTTCGTATTTTGTATAGCTTATTCGGTGATTATGTCAACAGCTAGTAGTTTGTAAGTTGTCGTTACAAAGATGGGTTGCGGCCAGTCACGCATTCGGAGGAAGATATTGGCGAGTGTCTGAGAAGTAAGTCTAAGCAAAGTGTCCGTTCGGAAGATTCGGGAAATATGTTCTACTCGGAACAAACGAGAAAAGTGTTATACTTGGAACTTCTGAGGGAGTGTGTTTTTCTCGAAAAGTCCGAGAAATGTGTTTTGCTCGGAATTTTCGAAGAATGCATCTTGCACGGAAATTCCGAGCAATGAATCAGGCTCGGAAGTTTTGAGCAGTGCATTATGCTCGGGCTTTTCGAGCAGGTTGCTTTGCTTGGATCGTCCGAGCAGGTTGTGCGAGTGTTCGTGCTTGTCTGTGGATTTTTTCGAGTGATATGCCTGTCAGAATGACCCATCCAAGAAGTTTTGATTGCTTGGAAGTTCGGCTAAGTGGTTTCGCACGTTTTATACGAAACATTATTCATATGAAACATTGTCCATACGAAGTTTTGTTTATGCGGAAATGGCTATGTCTGATTGTCCGATATGCGTTCGACAATTGATTTCGTCAAGGGGAATTTTGATCTCAATACCCACTACACTCTCTAAGCGTTTACAGGAGGTCGCCGAACATAGATCTGCACAGAACATACACGTTTTGGAAAAACAGACATATTCGACTCGTATCTTAGAACTAGAAGAACTTAAATTCTCTAGAAAGAGGAGATTCAGAGCTTCCCAATGAAATATTATTCATCTTGTTTCTCAACACGGTTTTTCGTGAAATTTCCTCACAAGTTGATGGCCGGAATAGGTGACAAATCTGATAAGGCTTCTGGAGGCTTATTCCTTGTGCATCCAACACAACAGGCTCCTTCTGAACCAACTGAAAGATTGCATAAGAAGAAGCCTGATGGGTCGGGATCCAACAGATCTTTTCTAGGGATTTGTTCTTGCCTCATTCCTTTTGGTGGCCACCTTCTTTTATGAGAAAAAGTGAGGAAGTCTTAGGATTTTTTTAGTAGGCTTCGGGATTTTCGCCCACTCTCTTCTTTTTTGTTGGGTATGGGCGCTGAAAATTTTTCTCCACTTAACGGAAATTCACCTTGAGTTCTATGGCGATAATTACCCACTAAAACTTTTTACCACCAACAAACCACAACCAAACTTTGGGAAGAGAAAACTGAACTTTGACCACTCACTCTATTGAAAAAAGTGTTTTCAAATGTGTGGGACTGCTTTTCCCCCACAAAGTTTTAAACCGAACCTTTGATTGTCATTCTCCTTGGTACCAAATCAACAATAACTTCAAAAGGAACTACAAAGATCACTTATCACCGCTTATATCCGTTAAGGTCAAGTATACACTTTGAGGGATGGTTTTAATTTACAAATATGTTAAAAATGTTTATAAAACTTAATTTGAAAATTTTGTATAGCATTTTCTCTTTAATTTTGTTTTAGTTTAATATTTTTTTTTTAGTTTAATACTATACTTTAATTACTTGTAGCTAGTATGACTATCCGGGTATATCCAAAGAGTACTAGTGAATCTAAATTTGAGTATTTGTTTTTTTTAATTTAACATACCTAGATTCATATTCAAATTTTATATATAATAGGAGAGTTCTCTTGTATCCACATGTCATCTCCTTCTAATATACAATTTGGGCCTAGACAAAGTTTATTAAACAAACCCACAAACACATCAACCTAACCCACTAAAAACTTCAGATCGTATGAGTCGCTTCTACTCCCTTCCTCCTCTTAGCCATCGATAACTGCCTTCTCCGCTATACGATGGATGTCCTCTTTAAGACCATTTGCAATGGGGCTGTTGAATTAAAAATTCAACAGTTGAACCCTTCCAATGGGGTGTTGAAATCTTGTTGTGATCATACGTGGATTAAACTGAGTTGAAAACTTTCATCTAGTTGAATCTGAAGATAGTATGACACATGGCAATTTCTGGATGGATATCAGTTGGAGAGAGAATAGAGGTGAGAGATATTTTTTTTTACTTCTACATTAGTTTAATGCAATTACTAGATACGAAATTATAATTAAAAAAAATATATATATATATCAAAAATCATTATTTTTCATACTTTATAAATAGAGACTTGGTTCATTCAATTTGGACACATACAAAAAATCGTCTGTTTTTGAAATATATTCCAACTTAAAACCTTTCGTTTTCTGTGAACGTTCATTGATACCATATATATGTCCATATTTAACATATATATGTTCATATAACCCATATATTACTTAATGCCATTAGAAAAGCAAAACTTTCGTTGGAAATAATACAACAACTTGGACTTCAATTGGAGGTAATGAGGTTGACATATATTATATAAAATGATAATTATTGTATATGAAATGATATATTAAAAAAAAAAGAATTATACCAAAATTCATTATTTTCACACTATAAATAGAGAATTATTCTGAGTTGCGTGATTCAAGTGTACATCACGAATTGCAAGCAGATCTAGTCAAACACATATAGGCAAGAATCAAAATGTTACGTGATCAAAGAGAGTTGTGAACTTGTGAGTAGAGTCTGTTGTACTAATTAAGTTATGTGTGTCTTACTTGTATCGTGTGTTTAAAGTTTTAGAAATAAATAAAAATATTTAAAGTTTTATTCTGTGTGACTTAAAGAAATCACATACGTTCATATATCATATGTGCGTTCGTAGATTCCATTTATACGTTCATAGAAATCAATATCACTGTTATGTAATTTTTATTTATTAATTTTATGAATAATATTGTTTAATATGTATTTTATTTATTAGTGGGGTAGGGTGTTGAAGTTTTTTAAACAAACCATTGTAGATAGTAAAAGTTGAATGAGTGTTGAATTATGATGTGGAAGAAAGAGAAAGTGGTGTGGAAGAAAGAGAAAATGATGTGGAGGATGTTGAGTGTTGAAACCATTGTGGATAGTCTAACAGACAATCATTACATCCTCGTGGTTTTCGTCCCTCATTTAAATGTCTTTATTGACCTCCCAAATCATAATAAATGCCATTCATTTACTGCCGTTACACCGTCGGAACGATGTGCTCCTATAAATCCCCAGCCACTTTCCCAAAACCCACATAGCCACCAACACGGAAATCATTCATACACTCACCCGATTCTAAGCCCCTGATTTGTGATTTCTCCCATGGCTACCCATGACGTTATCGCTATCATCGTTACAGCCAGTTATTCTTGAATATTCGTTGAGGAAAAAATCAAAGGTCTTTCCACTGCGAATTCGTCGTACTCTAATTAATGGCAGCAGCGGAAGATTCGAAGGTTTCTACCGTGAGTTCGTTCGGTGTTGTCGTTCTGGGTGGTACGTTCGATCTATTGCACGATGGGCATCGAACGTTCCTTAAGGTTAATTGGTTTTCCTCTATTATTTTGGCTTATGTATATTGGGCTTTTGAGAATCGAAGTAATTTATCGAAATTTTTGTTAGTGTAGATGGAAAAACGTGCGGCTGCAACATTGGCCATAGGTATGTGATAGCCAATGTTGACGAACAAGCAAGTATGCGAACACTCCCTCTAATGTATTCTCGAATTTCCCTTTGTAACATCTTTGTACTTACTTTTTGTGGTATAAAGATGAAACTATTACGCTTTGTTGATTAACTCTTTCAACTTGAAAGTTTCAAGGTCTCAAAACATTGAAGAGTTTGTTTTAGCAAATTAATTCCAGAATGAGAAATTTTATTCAGTCTCATCACTACAAGAAAACAGCCGGTAACCGACGGACCAAACCGTCGATAATCCGTCAGAAACGGCCGTTACCGACGGAATTTCGGCGGGACAGATTCGTCGGTTCTAGGTTGTCGGAAAATACAATCCGTCGGAAAACCGTCGGTAATTTCCGATTCTGACGCAATATTTTTCCGACGGCGTCTCGACGGTTTATCGACGGTCAATAAACCGATTGTTTATCGACAGTGTATCAAAAGACGCTAACCGACGTTAAACTGACGGTCATAAACCGACAGAAAACCGACTGATATTTACCGACGGTAAACCGACGGCTATTTACCGACGGTAAACCGACAGATATTTACCGACGGTAAACCGACAGATATTTACCGACGGTAAACCGAAGGTGGATAACCGATGGTAAACTGACAGATCATAACCGACGGTTAATAACCAAGGGTTTACCGATGGTTCGTAATATTATTTTTTAATTTATTTTAAATTTAATATATAAAATATTTTATATAATAAATTATTTAATATTTTATATACGAAATATTTTAAAAAAATTATTAAATTTATTAAAAGTATTTATTAAAATTACATAACATTGGGATTCCCATGGGGTCCCAGTCCCGTTCCCGTTCCCATCCCCTCTTCCAAACCCGTCCCCGTCCCTGTTCCCGTTCCCGATGCTCATGTTCCCACTCTCGAGTTGTCTCGTTCGTTCCTCCTCCTGCTCCTGGAACAGGTCCGCCGAACTGGATGTAGAACATGATTTGATCTCGCATCTCCGCCATCTTTCTTTCATTTTCCGTCCTCTCCTCTTGCATCCGAGTTTAAAAACTTATCTTTAGTGCTGCAATTTCTGCGTCTTTCTCGCGCAAGGCTTCGGTGAGGACGTCGCTCTCGGGTCGGAAGCGGGAATGCGGAGTCGAGGCTCCCTCCCCCAAGTTTTCTAAACCAAAAACACGGCCCTTCCTGCGCTGCATTTCGTGCAAAGTAAACTAACAAATATTGGTTACACAAATCAATTAAGCAAGAGTTATGTAAATTTTTAGTAAACACACAAACTTACCTCAAGAAAGATCTCGTTGATCCTTTGCGACGGTACCTCCTTCGTTGAGCCGACTTCCTCGGACTGTTGGGTCTGCACCTCGTCCATCCACCTCTTCGCCGATTCTCCGAGTGACCGGATCCTGGATCTCGCCCGTAATCTTGTTCGTATGGCCCTCCTCGGTGAGCTCAACAAACGTCGGCTCGCGTCCTGTCCTTTGTTTCTGCAAATTTTTTAAACGGTCAACCGTATTCAAATAATATTATTATTGAACATTCTAAAAACGATACTTACAAAGTCAATCTTCCGTTGTCTGGTGCCCTTTGCTCCCGCGTTATGCGTCGCCATCCCCAAACCATTTCTCTCACTCTTGCGGTTCTGGGAATGCGTCGAAGAGTCCGCTGCTGTAATAGGCAAGGACCAATGACAGATGAACCCGGCAAACAGCGTGAGGTTTACTCCCTTGGGGTTTTTGCCTAAAACCCACTTCTGCTTCCACTCGTTGAGGACGTGAGAGTAATGGTGCCTTGCCTTCTTGTGGAAACCCTTCTCCACGATGGTCGTATGATTCCTATCCCAAGTGTACTCTTGCTTTAAAAGAAAACGATTTATGTGAGCATATATTGTTAAAAACTACAAATTTGTAAGAAACAGAACAGAGATACACATACCGCAAATGCTCGAAACCAGTTATGCTGGTCGGACCTGGGCAACTTCGAATATAGCGGGTATGGGTGACGGAGCATGCTACACATCATTCCTAAAATGCTCTTGGTGATCTTCAAAGAAGTCATATTGAACCTGTTTCAAGTCAATTAAAAAACAATATATACTAAACGGAGTTTTAGTAAGCAAATTTTATAGAAACGAAATTGTTGAAGTAAAAATTACTTACCAATAAGTCCCCGGGTTGTTAAACGGATCCGGATGAAGTCGTTTAAGCGTCTCCCGCCCCGGCTGCTCGAACAATAACTCAGTCTCCGGCGCGATCGCCGCTTGGGGCATCGTCGTCCGGTGTATCCGGGACATGGGACACCGAATGACTTCCGCTCGGGGTTTGTTGCCGCGGCTGCGTCGGTCCAACCTGAGTTGATCGAGCTCGGCGTGGAGGTGCCAATTGCACCATAGCAGTCTGAGAAGGTCGTGGCGGAGCTTGGTGAGAAGAATCCCCAGGAAGCAATCCATATGTCTAGGACAAGAATTCCTCGAAAGCTCTGTAATGCCTAAAATACGTTCAAATAATTTTAAAAGTCAAGAGTCTGTTAGCTGTAATTTTTAAAAACGATTACCTAAATCATAAAATCTTAAAGTTTTATTAACTTAATAATTATGAAAATGTTTTTATTAGAAAATTAAAAAACATTTTTAATCATAAAATATTATAAAACCTTTTTAAAAATTATAAAACCTTTTTAAAAATTATCTAAAACGTTTATAATTAGTTTAAAAAATCTTATAAACAATTTTATAATTATTAAAAATACAAAAAACGTTTTCAAAAATTATGCAAAACGTTTTTGATTTTCTAGAAAATTATAAAAAAAAATTATAAAACAAAAAAATATAAAAACGTTTTTTAAATCATAAAATATTAAAAAAACGTTTTTAAAACTTATAAAAAACGTTTATAAAATTATAAAAATTATAGAAAACGTTTTGGAAATATATTTTAATTGAAAAACGTTTTTAAAAATTTTGTAAAACGTTTATAATTAGTTAAAATGTTATAAACGTTTTATAATTATTAAAAATACAAAAACGTTTTCAAAAATTATGGAAAACGATTTTAATATCCTATAAAATTATAAAAATCTATTTATAAACCAAAAAAAATATAAAAACACTTTCTAAAATATATAAAAGGGTATATATAAACATAAAAATGTTGAAAATTAAAAAAAAAAACATTCCTAACTAAATTAACCAAACAAATCACCTTAAACACCCTAAATAGGATCTAGATTCACTCCCTACTCTACATGCAACCTAAATCCAAACATCTAACAACCTAAAACCTTTAAAAATTTCAATTTTAATCGGTTAGAAAGTGAGCTTACATGATTATGAAGGTTTGGACGGTGGGTTTTGGTGAGTAGTGGCCGGAATCGTGGTCGGCCTGAAGAGAGAATTCGGAGAAGCCGCGGTAGAGAGAGAGAAAACGCATAGAAAATGGGGAAGAAGAAGAGGAAAACCGTAAAATATTCTTAGGAACCGACGGATTTCCGACGGCAATTAATGATCCGTCGGAAATCCGTCGGTTCCTTAGCGGTCCATTTCTTGGCGGTTAACTCTGAAACCATTGGGCGGTAAATCGAAAAATTTAGAAAAATTTAAGATCCGACGGATCATTAATTGCCGTCATAAATCCGTCAAAAAATAAATAAAGGAATGACCCAGATTCGAACCTGGGTCTTGTGGAATGTATAAAAGCCTAAACCAATATGCCATGAGTTACTAATTGTAATATGATTACATCTAAAATTATATAAGTAAAATTTGTTTTTTTTCATAACTTCAAAAACACTAATTTGGTAATAATTTGGTAATGAAAATAACTATTATAAAATTTCATAATTTAAAAACAAACCGTAACATTTTATTTAAACAGCTACATTATTTCATAATTAAGAAAACATAACAGACGGATTAGTTATTATAATTCGGGAACTGGTTCTCGAACCAATTCCCTGCGTCCGCTTGCCTCCACTGGCGGATCATACGATTCAATGACCTTGCGGGAATCCATCCGGTTTTGCGTCGCCATTTTCTCATATCGAGTTCAAATGGTGCATATTTGTCTGGAAAACGCGTCTGGCCGTCTTATGGAATTCCCGCCACACAGTTAGGAGATTCAGGACCAAAAGTGAAGTGCACCTGTTTTTCATAATTTAAAAATTAGAGAACATAATGACGTCACAATGACTTATTAAAATGACATGCGTACCAAAAAATATTTGAACCATGCAGCCTTAAGGTCGTCGGGAACAGTGTAGTACGTGACATTACTCCCCAACCAGCGATTCTCGATGATATCGTTGATAGCATACAGAATGCTTGCATGGTACCCAAACCAAATGGAACGGTTTTCTCGGGACGGGTTAAGAACGGGAAGATGTCCACGACCCGCCTGACGGATTTCCTGCAAGTAAGAAGCGCGGTTCTCATGGGACAAATAGACAAAATCCATTTATTTTAAGTGTTTGAGTGTTTGTAGATTATGAAAAAATTGAAACAACGGTCACATATTTATACAAAAATTTCCGATTGCATTTCCGACAGAGTCCGTCGGAAATTAAATTAATTTTCAAAGAGACGTTTCCATGCAACGCATAGGGAAGAGTCGGGATTAATAGGCCTCTGTAATTGCAGCCTTTGACCAATTTCCGACGGGTTTTTCATGATCCGTCAGAATTCCGTCGGAAATTTCCAACGGATATCCGACAATATATGTTTAGGGTTTGTTTAGGGTTTATGGTTTGTAGATTATTCAAGCCCTAAACTCAAATGTATATTCCGTAAATCGAAAATAAGATCCGTTCGAACTATCCATAAACGACATTGTAGATTAAGAAGTGATTTCGTCCGTTACACATCGTATTTTGAAAATAGTATATAACATTTGTTACGTGATTATAGAGGTTGATCTTTATTCCTAAAACCCTAACATTACCAACCGAGAGTTATGGGAACTATAGGGTTTAGGGTTTGAAAGCCTAAACCCTAAATTTTTGTTTCCGTCGGTAATCCATCGAAAATTTCGGACGGATTACCGACGGAAATAAAGATTCTGTCAGATATCCGTCGGTAATTAGAAAACAGGATTTAAAAATGGGACTGCCTAGACTCGAACTC
The DNA here is from genome assembly GCA_030180135.1 of Orychophragmus violaceus. Lineage (NCBI taxonomy): Eukaryota > Viridiplantae > Streptophyta > Magnoliopsida > Brassicales > Brassicaceae > Orychophragmus > Orychophragmus violaceus. Next base: position 73,371,733 of record CM058240.1, read on the forward strand.
GTGAATAGATGGATATAGAAGAAGACTTAGGACCATTTGGGCTGTTTGTTACGTTACCGTTCTATTGCAACTATTAATTATTATTGATAACATATATACATGTAAAAAAAACAAAATTAATTTGTGATTTCATAAATTAATATTTAATATGTAAATAATAAATTACACTAAACAGATATCTGTAATTATTTTTTAGTTTGTTTTTAAATATTTTTAAACAAATTATTCACTCTGCATCGCTTTCTGAATTGTAGTCCGTTGAAATCAAATCTTTGTCGTCGTCGTATTCCCCCCTCTCTTCTTCGGAATCCGAATGAAGAACAACATTCCCAAAATGGCTAAAATCGACGACAATATTAACCTTAAGGGATTCTTCAACATGAGCTATGTAATCACTTTGGCTTGCTTGTAGTGGTTCATGTTCTTCAACCCCCTGAACTCTTCCTCGCGGGTATATTTTTGTAATTGTGACCCATGGATCGTACTTGTATGTTAGTCGAGGGTAAGGGATGTAACTCACCTGTATTAAATAGAAGAAATTAGCATTTCATGCTACATTCAAATAATTCAAGATGAAAAATTACATGAAGGTGTCGATCGACAATTTACCTGATCTGCTTGAGAAGCAATAATGAACGGGTCATATTTTCGAAGCTTCTTAGTCGAATGTATAGACGTCACACAAAACTCATCTATTGTTACACCTTTCCCAATAATAGGGTTGTACCAATCACATAAAAAACCACGCATCTCATGCCGAGCTTTCCTATGTACTGCACTTCAAGTATTTCTTTAATAACACCGTAGTACACAACTTCGCCGGATGTAGATGAAACTCCGTGATTGGCCGTTGTTCTAGAGGACCCTTCTTTATGCACTGCAATATCGTGGATAAGACTTTGTGTTGTAGTGCAGGCCGTTGAGTATGTCTATTAACCAATCTTCCGGTGTGCGACCATATTTGACTTCGTTTTTCACCTAAAAATATAACATGTAAAACGTTTTAGTAACTGACCAAATTTATTGGGTATTGGGTGTATGAAAATCAAAAACTCACATAATATTGTAACCAAGCGCAGAAGTATGTTTCTTTCCACTCTTCACGCTCTTCCTCGGTCAATTCAGGATGATGATGTTGGAGTGACTCCATGTATAACCTATAAAAATCAACCATGGGGATTAATAATATTATTATGAAATTTAAATGCGATAATTGTAACAAATTAAACTATACATACCTCTCATACTCAAACACTTCCTCGCAGTTGTTAAGAATATACTTTTGTAGGTGTGCGTGCTCTTGGGTCGTTAGCTGTCGCTTTTCTACTTTACCGCTTAACCGACCCACTTGTTGAAAAATGCTGGGAACCGTTGACGGATAAATTTGTCTCTCACCTCTATCATCGTTTCTAGATGGACGTCGACTCTTGGTCCGTACTTGTGGAGGGAAGTAATAGCTGGCAAATGTCGCCGCTTCTTCGTTTTTGTACTGAGCATCAATTGAACCCTCCACTTTAGCGGGGTTCTTAAACTTTTTTTTAAGGTGGAACATATAGCGCTCGAAGGGATACATCCACTGATATTGTGCCGGACCACCTAGTCTAGCTTCTCCCGGGAGATGAATGGGTAAATGCTCCATAACATCAAAGAAAGACGGTGGAAATATCTTCTCTAGATTGCACAGGATCTTAGGAATGTTTTGCTCCAAGCATCGGATGCCGTTAGCTGTAAGCGACCTCACGCATATATCCCTGAAAAAGCACCTACTGAGGCAATTGCTTTGTGAACATCTTTGGGTAGGAGATGAGCAAATGCAAACGGTAGCAGTCGTTGCATCACCACATGACAATCATGGCTCTTCATCCCGATAAACTTATCTCCGTCAGTGTCCACACAATTACGCAAGTTTAATGCGTAACCGTCAGGGAATTTAACTCGTCGCATAATCCACTCGAAGAACTCTTCCTTCGATTTTGGATCTACCCAATACGGTGGAATTGGAGGTTTTCCGTTCTTCTGAAGATGAAGTTCTGGACGGTCACAAATTTCAGGCAAATCAAGCCTAGACTTCACATTATCTTTCGTCTTCCCTTGCACGTTGAGACTAGTGTTCATGATGCTATCAATGAAATTTTTCTCAATATGCATGACATCAAGATTATGCCTTAGTATCCTTCCAATACGGTAAATCCCAGAAGATGCTTAGCTTGTGCCAGTTGTTGGACAAACCAGTTGCGTATACATTATCATGCCCATTTCCACCACATTCACGAGTTCTTAGTGCACCAAATGTTTCCAAAACACCCAAAGTAGTCGGCCCTTCTTCTTGGAGAATAAGATCATCAAACACTTTCCTCTTCTCCGTAAAAAGTTTAGTGTTTTTCCGATATGGATGATCATGCGGTAGAAATCTCCTATGACAATCAAACCAACACGATTTGCGTCCGTTTTTCAACAGGAATGCATCGGTCTTTTCCTGACAATACGGACATGCTAACCTCCCATGCATCGTCCATCCTGATAACATACCATAAGCCAGAAAATCACCAATGGTCCACATTAGTGCAACCCTCATCAGAAAATTTTCCTTGCATGAGACATCATATGCTACAACACCGGGCAGCCATAACATTTGCAACTCATGTATCAATGGCTGTAAGAATACATCAAGTGATCTTCTTGGATGCTCTGGACCGGGAACGAGTACGGAGAAGAAAATAAACTCTCGACGCATGCACATAGATGGCGGTAGGTTATAAGGAGTTAAAATCACTGGCCACAACGAATATTGTCTCCCATGCCTTCCAAACGGGTTGAAACCATCTGTGCATAATCCGAGGTACACGTTACGTGGCTTGTATGCAAAATCTGGATATACGCTCTGAAAATGACGCCACGCTTCAGCATCCAACGGATATGAAATTTCTGCTCCTCTTCTATGCTCGGCATGCCATCTCATTTCCCCCGCAGTTCGCTCCGATTGGTATAAGCGCCTCAGCCTATCGGTTAACGGCATATACCACATTCTCTTGAACAGAACCTTAGCTCTTCCCCTTGTATCCTCATAGCGCGGCTTCTTACAGAACTTACATTCCAGATGGTATTCATCTTCCCGCCAATATATCATACAATTGTCGGTGCACACATCTATTATCTGATACGGTAATCCAAGCCCTTTAACAAGTTTTTCGACCTCGTTGTATGAACCTGGCGCAAGATTATCTTCAGGAAGAATATCTTTCATGAAATCGCAAATAGCATCCACACATGGCTCCGCCAAATTATAGTTCGTCTTTATGCCCATTAATCTAGTTGCAGATGATAATGGCGAATGTCCCTCTTTGCAACCGTCATAAAGCGGCCGCTTCGCTGCATCTAACATGTCAAAAAATCTCCTAGCTTCTTCATTAGGTTCCTCATCTACCCTAGGAATTTGATATTCACCTACTTCCTGGATATTTTCTCTAAATGCATCATTAACCATCTGAACGCTACCTACACCAAAATCTACATATGCGGTATAAGGTTCGCTAGAACTAAGAATGGGTTCCAACGTACTTGTACTACCAAAAGGTTCTCTACTACTACTTGTATTATTCAATGTTTCCCCGTGAAGATACCAAATCTTATAATCCACCATAAACCCTACTGCGTATAAGTGATTCCATACTTCATCAATCGTAGGATTTCTAACATTTCGGCAATGAGTACATGGACATCTCATCTTACCGGTTTCATGCGTATGTGGTTGATTGCAAGCTACCGTCATGAATTCCATAATACCGAGTGCATATGGGGTGTGCAATAAGTTCGTCGTCTCATCAACCCTCGGTCCGTCCATCCACGATCTAAAATAATTAGAGGAAGACATTTTGCCGTAATAAACAGTATTAGAGAGAGACGGAGAGTGGGAGAGAGAGAGAGGTTGGTGTGGAGGAGAAGAGAGGTGTTTTGATATATATTGAAACTAACCGACGGAAAACCGACGGATATAGCCGTTAGCGTCGGTAATCTGTCGGTTTGTTTGTCGGCCCAACGGTAACACTAACGGCTATGGTAACGGTAACATCGAACCAACGGGTTTTCGACGGATTATCGACGGATATCCGATACCGTCGGTAATCCGTCGGAAATTTTCCGACGGATTTGCTTACCGTATTTTCTGTCGGAAAATCCGTCGGTTTAAGCCTTGTTTTCTTGCAGTGCATAACTCGTGGTATATTGAAGTGTAAGTTCATTGTCCTAAGAGTTCTTATCATGAGTTTCAAAGATATCCATGTGATCTTAAGGCAAAAGAAGACTCTTTCATCGTTTATTACTGATTTGTCTGTGATTTTAAAAAGTAAACTGTTACGCTTTGTTGAGGTCTTATTACTATTCATGTCACTTTTGTGTGTACCGTTCTCTGAGATGATATTATCCATTGAAAAAAGGATGTGTAATGCGGAGAACTAAGTCAAGGTAATTGCAGCATAATATGAACCATTCTCATTAGTTCTTTAATGGACTAGAAAAGTCATCTTACTACCATGACATGTGAACTGACTAATGTGAAATGAGTGACAAAAGATGAGTTAGAGTTACTCTTATGTACTTGTCTTCATGTTCTTGTGTAGTCTATTAAACCTGATATGGTTATGCAAGCCAAACCCATTACTGATCCATATGGTCCTTTAATTGTCAATGAAGATTTCGAAGCTATTGGTGTCTAATTTCACCTTATGTCGATTAATAATCTCTTTTCACATGTTCCCTTCTGTTCACATCCGTCTTTCAATAAGCTTTAACTAATCATATTCTGCATCAAAGAGACCTTATCCGGCGGCTTGTCAGTTAACGGAAAATAGCAGAATGAGTGCTTTCTCAGCTTAAGGGTCGTCTTTTTATCCAGCAGCTTTATCTGATTAACATTATGATGACATTTTCAGATATCCAGTCATCAAACCTTATCCTATTTCTGGACTCTTCTTTTCTTGGACATGCTTTGTTGCAGATCGAGATTGTGGAAATAGTTTAAGATGGATCAAGTGGAAATAAGATAAATTCGATGACTCTGAGGAAGGTAGAGGCATAGAAAGTTGAGAAACAAAAATAACATGAGTACAAGAGAAGCATCATGAACCTGGAACATGAATAAAATCAACGTTGATTGGTAATTTATGTGCTTTGGCTTGTGGTTCATGCTATTGTAAGTTATAAAACGGACGCTTTTTCAGTAAACGAAACGGACACCTTTGAATTCAATATATGTCAAGAAAGAAACCCTTCACCCTTTGTTGAAAGTTATGTGACACTGCAACAAAAGCTCCGGCTGCATCTCTCAAAAATTGATCGGACCCATCACCAGATACTTGGATATGATTAGGATATGTGAATGTTGACCACAAAAATAAATTAGGATATGTGAACAATTCACCAAGTTGTTTTAGTGTTTAAAAAAATAGAATTACATTTAAAATACAAATATTATAATTTTTTAAAGGACTTCACAATCATATATATAATATGACATTTTCTACTCCCTATTTAAGGTGTTCACATCATCAAAACAACATTTTTATGGTGGACCCCACAAAAATTCATTAATATCAATTTTAATTATCTACTTAAAATTCTTATCTTTAAAAAATGTTAAATAAAAAACCTATTAAATCTAATTATATATGTATATAAGTATATATTTTAATATTCAAAAACAATAACAATACTTACAAATTTTAATTCTGAAAAGATTAAAACAAAAATAATGATGGGGAAACATATTAGGAAACAAACAACTATATAAGTGAATATAAAAATCTATGGAAAAAAAGAGAAAACAAATTAGGTGTGGAACAAAAAAATACTTTACGACACAAATAAATGATAACAAAATCTACTAACTGGTAAAACAAAAAATTTATAAAAATGGCTTAAACCAAAAAATTACCGAAATATAGAATCAAGTCTATATAACAAAATTTTATATTTAATTAAGCTATATTAAATAGTAATATTAAGTATGGAATGGAAAAAGGTCTACAATATGCCATGTCTATGGAAAAAATAGAGACACAAAGTTTAGATGTGGAACCGAAAAGAAAAATTTAAACAATTTATAGTAAAAGATAAACGATAATAAACCTACTAACTAGGCCAACAAAAAAATCATAAAACGTCTCTAACAAAAAAAAAATCCAAAAAAATAAAATCATTCTCATATAACAAAATATAATATTTACTTAAGTTATTTTAAAGAGAAGCATGAATGGAACACACACAAATCTAAATATGAATCATCTTTTTTTCAACATGTAATCTAAATATGTAATCTTTATATAAATAAAAAATTAAAAGAGATAAAAATAAAATAGTTAAGTGTTTCTCGATAAAAAATAAATAAAAACCAAAATAAAATATTGTATTACCGACAAAAAATACACAAAAATATAATCTAAAAAAAATAGAAAAAAACTCAGAAATAAAATTCATATAACAAATAAAATACTTAAGAGTTTTTGGACAAAATGGTTGAAATGCTCGGAGTTTTAAATTCCATAAGGTCAACTGCAAGTGCACAGAACAATTGTAGTATCTAGGGGTCGAACCACAAAGACTCAAGAAATCCTACGATAGACTATAGAACGTCAAGTTAAGCTAGGAGAAACAATTAAGAAAGTTAGTAACTAAGCAGAAAGTAAATCAGTAGCAAGAACGGTTTGTAAGCAATCAACTAAAAGCGCTAAGTCTAGGGAGTTCTCAGGAAATCAGACAAGCAGATAAATTAATCAGTCAGGATCAAATTAAGTTCGGTTCTAGAACTCAAACACAGATATAGAATTAACCAACTTTCGTTGCGAGAATTCTCTAAGTCTAATAGCAGAAATCCAAATTTATTTGCAATTTCTAACAGATTAAACTAGCCTTAAGTGCAGGTTCGATATGTTCACAATTCAATTAAACAAAATTTCTTTGCGGATAATTCAATTGTTCAACCTAAATAGTTCAGATTCTAAATCACACTTTCGTGTCAATTTAATAACCTAGAGTCTAGATTCTAAGTGATCAGGTTAGAAACTATTATTAAGCTCAATTCAGGTTGAAGAACAAATATGATATGAATCCTTAACTGAATAAACAAATCTAGCAAGTCATGAAATCCCTAACGAGAATCCCTAAACCTAACTATGAATCTACTCAGACATGATTAATGAAGACATAATCAATGAATAAATAAATTGCATTAAAGAGAGTAAAGAAACAAAGGGGTTCGAAATCTTCTCCAAAAGCAGGAAGCAATACAGGTTCAGATCAGCCCCAAAAAGCTCTAAAAACTCTCAGCTCAAAGTATCAAAGCGTATCTAAAACTGTTTGTAAAAACCTAATTATATTAGCCTAATCACGTCTTGGGGCTTCCTTGTAAATACTGAAACTTCTGGGCAAAAGTGCAATTTCCTCATTCTTCATTAAACTCGCCGAGGAAAGCCCATCTTGCTCTTGTGTCGATCGATGCACAAGTTTTGTCGATCGATACAATCCTCTATTTTGGACAGTGAACTCTATCTCTCGGGTTAAATCTCCAAAATACTCCAGAAAGCACCATAATCACCAAATCTGCTCCAAACGTGCATATACCTAATAACACCTGTAAAAGACTCTAAAGAAACACCAAAAGACTCTAAAACATACTTATATCATGGTCTAAAACCGGTGAAAACCATGATATATCAACTCCGCCACACTTAGCCTTTGCTTGCCCTCAAGCAAAACAGAGAACTAAACATGGTGAAGAGGTTTGAAAACTTTCAGAAACTCTTTTCATCTTAGAAGCAACAACACTCAGATTCCCCTTAGTAAGCCACTGAAAGATTCACCTGCAAGACATCAAGACCAACATATACTTCCCCCACACTTAGTAACTGTCCTGCGTAAACTCCACAATCAATCCAAAGCATTTCAAATTCACCCTACTGACTTCTATTAGATATTAAGTGCGGTCTCACCTAAGGATTATCGATCAAAGGGCACATGGATTCTTACTCTGTTAGCTCTAGACCACCATATTATCTTTTTCTGGTTCCTTTCTTCTCTTTTCCCTTCCTAAGCAACTGATTTCTCCCAATTGGGTATCATTTTATTTTTTTATTCAGTGCTCTTCCCGTTATGGGGTGTACTTTGGACACATTCCATGAATGCACAGGAGGTAATAGGGGTCTCTACCACTCTCGTGACCACTTCGGAGCTACTAGCTCATCCGCAGTTTATTATTCTCTTTTTTTACTTTAAGAGAAGGGGAGAAGGGAACCTTACTTGGACAGGTTTACAAGCTGTGTCAGAACTAACAGAGGAGTCCGACTCAAGGTATACTAAGCCCTTAGGTGAGAAAATTAAGTCAAATTAGGGGTGAAGTCAGTAAAGGATCCTCTGAATACCTGAATTGATATGGGTGTCCTCAGTAGGCTGATCCGCATTGGGTTTTCTAATAGTCATAGATTGATCCTGCAACTTCATTCCAATGGTTACTTAAGTTCTTGCAAGTGCTGTTAACTTCTCAAAAATTCATTGTTTCCTACTTAAACTGTTTTGACTCAATAAAACAAATTTTGAAAACAGGACTGACTCTAAGAAAACAAAAGCGTGTGTCAGTAGCTACCTCCCCCACACTTGAAACACACTGTCCCCAGTAGTGTCAAGCTTAGGTTCGGTAAGAAAAGAAATCGGAATGAAACAAACCGAAAAGGGGTCAGAACACTTACCTGTCGTCGGCCTGCGTCGATCGATGCCACAAAGGTTTCGATCGATGCAAGGCGATTATGCCCACGGTTAAGTAGATATCCGGTGTCTGATCCCCAATTGAACCGGCAAACCGTAAATCGTGAATGCATCGACCGATGCACAATGTGTGTCGATCGATGCAATGCGATTCTGCTTGTTTCTCACGCCTCTGAACACACTTAAACAGAAAAATCAAAACACCAAAATCAAAACAAAAAATGAAAACAAAACGAACCTAACAGTGGGTGGCCTCCCACTCAGCGCTCTTTTAAGGTCATTAGCTTGACCTTTCAGCTGAATCAGGCAGAAGGTGCATTATCCAGAGGCAGAATTTGACCTCTCGGAATCTCGGCCTTAGCCCAATAATGTTTCACCCTCTATCCATTGACAGTAAATTCCTTACCTTCCTGGATGATTAGAACGACAGCTCCATAAGGACGTACCTCCTTGATCGTGAAAGGACCAGACTACCTCGATCTCAGCTTACCTAGAAACAATTGCAAACGAGAGTTATACAAAATTACCTGATCATTAGGCTCATATTGTCTAGAGACAATCTTCTTGTCATGATAAGCTTTGGTCCTCTCCTTGTACAGTTTTGAGTTCTCATAAGCAAAATGTCCAATCTCATCCAACTCATTAAGCTGCACCAATCTCCTCTCTGCAGCAGACTTAAGATCGAAATTCATCTGCTTCACAGCCCATGCTGCTTTGTGCTCAAGCTCTACTGGCAGATGACATGCTTTTCCATACAGCAAATGGAATGGAGTAGTCCCAAGTGGTGTCTTGAATGCAGTCCGGTAAGCCCATAGTGTATCATCTAGCTTTGCTGCCCAATCCTTCCTTGTCTTCCCAACTGTCTTCTCTAAGATCTCTTTGATCTGTCTGTTACAGACCTCGACTTGTCCACTAGTCTGTGGGTGATAAGGAGTAGCAACTCGGTGATGAACTCCATGCTTCTGTAGCAGCTTCTCGAAGACCTTATTAATGAAATGAGATCCTCCATCACTAATTACTATCCGAGGTACTCCAAATCTAGGGAATATGATGGTCTTAAACAGCTTAATAACCACCGAAGAATCATTGGTTGGACTAGCTATTGCTTCCACCCACTTAGACACATAATCCACAGCAACCAAGATGAACTTATTCCCATAGGATGAGGGAAAAGGACCCATGAAATATATGCCCCAGCAATCGAAAACCTCAACCTCAAGAATGAAATTCTGAGGTATCTCATGCTTCTTACTGATTTTCCCTCTCCTCTGACAGGCATCATACTGAGAGACAAAAGAATGAGCGTCTCTAAACATCGTAGGCCACCAGAAACCTGCTTGCAGAACCTTAGACACAGTCTTGAAAGTAGCAAAATGTCCAGCATAATCTGATCCATGACAGTGGAATAGGATATCTGGGACTTCTGATTCAGCAATGCATCTCCTGTAAAGACCATCCGAACAGTGCTTGTAGAGATAAGGCTCATCCCAATAGTATCGTCTGAGCTCTCTGAAGAACTTCTTCTTTGCATACCCCTTTAACTCATCTGGTTCAGTCTCTGCAGCCAGGTAATTAGCTATATCTGCATACCAGGGTCGAGTAGTCGTCGCGACAGCATCAACTTCGAAGTCGTATTGTCCGATTCGAACCGTAAAAGGTTCTGGGCTCGTATCCACACTGCAACGATCGTCGCACAGGGTAGCATCGACCGTTGCTTCCTCGTCACATGCATCGATCGTCACAGATGTTGCATCGATCGACGCAATGCGATTAATCCGACAGTTCTGCAAATTCCTGTCCAAATCCGTCTGGAATACTGTCCCGATCATATTGATGTTCTCCTCAGGCAAGAAATCCTTAATGGGGACGTCTTCTTCAACCAGAATCCTTGACAGATGGTCAGCAACTCCGTTCAAACTCCCTTCTTGTCTCTCACTTTAATATCAAACTCCTGAAGCAACAGAATCCATCTCAGCAATCTTGGCTTAGCATCCTTCTTCTGCATCAGATACTTCAGGGCTGAATGATCAGTGTGTACAATCACTTTAGAACCAACCAGATAGGGGCGAAACTTCTCAAATGCAAAGACAACATCCAAAAACTCCTTCTCTGTAGTGGCATAGTTTCTTTGCGCATCATCTAGTGTTCCGCTGGCATAGTAAATAGCATGAAGCTTCATGTCCTTCTTCTTTCCCAGAACAGCTCCTACAGCATAGTCGCTCGCATCGCACATAACCTCAAAAGGTAAATCCCAATCTGGTGGCTGAACTATAGGAGCACTCACTAATGCTTGCTTGATCTGTTCAAATGCAGTCTGACAATCTGCATTGAACTCAAACTTGGTATCCTTACACAGTAAAGCAGTTAGTGGTCTAGAAATCTTATTGAAGTCCTTGATGAACCGTCTATAGAAACCAGCATGTCCAAGAAAGCTCCTCACAGACTTCACAGAATCAGGCGCTTGAAGGCTGGTCATTACCTCAATCTTAGCGCGATCTACTTATATCCCTGCTTCAGACACTTTATGTCCAAGTACAATGCCATCTCTGACCATGAAATGGCACTTCTCCCAATTAAGAACCAAGTGCTTCTCCTCGCATCTAGTTAGCACTTTGCACAGATTATCCAAGCACTCATTATAAGATGACCCGTAGACTGAAAAGTCATCCATAAATACCTCCATAAAATCCTCAATCATATCAGTAAATATGGACATTATGCATCTCTGGAAAGTGGCTGGTGCATTACAAAGTCCAAAAGGCATCCTGCGGTATGCAAATGTGTCATATGGACAAGTAAAAGTAGTCTTTCCTTGATCCTCTGGATGGATGGGAATCTGGAAGAAGCCTGAATATCCATCTAGGAAGCAATAGTAAGGGGATTTTCTAACCTCTCCAGCATCTGATCAATGAAAGGTAAAGGGAAATGATCTTTCCTTGTCGCAGCATTGAGCTTCCTGTAATCTATGCACATCCGGTGTCCAGTCACAGTCCTTGTAGGAATCAGCTCGTTCTTCTCATTCTTCACTACTGTAACTCCACCTTTCTTAGGCACTACATGGACTGGACTAACCCAATCGCTGTCTGGAATCGGATAGATGATCCCAGCATCTAGGAGCTTCATGATCTCCTTCTTTACCACATCCTTAAGATTAGGATTAAGCCTCCTCTGATGCTCAACTGATGTCTTAGACTCGTCCTCTAGATGTATCCGATGCATGCACAGCTCCGGAGAGATACTTGAAATGTCATCAAGAGAATAGCCAAGAGCTTTGTGATGCTTGCGCAGCTTGCTTAGCAGTAAAGTGAGCTCTGCGTTGTTCAAACTAGCATTAACAATCACTGGATATGTCGAATTAGGTCCAAGAAATGCATACCTTAGCCCGGACGGAAGTGGTTTCAGCTCAATTTTCGGGGCTTTTTCCTCTGCCCAGTCTCTGTCGACTTGCAACGATCGATGCGCTAAAGGTGTCGATCGATGCAACGTCACGTCAGACACATCCAACTGCATCACTTTCTCAGCAAAATCCATTAGCCTCGCATAGCAGATTGCGGGCTCGTCTTGCTGGTATTCCAGCTCCAATATTCCTTCAGGAATTCTGATTGTTCTGTCTGCTAAAACTAGTGAGATCCTAGTGGGCAGGAAGTCAATCATCCCAAGTCTCTTAGCAACAGAGAAGGGCATAAGGTTCACACTAGAACCAAGATCACATAGAGATCTCTCAAATCTTTCCCTGTAGATACCACAATCCAACACAAAGCTTCCTGGATCTTTCAACTTCTCAGGAATTCTGCCCTGAATCACTGCACTACATACTTCGGTGATCATCATTACACTCTCCTCATCAGACCATTTACCAGCAAGTAAGTCCTTAAGACATCTCTTCATCACAGGAGTAGTCTGCATAAAGTCAATCAAAGGTACTTCAATCTTCACCTTTTTAATGATCTCTTGGCACTTAGCTTACTGCCTATCGTTCTTAGCCTTCCTGGGGTTCTTAGGAAAAGGAACTTTAGGCTTGTAAACCCTTTCATTCGACTTCTTCAGCTTTTCTGCGTTTGAACCCTCGGCAGTCACCTTGCGTCAATCGTTGCTAGTGTTGCATCGATCGTTGCTGGGTGATTCTGTTACGACCTCTGCGTCGAGCTTGGGTTCAGCATCTCCATTTTCGCCTTGCATCGACCGTTGCTTGGGTGCATCGACCGTTGCTTGGGTGCGTCGATCAATGCATTGCGAATTCCGCGGATCTCATCTTCCATCTCCTCAATTTTCACGATTTCTTCTAGGCTCAACTGCTTTTTCTGGGCAGGAAACAGCTCCTTACCACTTCTTAATGTTACTGCATTGTACTGATACTTAGGATTAGCATCAGTCCGTCCCGGAAGAGATCCATCTGGCCTCTGAACATATCCAGCAGTCCTTGCAACCTTAGCATCAAGCTCATTCACATGTGTGCTCAAGGATTCAAACTTCCCATTCAGATCTTCATACACAGCATCCAGCTTCTTGTTGAAGTCCACATCAGTCTTAGTCTGTCCTTTCAGTAACTGTTCCATCATTGCTTCCATCTTGCTCTCATGAGCATTAGCTGCAGGAGGCGTCTGATAAGAAGATGATCCATAGGTTCCCTGATAAGAATTACCTTGCTGAAAAGGTTTCTGAAAACCAGCATTCTGTCCAAATCCAGAAGAGTTTTGGTTGCTTGTGAAAGCACTCTTCTGTCCACCATTGAAGAACCTATTACCTTGCTGATTACTAAACATGTTTCCTTGGAATCCAGAGCCACCAATGTAGTTCACATCCTCTTCCTGATGATCTTCTTCAGTTTGAAACACTTCGACTTCCTGAGCAAAGTGGACAGCTTTCTTTCCAGTCAACAAGCTATGAACAGTGTCCAACTTTCTCATGATATCAGCAATCTCTAGATTATCTATCTTCCCACCAGACTCTTTCTTCTCCTATTAGCAGTCTTGGTGCTATTACTACTCACTAAGTTATCAATCAGTGTCTTAGCTTGCTTAGGAGTCCTTGTGTTAAAATTTCCATTGCTGGAATTGTCCAACGCTGTCTGGTAGTGGAGATCAATACCTCTGAAAAATATGCCCAGCAATGTCACTTCAGTGAATCCATGATGAGGACAGTCACGTTGGTACTTCTTAAACCACATCCAGGCAGTCTTAAGAGGCTCTGTAGGACCTTGGGTGAAGGTGAGAATATCATGTCTTGACTGATCAGAGCGAGCATCAACATAAAAATGCCTCAAGAACTCTCTCTTCACAGCATCCCAAGTAGTAAACTTGCCAGGTGCAAGTTGCTTCAGCCAATCTAAAGCCTCTCCAGCGAGAGAATAGGGGAAAAGCTTAAGGTAGAGAAAATCATAGTTCACCCCATTGTACTTCATCCCAGTGACGAAGTCTTCAAAGCCATCAATGTGATCCATCGGCTTCTCGTGTGGGAGACCATGGAAAGGATTCTGTCTCAGCAGAGTGTAGTAAACAGTCTTGATCTCAAAATCATTCCTCTCAAATCCAGGAGGTACAATTGCTGACTGGTTAGCATAGAACTCATCCGGTCGGTTGTAGTCAGAAAGAGTCCTCTCATTAGCAACAACCATCTGCCTCTGACCTTCAGGTTGAGGTTGAGGTTCAGGTTCAGGGATCACTCGTCCCTCAGCATCAATCCTTTGCCCAGCAGCATTGTAAGGATTATTATGTCGGTCCCTTAGAACGCCTTCAGCATCAGGTATCAGAATCAAGCGATTGTTGTTCATCCTTGCTCGCTGATCCTTTATGTTTGTTCTCTCTAGTCTATAGCAAGTTCCTCAAGCCTGAGATTAACGAGATTCGAGTTCGGATTACTTCTGGTCTCACGCGTCTGCATAAACTGTCGGTAATCGCAGTGCAACGATCGATGCTTAGAGGCAACGATCGATTCAACTCAAATTCGCCTTGCAACGATCGATTCAGACGAATGCAATGATCGATGCTAAGCGAAAGTCAGACCTGCGACAGAGAAAAACAGAGAAATATTAGCAACAAAAACAAAAACAAAAAACCTAGTCTAAACCCTAAGTTCAAATCTATTAAAGACTCAAAAGAGTCCCCGGCAACGGCGCCAAAAACTTGATATGCTCGGAGTTTTAAATTCCCTAAGGTCAACTGCAACTGCACAGAACAGTTGTAGTATCTAGGGGTCGAACCACAGAGACTCAAGAAATCCTACGATAGACTATAGAACGTCAAGTTAAGCTAGGAGAAACAATTAAGAAAGTAAGTAACTAAGCAGAAAGTAAATCAGTAGCAAGAACGGTTTGTAAGCAATCAACTAAAAGCGCTAAGTCTAGGGAGTTCTCAGGAAATCAGACAAGCAGAAAAATTAATCAGTCAGGATTAAATTAAGTTCGGTTCTAGAACTCAAACACAAATATAGAATTAACCAACTTTCGTTGCGAGAATTCTCTAAGTCTAATAGCAGAAATCCAAATTTCTTTGCAATTCCTAACAGGTTAAACTAGCCTTAAGTGCAGGTTCGATATGTTCACAATTCAAGTAAACAAAATTTCTTTGTGGATAATTCAATTGCTCAACCTAAATAGTTCAGATTCTAAATCACACTTTCGTGTCAATTTAATAACCTAGAGTCTATATTCTAAGTGATCAGGTTAGAAACTAGTATTAAGCTCAATTCAGGTTGAAGAACAAATATGATATGAATCCTTAACTAAATAAACAAATCTAGCAAGTCATGAAATCCCTAACGAGAATCCCTAAACCTAACTATGAATCAACTCAGACATGATTAACGAAGACATAATCAATGAATAAATAAATTGCATTAAAGAGAGTAAAGAAACAAAGGGGTTCGAAATCTTCTCCAAAAGCAGGAAGCAATACAGGTTCAGATCAGCCCCAAAAAGCTCTAAAAACTCTCAGCTCAAAGTATCAAAGCGTATCTAAAACTGTTTGTAAAAACCTAATTATATTAGCCTAATCACGTCTTGGGGCTTCCTTGTAAATACTGAAACTTCTGGGCAAAAGTGCAATTTCCTCATTCTTCATTAAACTCGCCGAGGAAAGCCCATCTTGCTCGTGTGTCGATCAATGCACAAGTTGTGTCGATCGATACAATCCTCTATTTTGGACAGTGAACTCTATCTCTCGGGTTAAATCTCCAAAATACTCCAGAAAGCACCATAATCACCAAATCTGCTCCAAACGTGCATATACCTAATAACACCTGTAAAAGACTCTAAAAAACACCAAAAGACTCTAAAACATACTTATATCATGGTCTAAAACCGGTGAAAATCATGATTTATCAATGGTTGAAAAAAAACAATGTCAAACTACTAAAGAAAAACACACAAAAATGTAGTCTAAAAATGTAATAGTTATAAAAACAAAAGTAATTTTTACTTAAGCTATATTAAATAGGAATAACAAGTACAAAAGGACCACATAAAAAATCTAAAATGTAATTTTTATATAAGGAAAAAAATAAAAATAAATAAAAATATAATATTAAGAATTCTCTGACAAATGGGTGTAAAGACGAAAGGAATAATATTATATTTCTGAAGAAAAACACATAAAGAATATAGTTTGAAAATGAAATAACTACAAAAATGCACCTCAGAAATACAAAAAAAAAAGATTTACTTAAGCTATATTAAAGAAAAATATCAAATAGGAATGAACCAAAAAAATATAAAATATGTTAATTTTATACAAAAAAAATAAATAAGTTACAAATAAAATAGTTAAGAGATCGGTACAAATAGATGGGAAAATGAAAGTAAAATATTATATTACTAAAGATAAAGCACAAACAATATTTGTTAATTGGTTTGTTTTCGTCAAAAATCATTTATCTTGCAAGGACCATCAGCGATAATTATCCGTTTTGAAATATACTAATACTTCAACCTAGCCTAGAATACAATATGGCTTTCAAAGCCCATTATAAAATATCGAAGAAAATAACTTTAAAACTTTTTTGAACTCTTTAAATTGCATTGAAAATGAAAGAGTGATCAACCCAAAAGGGGAACTTTACAAAAGCATGAAACTCGCAAATAACACTAAAAATAGTAAAACAATACCAGTACTGAAAGAGAATTAGAAAGGGTGACAAAGTTACCCATATGAGCCCCTCTCAACGGATCGAAGAGGGTAAGGGAGAACTGCTACATAGAGCTAGAAACGAGGCTAGTAACTCCTTATAGAAATGGAGCAGAGGAGGAAGATGGAGATTCAGCATTGAGGATCTAGTTCAGACATTGAGGACTAAGCCGATCAATGTATGAATGTCGTCGAGAACCTAAGATTCTGCTTTCAGCAATAGCAAGATCAGGGCGGTTACCTAGGTCGGATGTATGGGATAAAATCCAAGTAGAGAAAGATTGCAACAGAGCATAGATGCGTGTAAGGCGATTCAGAAACAGGGGAAGACTATTGATGTTGAGAAGGGCATTTCTCAGCAAAGCCGAGCTAGCTTCGAAAGACATCACTTGTGAAACCCATTGTAGCCAAGGATTCAATTGCCCATGTCAGGCCTGAGATATCCGCATCCAAATTAGATGTACTTGAGAGAAGGAATGTCGACCATGAAACAAAACCATCACAGTATAGTCCCGTACTAACCAAGATACACCTGCAACTTTTGAGTTACTATCCTAAACTGTCCCCACATTGCACTTGAGAGAGCCAACCACCGGACCAAGCCATTGACTCTGAGCTGATTGTGAGGAAACATTCACCGTTGACTGGTGTATGTTAACATTTTCCTTCAGACTATTGGCAATGATCCATTCACTAAGGTCATCTTTTGCTTTGGAGAGGATTGAGGCAGGGACATAAAGAGTGTTTTCAAAGATCAATGCATTCTTCTCCTTCCATAAATGCCATAGGATCCAAGGGAATAGTAAAGTCGAAGTCGACGGACCAGTCTGTTTCTTGTACCATGATATCAAATAATGCATATTGAGGATAACATAGTTTGTAGAGAAACCACCTGAATGGAGCGGAATGTCCAATAACAACCAAGTATCTTGTGCAGTCTCACAGTTAAAGAGTATATGGCAAATGGTTTCAGGGGTAGAAGATGATCATGATGGGCAAGTTATATCTAAATCAATGCCTCGGCTTCTTAGCCTTTCTTTGACAGGCAGAGCTCATGTTATAGTCTTCCCCATGAAATGCCTTATTTTTGGTGATGTCTTTGTTTTCCACAGGTCTCTCCATAGCTTTTGTTCAATAGGTGGGATTCGTTGAGAACTAAAGGTTTGCATATGGAGCCAATTTTCCAGGAATTTGTAACCACTTTTGGAAGAGTACTCACCATGTTTATCACCACTCCATATTAACTTATCTTCCTGGTTCAATCTTGGTTTCAAACTGAGAATGATCGCAGCGTCCCCAGCCGTGAAGGTTTGTTCTATCAATTGCACATTCCATAGCCCCGTTTGATCAACAGTCAGATCAGCCACGTTCTGTGATAGATCAATCACTGCATTTTCATTGTAATGAGGAGTACGGGGGATTCCGTCCAAGATCCAATGGTCAGTCCATACTTTTGTATTTTCTCCATTTCCAATCTCCCATAACATACCTTTTTCAGCAACCCACGTCCATCAATAATGCTTCTCCAAGCATAAGAATATCTTGTACCAGTGCTACAATGTAGGAATGAGGAGTTCTTGAAATAACGATTCTTCAATACTCTCGCCAATAAGGATTCAAGTTGAGTCCAAATTCTCCAGGCATGTATTCCAAGCAAAGCTTGGTTAAAGTTGGATATACCATGGAAATTGAGACCTTCTTGGTCTTTAGGCTTACAAAGCTTCTTCCAAGCCACCCATGGGATCTTTTTTCTTGAGTCCTTACTGCTCCACCAAAATTCAATCATTGCACTGGTTAACTTCCCACAAACTCCTTTTGGAAGCTTAGAACACGACATAGCGAAGATCGGAAGCGCTAAACCCACATATTTTAGAAGTATTTATTTGCCACAGTGAGAGAGAGAGGTTTGGCATACCATCCATTCATTCTACCATTTAGTTTCTCTCTTAGGAAACCAATAAGCTTTTCTTAGAGCCACTAAAACATTCCGAGAGACCTAGAGATGTTCCTTCTCCCCCCTTCAGTCTCTATACCTAGTGTCTGTTTCACCTCATTTTTGTTATCTTCAGGGACTTTAGAGCCAAAAATAATGGAGGATTTGAGCTTATTAATTTCTTGACCAGAGGCATCACCATATAACTTCAAGCATTTACAGATTTCAATAGCCTCAGAGACCGACGCCTTACACATTAATAGGTTATCGTCTGCCAACATCAAGTGGTGGACTGAGGGGCCCATGAAGGATTGTTTAGTATATCCTGATTCAATTTCTCATTGATTGATCCTACTAAACATGCTTGGATCTAGGTTCTCTTGCTGAATCATAAAAGATCTCACCTAATACCTTGTTATGCAGCGGAATGGAGAGGTATGGGTCAGAGATCAGCAGAACCGCCAAGAGACAGCTCCTCCAAAGGTTCACACACGCACACTTCAGGAAATTGGCTGCTAGACCAAGGAGGTGGGAGGCGCAGAAAGAGAGAGAGAGAGAGAGGCGCAGAAGAGCTTAGGGAAAAAGGTGGCTAGGTTAAGTTTTAATTATAAAACTTATGCCTAGTTCCTTTTGGGCTTTTGGGCCCAATTCTCAGTTTGATTAAATCCCTTGGATTTAATCAGGCCTTTCTATCTCTCCAAGCACAGTAAATGCCTAGCACTTTTACCGTACATCTGCTGAACCGTTCCTTCATAGTTTCCTGTTAGCTTAGGCGTGTGACCCATATGGGATCATATAATAAAGGCAATAAGTCCAAGACTTATAGATCATGAGCGGACTCTAGCAAGCCATCATGACCCCCAGTATTATATGAATTATGTCTGATCATTGACATACTCTTACTTTCTAGAGACAGTACAGAGATTACTGGACATAATTCCAACAATCTCCCACTTGTACTGGAATCTCTGTATTCATATTCCTTTTGTCTCAATATCTCGATTAATCATAAGGCAAGATGAGTGTCATCCTTATAAAGCCTAATCATGTTCATCGGACTCTGATTTGATACTGACAATCCAAACGACTCGGGACAGTCCGTTTGAGCATGGCCATGCATTTTCCAGTATTCAAATCTCCGATTGGCCTAGAGATATTCACTCCATTTATATTGGAGGGACAAATCCCGTCTTGTTCCATCACTGTAAACTACTCATTTCATAATACACCCAAACAAGGTCCTTATAACTATCGCTTAACGACAGCGTTAGACAATGATCAAAGCGCATCAGTTCATGTGCAGTCACATGCATGCGAACTCAGGTCTAAGGACTATACTCTATAGTCGTAGTAAGAATCTCTTATGACACAGATATAAATATCCTGAAGAGTTCTTATAAGCGGGTCTTGTCCGGTCGTATGTACCCCAACATACACCTATGTACTGACTTTGATGCCGTGCATCTATGACATCCTGAGACTTTGTCATAAGTCACATACCAATCTAGTCTCACGCGGTTGTTGGTGTTCCAATTTCAACAACCTTCGACTAGGGACTGGATGATATAAGCCATCTATCAAATATAGGGTCTCATGATCAAGCTAAATGACTTTGATGACTCAAGATCAAGTCACTTACTTCGATGACCTATAAAATGGTTTATATCACTTTGGAACGATTATTTCATCACAGTTAAAATAATCATAAAATAATTTTATTAAACATCTTAAAATGTTTTACAAGAACATATCAATAACTAAATAAAGCCCTTTACTAACTCCCACTGAAATTAAGACTACATCTTAATTTCACTTATCCTACAGCAACAGTCCGCGACTCGTGCTTAGGCCTAAGGAGTGGCTTCGTTAATAGATTAGCAACGTTCTCATTCGTTGAAACTTGCTGATCTACTTAACATCTCTGTCATTTATCTCACGGAATAGGTTATACCTACCCTCAAGGTGTTTGGACCTCTGATGTGCAGCTAGTCTCATATATGCTGGGAATCACATCAAGTTCAGTGATGAACTCTTCTTTCCAAACAACCTCTTTCGCCGCTTCTCAAGCTGCGAAATGTTCAGCTTAAGTCATGGAGTCAGCAACAGTGCCTTGCACCGCCAGATAGACACAAGATATAACCGGACTGTGACCGGAAATTATCTTTGTCCTTTGGAAACTTGCCTTTCAGACTCTACCGACTCGTAGCACCTCACTTTCTCCGTAAATCAAGAACTTATCCTAAGTATTTTCCAAATACTTGAGAATATTCATTACGTCTATCCAGTGATTCTTTGCTGGATTTGACTGGTCTTTACTTGTCTTGCTTAACATTAAAGCAATATCAAAACAAGTACGTGTCATGGCATACATGATAGATCCAATTGCCGACGCATATGGAATCTCATCCATGCATTCAAGCTCAGCAGTTATCGTGGGACACTGTTTCTTGCTTAACGTAATGCCATGTGACATTGGCATAAAACCCTTCTTGGATTGCTGAAAACGTGTAGGACTTTGTCAATTTAAGAATCCTGACATTGTCCTACCAGCTCTTTTGGATCTCTATCTTTAGATCCAAAGTCCAAGAATATACGTGGCTTTACCCATGTCAATCATTAAAAACAACTCCCAAGCCAGTCCTTTACCGACTGCAGCTTTGGAACGTTATTTCCGAGAATCAGTGTGTCATCGACATACACTATGAGAAATGTAATATCGCTCCCACTTATCTATTAGCAAACGCACAGTTCCATTTCGTTCCTGTTCAAGTCAAAACCTTGACTACTTCAACAGAACGAAGATTCCAACTCCGATATGTTTGCTTCTATCCATGAATGGATCGATGAAGCTAACTTACACACAGTGTAATTTTTCGGAGTCCGGGCTCACTTTCGCTTCTGCGAATTTCGCAGGTTCGTCACTTTCAATGATCATCAGATCATGGCAATTAATCACGAGAAATCACTCTCGGATTAGTGACGGATTCAAATCTGCGAAATTCAGGCTCTACAGGTGTAGATTCTACAGAAATCTGTAAATCCATCCGCTGCTCTCCCTCAACAGGTTGAGCAGCCTCCTGCATTTCTCGAATTTCTTCGAGTTATACTTTTACTCCCACTGTTCTTCTTGGAAAGCAACTTTCCTTTTAGAAAACAGAATTCCGAACAACCTAACTTCGTTTTCGGAATGGACGTAAAAAGGTAACAAGCCTTGGTTTCCCTAGGACAACCAGCAAAGTAGCACAACTACAAATACTCAGTAAAGACGAATTTGGATCATTTCCAATCCACATTTAAGTGGTGTCTTTCAACTGATATTGGTAGAACTATTTCAGCGTAAACTTAGATATTTCTAGAGCGTTATTCTTAAAAAATATCATGGAAGATTCGTGTGACTCATCTTTAATCATTTCTGATAAGATCTGATTCTTTCTCACAGAAATACCTCCAGGTTTTCAGGAGAAATGAGCTGTGAAACGACTTCACACTCAATCAGATGATCACACCATCATTGACTTAAGTATTCTCACTCGTGATCTAATCCAGAATCTCAATACTTCAGTCACTCAGATTCTATACCTCATTCTGGAATTCTTTCGACCATTTCAAAGAATTCTGACTCGTGTCTCATCAAATGAACACAGTCCTACTCACTGAAATAATCAGTGGAGACAATGAAGTACAGGAAATTTTCTCTGGCATTACTGCTCATTGGGCCACATACATAAGTATGTTCAAGGTCCAATAAGCCTTTGGGCCTTTCTCTAGCTCGGCTAAGATAGGCCCTTTGCCTTTTGGTCCAGTAAGCAGAATTCAAGTCTCATGAGATATCGTATCAAATGAGCCCAACAGTCCATAACTATGGGTTTTTCTGAATCCGACTTACTCTATGTGACCAAGACTTTTATGCCAAGAAAAATCAGGTTTAATTCATCAGATTTAAACCAATTCGGTATTTATGTTACATTTAGGCACTCTTTGGTTTAAGATATAAAACCCATTCCTTGAATATGGTGCTACAATTAATATTTCATTAAGATCAAAAGAACAAAAACTTGTCTTTTATCAAAATGAAAAACATTCAAATTCTTACAAGAAAATGAAAAACAACACTGCTTAAAGCAGGTACATTGTAGCAATTACTTAATACAAAACCAAGCCTCGAAGGCATCTACAAGTGAAAATCCTACGGCTGAGGCAGCGTCCATAGCTCCTTCCAGACATGTAGATCCACTTGTCCTTCCTTCAACATTCTACTGTTGCTTAGGCTCTGCATATTATCACAAATATCAGTGCCACAACCAGTATCCAATACCTATAAGGTAGAACTTGAAGTAATAACATGAATACCTGAGGAAGTAGTCTCATACATCAACTTCAACTCCTCATCATCTTCCATGAATTTAATGCAATCTCTCTTCCAATGCCCTGTCTCTTTACAGTAGCAGCACTTACCAACGTAAGAGGTATCTGACTTGGGCTCAGAAGACACACGCTTGCCATGATTCAAAATCTGGACAACTTTGTCTTCACCCTTGTCAGTACTAGGTTTAATAAACCTACCCTTCTCTATTATGAGATTATACTGGGTACTCTTCACGTTTGGCTCAACTGTCTTGAGCATATCATGCAGTTCAGTCAGCGTCTTCGTTAAGCCTTTCTTGATATAGTTCCTTCTGAACTTATCATAGCTTGACGGCAGTGACTGCAGAATGATCTCAGTTGCTAATTCTTGGCTAACTGGATAATCCAGTTTCCTCAGGTTATCAATGTAACCCATCATTTTACTGACATGAGGACTCACTGGACGATCATTTGGTAGCTTGCAGCTAGTGAGAGACTTAACCAACTGGTATCTCTCCACTCTTACTGTTGGAATTGTGTCCAGCAATCTCTGTACTGTCTCTATAAAGTAAGAGTATGTCAGTGATCAGACATAAGTCATACAATACTGGGGGTCATGATGGCTTGCTAGAGTCCGCTCATGATCTATAAGTCTCGGACTTATTGCTTTTATTGTATGATCCCATATGGGTCACACGCTTAAGCTAGCAGGAAATAAAGTAGGAACGGCTTAACAGAAGTACGACAAAAGTGCTAGGCATTTGTCGTACTAAGAGAGAAAGATTAATGGGTCTGATTAAATGGGATTTAATCAGATTGGGCCCAAAAGCCCAAAAGGGAAAGAGAAGGCTTTTAATGACTAAAAGCCAACTCTCTTCCTCCCAACCCTAATCCCAGCCGCGAAAACTCTCTCTCTCTGGCGCCTCCCTTAGCTTGGTCTAGCAGCCAGTTTCCTGTGATTGCGTGTGTGAGCCTTTGGAGGATTCATCCCTTGGTGTATCTCCCTGATCTCTGACCTGTTCATCAATTCCGCTGCAACAAACAGGTAAAAGGTGAGATCATAATGTTTCTAAATAAGAACACCTAGATCTGATGCATGTTTAGGTTGATATCAATATGAGAATTGAATCAGGATCAACCGAACAATCCAACAGTGGTATCAGAGCCATTGGTTCTTAGGTTTCTTGTTTTAGATTCATGTTTAGGTTGTTTAATCTGTTTAGAATTGTTTTTGAATCTATTACTGATAAGATAAAACAGTTAAGAATCAGAATTGAACTCTAAACACATTAATTGGATCACAAAACCGAGCTATATGACTCGTTTGTTTTGCGATCGTCCGAGAGAATGGCCGGCTGGGTCGGGATCGTTGAACCGGTCGGACGGACGGGATCGAGGGTCGGGCAGTCGGGATGGTCGGATCGATCGGATCGTTCGATCGATCGCGATCGATCATCGCGACGCGTCCGATCGCTCGTCCCGATCACTCGTCCGATCGCTCGTCCCGTCCAGCTCGCGTGCGGAGCGTCCCGATCGCTCGGCGATCGTGGAGCGTCCGTCCGAGCAACCCGTCCGCGTCCCGTGTACCGTCCTTGTCCCGTCCCGTCCGCGCCGTCTTGATCTCGGATCATCACATGCGGCTGGTCGAGAGTGAAGGAAACTAGGTCACGACCAACTTGGTTCGGTTCGTGACCAATTCGGTTCGGTTCGGTTTAAGTTTTTAATTAAAATCATCATTCTGGTTTAATAAACAGATTTTAATAATTTTATTAAATCTGGTTAAACCGGAATAAGAAATCCAATGTCGAAAGAAATATTGGATTTAGTGCCTAAACCAGGAATTTCTAATTTGATTTGGTTGGACCAAATAAATTGAGAAATTCCGGTTTAGTAAATAACCGGTTGACAATTGTGGTCATCGTAGTAATTGAAACTTGGTTAGACCAGTTTTAATGAACCAGACCGGTTATGTCAATTAATTGGACAATTGGGTCATGTCTTGGACATGGACCAATTCTTGGGCCTCGGGCCAAGAAGTTAAAACAATTGGGCCAGTTAATTGAGTCTTTCTTCAGATTAATTTAAAATCTATTTTATAAAATTATAAAGTCGTTTTTAAATTAAAGTTTCCGAAATTTTATAATTAGAAAGTTTCTTAAAAAAAAGAAGTTTCTGAATTTGCGGGTTTTGGATTTAAAGAAGTTTCTAAAGTTAGAAAGTTTCCGGTTTTAGAAAGTTTCCAATTTTAGAAAGTTTCCAAAAATAGTAGGTTTCCATAAATAGAAAGTTTCCCGAAATAGTAATCTTCTATTTTGGGAATGATTTTAATAAACCTACGAACCTCAAATAATATCAAGCGTTGGATGTCTTGTCCAGGCTATGTCAGCTGTCAAAGCCCATTCAATTGCATTCATGGCCTTACAGTGTGAGGATGTCTGCTTTTGCGTGGGTAAGACGGTTTGTGATTCATAAATGTCATTGGGAGTCCCAGACATTAATGATTACATGACTGTATAGTCCGGTTTTCTTGACTAGGCCATCGGGAGTCCCGGGCCTTGAGACATCAGAGTGGATTGGGCCTCGGGCCCAGATTCACAACCAAGAGTTATATCACGGATATAATTAGCCGATATAGGGCTTACCGATATAAGCTAAGGTTGGGTGATGGCCAGTGGCCCACTTTAATCTTAGTTATATGTGGATCTTGGAATCATTATATTCTATTGAGGGTAACTTAGGTTATTGAATATAATGCGTGATTAATCATATTATAATTTAATACGAGATTAATCATTTTGAACATATAACTAATAACCTTTTTATTTATATATTTCAGATATGACTACTACAAGCACACAAAACACATTCTCGATCCGGTCTGTTCTCGAGAAGGAGAAGCTGACTGGAACGAACTTCCTGACATGGTCAAGGAACTTGAGGCTGGTCCTCAAGCAGGAGAAGAAGGATTATGTCCTTCGAGATCCCCTCCCCGAGAGGCCTCTTGCCAATGCTGCCAGGACTCTGCACAATGCTTGGGAAAAGCATTCGTCAGATGAAAATGATGTTTATTGCCTGATGTTGGTGACAATGACTCCTGAGCTGCAAAAACAGTTCGAAAGTGTATTGTCTCCAATCGAGATCATGGCAAGCCTGAAATCGCTTTTTCAGGAGCAGGCTAGGACCGAGAGGTTCCAGACAGTTAAGAACCTCTTGGACTGTAAGTTGGCTGCGAATGCGGCAGTGAGTCCTCATGTCTTGAAGATGATGGGTTATCTCGATCATCTTCAGAAACTCGACTGCCCAATCAGCCAGGAACTTGCCTGCGACATCATTCTGCAGTCTTTACCTGCAAGCTATGATCAGTTCATTCTGAACTTTAACATGCATGGCTTGAGTAAGACACTACCTGAGCTTCACGGAATGCTCAAGACTGCAGAGCCCAACTTGAGGAAAACCGCCAAGGACCCCAATGTGCTTATGGTGCAAAAGGGCAAGGGGTTTAAGAAATCCTCTGCTAAGGATAAGGGAGCGGCCAAGGCTGTCCATGTCGCGGACAAGGACACGCCAAAGCCCAAGCCCAAGTCCAAGGCTGGGCCAACTGACATGTGCAGGTTCTGCAAAGAACTGGGGCATTGGAGAAGAGATTGTAAGATATTCCAGGAAGGTCTAAAGGAATTGAAGAAGAAGACTTTCGAGACTTCTTCATCAGGTATTTTTGTTATAGAAGTTAATACAACTACTTCTGATAATACCTCATGGGTCATGGATACTGGTTGTGGGGCTCATATTTGTACTAATATGCAGGCACTCAGCAACAGTAGAAGGCTGAAGCAAGGACAAGTGGAACTACGAGTTGGGAATGGAGCGAAAGTTTCAGCACTAGCTGTAGGAACATACTTGTTGTCTTTACCTTCGGGATTGATTTTAGAACTTAATAATTGTTATTTTGTACCTGCTATAAGCAGAAATATTATTTCAATTTCTTTGTTGGATTTGGAAGGTTATGATTTTTCAGTTAAGAATAAATTATGTTCCTTCAATCGCAACAATTTGTTCTATGGTTCTGCCCCTCTTACGAATGGGCTTTACAT
Source organism: Orychophragmus violaceus (assembly GCA_030180135.1). NCBI lineage: Eukaryota > Viridiplantae > Streptophyta > Magnoliopsida > Brassicales > Brassicaceae > Orychophragmus > Orychophragmus violaceus. The sequence goes on from CM058240.1 coordinate 73,398,972, forward strand.
ACTCGATCAATCCGCGCCAATTTATAACATTAATACAAAACGGTTTAAACCTAATGAGGAAAACCGAACGTTTCTATGGCATTGTCGTTTAGGGCACATCAGCGAGAAACGCATCAAGAGGCTCCATTCGAATGGACTTCTTGGCTCATTTGACTTTGAGTCATGTGAGAAATGCGAATCCTGCATGATGGGCAAAATGACACGGGCCCCCTTTAATAAACCTAACGAGAGGGCCAGTGACTTATTGGGCCTGATACACACTGATGTGTGTGGCCCAATGTCCACTAATGCAAGAGGAAACTATCAGTACTTCATTACCTTTACTGATGATTTCAGTAGGTATGGATATGTTTATTTGATGAAACATAAGTCTGAATCTTTTGAGAAGTTCAGAGAATTCCAAAATGAAGTACAGAACCAACTTGGCAAAAGCATTAAGGCTCTTCGGTCCGACCGAGGAGGAGAATACTTAAGCCAGGAATTCAGTGATCATCTGAGAGAGTGTGGGATCGTATCCCAACTCACTCCTCCTGGAACACCTCAATGGAATGGGTCGTCTGAGAGGAGAAATCGGACCTTATTGGATATGGTTCGATCTATGATGAGTCACACAGACCTTCCAATATCCCTTTGGGGATATGCTCTGCTAACAGCAGTGTTCACTCTAAATAGAGCGCCATCAAAAGCAGTAGCAAAGACACCATATGAATTATGGACTGGAGAAGCTCCAGTGCTGTCTTATCTAAGAATTTGGGGTTGTGAAGCCTATGTTAAGAGATTAATCTCAGATAAGCTTACACCAAAATCTGATAAATGCTACTTCATTGGTTATCCACGGGAAACCAAGGCTTATTACTTCTATCTACGTTCCGAGAACAAGATCTTTGTTGCCCGGGATTGTAACTTTCTTGAGAGAGAGTTTCTCTCTAAGAAAGACAGTGGGAGTAAGGTACTGCTTGAAGAAATTCAAGATGAACAGGATACTGCTCAACCTAATGAGGAAGAGCAGCAGGAGGATCTACAAGAAATTGTAGAGCCTGAACCTGTAGTACCTGAAGTTCGAAGATCCGGGAGGATCCGTCACGAACCCGAGAGATATCAGGGATTCCTCGTGACTGACTGCCATGATCTTTTGATCATTGATGGTGATGAACCATCGAACTTCAATCAAGCCATGATGGGCCCAGATTCCTCTAAGTGGCGCAAGGCCACTGATTCCGAAATGGACTCCATGTCGGTCAACCAAGTATTTTCGTTGGTTGACTTACCCGCTGGTGTAAAAGCCATCGAGTGCAAATGGATCTTCAAGAAGAAGATTGACGTGGATGGAAATGTCCAGATTTATAAAGCCAGGTTGGTGGCAAAAGGTTTCAGACAAGTTCACGGCGTGGACTACGATGAAACCTATTCACCGGTGGCTATGATGAAATCTATTCGGATTCTACTAGCAACTGCAGCTTTTCATGATTATGAAATTTGGCAGATGGACGTGAAAACCGCCTTCCTGAATGGTATTCTGGAAGAGGATGTGTATATGACACAACCTGACGGTTACATAGATCCAAAGAATGCTGGGAAAGTATGCAAGCTTCATAAATCCATTTATGGATTGAAGCAAGCATCGAGGAGCTGGAATCTTCGTTTTGATGAAGCGATCAAGCAATTTGACTTCATCAGAAACGAAGAAGAACAATGCGTGTATAAGAAATCTAGTGGGAGCAAGATTGTATTTCTTATTCTGTATGTCGATGACATACTGCTTCTCGGAAACGACGTTCCAATGCTGAAGTCTGTAAAGGACTGGCTTGGAAGTTGTTTTTCCATGAAAGACATGGGTGAAGCCGCATACGTTCTTGGAATTAGGATCTATCGGGATAGACCTAAGAGGCTGATAGGCTTGTGTCAAGACTCATACATTGACAAAGTCCTACAAAGATTCAGCATGAAAGATTCCAAGAAGGGCTTCACGCCAATGGTACATGGCACAACGCTAAGCAAGAAGCAGAGCCCTACGTCGGCTGCTGAGCTTGAGCGCATGAAGAATATTCCTTATGCATCTGCAATAGGATCTGTCATGTATGCCATGATCTGTACTCGTCCTGATGTTGCTTACGCATTGAGCATGACGAGTAGATACCAGTCAAATCCAGGTGAAAACCATTGGATTGCCGTAAAGAACATCTTGAAGTATCTAAGACATACTAAGGATAAGTTCTTAGTGTACGGTGGAAGTGATGTGCTTAAAGTCAGTGGATTCACGGATGCAAGTTTCCAGACAGACACAGATGATTTCCGGTCACAGTCCGGTTATGTCTTTTGTCTGAATGGCGGTGCAGTAAGTTGGAGAAGCTCCAAGCAGGACACCGTTGCTGATTCCACTACAGAAGCTGAATATATCGCCGCCTCGGAAGCAGCGAAGGAAGCTGTTTGGATACGAAAGTTCATTATGGAACTAGGTGTGATACCAGATGCGGCTGAGCCTCTGGCACTGTTTTGTGACAACAATGGTGCTATAGCTCAGGCAAAGGAACCAAGATCACACCAGAAATCCAAGCATGTTCAAAGAAGATATCACTTGATACGTGACATCATTAATAGAAAGGAAGTCAAGATCAGCCGAGTTCCGACAGATGATAATGTCGCTGATCCGTTGACAAAGCCACTCCCAAGGCCTAAGCTCGAGTTCCTGACTGAAGCTGTAGGCATTAGAAACATTGAAATGTAATCTAAATTTGAGTGGGAGTTTTGTGAGCTTTATTTTAGTTATTTGATATGTTCTTGTAAAACATTATTTTATGTTTAATGAAATTATTATTTCAAGATTATTTTAGCTGTGATGAAAATAATCGTTCCAAAATGATATGAAGCATTTTATAGGTCATCGAAGTAAGTGACTTGATCTTGAGTCATCAAAGTCATTTAGCTTGATCATGAGACCCTATATTTGATAAATGTTTTGTATCATCCTGTCCCTAGTCGAAGGTTGTTGAAATTGGAACACCAACAACCGTGTAAGACTGGATTGGTACGTGACTTATGACAAAGTCTCAGTGTGTCATAGATGCTCGGCATCAAAGTCAGTACATAGGTGTATGTTGGGAACATACGACCGGACAAGACCCGCTAATAAGAACTCTTCAGGATATTTATATCTGTGTCATAAGAGATTCTTACTACGACTATAGAGTATAGTCCTTAGACCTGAGTTCGCATGCATGTGACTGCATATGGACTGATGCACTTTGATCATTGTCTAACGCTATCGTTCTGCGATAGCTATAAGGACCTTGTTTGGGTACATCATGAAATGAGTAGTTTACAGTGATGGAACAAGATGGGATTTGTCCCTCCAATATAAATGGAGTGAATATCTCTAGGCCAATCGGAGATTTGAATACTGGAAAACGCATGGCCATGCTCAAACGGACTTTCCCGAGTCGTTTGGATTGTCAGTATCAAATCAGAGTCCGATGAACAAGATTAGGCTTTATAAGGATGACACTAATCTTGCCTTATGACTAATCGAGATATTGAGACGAAAGGGATTATGAATACAGAGATTCCAGTTCAAGTGGGAGATTGTTGGAATTGTGTCCAGCAATCTCTGTACTGTCTCTATAAAGTAAGAGTATGTCAGTGATCAGACATAAGTCATACAATACTGGGGGTCATGATGGCTTGCTAGAGTCCGCTCATGATCTATAAGTCTCGGACTTATTGCTTTTATTGTATGATCCCATATGGGTCACACGCTTAAGCTAGCAGGAAATAAAGTAGGAACGGCTTAACAGAAGTACGACAAAAGTGCTAGGCATTTGTCGTACTAAGAGAGAAAGATTAATGGGTCTGATTAAATGGGATTTAATCAGATTGGGCCCAAAAGCCCAAAAGGGAAAGAGAAGGCTTTTAATGACTAAAAGCCAACTCTCTTCCTCCCAACCCTAATCCCAGCCGCGAAAACTCTCTCTCTCTGGCGCCTCCCTTAGCTTGGTCTAGCAGCCAGTTTCCTGTGATTGCGTGTGTGAGCCTTTGGAGGATTCATCCCTTGGTGTATCTCCCTGATCTCTGACCTGTTCATCAATTCCGCTGCAACAAACAGGTAAAAGGTGAGATCATAATGTTTCTAAATAAGAACACCTAGATCTGATGCATGTTTAGGTTGATATCAATATGAGAATTGAATCAGGATCAACCGAACAATCCAACACTTACCTGCTCCTGAAATTTCAATTTCAGGCTGCTAATCATCTCTATTGGCGACTCCATGTTCTCATATTGCTTCCGCAAATCTGAGTCCATGGTAGCCAATATCAGACCACGCACATCTACCGCATCATTATAATGCTTATTCCAAGCATCATATACTGCATGAGGGGCATTGGACCCGATCCTTACGGGGAGAGCTCTCTCAAGGACATAGTCCTTTCTCTCCTGTCTGAGGACTAGCCTCAGGTTCCACGACCAAGTCAAGAAATTTGATCTGTTCAGCTTGTCCATCTCAAGGACAGACCGGATCGAGAAAGTGTTTTGATTGTTTGTGCTAGTCATAACTGAAATTTAAGATAAAAGAATTTTAGTTTATATGTTCAATATGATTAATCTCGCATTATATTCAATATGATTAATCTCGCATTATATTCAATAACATCAGTTACCCTCAATAGAATATAATGATTCCAAGATCCACATATAACTAAGACCAAAGTGGGCCACTGGCCGTCACCCAACCTTAGCTTATATCGGTAAGCCCTATCTCGGCTAATTATATCCGTGATATAACTCTTGGTTGTGAATCTGGGCCCGAGGCCCAATCCACTCTGATGTCTCAAGGCCCGGGACTCCCGATGGCCTAGTCAAGAAAACCAGACTATACAGTCATGTAATCACTAATGTCTGGGACTCCCAATGACATTGATGAATCACAAACTGTCTTACCCACGCAAAAGATAGACACCCTCACACTGTAAGGCCGTGTGTACGATTGAATGGGCTTCAACAGCTGACATAATCTGGACAAGACATCCAACGCTTGATATTATTTGAGGTTTGTAGGTTTTTCTTAAAATTTCATCCCAAAATAGAAGATTACTATTTTTGGAAATTTTTCATTTTTGGAAACCTACTGGTTTTGGAAACTTTCTAAAATTGGAAACTTCCTAAAATTGGAAACTTTCTAACTATAGAAATTTCCTATAATCCAAAACATGCAAATCTAGAAAATTCTATTCTAAGAAACTTTCTAATTTGAAATTTTGGAAACTGATTAATTTTAAAATCAAATTTTAATTATTAAATGAATTTTAAAATAAATCTTAAGAAAAGACTCAAATAACTGGCTCAATTGTTTTAACTTCTTGGCCCATGGCCCAAGAATTGGTCTATGTCCAAGACATAACCCAATTGTCCAATTAAATGACATAACCGGTCTGGTTCATTAAAATTGGTCTAACCAAAATTAATTACTACGATGACCACAATTGTCAACCGGTTATTTACTAAACCGGATTTTCTCAATTTATTTGGTCCAACCAAATCAAATTAGAAAACCACTGGTTTAGGCACTAAATCCAATTTTACGACTTTGGATTTCTTATCACGGTTTAACCAGATCTAATAAATTTATTAAGTCTGTAATTATTAAACCGTGACGATTAAGTTTTAATCAAATTAAACCGAGCCACAAACCAAACCGCAACGATCGATGCTCGGGTCCGTGATGATCGATGCTTTCACGCGATCGATTGGGACGAGAGCGGCGGGATGGCTTGGGTCGAGAGAAGGCGGGACACGATCGCCGACGATCCATGCCATCGATCGTAACGATCGATCCATGCGATCCAGCCGATCGGACCATCTCTCGCGATCGAATGACCACGCGATCGATCCGCAAAACAAGCGATCCGTGCGTCAATCCGATCTTAGTAATGCATCGGGCGATGCAATATCAGTTTAGGGGTTTTCAACAATTGTTTCTTAAGTGTTTTCTTATCAAATTCAAGCACAGATTGATTCAAACACTTCTAAACAACCTAAACATGATTCTAAACAAGAAATCCTAATAGAACCAATGGCTCTGATACCACTGAAGGATTGTTTAGTATATCCTGATTCAATTTCTCATTGATTGATCCTACTAAACATGCTTGGATCTAGGTTCTCTTGCTGAATCATAAAAGATCTCACCTAATACCTTGTTATGCAGCGGAATGGAGAGGTATGGGTCAGAGATCAGCAGAACCGCCAAGAGACAGCTCCTCCAAAGGTTCACACACGCACACTTCAGGAAATTGGCTGTTAGACCAAGGAGGTGGGAGGCGCAGAAAGAGAGAGAGAGAGGCGCAGAAGAGCTTAGGGAAAAAGGTGGCTAGGTTAAGTTTTAATTATAAAACTTATGCATAGTTCCTTTTGGGCTTTTGGGCCCAATTCTCAGTTTGATTAAATCCCTTGGATTTAATCAGGCCTTTCTATCTCTCCAAGCACAGTAAATGCCTAGCACTCTTACCGTACATCTGCTGAACCGTTCCTTCATAGTTTCCTGTTAGCTTAGGCGTGTGACCCATATGGGATCATATAATAAAGGCAATAAGTCCAAGACTTATAGATCATGAGCGGACTCTAGCAAGCCATCATGACCCCCAGTATTATATGACTTATGTCTGATCATTGACATACTCTTACTTTCTAGAGACAGTACAGAGATTACTGGACATAATTCCAACAGCCCAAACGACTGAGTTTGATCGATCCGACCAAAAGCTTATGCCGTATTCAAAATGTTCACCAAAACTTGAAAACCAAAATTGGATAAGTTTGAAACATAGTTTCTCTACGCCGACCACATCTATATTATTAAAATAGAAGCACAAATAAGTTTATGTCATTAGTTTTCACTAGTTTATTTACCACCCCCACGCAGGCACGGGGTCCGGTGCTTTGTTATCTCACAATGTTATCTCACGGTGTAAACTTTTATATTTATTTTTGGTTACCTTTTTCTTTCCGCTTGATTCACCTTGCGTGGATAATCTGACGATGTAACAGCCATGCTTTCCGTTGTGCAACCGTTCTCGTGTAATCATATCTCCCCCTTCAAGTTGTTATCTAGCATGGCTCCCTGGTTTGAAGCCTCATGTCGAATACATTAGTGTTATTTTACGAAATATGTCGACTTTTTTTATAAACAATTGGGAAGAGGAGTTTATATTTCAGACCTTCGGAGGTGGTTACTGAGCCGCGTTCAACGTACACATGACCTGCGATTCAACAAAGTCAGTGTCACTGTGTTAGTTATATAAGTGTGAACCTTAAGTCAATGACGGTTGCTTCGTTTAAAAGTAATTTCTCGCTTAGTTTACACTTACCACTGCTGACGTTTGAATCTGTTTGTACTGCCGGCGATTCCCTCCTACATCTTTTCGTATCTCAACCTCCGGAGATGACTTCGGTTTTTCTTTTCCTAAGTGTCTTTACACGCATTACGGATAGAGGTGGTGATCTTCAGTTTCCGGAGAGAATGCTTCGGTCGTGTGTCATGCTGATTATCTTTAGCGATGATGCTCGGTTGTGATGAGATTCCCTGATGCTCCCCTAGGAAATTTATGCTTTGTAGCCATGTTATTTGATATCGTAACGGACGCCCTGCAATTAAAACGTCCAATCTGACCCCTTGTCTGTTACACATTCTTTATCGGGCTTTTTAAAAAACAAAATTGGCATTTCCTTACATATAGCTCTTTAGTTCGCACAGGTCGGACTAATAGTTCAAGATTGGAAAACGTTTAACTCGGCATAATGTTGTGCTTGTAGGCTGTGGAAGCAATATTTAGTTCATTGTGGTTGTATACCCACGTTGATGTGTTTAGGAGTGCTATTGTTGTTTTGAAACGCAATAAATTTTAATAAGCAAGTGTGCCAGTAGAGTTGCATATGTCGTCCATATATGCATTTAGTCTTGACGCAATTGCTAGATCGTAAATAGATATAAATCCAAAAGTGTTATAAAACGATATATTAACGTCTGACAATATAGTAAATACCTTTAAAATGTCTGCGAGAATGATTTTCTACTTATACAATCATAAATTAGGGTGTAATAAATTCATAAATAACTTGACTGCCAAGATTTTATCAAATATTGCAATCATAAGGTATGTATTCAGTAGTTTAGTAAATTAATATTTTAAGGTCTAATCAAAAGAGGTATAGTATTTTTTGGTATTTTTAAAAATTTAGTTTAAAAAAAATTAAATCTTTTACAACTCGCATATATCATATAATTATAATAGCTGATTTTGATGTTCTCCGTTTTATATTTTTATACTCTAGGTGTAATTGTTGTAATTAGAATACAGACAAATGTATATATATATATCTATAATCAAATTAAATAGACTCAATCTAATGGTTTAACTCAATTCCCTGGTTTAAACCTTTTTAAAGTTTGCCCTGTTGGGTGTGTAGAGTTGAGAAGGTTTTCTTGGTGGGCTTATCTGCAGGCCGTGAATCTGTGATTTTACTGTATAAACACGCGTAGTTACGGCAGACGGTAGTACATATGTGGGCTTTTTGTTTTTCAGTGTAGACTTAGGCCCAGTGCAAGGTCTTGCAGACGTTGTGGTGTGTGATTCTCTAAATTTTCAAGAGCCTGTAGATTTTTGGGTAGTACAAAACGCTGAAATGATTATCAATACTTATTTATGTTAAAGCAATGACTAAGCGGTGGGAGAGGCTGCGATCGCGTGGATGCTTGTGTTGAAGTAGAACCTCGTAGCAGCCGTGGAGTTGAGAAAGAGATTTCCTGCATGGAGAATGAAAATGAAATATTGATTTCCTTATTGTTGATTTCGTAACTCGGCCTATCCGAAGATAGAAAGAGTTTTAGGGTTTCTTGAGGGATTCTAAAAGAAGAGTTTCAGAACTCGGCGAGAATGAATAGAAATTAGGGTTTCGCTAGGTTTCTGAGAAGAATCAAAGCGGCTGAGAAAGATTTGCTAAGAACTTTCAAAAAGTTGTATTGAAAATCGGATGTGTTTATTGAATGACGAGTTGCCTTTACATAGGCTTACAAAGTCGGTTTAAAGAATGGGAAAACCTAGAGATTAAGTCGAATCTTTCCTAATATCTCGACTTGAATATCTTAAATGAATCTCTTTGCCCGGCGTGTTTATCACGTGCGCCGCTTTCCTTTCCTCTTTTCTTCTTCCTTGGCAACCCTAGTTACACCGTTGCTGGACCGAGCCGTGATTACTCGAACTAGGGTTTATGTTAACTTTCCTTATTGGGCCGACCTAAATTCCTGAATGGGCCTTTTGGGAAAGGTGCTAATCTTGACTTCAACAATAAGCCCCCCCCCCCCCCAGTGCGGCGATTCGAATTTATTCAGATCGTCATTATACGAGGAGATCATCATTTGGTTTAGGAAGTGATTTAGGTTGGTTCAGGTTCTCGACCAAATTAAATTGATCCGAGTCTGGTTGGACCGGTTCGTAGGTGCGAGAAACAAAGCGTCGCATAGGTAATTATGGCTTCTCGAACACGACGCCCTCATTTTGCTATAAATATACCACTCGCTTCTCATTTCTTCATTTCTGCTCGAGTGAAGAGATAAGGTATTCTTCTTTTGCTCTCCACCGAAGTTTTTATTTTCCGATTGTCTTCCGCCGCTTGTTTAGCCGTAGTTATTTGGGATTTTGGATCAAATCCTTTTGTTCTGTTGTGTTCTTCATTTGTTCTTCCGTCAGTTATGTCTTTGATCCGTTGTTCTAGGAACAAAGATAAAGAGGTTGTTTCAGTATCATCCGAGGATCGTTCGCCTAGTCGGTGCGCACTTTCCTCTGATTCATCTTCCGGTAGTAGCACCTCTTCCGACTTGAAGAGTCATCCCGACTATCGAGCAGCCAAAGAGCTCGAACGGCGCTATGAATTATCTCGGCTGACTGGTGCCACGCAAAGTTTGGATCAAGGTGAGCTACAGATCCCACAACTCCGAGATTCGGATTCGTAGGATCCTGAAGAAGGCGAGATTGAAGTCGAGGGAAATGGTACTGGCGGTGACGACAGCGATAGCAATATCTCGCCCCTGGATTGTCGGCTGCTCCTAGGGTAGCGTACGACAATGTCTTCCGGACTCGCTCTACTGTGGAAACAGTGACTTCTACGCTTCTAGAATGCGGAGCCGACCCGGGGATCAAATTTCTTATTCCCGGCCCGTTTGACCGACCTTGGAATCCTCCAGCCGACTATATATGCTTGTACAAGTCTTACTTCATTAACACCGACACTGCAGGTTGCCGGCTTTGGCTGCCACTTCCTGACTTTCCCGTTTCTTATTGTCATTGGCGCGAGATTGCTATTTCCCAGCTTTCGGCTAATGCGGTTCGCCACATGGTGGGCCTTCTTGTTTTGGGCGCCGAGGCCGACATCACGGTCACCGTTAGGATTTTTGAGGAAATGACCTCGATTAACCCAATGACTAATAGCAGTCCAGGGTGCTTCACGGGTAGAATGAGACGGGATCAAGGGGTAGTCACGGATGCGCTGAGTAAAATTCGCGTTTGGTAGCGATATTATTTCTAGGCCGAGATAACTCCTCTCGTTCTGATTTTACTGGTTATTGACGCGGATAATTTACTTAATTTTTCTTTTGTTTTTGCAGTGCGTCATCCGTTCTTCAAGCCCTACCCGGACAATTTCTTCTCGATTGTCAAATCCATCCAAGCTCTCAGCCATCGTAAGTGGGCGCATCTTACTCGGGAACGTATCAGCCGATCTCTTCCGCGGATTTCTAAAGGTATGATTTGTTATCCGGTTTATGTTTGTTTGTGCTCTTCTTCTGAGTTCTGAACTTCCTTTCTTTTTAGTTAAGTGAAACACCTCGGAGAAAGTTGCTCCAGCCGATTAAAAGAAGCCTAAAATGGGAAAGTTGAAGAAGACCACCGTTGACTATTCGAAGCGGCTTACCTCGACTCCATCTTCATGTGAGATATCCATAGAAACCGGCTCTGATCCTTTGTCTTGAGGTGGCGGGGAGCCGTTGTCTGTCTCTGGCATGAAGTCTACTGACCCTACTCAAGAACAAAAGGTGGTTAAATCGAGTATGGCAGCTCCTCCCGAGAAAAATCCTTCAAAGACCCTTCCTAAGAAGAGGGCGGCCGCGGGGAAGCCGGATCAGGAGAATCCTGCGAAGAAAGCGGCCGTGGATAAATCTATCGAGGAGAATCTGAAGAAGACGGCTGTAGACAAACCCCGCCAGGACCAAGGCCCTTAACCCGTGGAGACGGTATTACTCGGAGGATGGGGAAATACCTAATGTTAATTCCGGCGAGAAGAAACATTTTATTTCTCGCAAGGAGATCGTCATAGTTCTTCCTTGCAGCTCGCAGAGAGACGCAGATGTGAGCGCTCGGCCTTCGATCCACAACTTTGCTTATCAATATGAGATCGAGATCCCCTTTGTTCAGAATGCTAGAGCGTGTTTCGACCTCCTTACTACCCTGCGAGGGAGCGATTCGGACTGGCCGCCCTTGAGGAAGCTCCCTCACTCTGAGGCGATTCTTAACCTGAAGCGGGCTGAGGCAGACGTAAGGTTCTTATTATACATGTTCTTTATTCGTCGGTCCTTTCAGTAACGGTTTTTCCTTGATTTTTTAGATGATTGCGGCTTCGAATCTTGTGGCCCTTGAGAGTGTCTAGGACTCTCAGAAATTAGCTGACGTGGTGACGAGGAGGGATGAGCTTCTTGAAAAAGCGAGAAAGGAGAAGGACACGTTGGAGGCGAGCAATCTGGAGCTTACGAATAAACTTCGCGAAGTGGAGGAAAAACTACACCGAGCCGATGAGAAAGCGAAAGCCGACCTTCTTAAGTACCAGTCTGAAAGGAAAAGTCAACAGAAATTCTGCGGGGAGCTGGTCCTATAACAGAGGAATCGCGTCGAAGCCGCAATGAGGGCGATGGCCCAGTCCTATTTTGATCTCTTCCAATGCTATGTGAAGGATCAAGAAGGCATTGTTGCCTTACAGATCGAGCAGGGTCAGATTACTGGCCTTAGGAAGTGCTTATTGAAGCTTAGCGGAGAAGGCGTCCTGATTCCTCGGTCGGTCTTGGACCAGCTTGCCGCTGACGAGGTACCGATCGATGCCAAGGTCAATTCTGTGGATGTTGTGACAAAGGAAGAGTTAACGTTCGTCCTTTCCCCAACTCGCCATCCTCTCTTGGGGTCCCTTCATCGCGAACCATCCTATGTTCCAAGGGACATTGACAAGTTCGGGACTAACCGCGGGGTGATCCTGAAAACTCTTCCTGACAATCCTATCCAGCCGACTGTTAATTCGGAGATCGCGGCTCAAGGTGGCGTATTGGCAGTGGTTCAGGATGCGAATGCCAAGGATGGAGAGGCCGAGAAGGAAAGTGAGCCAGAGAAGTCGTCGAAGAGCGGGGCAGGAGCCGAATGATCTTATAGTCTTCTTTTGATTTTAAGTTTTTGTAATTATGTCGGTTTTATGTAAGACTTTTGCCCGGAGGCTTGGTGCCCTTGGTTTTTATGGTTTAAAAGTTTTTTTTTTGTTCTGTTACCTGATCGCATTATTAATTGGAATGTTTCGAATTACATTAACTCAGTACGAATTAAGTTTGAACATCGATTATGATGCAGCCCTGGAATCACTCCAAAGCTAAGATCACTTGATGATCAGATGATTCCTAAGCTAAGCTTGCGGAAGATGGATTGAAGGTAGATGTGGTGGTGGAACTTGTGATTGACTCTCTCAACCAATGGGTTTGATTGACTCTCTCAATCTAAGAACAAGCTATCTGAATCACTCAAATAGATTGATCTGAAACTCCTAAGAACAAGGTGAATCACTCACAATATTCAAAGAAGGAACACTTCACAAAGAACAAAAACTTTGGAAGAAAAACAGAATAATTCTATTACTTTAAAATGGTTGAAAAGGGTGATCTACAATGAATTCGAAGCTGAGCTTTTATAGGCTCATAGACAACAGTCTGAAAGGCCTAATACAAGAAAAGAATCGAAAAATATAAGGAATATGGCCGTTGGGATTTATTGGAATATTTGGCCAAAAATGGAAAGATGGATCTTCTTGAGTCTTGAAAGCTTTGGCATGAATGTAGAGTGTCTAGGTACATTCTGGATGATGTGAGAGAGCTTCAATTCGTGGCCAAACTTCAGGAAAAAGAGTTGTTGGTGATTGATCTCCATTGGCTCCAAATTAGGCAAGTGTGAGAATAATGGGATCCTCCTGATCCTATGGTTGCTGGTGCATAGGAACTTGATAGATAACTCTCCTGGATGATTAAATGTTTCTCCTGAATGCTTAGATATCTCTCCTGGTCGCCAATGTCTTGTTTGTAACTGATTGAATCCTTGAGCCTCCAAATGAAGCAAGCTGAGAATCATCTGTATTAGAAGTTGAATAACTTCTTCATCTGAACTCCATTTATGATGATTCAAACTCTCCAGGATTCCTTGATGAGTTAAGTTTCTGGAACAGGTTGATTTGTAGCTTAACTCCTCATAGTGGGAAAGATATGATCCAAGACATGAACATATGTCTCTGGTGCATACAAGCTGTTTCTCTCCAAGGGTCTTGGTTGGTTGATTTATGTCCTCTCCATGCTCCTTGGTTGATGATGACTTGATGTCCTCATCATACTCTCCCTCTTGAAAAGGTTTCGACCTCGAAACTGAATAATCTGCACCAAGAGAAAGCAAGTTAGCTTTCATTCTGCTTTGGGAGTTTAGGGTCTTACCTTGATGTTTATATGGTCTGGAGGTGAGTGGATTGTCTGGTGGTTCTCCTTTGAGCAGATAGGATAGTAATACTCCTCTTCTTTGGTCTGGTGTAGTGTCTCCTTTGTCTATCTTGCTCCTGCTCTCATTATGACCTGAAAAATGTTCAACACTTTGGCAAAGAGACAAGTGCATTATGGGCTCTTTATCACAGAATAAGCAACTTGAATCATTCTCCTTAGAGTCAATTTCTTGTACTAATGATATCTCATCTTCTTGCAAGGTTAACAAGTTCTTTAACACAGCTAATGAATCATTGGAAATGAAATGTATCAAAGAAATACTTAGCTTGTTAATAGATGTTGTTGTGTCTATGCTTGGGTCTGGTGGTTTCTCCTTGATGTTCTCCTTTTCTCTACTGCCTTGATCAGTCTGATCACTTAGTATAAGGACTATTTCTGAGTTTCTCCTTACATTCTCTTCTCTCTTGTGCTTTGTATCTGTAGAGATGCTCATTGGGAAGAACAAGTGCATTATATCTGTTCTTGGAGTACTTAAAACAGATTGTATGATACTTGTACTTACTTATTCAGCTTCAGTAGGTTGTGTGAGGGTTTGGACCCTCTGCTCTTGTGAGCTAGTGATCATTAAACATTCATCTTCTTTCCTGATCACAAAAACATGTTTCTCTGGTCTTTGATCTTCTTCCCTACTGACTTTTATTTTCTCATGCTCTTTACTGCTCAGTTCTTCTTTCCCTGTATCAAATCCTTTTGACAAAGACAAATTCATGACACTAGAATTGGGAAATAACAAATCAGAATGAGCTAAACTAGCAATGGTTTTAGCTAATGGGATTTTATATCCTAGTGATGTTTCTTTCAACAATTGTTTAGATGGACAGGTTGCAGCAAAATGTCCTCTCTTATGACATCTATAACATGTCTGATCTTTAAGTCTCTTAGAGTTAGTAGACTTACCTTGTGTTGGCAGGTTTAAAAGTTTGAGTGAGACATCAAAGCTGGGTCCGGTTGCATTGGGTGAAGCTTTGTGGATTTGCTTATGTTCTGTTTTCTTTGGGTGCAACATCTCCATGATCTTCTGCCATTCCTGATCCTGTTTTGCTTGAAGAGCCTTCTTAGCTTCTGCTTGGTAGGTGTAAGTGTTTGAGAACACATCTTTGGCCTTTGGATAGAAAACAGACTTGTGCTTAGGAGCAGTCTTCATTTTGGATATAGGCTTCACTCTCTTGGTTGTAGCCTGAAGCTTCTCTACAAATTCCTTATGCATTCTGGACTTGAGATCTCTCCAATCTAGTACTGGTCTCTCGTAGATGGTTGAAGTGCTTTCTTTTATCCACCATTCATAAGCTCTTCCTGTGAATGCTGAGACAGCTTGTGTTGCTTCTGATCCTTTGTGATTTTGTTATCTTGTAACCACTGCTCCATGTTGCTTTCCCACTGCAAGTATACTTCAGGATCATTGCTAGTTCCTGAGAAGACAAGGGATCCTCTCCTCTTGTTGACTGGTTTCTTTGTGCTAGTTGGTTGTGCTTGAATGGTCATCAAAGTGTGGTGATGCTCCTTCTTCTTTGGTGAGGTTTTGTAGTAGTGATACTTCTCTTCCACTGCCTCATCATAATCTGAAGATTGATAGCCTCGTTCTGTCCATGAATTTTCTTCTTGATACCATGCTTCGTTGAGATAGCTTCTGGTACAGTCTAGTGGGTCTGGTTCAATTTCCTCCTCATGTGGTTCTTCTTCAAAACCAGAATAGTCTTCTGGCCATGGAGGTTCTTCATAATCAGCTTCCACATCAGATGAGGCTGAACTGTTTCCTTGGCTCCATTGATCTTCAAGGTTCTGTTGGTAGAAATCTTCTTCATCTGAATCTTCCATAGCTGCTGCCTCTAGTGCTTAGCTGCTAGCAAGAGAGACAAATAAAACTTATCAGTTCCTGTGGGTCTGGTCGAAGTTAAACAAGTAAGGAAAGGTAAGAAAGTAATGAAAAGATTTTACTAATTTTTTTGTCTTTTTGAATGAATGATGGAAGTAAAATGGGAAACTAAAATCTGTGACAAAGAAAACTAATGAAACCTTTACTTTTTTTTTGAATTTTTGATTTTGCAAACTAAAAAAGGATACTGGATCATCTAGAAAAGGAAACAACTACTTTTTTGACTTGGACAAAGAGAAAAATGAATTCAAAGACATAAACTTCTTCTTTTTAGTTTTTATGATGCTTAAGAACAATGCAACTTCTGGAAAACTTAAAACTCAAACAGAAACACAAAACTGATGCAAATCTTTTGGTTTTTGGGTTTAAAGATGCAATAGATGAATGAAAATCAGAAACAACTAAAGAGCAAATGCAAAACAGAGACTATTTTTGTGATTTTCGTTTTTGGATGCAAAATGACTAAATAGCAGAAACTAGTATGCAATGAAACTTTGTTTTTAGGCTTTTCTGATTAATGATGCAATGAATCAAAATAGAAAACTGAATGGATCTAAATGAAAGAAATATGAATGCTAAAACAGATTGAAAACAGAAACACAATTTTTATGGGTTTTCGATTTGAATGAAATGAAACAACAAAAACTTAAAGAGATAAGGGTTGGATTGATACAACCTGAGGGGTAGGAGCTTTTGAAGCTCTGATACCAGATGATGCAGCCCTGGAATCACTCCAAAGCTAAGATCACTTGATGATCAGATGATTCCTAAGCTAAGCTTGCGGAAGATGGATTGAAGGTAGATGTGGTGGTGGAACTTGTGATTGACTCTCTCAACCAATGGGTTTGATTGACTCTCTCAATCTAAGAACAAGCTATCTGAATCACTCAAATAGATTGATCTGAAACTCCTAAGAACAAGGTGAATCACTCACAATATTCAAAGAAGGAACACTTCACAAAGAACAAAAACTTTGGAAGAAAAAGAGAATAATTCTATTACTTTAAAATGGTTGAAAAGGGTGATCTACAATGAATTCGAAGCTGAGCTTTTATAGGCTCATAGACAACAGTCTGAAAGGCCTAATACAAGAAAAGAATCGAAAAATATAAGGAATATGGCCGTTGGGATTTATTGGAATATTTGGCCAAAAATGGAAAGATGGATCTTCTTGAGTCTTGAAAGCTTTGGCATGAATGTGGAGTGTCTAGGTACATTCTGGATGATGTGAGAGAGCTTCAATTCGTGGCCAAACTTCAGGAAAAAGAGTTGTTGGTGATTGATCTCCATTGGCTCCAAATTAGGCAAGTGTGAGAATAATGGGATCCTCCTGATCCTATGGTTGCTGGTGCATAGGAACTTGATAGATAACTCTCCTGGATGATTAAATGTGTCTCCTGAATGCTTAGATATCTCTCCTGGTCGCCAATGTCTTGTTTGTAACTGATTGAATCCTTGAGCCTCCAAATGAAGCAAGCTGAGAATCATCTGTATTAGAAGTTGAATAACTTCTTCATCTGAACTCCATTTATGATGATTCAAACTCTCCAGGATTCCTTGATGAGTTAAGTTTCTGGAACAGGTTGATTTGTAGCTTAACTCCTCACAGTGGGAAAGATATGATCCAAGACATGAACATATGTCTCTGGTGCATACAAGCTGTTTCTCTCCAAGGGTCTTGGTTGGTTGATTTATGTCCTCTCCATGCTCCTTGGTTGATGATGACTTGATGTCCTCATCAGATTAGAACGCGAGCTGGTGTAAACTGTTTTGATTGGGAGACTTATGCGTGCTCGGCTTACTCGTTCAAAGGACAAACGAATGTGCGAGGCTTAAGTACTCGGTTTATTTGTTATCGCCCACCTCAGAGAACATATGGGTAAGGACCCGGTTTTTTAGTGCGAGACGGATCCCGGCTTTTCCTCACCGCGATATGCATCTCGCGTACAAGGAAGACCGCACTCCTGGCCAGGGAGCGCGATGTTGATAATGCGAGTCTTATTGGGTGCTCGGCTTACAGTCAAGGCGTGTGTTTCTTGACTTTGCGAACTAAGGAGCTCGGCTTTCTGCGAGCTAAGACATTCGGTTTTTGCGAACTGAGGAGTTCGGCTTTTGCGAACTAAGGAGCTCGGCTTTTGCGAACTAAGGAGCTCGGCTTTTATCTGGACAAGTGCTTTTAACTCGGCATAAGTTAAAAAGAAACAATAACTCGGCATGAGTTAAAAAGAGATGATAACTCAGCATAAGTTAAAAAGAAATGATAACTCGGCATAAGTTAAAAAGAAATGATAACTCGGCATAAGTTAAAAAGAAATGATAATTCGGCATAAGTTAAGAAGGAATAATAACTCGGCAGAAGTTAAAAAGAAAACAAACTCGGCATAGTGTTGACTCAACTTGACTTGCTTCTATCTCGGTATAAGCTGGAAAAGATGAGTTTTATTTATTTGTGACTGTGCCGATGAAGGTTGCCTACGTATCTTCCGAAGAAGAATCAAGTCACTCGTATTTCATACATTTTTTTTGGCGCTGAGCTGAGGTTAGATCGCCCTCTAGAAGTATTCCTTTAGGCTTGATGAATTTGATAGGTCTAGTTTTAATCCCTATTCTAACTGCAAGTGCACAGTGATGCAGATATAGTACTTAGGGTATCGAATCCACAAGGACTCCGGTCACACGATAGATTATAAGTAATTTGGATTAAACTAAGCGAAGCAGATTTTGTAAAGCAGTAAATAACAAGTAAATAAATGGAGCGAGGTAAATGAAAGAAATCAAACGAAGGCGTCAGGTTTCGGGAGTTCTCAGGATATCAGGAAATCATATAAACAATCAATCAGATTCAATCTATATTGTTCTTGAACTAGAATCACGATGGTAAAACTAACCAGCTGTCGCTGCGATAATTATCTATGTCTAACAACCTAGCAAGCCAAATTTCTTTGCGAATCCTAGAGTTCTAAACATGCATTAATTCCAAGTTCGTTCGTTCACAATTTCTCTAAACCAAATTCCTTTGCGAATAGATAAATTGCTCACCTAATCAGATCTAGTTAATTAACCAACTGTCGTTGCGTAAATTAGCCTAGAATCAGTAATCTAAATAGCCAGTTCAGATTAAGCCTTAAGAACAGATTAGATGAAGAACTAGATGATGAATCTAATAAATTAGTTAATCTAACATTCCTTCAAATCCCTAATGAGAATCCCTAACCTAACAAGAGATCTACTCAGACATAGCAATCATAACAGAGAACATAGTCAGAATAGATATCATAAAATAATCAAAGGAATAAGAACAGGGGTTCGAAATCAAGTCTCTTTCGAGAACAAAACCATCCCCTAAAACTCTCTCTGAAAATAAAACTTAGTTATGAAAACGTCGCCTAACAATTGGCTGTAAAACCTAATTATAAAGCTAAATCACGTTTTGGGGCTTCTTTATAAATATCAGGAACTTCTGGGCAATTCTGCAATATCCAATATCTTCATTAAAGCTCGCGAGATTTCCTGGTCACGCTATGCAACGATCGATGCCAATGGTGTGTCGATCGTTGCAAGTGTCAAATATGGGCAGTGACTTCTTTCCCTCGGCCAAACACTCCAAAATGCTCCAAAATCTCCAATTCAGCTCCAAAAGTACTTAGACCTGTTAAATACCTGAAATGACTCTAAAACATAGTAATAGACTCGATAAATAAGATATATACCATGGTTAAAAACCCTAAAATCCATGGTATATCAGAATTCCACGAACGCGGCAGAGCTTTGCCCTTCATTGATTCGAGTTCGTAAATGCCAGGTTTGACGACCTTCGTTATCTTGTAGGGTCCTTCCCACTTTGCGCTGAGTTTTCCTGCTCTCCATTCTTTGGTATTTTCGTACACTTTACGGAGCACGTAGTCGCCGAGTTGAAAGTGACGTTCATGTACCTTCTGGTTGTAGTACCGAGTTGCGAGCTGCTGGTAGTTTTGGATGTGGAGCAATGCCCAATCTTGTTCTTCCACGATTGTATCGAGGGCGTGAAGCAGCATTTTTTCATTGATCTCGTTATGCTGAGGCATAAGTGTTGGAAGTTTTGGTTGATCCTGATTCAATTCTCATATTGATATCAACCTAAACATGCATTAGATCTAGGTGTTCTTATTTAGAATCATATGATCTCACCTTTTACCTGTTTGTTTGCAGCGGAATTGATGAACAGGTCAGAGATCAGGGAGATTCACCAAGGGACGAATCCTCCAAAGGCTCACACACGCAATCACAGGAAACTGGCTGCTAGACCGAGCTGAGGGAGGCGCCAGAGAGAGAGATGTTTCGCGGCTGGGTTAGGGTTGGGAGGAAGAGAGAGTTGGCTTTTAGACATTAAAAGCCTTCTCTTTTCCCTTTTGGGCTTTTGGGCCCAATCTGATTAAATCCCATTTAATCAGACCCATTATTCATTCTCTCTTAGTACGACAAATGCCTAGCACTTTTGTCGTACTTCTGTTAAGCCGTTCCAACATTATTTCCTGCTAGCTTAAGCGTGTGACCCATATGGGATCATACAATAAAGGCAATAAGTCCAAGACTTATAGATCATGAGCGGACTCTAGCAAGCCATCATGACCCCCAGTATTGTATGACTTATGTCTGATCACTGACATACTCTTACGTTATAGAGACAGTACAGAGATTGCTGGACACAATTCCAACAATCTCCCACTTGAACTGGAATCTCTGTATTCATAATCCCTTTCGTCTCAATATCTCGATTAGTCATAAGGCAAGATTAGTGTCATCCTTATAAAGCCTAATCTTGTTCATCGGACTCTGATTTGATACTGACAATACAAACGACTCGGGAAAGTCCGTTTGAGCATGGCCATGCGTTTTCCAGTATTCAAATCTCCGATTGGCCTAGAGATATTCACTCCATTTATATTGGAGGGACAAATCCCATCTTGTTCCATCACTGTAAACTACTCATTTCATGATGTACCCAAACAAGGTCCTTATAGTTATCGCAGAACGATAGCGTTAGACAATGATCAAAGTGCATCAGTCCATGTGCAGTCACATGCATGCGAACTCAGGTCTAAGGACTATACTCTATAGTCGTAGTAAGAATCTCTTATGACACAGATATAAATATCCTGAAGAGTTCTTATTAGCGGGTCTTGTCCGGTCGTATGTTCCCAACATACACCTATGTACTGACTTTGATGCCGAGCATCTATGACACACTGAGACTTTGTCATAAGTCACGTACCAATCCAGTCTTACACGGTTGTTGGTGTTCCAATTTCAACAACCTTCGACTAGGGACAGGATGATATAAAACATTTATCAAATATAGGATCTCATGATCAAGCTAAATGACTTCGATGACTCAAGATCAAATCATTTACTTCGATGACCTATAAAATGGTTCATATCATTTTGGAACGATTATTTCATCACAGTTAAAATAATCTTGAAATAATAATTTCATTAAAACATAAAATAATGTTTTACAAGAACATATCAAATAACTAAAATAAAGCTCACAAAACTCCCACTCAAATTTAGATTACATTTCAATGTTTCTAATGCCTACAGCTTCAGTCAGGAACTCGAGCTTAGGCCTTGGGAGTGGCTTTGTCAACGGATCAGCGACGTTATCATCTGTCGGAACTCGGCTGATCTTGACTTCCTTTCTATTAATGATGTCACGTATCAAGTGATATCTTCTTTGAACATGCTTGGATTTCTGGTGTGATCTTGGTTCCTTTGCCTGAGCTATAGCACCATTGTTGTCACAAAACAGTGCCAGAGGCTCAGCCGCATCTGGTATCACACCTAGTTCCATAATGAACTTTCGTATCCAAACAGCTTCCTTCGCTGCTTCTGAGGCGGCGATATATTCAGCTTCTGTAGTGGAATCAGCAACGGTGTCCTGCTTGGAGCTTCTCCAACTTACTGCACCGCCATTCAGACAAAAGACATAACCGGACTGTGACCGGAAATCATCAGTGTCTGTCTGGAAACTTGCGTCCGTGAATCCACTGACTTTAAGCACATCACTTCCACCGTACACCAAGAATTTATCCTTAGTATGTCTTAGATACTTCAAGATATTCTTTACGGCAATCCAATGGTTTTCACCTGGATTTGACTGGTATCTACTCGTCATGCTCAATGTGTAAGCAACATCAGGACGAGTACAGATCATGGCATACATGACAGATCCTATTGCAGATGCATAAGGAATATTCTTCATGCGCTCAAGCTCAGCAGCCGACGTAGGGCTCTGCTTCTTGCTTAGCGTTGTGCCATGTACCATTGGCGTGAAGCCCTTCTTGGAATCTTTCATGCTGAATCTTTGTAGGACTTTGTCAATGTATGAGTCTTGACACAAGCCTATCAGCCTCTTAGGTCTATCCCGATAGATCCTAATTCCAAGAACGTATGCGGCTTCACCCATGTCTTTCATGGAAAAACAACTTCCAAGCCAGTCTTTTACAGACTTCAGCATTGGAACGTCGTTTCCGAGAAGCAGTATGTCATCGACATACAGAATAAGAAAAACGATTTTGCTCCCACTAGTTTTCTTATACACGCATTGTTCTTCTTCGTTTCTGATAAAGTCAAATTGCTTGATCGCTTCATCAAAACGAAGATTCCAGCTCCTCGATGCTTGCTTCAATCCATAAATGGATTTATGAAGCTTGCACACTTTCCCAGCATTCTTTGGATCTATGTAACCGTCAGGTTGCGTCATATACACATCCTCTTCCAGAATACCATTCAGGAATGCGGTTTTCACGTCCATCTGCCAAATTTCATAATCATGAAAAGCTGCAGTTGCTAGTAGAATCCGAATAGATTTCATCATAGCCACCGGTGAATAGGTTTCATCGTAGTCCACACCGTGAACTTGTCTGAAACCTTTTGCCACCAACCTGGCTTTATAAATCTGGACATTTCCATCCACGTCAATCTTCTTCTTGAAGATCCATTTGCACTCGATGGCTTTTACACCAGCGGGTAAGTCAACCAACGAAAAGACTTGGTTGACCGACATGGAGTCCATTTCGGAATCAGTGGCCTTGCGCCACTTAGAGGAATCTGGGCCCATCATGGCTTGATTGAAGTTCGATGGTTCATCACCATCAATGATCAAAAGATCATGACAGTCAGTCACGAGGAATCCCTGATATCTCTCGGGTTCGTGACGGATCCTCCCGGATCTTCGAACTTCAGGTACTACAGGTTCAGGCTCTACAATTTCTTGTAGATCCTCCTGCTGCTCTTCCTCATTAGGTTGAGCAGTATCCTGTTCATCTTGAATTTCTTCAAGCAGTACCTTACTCCCACTGTCTTTCTTAGAGAGAAACTCTCTCTCAAGAAAGTTACAATCCCGGGCAACAAAGATCTTGTTCTCGGAACGTAGATAGAAGTAATAAGCCTTGGTTTCCCGTGGATAACCAATGAAGTAGCATTTATCAGATTTTGGTGTAAGCTTATCTGAGATTAATCTCTTTACATAGGCTTCACAACCCCAAATTCTTAGATAAGACAGCACTGGAGTTTCTCCAGTCCATAATTCATATGGTGTCTTTGCTACTGCTTTTGATGGCGCTCTGTTTAGTGTGAACACTGCTGTTAGCAGAGCATATCCCCAAAGGGATATTGGAAGGTCTGTGTGACTCATCATAGATCGAACCATATCCAATAAGGTCCGATTTCTCCTCTCAGACACACCATTCCATTGAGGTGTTCCAGGAGGAGTGAGTTGGGATACGATCCCACACTCTCTCAGATGATCACTGAATTCTTGGCTTAAGTATTCTCCTCCTCGGTCGGACCGAAGAGCCTTAATGCTTTTGCCAAGTTGGTTCTGTACTTCATTTTGGAATTCTCTGAACTTCTCAAAAGATTCAGACTTATGTTTCATCAAATAAACATATCCATACCTACTGAAATCATCAGTAAAGGTAATGAAGTACTGATAGTTTCCTCTTGCATTAGTGGACATTGGGCCACACACATCAGTGTGTATCAGGCCCAATAAGTCACTGGCCCTCTCGTTAGGTTTATTAAAGGGGGCCCGTGTCATTTTGCCCATCATGCAGGATTCGCATTTCTCACATGACTCAAAGTCAAATGAGCCAAGAAGTCCATTCGAATGGAGCCTCTTGATGCGTTTCTCGCTGATGTGCCCTAAACGACAATGCCATAGAAACGTTCGGTTTTCCTCATTAGGTTTAAACCGTTTTGTATTAATGTTATAAATTGGCGCGGATTGATCGAGTATGTAAAGCCCATTCGTAAGAGGGGCAGAACCATAGAACAAATTGTTGCGATTGAAGGAACATAATTTATTCTTAACTGAAAAATCATAACCTTCCAAATCCAACAAAGAAATTGAAATAATATTTCTGCTTATAGCAGGTACAAAATAACAATTATTAAGTTCTAAAATCAATCCCGAAGGTAAAGACAACAAGTAAGTTCCTACAGCTAGTGCTGAAACTTTCGCTCCATTCCCAACTCGTAGTTCTACTTGTCCTTGCTTCAGCCTTCTACTGTTGCTGAGTGCCTGCATATTAGTACAAATATGAGCCCCACAACCAGTATCCATGACCCATGAGGTATTATCAGAAGTAGTTGTATTAACTTCTATAACAAAAATACCTGATGAAGAAGTCTCGAAAGTCTTCTTCTTTAATTCCTTTAGACCTTCCTGGAATTTCTTGCAATCTCTTCTCCAATGCCCCAGTTCTTTGCAGAACCTGCACATGTCAGTTGGCTCAGCCTTGGACTTAGGCTTGGGCTTTGGCGTGTCCATGTCCGCGACTTGGACACCCTTGGCCTTTCCCTTATCCTTAGCAGAAGACTTCTTAAACCCCTTGCCCTTTTGTACCATAAGTACATTGGGGTCCTTGGCGGTTTTCTTCAAGTTGGGCTCTGCAGTCTTGAGCATTCCGTGAAGCTCAGGCAGTGTCTTACTCAAGCCATGCATGTTAAAGTTCAGAATGAACTGATCATAGCTTGCAGGTAAAGACTGCAGAATGATGTCGCAGGCAAGTTCCTGGCTGATTGGGCAGTCGAGTTTGTGAAGATGATCGAGATAACCCATCATCTTCAACACATGAGGACTCACTGCCGCATTCGCAGCCAACTTACAGTCCAAGAGGTTCTTAACTGTCTGGAACCTCTCGGTCCTAGCCTGCTCCTGAAAAAGCGATTTCAGGCTTGCCATGATCTCGATTGGAGACAATACACTTTCGAACTGTTTTTGCAGCTCTGGAGTCATTGTCACCAACATCAGACAATAAACATCATTTTCATCTGACGAATGCTTTTCCCAAGCATTGTGCAGAGTCCTGGCAGCATTGGCAAGAGGCCTCTCGGGGAGGGGATCTCGAAGGACGTAATCCTTCTTCTCCTGCTTGAGGACCAGCCTCAAGTTCCTTGACCATGTCAGGAAGTTCGTTCCAGTCAGCTTCTCCTTCTCGAGAACAGACCGGATCGAGAACGTGTTTTGTGTGCTTGTAGTAGTCATATCTGAAATATATAAATAAAAAGGTTATTAGTTATATGTTCAAAATGATTAATCTCGTATTAAATTATAATATGATTAATCATGCATTATATTCAATAACATAAGTTACCCTCAATAGAATATAATGATTCCAAGATCCACATATAACTAAGATCAAAGTGGGCCACTGGCCGTCACCCAACCTTAGCTTATATCGGTAAGCCCTATATCGGCTAATTATATCCGTGATATAACTCTTGGTTGTGAATCTGGGCCCGAGGCCCAATCCACCCTGATGTCTCAAGGCCCGGGACTCCCGATGGCCTAGTCAAGAAAACCGGACTATACAGTCATGTAATCATTAATGTCTGGGACTCCCAATGACATTTATGAATCACAAACCGTCTTACCCACGCAAAAGCAGACATCCTCACACTGTAAGGCCATGAATGCAATTGAATGGGCTTTGACAGCTGACATAGCCTGGACAAGACATCCAACGCTTGATATTGTTTGAGGTCCGTAGGTTTATTAAAATCATTCCCAAAATAGAAGATTACTATTTCGGGAAACTTTCTATTTATGGAAACCTACTATTTTTAGAAACTTTCTAAAATTGGAAACTTTCTAAAACCGGAAACTTTCTAACTTTAGAAACTTCTTTAAAATCCAAAACCCGCAAATTCAGAAAATTCTATTTTAAGAAACTTTCTAATTTCAAAATTTCGGAAACTTTAATTTAAAACGACTTTATAATTTTATAAAATAGTTTTTAAATTAATCTGAAGAAAGACTCAATTAACTGGCCCAATTGTTTTAACTTCTTGGCCCGAGGCCCAAGAATTGGTCCATGTCCAAGACATGACCCAATTGTCCAATTAATTGACATAACCGGTCTGGTTCATTAAAACTGGTCTAACCAAGTTTTAATTACTACGATGACCACAATTGTCAACCGGTTATTTACTAAACCGGAATCTCTCAATTTATTTGGTCCAACCAAATCAAATTAGAAATTCCCGGTTTAGGCACTAAATCCAATATTTCTTTCGACATTGGATTTCTTATCCTGGTTTAACCAGATTTAATAAAATTATTAAAATCTGTTTATTAAACCAGAACGAAGATTTTAATTAAGTTTTGAACCGAACCATTAACCGAACCGAACCGATTGAACCGTGAAACCCTAGCTTTCGGATCAAGCAATGATCGTCCAGCCGCAAGCCGTCAACGATCCGAGATCGAGACGATGCGTAGGACAGCCGGGACAGCTCGGGACGGTTCACCGGGACGTTCGGGACGGCAGCTCGGGACGCACGGTCGCTCCACGATCGCCGAGCGATCGGGACGTGACGCGCGCGACAGCCGGGAAGCGATCGGGACGACGCGATCGACTCGATCCATCCGTCCGATCCGCATCCGACCGGTCCAATCCGACCAACCGGCCATTCCTCTCGGCCGTGATCTCTAACCGGCCAAGCCGGTCGATCACCCTTGGCCAATCAACAAAACCCGAGTCATATAGCTCGGTTTTGTGATTCAAGTGTTTGTTCAGGATTTAATTCAGTTTCTTATGTGTTTTTCTTATCAGTAATGGATTCAAAACACATCTAAACAGATTAAACAACCTAAACAATGAATCTAAACAAGAAACCTACAGAACCTGGCTCTGATACCACTGTTGGAAGTTTTGGTTGATCCTGATTCAATTCTCATATTGATATCAACCTAAACATGCATTAGATCTAGGTGTTCTTATTTAGAATCATATGATCTCACCTTTTACCTGTTTGTTTGCAGCGGAATTGATGAACAGGTCAGAGATCAGGGAGATTCACCAAGGGACGAATCCTCCAAAGGCTCACACACGCAATCACAGGAAACTGGCTGCTAGACCGAGCTGAGGGAGGCGCCAGAGAGAGAGATGTTTCGCGGCTGGGTTAGGGTTGGGAGGAAGAGAGAGTTGGCTTTTAGACATTAAAAGCCTTCTCTTTTCCCTTTTGGGCTTTTGGGCCCAATCTGATTAAATCCCATTTAATCAGACCCATTATTCATTCTCTCTTAGTACGACAAATGCCTAGCACTTTTGTCGTACTTCTGTTAAGCCGTTCCAACATTATTTCCTGCTAGCTTAAGCGTGTGACCCATATGGGATCATACAATAAAGGCAATAAGTCCAAGACTTATAGATCATGAGCGGACTCTAGCAAGCCATCATGACCCCCAGTATTGTATGACTTATGTGTCTGATCACTGACATACTCTTACGTTATAGAGACAGTACAGAGATTGCTGGACACAATTCCAACAATAAGAGCTCGTCCGAGAGTATAGATGTTTGCCACTGCCGGGACCATTGCTTCCACGCCGAAGGCTAAGGAGAACGGGGTGGCCCCAGTTGCACGGCGAGGAGTTATTCTATGCGACCAAAGGACTCCGTCCAATTCATCGGACCACACTCCTTTCTTGCTTTCGAGGCGCTTTTTGATACCGTTGATGATGGTTTTGTTGGTGGCTTCGGCCAGTCCGTTTGCCTGAGGATATCTCGGTGTTGACTTACTAAGCCGTATGTCCCACTTTTTGCAAAATCTTTCAAACAGGTTGGATGTGAATTGCGACCCGTTATCAGTGATGATCTCGTAAGGCAACCCATATTGGCATATAATGTATTTCCAGACGAAGTTCTGAACTTGGACGTCGTGGATTGATACATATGCTTTGGCTTCGACCCATTTTGTGAAGTAGTCTGTCATGATCAGCAGGAAGCGCCTTTGGTTAGAAAGCGGCAACGGTCCAACGATGTTCATTGTCCACCTCATGAATGGGTAGGCCGCGGTGGATGTAGTGAGTAGCTCTGTAGGCCGGTGTATGAATGGTGCATGTCGTTGACACTTTTCGCACTTGTTGGAATAGGTCTCGCAATCGGCGACCATAGTCTGCCAGTAGTGACCATTTAACTTGATTTTGAGAGCAAGAGACCGTCCTCCAGAGTGATTTCCGCAAGCTCCTGAGTGTGTTTCTTCGAGTACTCGGCGGATTTCGTCTCTGTATATGCATCTGAGTAGGATTTTATTGGCCGAGTATTTGTAAAGGACGCCGTTGTGTATCGTGTGTCGCGCGCTTTTGACTTTTAGTCGCCGTGCAGCCCACTTTTCCTCAGGAAGGTTTCCCTCGGTCAAGTCTGCTTTAATCTTTTGTCGCCATTCCGTATCGTGATCTGTTAGGAGTGCAATGAGGTTGGCATGTTTGGCCTGACTATTGTCTGGACCGACTTGATCGTCTGACTGTCCGATTGCAAGGGCGGTTTCATCAGAAATGGGTACTTTATGATTGCTTTCAAGCGGCGGGATGCTTGGTTCGTGAATCGTTTCCACTGGAATCTGTCAACAGAGATCGGGATTTTGTGTTGATGCAAGAGATGCAAGTGCATCTGTTGAGGCATTTTCTTTCCTTGGTATCTGTATTATGTCAAAGAACTCGAAAGAGCTAGTAAGTTCCAGTGCCGCCTTTAGGTAGGCCTCCATTCGCTCATTTTTAGCCTCATATTCTCCGTTAATTCGACTCGTGACGAGCATGGAGTCACAATGGGCTACGAGATTTCGCACTCCGATCTCTCTAGCTAACCTGAGGCCGGCTAGCAAAGCCTCGTACTCGGCCGTATTGTTAGATGTCGTGAACCCAAGTTTGAATGACTGTTCTAGTATCTCACCGGTTGGTTATATGAGGCGCACTCCTACCCCGGTTATAATTTTTGTCTTATACCTGAGTATCGACATTCAATTCTGGTGATAGTTCCACAAGGAAGTCGGCTATTACCTGAGACTTGGCGGTTGTCCTATTTCTGTAATTGATATCGTACTTGCTGAGTTCCACTGCCCATTTCGCCAAGCGGCCAGATTGTCCTGGACTGTGTAAGATCGTCCGAAGGGGTTGGCTACTTAGTATGGCAATTGAGTGAGATTGGAAGTAGGTACGTAGCTTTCGTGTCGAGATAACGACTATGAGGGCCAGTTTTTCCATTGCAAAATATCTTGTCTCGGCTCCGTTCATCATTTTGCTCACATAGAAGATTGGCTTTTGTTCTCCTATATCCTCTCGAACTAGGACTCTACTGACTGCAGTTGTTGAGACCGCGATGTATAAGAAAAGTGTTTCGCCGTTTTCTGGTTTTGACAACATTGGCGGGTTCGACAAGTAGTCTTTAAGTTGGATGAATGCCTCTTGACACTTTTCGTCCCATATGAACCTTTTGGTTCCCCGGAGGAGTTCATTGAAAGGTAAGCATTTGTCCGTCGAACGAGATATGAATCTGTTCAGGGTGGCTATGCGGCCAGTTAGACGGTTGTACCTCTCGGGTGTTCCTGGGTGATGGTAGGTCGACTATTGCCGAGATATGTTTTGGGTTAGCTTATATCCCTCTTTGAGTGACGACATATCCGAGGAATTCTCCTGATGTCACGCCAAACGTACATTTAGCCGGGTTAAGCTTCATTCTATATCGGTTGAGGATGTTAAAGCATTCCTTCAGATGCCCAACGTGTTGAGATGCGATTAAGGACTTAACCAGGATATCATCAATGTATACATCCATCATTGTGCCGAGCTGATTTGCGAACATCTGGTTGACCAGTCATTGATATGTAGCGCCTGCGTTCTTAAAGCCGAATGGCATGAACTTGTAACAGTAAGTGTCGCGTTCCGTTATGAATGCCGTCTTCTCTCGATCGTCTGGATTCATGAGAATCTGGTTGTATCCCGAAAACGCGTCCATGAACGAAAGCAGCTCGTTTCCAGCTGTAGGTTCAACAAGTCGATCGATGTGTGGCAGGGGAAAGCTGTCTTTTGGACAGGCTTTGTTGAGGTCCGTGAAGTCGACACAGACTCTCCACTTTCCATTTTTCTTCTTAACGACAATAGGGTTGGCTAGCCAGTCAGGGTACTTGACCTCCTGAATTGAACCGGCGTCGAGAAGCTTGTCAACCTCGTCATTGACGGCTTTGGCTCTTTCGGGACCGAGTTTACGCCTATTTTGCTTAATTGGCTTGTAAGTCGGATCAACGTTGAGTTCATGGGTTGTGATCGAAGGATTGATACCTTTCATGTCCTTGACTGACCAAGCGAAGGTCAAGACGTTTTGCTCTAAGAATGCGATCAACACGTTTTGAATATCATCCGATAATTCTGCCTCGATTCCTACGCATGGCGACTTGCTGAATGAGTTCCCTTTCAGGGCTTTTCTTGCCTTGCTCTGCGTTGATCATGCATGATGACACCCTTATCTTGTGTTCTATCACGAAGCACAACCGACTTACCCTCTGGCATCCCTTAACTGTTTGGATTCCCTTAAGCGAAGGGAATTTTAGGCATTGATGATAAGTCGAGGATACCACCTTCATATTGTATAGCCAGGGTGTTCCGAGAATAACATTGTAAATAGTCAGCTTGTCAATGACATGAACTTTACCATTTTGTTGACTCCGCCAGCGTAAACAGGCAACTTGATCGTTTCAATTGTGTACGTCGTCTCACTCGTGAAACCGGTGAGCGGCTTAGCCTTTTGCTTGATGTCTTCTTCTTTGATTTCCATCTTCTTCAATGTATCTAGGAAGATTAAATCGATAGAGCTACCTGTGTCAACCAAAATCCGAGATACCTGACATCTTCCAATAAAGAGCTCGACCACCAACGGATCGTTATGAGGATAATGAGTTCCCCAGAGATCTTGGTCAGTAAAAATAACAGGGGGCTCGTCAGATATGATTGGCTAAGGTGCGTTTTGTGCGGCAAATGCCATGCGCTCGTATCCTCTGATCGACCGGACCGAGTCATTCACCGAAATTAAACCGCCCATTATTATGTTGATTCTTCGTACGGCTTTAGGAGCTTCCTCTTCTTCCTCCTCCTAGTTATCACAGTCGCGTTTTAAGGCTATGCTTTTAATGCGGTGTTGATGTTTGCCTTGTTTGGGTGCTTGATCATCGGCTTGCCCTTCCTGTCTTCGTTGTGACTCTTCTCTTAATTCATCGATAGACGCCTTAATCTTGTCGCTTGCCAGTTGGGCATACAGTGCATCTTTGAGGGTCCGACATTCTGAGGTGTTATGTGAGGTGGTTTTGTGATACTCACAATACTTTTCTTCTGACTCGGAAGCGGTTTGCGGTGTTGTATCCTTGTCCTCCTTGCTCCACTTGTTCTAAGGTTTGGACGGACGCTGACTTCCAGAGTTGCCGACCACCATTGTTGTCTTCGTTGATTTTTCGTAATGTTGTCTCGGCTCTCGATCTTCTTTCTTATCGGTTTCCTTAGTGGAGCCGAATTTCTTAGCCAAGGCCATTTGTTCATCAAACTCGATAAATTTGTTTGCTCGATGAAGGGCATCCTCGTTGGTCAGCGGCGGATTGAGAACCAGATCTTGGTAGAAAGGGGTTTCGTGCCAGACGGCGTTTGTTAAGGCCGCGATAGTAAACTTATATGGGGGTTATGCGTGCGTGATGGTTGCTTTGAAGCGATCTATGAAAGCCCGTAATGTTTCCTTCTTATCTTGCGACATGGACATCAGTGTGTTCAGCGAGGTATCCTTGTTAACGTATGCGAAATGATGTCTTACGAATGCTCGAGTCAGGTCGGAGAAGCTATCGATTGATTCTGGAAGGAGCCGAGAGAACCAAGTCAATGCATCTCCTTCTAGGGTTTCAGCGAACAACTGGCAAAGGCCGATATCACGTTCGTTTGTTGACGAGAATCGTGCTTTCGCCGCCATATTCTTGAAAGTAGTTAACTGAGAGCGGGATCTTTTGTACCGTTGTACGTTGGTAGTTTGAGTTTCTCCTTCTGTCAGACGTACGTATTCGTGATACGTGAAGTGAAAGGCGTCCTCTGAGTCTCTTTGATGATTCGGTCAATTTCTGGGCAGATCCTTTGACGATGTGAATCTCGACCTTGAGTTCTTTGAGGGTATATCTAAGTTCGTTCAACTGTTTCTCGACCTGGCTGCGGTTTGCTCCTCGAACAGGCGTTTCGTGGGCTTCCTCGTGGGATGTGCTGTTGGGATTATGTCCTGAAATCACATTGTACTTACTCTAACGATAGTTGTATGTCGAGATCAGACATGTTGTATGATACTGGGCGGTTGCAATGTTTTGCTAGAAGCCTCTTGCAGTCTGTAAGTTGTAGACTTACTACCAGTATCATATGATCCTATAGGGTCACACACCTAAGCAATCTGGAAGATTATATATGGGAATGATCATCATGGTGATGATCAAGATGATGCGTATTGGATACACATCAATATTGATAAAAGAGAGGTGTGTCGATCGACACAGTATGTGTGTCGATCGACACGGGATCGATTCCGAGACTGATGTTTCGGTTTATGACTTAGACTTTTTCGGTTAAAACCCGAAAGAAGGTTTAGTCATAACAGGTCATATATATAGGCTTATATGGTCGACCTGAACAACAAGCTATTCGTTTTTTATGATCAGAAAAGCAGAAACTCTCTCTACTCAATTCCCAGATCCGGCACTAGCATCCCGGCTTTCCAGGTTGTGTGCGTGTGGACTACGATAGAGGCGAGGCATCTGAATCGCTCCTGATCTCGTCTTACCTGATTCATCTTCCGCTGCCAGAACAAGGTAAACGCAAGATCCCTGATTCAATTACTTAAACCCTGAGATCCTAGGCTCGGAATTCAGACTTAGGGTTGCCTAATCGGATTAGGAACTGCTAGGAATTCCCAACAGTGGTATCAGAGCCTTAGAGTTTTATCATTGAATCAGCATGTTTAGTAGAATTTGATGATTTAAATTCGTTCATAAGATAGTATGAATAAGAACAGGTTAGATCGATTCAGATCGAAAACGATTCTGTGTTTTCGCAGAGTGTCGATCGACACACTAGGTGTGTCGGTCGACACAAAATGGTGAAATCGACAGACTCGGCGGCTAGGGTTTTTCGCGAAGAAAAACAGAAAGCATGCTGTGTCGATCGACAAAGGTTGAGTGTCGGTCGACACAGACCTTGCGATTGGTTAATCGGTTCAATTGGACTGGACCGGTGATCATGCTTGGTTAAGTCCGAACAGATCGGTTTAAATTGGATGAATTGGTTCAATTGGATTGAACTGATTATCTCAATTAGCATAAACCGATTGGTTAAAATCAGTTTGATTAGATAAAACGGTTCAATTGAATTGGTCTGATTATCACAATTAGTTGAAACTGGTTGAAACGGTTTGAATTGGATGAATTGATTCAATTGGATTTAACCAGTTATCTCAATTAGTATAAACCGATTTAAATAGTAAAGATCAGTTTGATCTGATAAGTCGGTTCAATTGGATTGGACCGATTATCAAAAACTGTATCCGGTTTAGGTCTATATCAACCGTCACACATGGGTTGTGTCGATCGACATGACCGATTCAATGAACCAGGTTAATTGGATTAACCGGTTATTGAAGTCCGGTTTTATTTGGTGGTGTCGATCGACAGACATGGTCTGCGTCGATCGAACATGTGCTCGCAATTCTGGTTATTGAACCTTGAATTTGCAGAAACCAAACTAGACTTAAACCTTGATCAAAGCTTAGCTTCAATATGGTCAACTGTCAAGACTCATTTCATGGTGTGATAGTCTAGCCAAGAGCTTGGTGTCCACAATTACGTGAGTAAGGCAGGTAATTATGTTGATGGACTTGCAGTGCTTGACATCAACAATTACATGACCTAAGAGATTGATATGCTAACCTTTCAGAGTTTAGTTTCCTCAACTAAATATCAAGTAACCTTGATGTCTTGCCCAAATCTTGTCTATTGTCAAGACTTGTGTCGTTTGTTGGATAGCCTTGGAGTCCTTGGTATCCACTACTACATGAGTAAGGCAGGTGATCATTGATAGACTTGCAGTGTGACTGTCAATGATCACAAGACTAAAGAGATTGGTTTACTTGACTGGGCCATCAGAAGTTCTGGGCCCAGAGACGTCAGAGTAGATGAGACATGGATCGTCTTATCTGCGACCAAGAGTTGTACTGGGTACAATTAGCAATGATTTGCTTACCTAGATAACTTAATTTTGGGTGATGACGAGTCGTCCACTCAGATTTTGGTGAAGTATGTGTCTTGGATCATTATATTCATTGAGGAAACATTGTTTGAATATAATGCGAGTTTTCTTATTAGATAAGACTTCTCATGGAATACATAACTAAATCTTTGTTTTTCTTGGATTTCAGCTTATGTCTGAGACTACTTTCTCATTGCGATCCGTCCTTGAGAAGGACAAGTTAAATGGATCAAATTTCCTGGATTGGTATCGGAATTTGAGATTAATCCTCAAGCAGGAGAGCAAGGACTATGTCCTTGAGAAAGCTCTTCCAGAAAGGCTTGGGACCAATCGCTCGAATGCAGTATATGATGCTTGGAATAAGCATTATATTGATGTGGTAGATGTGCGTGGTCTGATGTTGGCTACCATGAACTCAAACTTGAAAAGTCAATACGAGAACATGGAGTCGCCAATAGAGATGATCACCAGCCTGAAACTGAAATTTCAGGATCTGGCACGAGTTGAGAGATTCCAGATGGTGAAGTCTCTCACTGGGTGCAAGCTACCAGAGGATGCTACAGTAAGTCCTCATGTCATTAAAATGATGGGTTACATTGATAACCTGGGGAGACTGGATTGTCCTGTCAGCTTGGAGTTGGCTACTGACATCATTCTGCAGTCACTGCCGTCAAGTTATGATAAGTTCATAAAGAACTATATCAAGAAAGGCTTGACGAAGACGTTGACTGAGCTGCATGGCATGCTCAAGACAGCAGAGCAAAACATCAAAAAGGGTAAAAGATTTGAGAAATCTTGTTTAGACAAGGGTGATGGCAAGGCCGTTCAGGTTTGGAATCAGAATAAGCATGTGTCATCTTTTAAGCCAAAGTCAGGCCCATCTGATGTTGATAAATGCTGCTACTGTAAAGAGTTTGGGCATTGGAAGAGAAATTGCACTAAATTCTTGGAAGATTCACAAGAGATGGAGAAGATGTATGGTACTTCTTCTTCAGGTATTGTGTTATTATTTCAAGTTCTACGTGAGTATTGGATACTAGTTGTGGTACTGATATTTTTGAAATATGCAGGACCTAAGCGACAGTAGAACGTTGAAGAAAGGACAAGTGGAACTGCGTGTCTGGTATGAAGCAATGGTTGCTACATGAGCCGTAGAGATTCTCCACTTGTAGGAGCCTTTCATACTTGGTTTTAGAAATTAAGTAATTGCTACTATGTATTTGCCTTGTGCAGAGATGTCTTTCATTTTCTTGTAAGAATTTGGATGTTTTTCATTTTGATAAAAGACAAGTTTTGTTCTTTAGATCTTAATGAAATATTCTATGGTAGCACCCCGTTTGGAATGGGTTTTATATCTTAAGCCAATGTACGATTGTACATATAACGTAAATACCAAACGGTTTAAGTCTGATGACTTGAACGCAATTTTTCCTTAGCATAGTCGTTTTGACCATATAGAGTGAAGCGGATTCAGAAATTCCATAGTTTTGGACTCATTTGATTATTAATCATATGAGGTATGAATTCTGCTCACTGGGCCAAATGACTAAGGCCTTTTTAGCAGAGCTAAAAGAAAACGGGCCAGAGGCTTATTGGCTGAGCTAGTATGTATTTTGAACACTGGAATCGGGAATCGTCTTTGTCCGTCTAACCACTTTCAACTGGTTCGTCACTTCCTCAGTTCACCACAAACCTATCCTTAGTGTTTATCAAACATTTGGGATGTTTCTGGCAACTGTTCCGCGACTTTTACCGGAACATATTGGTATCTTCTTGTCATGCTTTATGCGTAAGCTGCATCTAGACGAGCGCAAAACACGGCATACATGATGGATTCTATTGCAAAAGCATAAGGAATCACACTCATACATACTAGCTCAGCCAGTGTTCAAAATGCGTGGTCGTGCTCAAACGAGGTGATTGTCAGTCGTTTGTTTTTATCAGTATATATCAGGATTTCGATGAACATGATATTGGCTATAATAAGGATGACACAGTCTCTTGCCTTATGCAATATCGAGATATAGAGACGAAAGGATTATAGGAATAGGTGATTCCAGTACAAGTGGGAGATTGTTGGGATTATGTCCTGAAATCACATTGTACTTACTCTAACGATAGTTGTATGTCGAGATCAGACATGTTGTATGATACTAGGTGGTTGCAATGTTTTGCTAGAAGCCTCTTGCAGTCTGTAAGTTGTAGACTTACTACCAGTATCATATGATCCTATAGGGTCACACACCTAAGCAATCTGGAAGATTATATATGAGAATGATCATCATGGTGATGATCAAGATGATGCGTATTGGATACACATCAATATTGATAAAAGAGAGGTGTGTCGATCGACATGGTATGTGTGTCGATCGACACGGGATCGATTCCGAGACTGATGTTTCGGTTTATGACTTAGACTTTTTCGGTTAAAACCCGAAAGAAGGTTTAGTCATAACAGGTCGTATATATAGGCTTATATGGTCGACCTGAACAACAAGCAATTCGTTTTTTGTGATCAGAAAAGCAGAAACTCTCTCTACTCAATTCCCAGATCTGGCACTAGCATCCCGACTTTCCAGGTTGTGTGCGTGTGGACTACGATAGAGGCGAGGCATCTGAATCGCTCATGATCTCGTCTTACATGATTCATCTTCCGCTGCCAGAACAAGGTAAACGCAAGATCCCTGATTCAATTACTTAAACCTTGAGATCCTAGGCTCGGAATTCAGACTTAGGGTTGCCTAATCGGATTAGGAACTGCTAGGAATTCCCAACATGTGCCTTGCTCGTGGCGATGGTGATCCCAGCGCGAGTCATGCTCTCAACGTGATCTGAACCCCGGTCGTGCCGAGATTCGTACTTGTTTCGTTCATATTCATCATCTAGGTCTATATGAGGCGAGTATCGCTCGTAATGCGAGCTATCTTGTATTTGACATGAGTCCCGCTTGGGTTCATTCGACTCCCGTTTTTGATGTGAGCCTCGCTCACGCTTATCCTCTTCATCTCGCCCTTGGCGAGAGTCTTTCTTGGGTTCGTTGTCCAGATCTTTCTCTTGGTACAGATCTCCTTCAGGCGTATCGTACATCAGTCGTCTAACGACTTTTTCCTTTGCCTTAGGAGGGACAACACGTTTGGATTTCCTCGACTGTTGATCGGAGCGAATTTTGTCATGCTCTATCTGCAACTGGTCGATTCTTTCCGAAAAACTCTTTTAGCAAATCGTTCTGGGAATCGATTTTGGCTATCAGAGTGGCTAGAACGGAGTCTTGGTCGACTTGTTCTGCCATATTGTCGACTGGCGGGATACGCGCGCCATCTCTTTGGGTGTTTCCAGACTTGGAGCCTCGTGGTGGTTTGTCGTTGAGTGCTCCGGTCTCTTCATCATCGTGATCACTTAGTTCGGGATCACTTCCTTCACAATCGACCTTGGGGTTGTCCCTGGATCGATGCCGTCGTTGTTTCCAGACATCTCGTGTTCAGAAATCCCCACAGTCGGCGTCAATTGTTGATTTCCTCAAACAAAATATATTTTGATTTTAAATATATCATAGTATTATTTATAATTTGTTAATTTTTCTATATGAGTTATTAGAAATATTAACATTTATGTGTTTAAGTCATAAATAAAAGTATTTGAAAGTTGAAGGACTAACTTGTAAATTAAAAGCTTACATCTATTATAGAGAAAAAAGTAGAGATCTCTATTTTAGAGCTAGAAATAAAGGTAGGTTAGAGTAGATTTTACTCTAAAATAGAGTTTAAAGGTAAATATAGAGATGAGTTGGAGCTGCCTTAGAGAAGATTTCTAGGGTTTTAAGAAAATCTATGAACTTCTTCCATTTCTTCTCCGGATTCCTTTTCATCTGAAATTTTAACAGCAACCCAATTTCTTTTATATTTCTTCTGACTATTATAGAAATCAGGATCAGAGCTTCCGCCTCACCGTCACTTTTCAGACGGAAAAGATTAAAAATAATGATTCACGGCGGAAGAAGCTAATTGATTTGCCTCTCCGTTTTCAGTTCATTCATTGGCTTATAAGTACCACTCAGATTTCTAAAAGAAAGAAAAAAAAAAAACTTTTTCTATGTTTCTTCGTTTCTCTAATCCATCATTTCGAAATTCAAGGAAAAAGAGCTCAAACCCTATGTTGCTCATGTTTTGAGCATACGACCAACATAGCTTTGTTTCTCACAACCTTCCTCTTTGCAATGCATCTTTAAGTTGATCTTAATGACTTCTTTAAGGATACTCTCAAATGTAAAATCCTCGAATGCAGACCGTGATAACCAAAAACGTAATCTCTAGCTAAACTTTTCACAAAAAGACTAGTTCTTGTTCAGTTAACAAATAAGGAGAAATATGAATTTACCTTGGTTTCTCTGAGTGAATTGGCAATGATGATTATATCATTAGAACATTTTGGTGGATATTTTGCATCCATTTTTCATATGTTGCAATTATTTTTCACCATTTTGTAGACTTCTAAGTGACGATTCCAGCGTCAAATTGCTATCAAGAGATCGAATGAGAAAACTGTAGTTTTCGTCAGAGACTGTCCAAATCACATTCTTAAAATTTAAAATAAAAAATCGAGAAAATATAAGATTTGAACTGCACAATCACACTCTTGCAAAACCGTGAGTATCATATCAAGATCTGAAACACAAGCTTTAGAAGCTAATATGGAATCACATAGTTTATTTAACCAAAAAACCTCTAGTCCACCAAATATGAACAAAGAATGCAAAGGAAATAGAGATAAGAAATCTCATCAAATATCCGTAGGAAATCTTTCTACTTCAAAATCTGACCCATGCTTGATCCCGAAAGTTGAGGAATTCAATCCAAATACCCATAACAAAATCTTCAGCCTATTCGGATTGAGAATCTCTATTTAGAGATTTGACTACACCAGAGCCGCACATAATACAATCTTCAAGAGCTCATATTACCTTCATATAAAGAGAGACACATGGCCACAAAAACACAGATTAAGGTTTAAGTGAAATTTGCACAAAATAATTAATGCTGAAATGAAATATTCACAAAATTCTATTTAGAAAGAAGCACAAATGTGGATTGTAGTGACTTACATTGTTGAATGCGGTAGACACAGAACATGTTCTACTTCTCGCTTGAGACTTGGGGTATGTAATGGAAATCACCATATTGTTTCGAAACATGAGAAATAGAGTAAATTGGGGATTAGGGATTTAAAAACTTTCATAGTTGAAATCGAGTTCTTAAAAGAACAAATTGTGAATCGATTCTCAGTTTGGAGCCTACAGGTTTGGTAATCAATCAAACTATACTGTAGGTTTTTTATGTATTCAAATTTTGAAATAATTAATAAAAACGTTATTAAACCTAAATATCATTCTACTCCTCTTTCTTCAATGGTTACTTCCTTTGTATTTCTTCTATAAAACTTTAAAAGTCATTGTGTAAAGTTAACGTTAATGTTTTGAAACAATATAAAATTTAGCTAACCATGGTTGAAACAATAAAAGACAGTTGTCGTTGATGTTGATGATAAAGTAATAACAATAAACTTAATTTTTATGTTGTTGTCAACAATAAACTTAAGTTAATCTAACACAAATTTGAAATTTATATACCTAATCACTTGTTTACATAATTACATATTTCCAGAGTCGTAAGAACCATGTCACAATTGGGGGGAAAAACGATCACCAATCACTACTCTTACATGGTAGAAGATGCTTAAGTTGTTAGAAAATGAAATAGTGTTGATATTATGATGGCTTCTTTAAACTCTTCTAACTTGTGGGGACATGTTAGAATTTGAGAGTAATGAAGGCTATGAGTGATACTCGGTAGTATTGATAGCAATGCTGCGTATGAGATAAATAAAGTTTTAGA
Source organism: Orychophragmus violaceus (assembly GCA_030180135.1). NCBI lineage: Eukaryota > Viridiplantae > Streptophyta > Magnoliopsida > Brassicales > Brassicaceae > Orychophragmus > Orychophragmus violaceus. The sequence goes on from CM058240.1 coordinate 73,439,144, forward strand.
ATGATTACTTGATTTAAGAGATTGTAAAATAAATGAATCTAATGATGGAGAGGCTTTGATATACCTTCGAGTATATCTTCTTATAAATGATTGTTTCAAGTTGATACAATTTACTAAACAAGTTTGTAGATCTGAATGATCCAATTTTTTTTTATTATGATGGAATTATCTTATATCCTATTAACAAAGATGTTGACATGATTAGGAATTAGCAATTATATGCTATATTTGCTATCATGTATTAATGTTTTTCATTTTTAATTATTTTTATTTGCACACTTACAAACACACATAAATAAAATTAAATGCCGAAAGTATCAAAAATATTTAATGATAATAAAAACTAAAAAACAAAAGAACACATAAATAAAATTATATAACTTAAAAATACTCAGGAAAATAAAATAAAATTTTTATACTCTGAAAACTTAAATAACTAAATACACAAAACGAAAAAATAAACAATAAAAACAATTAAAAAACTTGAAAAAATAATATCTAACTAATACCGAGAGCTCGAATCAAAATCTACTAGTACTAATTGGCATTACAAAGACTAATTTACTGTGAAGCAACCGTGGTCTAGTGGTCAAGTGGTTAATGCTTTACACCGGCAGGTACTGGGTTCGAATCCCCGAAGGCGCAGTTTTACAAGATTAATGGAGGCAAGCTTATAAGGAAGTTTTCAGAAGCAGGTGGAGCCGTTGATCGTGACCATTGATGGATTCTCATAGAACGGAGGTAGTATTATCTGTTAAATTGTCCTTGTAATAGTTCTCATAATTTGTATCAGCGTTAAAAAAAAAAAAAAAGACTAATTTACTATGCCACGTGTATAACTCACGATGCATATTAATACACACTAACAATATACACCTACACGCAGCAGATAATCAGTTGGCGAGAAAAATCTTAAAAAGAATACGAGATATTTTTATTTGGACCTTTATATACCCCCTAAACCCTACTCCTTCGCTATGTTCTCCTCATTTCCTCTGCCTCTTTTCTTTTAGCAAAACCCTAGTTTCGAAGCTTTACTCACCAGGTACCGATTTACTCCATTTTCTCTTTTATATTCGTCCTTGTTCGCTTCATAATGCTTTTGATTTATATATTTCATAGTAATTTCGTTATCGTGAGTCCGATTCGTCATTAATGGATCGGCAGCTTGGGAGTACACTTTCTGTTTTGATTCTAGATCTACTAGGTTAAGATCTGCGCAAACAGTTCTCGTTAGATTGAGATTGGTGGTGATTTTATAGTCTCTAAAGGTTTAGGGTCCTTGTTGATTGATTCTTTTATTACGGTTGATTTTAATGTGGAATTTTTGTTATAAAGTTGTGTAGAAATGGCTTTCTGCAAAAGTCTCTGTGGTCTATTGAGACAAGGTGTGGTTTCTCAGACCGGAAATGTTCCGGTTCAGACTATGCTCGGTTCTCTCCGGTACATGTCTACCAAGCTTTTCGTCGGAGGTAAAAATCTTGTCTTTCTCTCCTCTTATGAAATTAGAGAGTTTCGCAGTGCTAGTGCTTTACCCTGTGTGCTATCGATTGATTGTTTCAGGTCTCTCATGGGGAACTGATGACCATTCCTTGAGGGAGGCTTTTGCTAACTTCGGTGAAGTGGTCGATGGTAAGTATTGGTTCAACGTTAAACAGTTTTGTTACATTGATCGAAGAGTTTTAAAAAAAAAAAATTTGTGCAGCTAAAGTCATCGTTGATAGAGAAACAGGAAGGTCAAGAGGTTTTGGATTTGTCAACTTCACTGATGAGACCGCTGCCAATGCTGCCATTTCAGAAATGGATGGAAAGGTTTTTTTATTCGAGTGCTTGATAGTATTCTTTTGAAATGGTAATTGTTTGTGTTTTTAATACTTGACTTAATGCTTTGGGGTTCTGTAATTTCAGGATTTGAATGGTCGTAACATTCGTGTGAATGTTGCTAACGAAAGACCAAGTACTCCCCGGTATGGTGGAGGTGGTGGTTACGGAGGTGGTGGTGGAGGATACGGAGGTGGTGGTGGAGGATACGGAGGAGGTGGTGATGGTGGCGGTTACTAAACAGTGGAGAGCTTCTTGTGAAGAAAACTCGATGGTTTCTGTTTAGTTGGTTTCTTAAATTGAATCTTGAGTTACAAAACGTGAATGGGATTTGTTGAAGCTCATTTAGTCATTTCTCGGTTTTTGTCAGCAATTTGGTTGAATATTTTGTTGCCCGCATTAGGTGCAGATATTGCCGGTTAATACCTCTTAATCCTATCCTCCTAATCCTTTATAGAATAAATCCAACAAAGAAATTTGATAATATCAAATTTTGCTGTGAAATGATGAAACCTTCCGACTTACTGAGATTCTTTTGACCTTTTTATTCTTTGCAACCCTTGAAAGTTTATTAAATGAGCATATTTAAATTGATCGGAACTGGGAAGTTTCCACCACTGTAAAAAGCTAATTGACAACCATCAAAACATCTGATCCATTCACACTTTCGTGGACAACAACCAACTGAACTTTCTAGAGACTTTATGGAGATGTTCTCCCGATCAGCGAAGGATGTTATCTATAGTAGTGGTAGGAATTCCGTTCACCACTATCAGATTCTCGCGCTGCTGACTTTGCAAGTAAAAGAAGAACCGAGATCAACCTGTTAAATCGGTGAAAAAACAAAACAAAATCCATTACGACGGAAGAAGAAATCCGTCAAATCAGAAGAAAGTAATCCAACCAAGATTGGAAGTTATAAACAAAACAAAAAACTGGCGAAGCTTGTGTTGGATTATGGAGCTCAAAAATAGAAGAGAGAAAGCTTTTAGGGAGTTGGATTATATACACATGTACCATTCTCTTGGCTCTCTAGAGATAACAAACATTAACATACCCACATATTTTTGTAAATGCATCTCAAGGGACGATAAAATATTATCGGGCGGGTTTTTTTTGTGAATAAAATGTTAAATTAAATTCAAAAAATCCTTGTGCAGCTTATAGATTATTGAATTTGAAACTTAAAGACAATATTTGACGGAAAAGAGCTTTTCTTCGAACAGATTTTCAGCCGTGTGAAGTCTTGCTCCAAACCAAATTTGTAGTCCCTCTTCGTGTCTTCTATCTCCCATGGATCGAATGAAGAGTAGTCGAGCTCTCATTTGATGGTCAAGTTGTTTGATAATGGTGGATGGATGTTTTTTGTTTTCCTCCATGATGCCTTTGATTCCTCTCACTCCATATCGAATGAAACGTTGCTTGGAACATATATTTGGCGATGAAGTGCTGCGTTTTCCCCAAGTTTCGACCAATGAGGCAGTTGAGTATTTCAGTCCAATCTTTCGAGTAATTATCTCCCAATACAATCCTCATTAGAGCTGACCATACCTCATCCGAGAAGTTACAAATGAAGAACATGTGGTCTCTTGTCTCCATCCCTTCTCCACATAACGTACAAGAGGTGTCAGCTCCCACATTCCAGGATCTCACTCAATCTCGATTTTCTAGAACAAATCTTGCATGTTCTATTTGTAAAACTTGCATTTAGCATATACATGCATGTATATATGCATTTTGGAGAAGATTAGAGCAAAGTAGCATGAAGAGATAATAATCAAAGCCTCTGACAACCATGCGTAGTGGCCAGGCGATGTCGTTTTTATTCCCCCGAGAGTTAGAGAGGGCTATACGCAACGGCCAGGCGACGTCGCCGTGATTTAGCCTAGATTTGGAGCGGCTAGATGCAGTGGGTCCTTGGCCGCTAAATTTCATGCGGAAGCAGCAGCGGGCATGTGAAGCAAGGTCTGTGGCCGCTGGATTTTACGCGGGGCCGCTGAGGCAGGTGCAGCGGAATCCAAAATCTGTGGTCGATTTGTCACTAAATAAGGTCAACACTCCCCCTTTGATTAGACATTTTACCCAGATTTTTCTTGGCCGACGCACGTTTGTTGTATTGACCCAACTCATTTTTAGACTTGTATAAAAAGATTTTTAGGCCAAAATTCCTAATCATCTTTTATCTTATCTCTTATATAAAACCTAAACTCCATTGGAGATTTCTTAATTTTATGCAATATCGTTTTGATATCTTTAGTTTCTTTTGTTAATCTCTTTTCTCTACAATGATTATGAAAAGTAATATCATGTGTATTTGTGTTTCCATGTTGATTAGTGAGTAGTCACGGCCCTTGGCCGATACAGCCCGTGCGAGTACAACGAGAGATGCCGAGCTAGCCAGTGCCTCCTCCAACGATCTGCGCGAGTCGTACTCGGCCATGAAGAATGCATGAAGGATACGATCAAGCCACATGAAGCTCAGAGAGGATTTCAACCGTGCCATGGAGATATTAATCACATAAAGCAGCATAAGAGATATTACAAAGCATTTGGACCAGTTGGCCATGAGAATTGTCGAGACAGGCCGCTAAGAAGCTATCGAGCCATCCGACCAAACCTAAGGCATTTTCCATCAAGAAGACCAATCAAAAGACATTCAGGGCCACACGCCCATACATGGCCCAACCATTTGGCTCAGCCTAACAACCGAATGACCCATGATCAAGACCGACGGCCCATCCGCGATCTTCACCATTCAAGCCGTCGAGCCTTGGACCGTGCAAATCTCTTTGGCCAAAGTTTATACTCTTTTTATCTTAGTATGATTTTATCCCAATGGATTATTTTCACTAAAGTTTTTAATGAGGTAATCCAAGGTCCAATTCATGAGAAGAGACACAAAGTCCATTCCACTTCTTTGCCTTTATTATTTAATTTCTCAAGACTTGTTTCCCTTTGCAAACAAATAAAACAAAAAAAATTTAGAGAGTTGCTTATGTACGAAATCACAAGTTTTGTCAACAAAGTAAAGATTCCAAAGAAGCCTTAATTCACTAGAAATCCGAATTTGATTTGAAATTGTTGATTCTCAAGAAAATCTATCTTAAATCAAACCCAAATCAAACGATGAAACATAACCTACCTTTCTGTAAGCATTAACGTCAAGGCCATCAAAGACGAGATCAACCAAATCTCTCTTCAGAAACTTGATTGTGGCAGTTCTCTTCCTCCAAAGAACATCGATCCAATTCTTAGTCAGCTTTATAAGTGGTTTTCTGCCGAGTCAAACCATACAATCAAATCGATTCGCTCAACAAAAAATTAAGATAAAGAGTAAAGGTGGGAACTTTAATGAGAGGGGGAAATCCGTATCAACAAAGAGAGAGAGAGAGAGAGAGAGAGAGAGAGAGAGAGAGAGAGAGAGAGAGAGAGAGAGAGAGAGAGAGAGAGAGAGAGAGAGAGAGAGAGAGAGAGAGAGAGAGAGAGAGAGAGAGAGAGAGAGAGAGAGAGAGAGAGAGAGAGAGAGAGAGACCCCTTGAGCCTGGTGAGAAAGCTCATATGAAAGTCATGTCGATTGTGTGAGAACTATGTTTGAAGAAGATGAAAGAGGCTATAGAGAGAGAATTATGTTGATCTAATGACATATAGCTTGGATAGCTAGGATTGGATTTTCCAATCAACCATTTATCCATTATATCATTAATCTATTTATAGCCAATTTTATCCATTAAGATCCATGACTTGGATTGGACTCAGTTTATCAATAAAACTTTATCCATTTTTATATTTCTACCAACTTTTTTTTTCATTAAAACTATTTATCCATTTTATCATTAAATATTTATACATAATTTTTTTATCCATTAAGATCTATGGTTTGGATTGGACTGGGTTTATCAATAAAATTTTATACATTTTGATAGTTCTACCAACAACTTTTCAGACTTACAAGAAAGTGACAGCTATTTTTCTAGATTAGAAAGTTGAATACCAGTTAAAATTGAATGGTAGCATGAGACACTTTTAGGGCTTTCAAACTCATGTCTTGGACCCATGTTCTGCGCCAAGTAGTTCATATACAAGGGGGGACTATCTTCAATCTTATCTCCCACACTTATTATCCAAACTTCCACTGACCAATTCGAGTATGCACAAGGAAAGCTTAAAAACACAGTTTTTAGACAATCTTGAATAAAGCTTCTGACTATTTTGTGTAGTAGACAATGTCTTCTATTTTCTAAATGACATTCGTCCATTTAAAAGAAAAAGTTTCACAGGCTTTACGAATGTTGATAAGCTTTTCAGCTTTTTCTTTCTCCAGCATAAGCATATCATCTGAGTTTTTATTGGGCATAACATTCAAAGCTTATTTTGGCTCATTCAAATAGTGTATTTGTCTACTTAATGATGCATTCGAATAATTCTACACGTGAAACGTGAGTATAGTCAACTTTGTTTCATAGCTGAAACCTTGATAAATGGGACATGACTAGGATGTTTCGTAGCAGAAAACATATATCCCCACTGACTTATTTCGTGAACTTGAGATTTTCTTACGAGGTAGATGGAATAAAATAAAAATAGATCGTTGAATACCTTCTGAAAAGTAAATGACTACTTTGAGTATATGCCGAAAATGTCAAAGAATAGCCAACTACTACAACACTTTGTAAAGTAGACCATGACAGAGAGATAAATAGGACAAATCACGGCGGCTCCGATCCGAGCAGCAACTTCCGGGCGATTAATCATCCCTCCGCGCCGACTTCTAGAATAGGGGGTTATACACATCTTTATAGTATTTATCTACATGAAATTGTTGTGTATATATATATATATATATATATATATATTTTTTTTTTTAAATGATGTAATTGATCTTATCTAAATATTTAACTATGGTTATCTAAAAGTTAAATTAGCTCTACTGACATGGTATCACATTTCATGATTGAAAATTATATTATGGTAATTTATATGTTTCCATATAGTTAACTATTTGTAATTAAGTGAACAAAATTTAAATACTAATTAACTATATTTACAAATAGATCGAGTATAATTAAGATTGATTATCAATTATAGCGCACTACTTTTGTCAACTGTTAATCTTTTGTAATTTACATGTTTCACATATAGTTAACTATATTTAATTAAATGAACAAAATTTAAACAAGAATTAGTTTGGGCGTCAAACATAGTAGACTATCTTTTGTCACGCATGCTATCTACAATCAATATGAAGCTTCATTGGACCATCGAGATATGAGTGAGATCGAAAAAGAGGCCAGTGAAGATTTTGAGAGGATCATGGATGGATATTGTGGAGATGTGAGCGAAATCGAAAAAAGAAAATTCCTTCAGAGAATATCAACTAGACAAATTCGGTTAAATTTTCTTCACACAAAAAATCGAGGTTTGTGTTTGACTTCATTCCTTCACGATGTTTCTTCCCGTCGATTTAGTTATGTTCTATAAACCAGTCAAATCCATTCTAACGCCACTGTCTCTAGGCCCCACTCCCACTCTCGGACGTGGGCCCATCCTCATCTGAAGGCCGTGTGTTAGTTTAGGAGCCTCAAAAGATTTGTTTATTGACCTTACAATCACCATACGATCTTTCTACATGCTATGTTGTAACACCCCCTTCCTTTTTTCCGCTGACCGACGAGCTGACCGGCCAACAATCAAACAAGAACATCACCGTTCGTACTCGTGCAGTAAACAGAAAGGAGTTTATATGTTCAGAGTCGGAGATAGTTCAACCGGAGTAAAAAACTGAAGGAATTTCTAGCAGTTCCTAATCCAATTAGGCAACCCTGGTCTGAATTCCAAGCCTAGGATCTAGGGTTCATGTAATTGAATCTATCAGATCTCAGATTTACCTGGTAATAAGCAGCGGAAGGTTTTGCAGATAATCGAGATCTAGAGCGCCTCAAATGTTGCGCCTCTACTGGTATCCACACGCACACAAACTGAACAGAAGGGATGCTAGGGCCTTTAGAGATCAGATCTCTCAAGAGGTTTCTGTTTATTTTCTGGTGGCTGTAAATTAGGTTAGAATCGAGTTTAGGTCGACCATATATCTTATATATGTCGACTTAAACCACAACGGAATTAACCAACGATTAAACCGAATTAATCTTGGTAATCCGCGAGTTGTGTCGACCGACACACTCTTTGTGTCGATCGACACTGCCGATCTGTGTCGACCGACACACTTATTGTGTCGATTGACACTGCCCAGAAACTTGGTATTGAATGCATATCAAATATGCATTCACCCGATCATTACATTAATGATCAACCTCATATACAACGTCCAGTTTGCTTAGGTGTGTGACCCTGTAGGATCATATAACACTAGCAATGAGTTCTAAACTCATTGATCATAAGTGGCTTCTAGCAAAGCATTATGACTGCCCAGTGTCATATGATTGTCTCATCTCGACAATACGACTTTCACTTGGAGTAAATACAATAGATTTCAGGACATTCCCAACAATCTCCCACTTGTACTGGAATCATCTATTCCTTTAATCCCTTCGTCACTATATCTCGATCTGGCATAAGGCAAGATCTGTGTCACCCTTATTTAGCCAAGATCATGTTCATCGAACTCCGATTTATACTGACAAGACAAACGACTGACAATCACCTCGTTTGAGTGTGGCCACACATTTCTCAGTATCAAATCTTCGATGGGCCCTGAAATATTTATCTCCTGTTATATAGGAGGGACAAATCCCATCTTGTTCCATCCCTGTTTCTTCACTCGCTTCATGATACGCCCAATCAATGCCTTTATAGTCACCAGTTACGGCTGACGTTTGACAAGGTTAAAGCGGACCAATTCACATGTAAGAAAACATGATGAACTCAGGTTTAAGGACTATACTCTATAGTCGTAATGAAAACTCTCATGACACTTATATAACTATCCCGTAGAGTTCTCATCAGTGGGTCATGTCCGATCCTGTGTTCTCCAACACACATCTATGTGATTGACTTTAATACTCTTATTAATGACTCCATGAAACTTAGTCATCAGTCACCTCACATACTAGTCTCACGCGGTTGTTAACGTCCCACTTTAACAACCTCGACCAGGGACCAACATAATTTATGTCATTTATTATCTATAGGGTTTCATGATCAAGTCACATACTTGATGACCTATAAAATGTCATAAATTAGTTTGGGACTATTATTTAATAACCATTATTAAATAATACAGATGTCAGATTTCAATAACATAATCAAATTATGTTTATACGAACATCATATCATAACTAAAGTTAACAACAACGACTCCCACTAAAATTAATATCACATCTTAAGACATCTAATGCCTTTAGCAGTAGCCTGACCCTCATTCGCCCTTGCTCAGCGTGTGTCGAAAGACACTGCGTCTTGCAAACAGTAATACCAAGAGTCATTTGCACGAAGCCCTTCTTGGAATCATGCATACTGGACCTGTGCAAGACCTTATCACCATAAGTGTCTTGACACAATCCAATTAGCTTGTCCAATCTATCTCCATAGATTCTTATTCCAAGAATGTATACGGTTTCTCCCATAATTTTATCGAAAAACAACTTTCGAGTCAGGTCTTAATAGACTGAAACGATGGAACTTCATTTCCGAGAAGTAGTATCATACAATACTAGAAATGCAACTGCGCTCCCACTATTCCTCTTGTAAACACACAGTTCCTCTTCATTCATGACGAAGTCAAACCTTTTGACTGCTTTATCAAAACGAAGATTCCAACTCCGAGATGCTTGCTTCAATCCATAAATGGATCGGCGAAGCTTGCATATCTTCCTAGCTTCATTAGGATCAATAAAAACTTCAGGTTGTGTCATGTACACATCCTTTTCCAGAATTCCATTAAGGAAAACTGTTTTCACATCCATCTGCCAGATCTCATAACCATTATGAGTGGCGGTTGCTAGGAGAATCCGAATGGACTTTAAGCATGTTGACTGGGGAATAGGTTTCTTCATAGTCAACACCATGAATTTTCTTGAAACCTTTTCCACCAATCCAGCTTTGGATATCACCATTCACATCAATTTCCTTTTGAAAATCTATTTACACTCAATGGTTTTTGCACCATCGGGTAAATCGACCAAAGTCCACATTTGGTTCTATGACATGGATCCCATTTCGGATTCAGCGGCTTTCAGCCATTTTCGAAGTCAAGGCCCATCATTGCTTCTTCAAAATTCGCAGGCCCGTCACTTTCAATGATCAATAGATCACGGCAATTGGTTACGAGAAATCCACATTTCTCGGGTTCGTGATGGATCCTTTCGGATCTGCGAGCTTCAGTTTTGTGTAAAAGTCGCGCACATATCTCATATGTATACTTTTACCACGACCTAATTAACCAAGATTTAAACCGTAGTTAATTAAGTCGTAAACCAAAATATTTTGATTCACGATCTGTGTCGATCGATACAACTTTTGCGTCGATCGACACTTCTTCATAAACTCGCATTTGACTGTATATCGAATATACATTCACCAGATCCTTGCAAACCTCAGGCACCACACTTGCAGGTTCTACAACTCTTTGTAGATCCAACTGCTGCTCTTCCTCATCAGGTTGAGCAGTCTCCTGTGATTTTCGAATTTCTTCGAGTTGTACTTTTACTCCCACTGTTCTTCTTGGAAAGAAAGTCTTTCTTAAGAAAACATAGTTCCAAGCAACAAACATTTTGTTCTCGAACTGGTTGTAAAAGTAACATGCCTTGGTTTTGTTAGGATAACCAATGAAGTAGCACTTATCAGATTTGGGTGTGAGCTTATTAGAGATTAAACGTTTTATATAAGTCTCACAACTCCAAATCTCCATGATGGATAAATCAGAAACATTTCCATTCCACATCTCATGTGGTATCTCTGTAACTGATTTTGATGGAACCCTATTTAGTGTAAACGCAGACGTTTCTAGAGCGTATTCTTAGAAGGATAATGGAAGATCTAAGTGACTCATCATCAATCGAACCATATCTAATAAAGTCTGATTCAGGAGGAGTGAATTGTGAAACACTTTCACAATCTCTCAGATGATCACTAAATTCTTGACTTAAGTATTCACCTCCATGATCTCATCGTAGAGCTTTAATACCTTTTCCAAATTGATTATGTACTTCATTTTGGAACTCTTTGAACTTTTCAAAGATCCTGACTTATGTCTTATTAATAAGACTTAACCGTACCTACTGTAATCATCAGTAAAGGTAATGAAGTACTGAAAGTTTCCTCTAGCACTTGTGCTCATCGGGCCATACACATCCGTATGTACAAAGCCCAATAAGTTACTGGCCCTTTCATTTTGTTCGTTCGCGACCTGTATCGACCGACGCACCGTTTGTGTCGATCGACACTACCTTTTGTTGAAAGGTGCCTCCGTCATTTTACCCAATAAAACAAGATTCACTTTACTCATTATGATTCATAATCAGATGAGCCCAATAGCCCATCACTATGGAGCTTCTGAATCTGTTTCTCATTTATGTGGCCTAAAACGACAATGCCAGAGAGAAGTTTGATTCGTATCATTTGACTTGAATCTCTTGGTATTAATGTTATAGTTAGGCACATTCTTGTTTAGAACATAAAGTCCATTCTCTAATGGATTGCTACTATAAAATATATCATTGTAATCAAATGAATAACACTTATTCTTAATTTGAAAACTGATATCCTTCCATATCCAAACAAGGAATAGAAATAATCTTTCTGCTCATAGCAGGTACATAGTAGCAGTTTTAAGTTCAAAACATGTCATAAAAGAAAACAAATGAAATACTCCTACGGCTAATGCAGCAACTCTTGCTCCATTTCCCATGCGTAGATCCACTTGTCCTTTCTCCATAGTCCTACTTTTGCTCAGGCCCTGCACATTTTCACAAAATATGAGTACCACAGCTGGTATCAAATACCCAATAAGTAGAACTATAAGAAGTAACATTTACTTCTATAACATAAATACCTGAAGAAGAAGTCTCGTACGTCTTCTTCAGCTTCTCATAATCTTCCATGAATTTATTGCAGTTTCTTTTCAAATGCCCATAACCATTACAATAATGGCACTTAACATCTTCAGAAGGACTGGTTTTAACTTCGGAGCATGGCCAGACTCGCTTGGATTCACAATCGAGCTCGTCTTACCATCAACTTTGTTCTTACCAAGTTTCTTAAACTTTTTACCCTTTTGTACCATAAGGACATTTGGGGTGTCCTTCTTGATGTTAGGTTCAACAGTCTTAAGCATCCCATGCAATTCAGTCAACGTCTTCGTCAAGTTGTTCATGTTATAGTTCATAACAAATTGATCATAGCTTGACGGCAGTGACTGCAGAATGATGTCAGTAGCCAACTCTTGGCTAATGGGACAATCCAGTTTCCCCAGGTTATCAATATAACCCATCATCTTAATGACATGAGGACTAACTGGTTCGCCATTTGGTAGCTTGCACTCAATCAGAGATCTTACCGTCTGGTATCTCTGAGTTCGTGCCTGCTCCTGAAACATACTTTTCAGGCCAGTGATCATCTCTATTGGCGACTCCACGTACTCATATTGCTTCTGCAATTCCGAGTTCATGGTAGCCAACATGAGACAACTCACATCCACCGCATCATTAGAATGCTTATCCCAAGCATCCTTATCTGACTGCCAGGCATTGGCTCGGTACTTCTTGGGGAGAACTTTCTCAAGGACATAGTCCTTTTTCTCCTGTTTGAGAACAATTCTCAAGTTCCGATACCATTCAAGAAAGTTTGATCCATTTAACTTGTCCTTCTCAAGGACGGATCGCATGGAGAAATTGTTACGATGGTTTGTGCTAGACATAGCTGGAAAAACAAGGGAGGTTTAGTTATGATGTTCAAGAAATGAGAAGTCTTAACTATTAAGAAAACTCGCATTATATTCAAACAATGTTTCCTCAGATGAATATAATGATCCAAGACCCATACTTCACTAAACTTGAGTGAGCCACTGGCTATCACCCAAATTTAGCTATCTAGGTAAGCAACAACTTTGCTAGTTATATCCAATATAACTCTTGGTTGTGGATCGACATCTCATGCCCAATCCACCTAATGTCTCTGAGCCCAAAACGATTTTGATGGCCCAGTAAAGTAAACCAATCTCTTCAGTCATGTAATTGTTGATGTCTTGCACTGCAAACCCATCAACACGATTACCTCCTGCCTTACTCATGTAATTGTGGACATCTCGCACTGCAAGTCTATCGCACAATGAAATGAGTCTTGACAGTTAACAAGATTGGAAAGACATCAAGCATCACTTGATATTTGATTGAGGAACAGAACTATTTAAAACGTTCAGTTTTATTATGTTTTAATTCTTCTAATTAATTGATTTATCTTGCTTTGGTTCTGTGATTACAGGTTCCATAACCTAAACCATCGAATCTCATGTCGACCGACACTACTTTAGTGTCGATCGATGCAAAATAACCAAAACAATCCGCGATAACCGATCAATCCAATTGATCCGGTTTTGAATACTGGTCAGTGTCGATCGATACCAACCTAATCAAACCAATCGCAATTAAATCATTCACAGTTTTCAACCATCATTAACCAAGCTCGATAACCGGTCCAATCCAATTGAACCGATTTATCAATTTCGCGAGGTTGGTGTTGACCGACACAACTCTTGTGTCGATCGACACTAGGCGAAAACAATTTTATTCGGGTTATCCTTTTGTGTCGACCGATACCGGATTGGTGTCGATCGACACAAGGCGATAAACCCTAATCGTTTTTCAAGCAAAAAACCTAGAAACTAGATTTTCATGAAAACGAATTTTAGCAAGTTTGTATCAACCATACACAGATTCAGATTCAACTAATCTAATCAACATGCTACAGATTCAATGGAACCCTAAAGCTCTGATACCAATGAAGGAATTTCTAGCAGTTCCTAATCCAATTAGGCAACCCTGGTCTGAATTCCAAGCCTAGGATCTAGGGTTCATGTAATTGAATCTATCAGATCTCAGATTTACCTGGTAATAAGCAGCAGAAGGTTTTGCAGATAATCGAGATCTAGAGCGCCTCAAATGCTGCGCCTCTACTGGTATCCACACGCACACAAACTGAACAGAAGGGATGCTAGTGCCTTTAGAGATCAGATCTCTCAAGAGGTTTCTGTTTCTTTTCTGGTGGCTGTAAATTAGGTTAGAATCGAGTTTAGGTCGACCATATATCTTATATATGTCGACTTAAACCACAACGGAATTAACCAACGATTAAACCGAATTAATCTTGGTAATCCGCAAGTTGTGTCGACCGACACACTCTTTGTGTCGATCGACACTGCCGATCTGTGTCGACCGACACACTTATTGTGTCGATCGACACTGCCCAGAAACTTGGTATTGAATGCATATCAAATATGCATTCACCCGATCATTACATTAATGATCAACCTCATATACAACGTCCAGTTTGCTTAGGTGTGTGACCCTGTAGGATCATATAACACTAGCAATGAGTTCTAAACTCATTGATCATAAGTGGCTTCTAGCAAAGCATTATGACTGCCCAGTGTCATATGATTGTCTCATCTCGACAATACGACTTTCACTTGGAGTAAATACAATAGATTTCAGGACATTCCCAACAATCTCCCACTTGTACTGGAATCATCTATTCCTTTAATCCCTTCGTCACTATATCTCGATATGGCATAAGGCAAGATCTGTGTCACCCTTATTTAGCCAAGATCATGTTCATCTAACTCCGATTTATACTGACAAGACAAACGACTGACAATCACCTCGTTTGAGTGTGGCCACACATTTATCAGTATCAAATCTTCGATGGGCCTTAGATATTTATCTCCTGTCATATAGGAGGGACAAATCCCATCTTGTTCCATCCCTGTTTCTTCACTCGCTTCATGATACGCCCAATCAATGCCTTTATAGTCACCAGTTACGGCTGACGTTTGACAAGGTTAAAACGGACCAATTCACATGTAAGAAAACATGATGAACTCAGGTTTAAGGACTATACTCTATAGTCGTAATGAAAACTCTCATGACACTTATATAACTATCCCGTAGAGTTCTCATCAGTGGGTCATGTCCGATCCTGTGTTTTCCAACACACATCTATGTGATTGACTTTAATACTCTTATTAATGACTCCATGAAACTTAGTCATCAGTCACCTCACATACTAGTCTCACGCGGTTGTTAACGTCCCACTTTAACAACCTCGACCAGGGACCAACATAATTTATGTCATTTATTATCTATAGGGTTTCATGATCAAGTCACATACTTGATGACCTATAAAATGTCATAAATTAGTTTGGGACTATTATTTAATAACCATTATTAAATAATACAGATGTCAGATTTCAATAACATAATCAAATTATGTTTATACGAACATCATATCATAACTAAAGTTAACAACAACGACTCCCACTAAAATTAATATCACATCTTAAGACATCTAATGCCTTTAGCAGTAGCCTGACCCTCATTCGCCCTTGCTCAGCGTGTGTCGAAAGACACTGCGTCTTGCAAACAGTAATACCAAGAGTCATTTGCACGAAGCCCTTCTTGGAATCATGCATACTGGACCTGTGCAAGACCTTATCACCATAAGTGTCTTGACACAATCCAATTAGCTTGTCCAATCTATCTCCATAGATTCTTATTCCAAGAATGTATACGGTTTCTCCCATAATTTTATCGAAAAACAACTTTCGAGTCAGGTCTTAATAGACTGAAACGATGGAACTTCATTTCCGAGAAGTAGTATCATACAATACTAGAAATGCAACTGCGCTCCCACTATTCCTCTTGTAAACACACAGTTCCTCTTCATTCATGACGAAGTCAAACCTTTTGACTGCTTTATCAAAACGAAGATTCCAACTCCGAGATGCTTGCTTCAATCCATAAATGGATCGGCGAAGCTTGCATATCTTCCTAGCTTCATTAGGATCAATAAAAACTTCAGGTTGTGTCATGTACACATCCTTTTCCAGAATTCCATTAAGGAAAACTGTTTTCACATCCATCTGCCAGATCTCATAACCATTATGAGTGGCGGTTGCTAGGAGAATCCGAATGGACTTTAAGCATGTTGACTGGGGAATAGGTTTCTTCATAGTCAACACCATGAATTTTCTTGAAACCTTTTCCACCAATCCAGCTTTGGATATCACCATTCACATCAATTTCCTTTTGAAAATCTATTTACACTCAATGGTTTTTGCACCATCGGGTAAATCGACCAAAGTCCACATTTGGTTCTATGACATGGATCCCATTTCGGATTCAGCGGCTTTCAGCCATTTTCGAAGTCAAGGCCCATCATTGCTTCTTCAAAATTCGCAGGCCCGTCACTTTCAATGATCAATAGATCACGGCAATTGGTTACGAGAAATCCACATTTCTCGGGTTCGTGATGGATCCTTTCGGATCTGCGATCTTCAGTTTTGTGTAAAAGTCGCGCACATATCTCATATGTATACTTTTACCACGACCTAATTAACCAAGATTTAAACCGTAGTTAATTAAGTCGTAAACCAAAATATTTTGATTCACGATCTGTGTCGATCGATACAACTTTTGCGTCGATCGACACTTCTTCAGAAACTCGCATTTGACTGTATATCGAATATACATTCACCAGATCCTTGCAAACCTCAGGCACCACACTTGCAGGTTCTACAACTCTTTGTAGATCCAACTGCTGCTCTTCCTCATCAGGTTGAGCAGTCTCCTGTGATTTTCGAATTTCTTCGAGTTGTACTTTTACTCCCACTGTTCTTCTTGGAAAGAAAGTCTTTCTTAAGAAAACATAGTTCCAAGCAACAAACAATTTGTTCTCGAACTGGTTGTAAAAGTAACATGCCTTGGTTTTGTTAGGATAACCAATGAAGTAGCACTTATCAGATTTGGGTGTGAGCTTATCAGAGATTAAACGTTTTATATAAGTCTCACAACTCCAAATCTCCATGATGGATAAATCAGAAATATTTCCATTCCACATCTCATGTGGTATCTCTGTAACTGATTTTGATGGAACCCTATTTAGTGTAAACGCAGACGTTTCTAGAGCGTATTCTTAGAAGGATAATGGAAGATCTAAGTGACTCATCATCAATCGAACCATATCTAATAAAGTATGATTCAGGAGGAGTGAATTGTGAAACACTTTCACAATCTCTCAGATGATCACTAAATTCTTGACTTAAGTATTCACCTCCATGATCTCATCGTAGAGCTTTAATACATTTGCCAAATTGATTATGTACTTCATTTTGGAACTCTTTGAACTTTTCAAAGATCCTGACTTATGTCTTATTAATAAGACTTAACCGTACCTACTGGAATCATCAGTAAATGTAATGAAGTACTGAAAGTTTCCTCTAGCACTTGTGCTCATCGGGCCATACACATCCGTATGTACAAAGCCCAATAAGTTACTGACCCTTTCATTTTGTTCGTTCGCGACATGTGTCGACCGACGCACCGTTTGTGTCGATCGACACTACCTTTTTTTTGAAAGTGGGCCTCCGTCATTTTACCCAATAAAACAAGATTCACTTTACTCATTATGATTCATAATCAGATGAGCCCAATAGCCCATCACTATGGAGCTTCTGAATCTGTTTCTCATTTATGTGGCCTAAAACGACAATCCCAGAGAGAAGTTTGATTCGTATAATTTGACTTGAATCTCTTGGTATTAATGTTATAGTTAGGCACATTCTTGTTTAGAACATAAAGTCCATTCTCTAATGGATTGCTACTATAAAATATATCATTGTAATCAAATGAATAACACTTATTCTTAATTTGAAAACTGATATCCTTCCATATCCAAACAAGGAATAGAAATAATCTTTCTGCTCATAGCAGGTACATAGTAGCAGTTTTAAGTTCAAAACATGCCATAAAAGAAAACAAATGAAATACTCCTACGGCTAATGCAGCAACTCTTGCTCCATTTCCCATGCGTAGATCCACTTGTCCTTTCTCCATAGTCCTACTTTTGCTCAGGCCCTGCACATTTTCACAAAATATGAGTACCACAGCTGGTATCAAATACCCAATAAGTAGAACTATAAGAAGTAACATTTACTTCTATAACATAAATACCTGAAGAAGAAGTCTCGTACGTCTTCTTCAGCTTCTCATAATCTTCCATGAATTTATTGCAGTTTCTTTTCAAATGCCCATAACCATTACAATAACGGCACTTAACATCTTCAGAAGGACTGGTTTTAACCTTCGGAGCATGGCCAGACTCGCTTGGATTCACAATCGAGCTGGTCTTGCCATCACCTTTGTTCTTACCAAGTTTCTTAAACTTTTTACCCTTTTGTACCATAAGGACATTTGGGGTATCCTTCTTGATGTTAGGTTCAGCAGTCTTAAGCATCCCATGCAATTCAGTCAACGTCTTCGTCAAGTTGTTCATGTTATAGTTCATAACAAATTGATCATAGCTTGACGGCAGTGACTGCAGAATGATGTCAGTAGCCAACTCTTGGCTAATGGGACAATCCAGTTTCCCCAGGTTATCAATATAACCCATCATCTTAATGACATGAGGACTACTGGTTCGCCATTTGGTAGCTTGCACTCAATCAGAGATCTTACCGTCTGGTATCTCTGAGTTTGTGCCTGCTCCTGAAACATACTTTTCAGGCCAGTGATCATCTCTATTGGCGACTCCACGTACTCATATTGCTTCTGCAATTCCGAGTTCATGGTAGCCAACATGAGACAACTCACATCCACCGCATCATTAGAATGCTTATCCCAAGCATCCTTATCTGACTGCTAGGCATTGGCTCGGTACTTCTTGGGGAGAACTTTCTCAAGGACATAGTCCTTTTTCTCCTGTTTGAGAACAATTCTCAAGTTCCGATACCATTCAAGAAAGTTTGATCCATTTAACTTGTCCTTCTCAAGGACGGATCGCATGGAGAAATTGTTACGATGGTTTGTGCTAGACATAGCTGGAAAAACAAGGGAGGTTTAGTTATGATGTTCAAGAAATGAGAAGTCTTAACTATTAAGAAAACTCGCATTATATTCAAACAATGTTTCCTCAGATGAATATAATGATCCAAGACCCATACTTCACTAAACTTGAGTGAGCCACTGGCTATCACCCAAATTTAGCTATCTAGGTAAGCAACAACTTTGCTAGTTATATCCAATATAACTCTTGGTTGTGGATCGACATCTCATGCCCAATCCACCTGATGTCTCTGAGCCCAAAACGATTTTGATGGCCCAGTCAAGTAAACCAATCTCTTCAGTCATGTAATTGTTGATGTCATGCACTGCAAACCCATCAACACGATTACCTCCTGCCTTACTCATGTAATTGTGGACATCTCGCACTGCAAGTCTATCGCACAATGAAATGAGTCTTGACAGTTGACAAGATTGGAAAGACATCAAGACCTTATCACCATAAGTGTCTTGACACAATCCAATTAGCTTGTCCAATCTATCTCCATAGATTCTTATTCCAAGAATGTATACGGTTTCTCCCATAATTTTATCGAAAAACAACTTTCGAGTCAGGTCTTAATAGACTGAAACGATGGAACTTCATTTCCAAGAAGTAGTATCATAAAATACTAGAAATGCAACTGCGCTCCCACTAGTCCTCTTGTAAACACACAGTTCCTCTTCATTCATGACGAAGTCAAACCTTTTGACTGCTTTATCAAAACGAAGATTCCAACTCCGAGATGCTTGCTTCAATCCATAAATGGATCGGCGAAGCTTGCATATCTTCCTAGCTTCATTAGGATCAATGAAAACTTCAGGTTGTGTCATGTACACATCCTTTTCCAGAATTCCATTAAGGAAAACTGTTTTCACATCCATCTGCCAGATCTCATAACCATTATGAGTGGCGGTTGCTAGGAGAATCCGAATGGACTTTAAGCATGTCGACTGGGGAATAGGTTTCTTCATAGTCAACACCATGAATTTTCTTGAAACCTTTTCCACCAATCCAGCTTTGGATATCACCATTCACATCAATTTCCTTTTGAAAATCTATTTACACTCAATGGTTTTTGCACCATCGGGTAAATCGACCAAAGTCCACATTTGGTTCTGTGACATGGATCCCATTTCGGATTCAGCGGCTTTCAGCCATTTTCGGAGTCAAGGCCCATCATTTCTTCTTCAAAATTCGCAGGCCCGTCACTTTCAATGATCAATAGATCACGGCAATTGGTTACGAGAAATCCACATTTCTCGGGTTCGTGACGGATCCTTTCGGTTCTGCGAGCTTCAGTTTTGTGTAAAAGCCGCGCACATATCTCATATGTATACTTTTGTTTTCCTCGCTTTGACGGCCAAAGGCTTTTCAACCCTCACCGCATCAACGAGTTGTGTTAGACCGGACTAGTCTAATATCATAGTTACTCACATTGCGAATACAAAATGCTTAATTTTATTTAATAAAAAAAACATTCGATACAATAAAATAGCGGAATTCCGACTTAGTCTTAAATTGAATTAAGAAACTAAACAAAAATACCAATATACAAAGGCATTGAATTCTACTCCGGTTGGCCTAACGTCCAGCTACAACTACCCGGTCTCCCACTAAGGCTTCCTGCAAGACAAAAGAGTTGGTAGGAGCAATCTAAGATCGCTCAGTGACTTAGCTCCCAACTACAAATGCTGAAACCCCAAATGTCAAACCCAAAATAACAGGCAATAACAATCATCGAAAACAACAATACAAATCGATTACATGCTACCACCACGTAACGAATAAACATAACACATAACCAAACAAAAGAATCGAGAACACTACGGCACACGCCCTCGATTAGACTCGATCTAAATACTAAACGCCAATCTAACGTTTACACAACACCATGGGCCCTTAACGCGAACTCGGTAATCTTCCTTAGGAACACCTAGTGCCTACAGCTAGAACCTCCCACGATTCTTAGACGTAAACACAAAGTCCTATGACCTAGGACGTAAATTACAGGTACGATATCCTTCAACTCTACGGTTTCTTAATTTTTTGGATCTATATGCAGACTCGATCTAGTCTTAATGCAAGGTGATTGTGCACACTGATCATTCAGCCCTAAAGTATCTGATGCAGAAGAAAGATGCTAAGCCAAGATTGTTGAGATGGATTATGTTGCTTCAGGAGTTTGACATTGAAGTGAGGGACAAGAAGGGGGTTGAGAATGGAGTTGCTGATCATCTTTCAAGTATGCTGGTTGAGGAAGACGTGCCCATTAATGATTACTTGCCTGAGGAGAACGTCAATATGATCGGGACAGTGTTTCAGATGGATTTGGACATAAACTTGCAAAACTGTCGGATTAATCGCATTGCGTCGATCGATGCCACATCTGTGACGATCGATGCAAGTGTCGAGAGTGCGACGTTCGATGCTACCCTATGCGACGATCGTTGCAGTGCGAATACGAACCCAGAACCTTTCACGGTTCAAATTGGAGACTATGTCTTCGAAGTAGATGCTGTCGCAACCACTAATCGACCCTGGTACGCAGATATAGCTAATTACCTGGCTGCAGAGACTGAATCAGATGATTTGAAGGGGTATGCAAAGAAGAAGTTCTTCAGGAACTCAGGCGATACTACTGGGATGAGCCTTATCTCTACAAGCATTGTTCGGATGGTCTTTACAGGAGATGCATTGCTGAATCAGAGGTTCCAGATATCTTATTCCACTGTCATGGATCAGATTATGCTGGACATTTTGCTACTTTCAACATTGTGTCTAAGATTCTGCAAGCAGGATTCTGGTGGCCTACAATGTTTGCGGATGCTCATTCCTTCGTTTCTCAGTGTGATGCCTGTCAGAGGAGAGAGAAAATCAGTAAGAAGCATGAGATGCCTCAGAATTTCATTCTTGAGGTTGAGGTTTTCGATTGATTGGGCATAGATTTCATGGGTCCTTTTCCCTCATCCTATGGGAATAAATTTATCTTGGTTGCTGTGGACTATGTATCTAAGTGGGTAGAAGCAATAGCTAGTCCAACCAATGATTCTTCGGTGGTTATTAAGCTGTTTAAGACCATCATATTCCCTAGATTTGGAGTATCTCGGATATTGATTAGTGATGGAGGATCTCATTTCATTAATAAGGTCTTCGAGAAGTTGCTACAGAAGCATGCAGTTCATCACCGAGTTGCTACTCCTTATCACCCTCTGACTAGTGGACAAGTTGAGGTGTCTAACAGACAGATCAAAGAGATCTTAGAGAAGACAGTTGGGAAGACAAGGAAGGATTGGGCAGCAAAGCTAGATGATGCACTATGGGCTTACCGGACTGCATTTAAGACACCACTTGGGACCACTCCATTCCATCTGTTGTATGGGAAAGCATGTCATCTGCCAGTAGAGCTTGAACACAAAGCAGCATGGGCTGTAAAGCAGATGAACTTCGATGTTAAGACTGCTGCAGAGAGGAGATTGGTGCAGCTTAATGAGTTGGATGAGATTAGACATTTTGCTTATGAGAACTCAAAGCTGTACAAGGAGAGGACTAAATCTTATCATGACAAGAAGATTGTCTCTAGACAATTTAAGCCTAATGATCAGGTACTTTTGTATAACTATCGTTTGCAATTGTTTCCAGGTAAGTTGAGATCAAGGTGGTCTGGTCCTTTCACAATCAAGGAGGTACGTCCTTATGGAGCTGTCGTTCTAATCAACCAGGAAGGTAAGGAATTTACTGTGAATGGACAGAGAGTAAAGCATTATTGGGCTAAGGCCGAGATTCCAGGAGGTCAAATTTTGCCTCTGGATGTTGCAACCTCTGTCTGATTGAACTAAAACGTCAAGCTATTGACGCTAAAAGAGCGCTGAATGGGAGGCAACCCACTATTTTGTTTTTGCTATTCATTTTTGGTGTTTTTGTTAGGATTTTACGTTTGTTTTTGGTTTTGGTGAGTTTTGTCTGCAGGTCTCGGATATCGCAATCCAACGATCGACACGGTCCTGTGTGTCGATCGTCACAACACGAAAATCGCATTGCAGCGATCGTTGCGGTCTTGAGCAACGATCGACACATGATGCAATCGCCTTGCAACGGTCGTTACATTTATGTATCGATCGATGCATGAGCGACATAGGTAAAAATCAGACAGAACTTAACACATCATTAACATTTTTCTTTCTTTTACTGAACCTTAGCTTGACACTACTGGGGACAGTGTGTTTCAAGTGTGGGGGAGGTGGTACTGACTACTATCTTTCTGTTTTCTCAGAGTTAGTCCGTTTTTCAAAAAAATTTATTTTATTGAGTCAAAACAACTTTAAGTAAGAAACTGTGAATTTTTGAGAAGTTAACAACATCTTGCAGGAACTTAAGTGACCATTGGGATGAAGTTGCAGAAACTATCTATGACTATTAGAAAACCCAACACGGATCAACCTACTGAGGACACCCATATCAATTCAAGTATTCAGAGGATCCTTTACTGGCTTCACCCTTAATTTGACTTAAATTTCTCACCTAAGGGCTTGGTATACCTTGAGTCGGATTCCTTTGTTAGTTCTGACACAGCTTGTAAACCTGTCCAAATATGGTTCCCTTCTCCCCTTCCATAAAGTAAAAAAAAAGTAAGTAATAAACTGAGGATGAGCTAGTAGCTCCGAAGTGGTCACGGGAGTAGTAGCAAACACTATTACCTCATGTGCATTCATAGAATGTGTCCAAAGTACACCCCTTAACGGGAAGAGCACTGATAAAAAAAATGATACCCAATGGGGAAAAATCAGAATGCTAAGGAAGGGAAAAGAGAAGAAAAGGAACCAGAAAAGATAGTATGGTGGTCTAGAGCTGACAAAGTAAGAATCCATGTGCCTTTGATCGATAATCCTTAGGTGAGACCGCACTTAATAGCTTATAGAAGTTAGTAGGGTGAATTTGAATTGCTTGGATTGATTGTGGAGTTTACTTAGGACAAAGGCTAAGTGTGGGGGAAGTACATGTTGGTCTTGATGTCTTGCAGGTGATTCTTTCAGTGGCTTACTAAAAGGAATCTGAGTGTTGTTGCTTCTAAGATAAAAAGAGTTTTTGAAAGTTTTCAAATCATATTTGCAATCATCTATAAAAAATTATCGAACAGTATAAAATACTAACCTAATATAATAAATTTACACACAAAATTTTCTCGGTATGCAACTAAACACAAACAATTTATTTGTTGACCAACGCTCTATAAAATACAGAGATTTTGATCTCTTAATAAGATAACGACTGAAATTTTACATCGAGCAACGTTTATCACTTATGAGGTTTTAATGTTGTTTATATTAATATATATTATCGTGTTTATTTAATTTTGCAGATATACATTTAGAAAACGCTTGAATTCAAATACAAAAAATATCTAAAATTATAGAATTGTTTTATATCTCAGTATTACACTGTAAACTGTTCAATAAAGTTAGTTATACGTAAATATGATTCATGCTTATCATAAAAATAAAAAATCTTCCAGTTCAACAATCTATTATCTTTCAATGTATGTACATGTTTGGATTCGTTTGCAAAAAAGACGAACAATAATTCAACATTAATTGTTAGTATAAATGCAAGAAGGGATTATATAACAAAACACTTAGGTCAAATGCTTTAAATTATTTATTCGAATATAAAACTCAATATTGAATCATATTCGAATATGAGTCCACAAAACAAAAAATTAGTCTACTAATGAAAATCGACCAAGCGCAAATATATTTTTTATATAACATCGCAACAACAATCTAATATAACAATATATCCAGATTACATAACATTAGAATACAATTTTCATGATTATAATATTAAACACTTCTCACTAAACTAATGTAGATATATTCTAGCATATAAGAACTAAAAGAAATAGATTTTCATTGAAGACAGAATATATATTATAGATATTTAAGAGTTGAAATACAATCATAAATATTAAGTTTATACAAACAGGAAAACAACAACAAATAAACCCACATCTGAAATCATGAGATGACTTCAAAATGGCTTGTCACGGAAGCTTTTTAGAGCTCCACCTCACCTATAAGATCTCCCACATCTGGTATAGAAGGATTTAACAATACATCCGAAAAACCGTCACTGCTCTCCAGCCATACATCATCTTTAGAACATAAACTAACACCTTTAATTAGTAATGGATTTAGAAACCATAGTATATTAGATAAAATTCGTGTAGAGCAGTGAAAAAAACTTACATCCAAACCCGAACAATCTTTCAAAGTTTCAAAACACAAATAATATTTGGTCTATTACATTTAGATAATCGTTTTTCAAACTCGCATGCTATTGTACCTAAAGCTACACACCTGATTCGCTTATCCCTACAATATCAAATAACATTCAAACGTTAATATTTATATTAACCTAATCATGCACAACATATAAATAAAACATATAATACTAGTCCATACCTTGAAGCTTTGATATGAATTTTTTTGTGGGTAAAGCAGGGTTATCCATGTTGATATTTATGGGTCCGGAACTGACAATCACACCGATAACATCTGCAAAATAGCATATTTATCTAATTAAAATAATATAAAGATTAAAATATCTAATAGTATAAACAATAACAGCTAAAACACACATGCATACCAATAACAACATTAATCGGAGTATTGAAATCACAAATTTCTTCAAGACTTAAGAAATCCATATAATGTCTACCGTTGATAAGTTCAATCTTTTTTATTGTAGTCCTTGTACATATACAGAGTATGTATTCAGATTTCATTGTCTGAAACCCTGAAACATTAAAGGAAACCCGGACTCTTCGAAGTATTGAAATCACAATTTGCTTCTTGTCTCTCTAGACCAATAAAAGTTGAGATTTTGCCGGTGTTATGAGCAATTCCTTCCTCATACCCTAACAAAAAGCAACTTCTAAAAGATAAATAACATAGAGACCATAATCGGAATAAATTTAAATATTAGTACTTACTACTTCATCTCAGAGAATGTAAATCCAAAATATACCATGACACGCAATGAAATAATCATAAAACCTAAGAACTTTGACCTTGAAAGGCTAATCATTCCTTGATCGATTAACTTATGAAATGAGAAGATAACAATCCATCGATGTAATTTACTCTCCAAAAAATTCTAACTATTCTTATCCAATTGTGTAAAGAGTAAATATCACAAAAGTTTTTTTGTTAATAATAAAGTCCAAGAGACAACACTTAAACTAATTAATTTTTTTTTTAAAAACTATATACGTCATCCAAGTAACAAGACATCTCAAAAATCTAACCATAATTATTTGTCTAAACCTAACTGGTTACATAAGAGGCAAGATATACTCTAAAAGATTATGGTTGCGACATAATGATTATTAATATAAATATATTATTATTTTTGAATAAAAAATCATAATATATAAAAAAAAAATCAAAACCTAATAAATATGCCTCGTGAAACGTCTATGAAATGTCGATCAAAGCTACCAAATGACATGAAATGATCCCCGAATATTTTCCTGAAAAATTAACAAATAATAGATTAATAAAGAACATTATAATAAACTAACCAAAACAAACAAATTTAATATATACAGAAAACACTAAACAACATAACATTAACCGCGAACTCACGGAATAGAGAATATGTTCTGCAAAATAAATAAACACATACAAAAACATAAACAACGTCAAAACCACCAATTAGTTAATAAAAATAACCAAAGCCTAAAATAAGAGACAGAACCCTAAACCTAAACGAAAACCGCAAACACAATAAATATGAAAAGATCGAGCGTCTATTTATATGAATTCGATCTGGGGCTAAATTCTTAACTTTTAAGGTAATGGTAATCATGGAAACCAAGATATTCACTTGTTGTTAATCTCGAATCTAATAATTTAACCTTTTCGTGTTTATTGTCAATTATAAATGTAAAATTAGCTTATTATCTCGTTAGTTTTTTTTTGTCAACAAAAGAAATGGGGACTGGGTGCAAGGTGGAAATCGAATGTAGGTTTAGGGTGTCAGCAAGGGAAAACTTCACCAATTGAGCTGTTGTGTCTAGTTAGTTTATATGTTAATTATCTTGTTAGTTAACATCATAAGTTGTGAAATATCCGATTCGGATGGTTACACAATATACAAATCATATATTTTCTTATTGGTCGTGTTTTTTTAGTAGTCGCTGCGACTACACTGGCGACAAGAAAAATAAGAAGAAAAACTCATTATATTTAAATTGAAGAAGCCTTGCGACTATTTCTGGTTCACAAAAAAAAAAACTGGGTGCAATATTGCCATTTTTCCGGCGACTCCAAAATCAACAAATTAGAGTCGCAACAGACGTGTACAAAAACTAAATCAGAGATGAAGGCATTTTTTTCTTATCGCCATTGCTATCGCTGCGACGTTTCACCGAACATGATGAACCTTTTCTTTTAAAATTCTAACCGATTTTACATAGTCACATTGTAAATAAACTATTCAGTTATACAGACAACGACAAAATCAACAAAAGTACACTAAATCGGAAAACAATTACAACCATTCGATACATTCAACCATTCTTAAACCACTCAAATTACATTAGAGATCACAATTCGATAGATTCAAATTACATAATTATTATAAGAAACAAAAAAAGATGGTCGTTAACAAACCCAGTGTTTTTCCCGACGGGGTCTATCTATACAAATATGGATTATTTGTTTTGGAGATTACCCTCGGATAAGACGATGGATATCTATCCCTGGATACTATGGTATATTTGGAAGAGCAGGAATGATATGATATATGGTCATACTGACCGAGACCCTCGGGAGACCTTAAGATTGGCAGAAGCAGAATCTGTTACATGGGGAGATGCGCAATTAAATGAGGTCAAAGAAACAATACCAGGATCATTAGGAGGGAAAAATTTGAAATGGATTTGATACCCACAGGACAATGGTGTTTTGTGGATGGATCCTGGAAAGAGGGTGATCAGTTCTCAGGACAAGGATGGTTTAGTGGTTATGAGAGAGATGTAAATGTATTGATGGGGCAATGAATATCAGAGCCAGTTTATCACCACTACATGCAGAATTTGAAGCTCTGGTATGGGCTATGGAATGCATGAAGTTTCACAGATATCAGCACATCACATTTGCAACAGGCTGTTCAGAATTGGTGAAGATAGTGTCGGAACCAGACGAATGGCCAGCTTTCTCGATTCACTTAGACGAGTTCTAAGTAAGGAGGGCGATTTTTACAACTTTTGAACTCATCCATGTACCGCGCACAAAAACATGATGGCAGACAGACTAGCACGGAGTGCCCGTCTAAGACTGTCATATTCAATCCACGTTGGACCGGAGCCACCAAGCTGAATTAGTGAGAAATAAGTTTCATTAGTTTTACTCTTGTTGACAAAAAAAAAAAAATGGTCATTAAGTCATTACATACCAATATGCTTCTTGATTGAGCGATTTTGGCAAACATAACCAAACATTTTTAACTAACCAATGTTAGAGTTGGACGACTAACCAGGAAAATCTAATATATACCGATTCGAATCGTTTTACATATTGGTTTGATTTAAGTGATTTTGCCACATCAGCAATTTCTACGAATTATAAAAAAGACACGTGGTAAATTAGATAAGTTATCAAAGGCACCGATCTCGACACATCAGTATTTGCACGCTCTAATATTTATAAGGTTATGGTTAGAGATGTTAATATGGGCTTTTCATAAATAGGGTTTTAATGGGTATGTATTAAAATAAATATCCATTTAAACCTATTTATCATATATTTTTTAGTGGATTTAAATGGGCTACCCCATTTAAACCTATTTACTAATAGGGTTTTCATATTAAATAAACAAGGACATCCTATTAACCCAATTCCACGTTTTTGGCGGGAAAATCCAATTTCCCCGTTTTTAGCGGGAAAACTCAAATCCCTCATTTTTGACGGGAAAACATGAAAAACCTAATTTTGCGTTTTGGCGGGAAAATTTAATTCCGCGTTTTTGACGAAAAAACGCGAAAACCCAATTCCGTGTTTTTGGCGGGAAATTCAATTCCACGTTTTTTGGCGAGGAAACGCAAAAACCCATTTCCACGTTTTTGGCGGGAAAATCCAATTCCGCGTTTTTGACGGGAAAACTCAATTCCGCGTTTTTGTCGAGAAAATCCAATTCTGCACTTTTGTCGGAAAATACAATTTCATGTTTTTGGCTAGAAAATTTGAATCGTGTTTTAGCTAAAATATATTTTCTAATTATTATTAAATTTTTTATTCATCAAAAGTAGTTAATTACACACAAAAAATCAGATATTAATTGTTTATGTAAATATATTAATATTAAAATAAAATAAAAAATTTATAACTTAAATGGGTAAAATCGGTTTAAATGAATAATTACAAAATTAATATGACTAAATGGGTAAACTCTATTAGACTTTAAAAACTAAACATGTGTTAAAGGCTTTAGGGTCTAAATGAGTTTGAGTTCAAATGGGGTGGGTCTAAATGGTTAAAGATTTTTAACCATTTTAATTCACCAATCGTAAACCAGACAACCAAACACAATTTTAAGCTGAACGTGAGACTTGACCGCCCAAAAAGAGATAACTCACATATATTATTAAAAAGCCAACAAAATACAACAATTTCAACAAGAAAACATTCAAGAAGAAATAACTCAAGAAAACCATTTTTTACTGTCTGTTTCTTCGTCTCTTCGCCATGTGAGTTCCAATTAGGCGACCGTACAAAAGCATATTATAGATAGAGAAAACAGAAGATTACTCTTAGAGAGAGAGATCTAATCCTGGTACTTCATCTCAGACATGAGAAATCCAGGCATCTCATAGGAGGCCGAGAACTTCTCGACATCAGCCTTGAGCTCCTCGATCTCCTTGTTGTTCACCAAACCCTTGTTGAAGTCCTTCAATAGCTTACCATGCTCCTTCTGGATGTTCAATGTCAGCGTCACTGATCGGCTCAAGAACTCTCCTATCTTCTCAAAGTCCTTCTCCACCAACCCTCTTGATGTCATCGCAGGTGTACCTTCACAAAAAACATATTTAGATATATTTTCAAAACATTCCAATCAAATCCACTTTCTTACCGATTCTTACACCTCCAGGAGCAAGAGCACTACTGTCTCCAAATACAGCATTCTTGTTCAAAGTAATGTTACACAGATCGCAAAGCTTCTCAACCTTGTTACCTGACAGAAGCAGAATAAGATTAACATCAGGACTAGTCAGCATAAGGTTATTTTTCTTTTCTCACAAATAACATTCTTCACTTACCAGTCAATCCTAGAGGGCGAAGATCCCAAAGAACAAGGTGGTTCTCAGTTCCACCGGTTACAATGCTGTATCCCTTACCCATCAGGTAGTTTGCAAGAGCAACAGCATTGGCTTTCACCTGTTTTGCATAGACCTTGAAGCCAGGAGTATTAGCCTGCTTCAACGCAACTGCTAGAGCACCGATCTGGTGGTTGTGAGGACCACCCTGAAGCGCAGGGAACACAGCAAAGTTGATTTTGTCCTCAAAGTCATAGACTGCACCCTCTGGTTGCCCCTTCTTAGGTGGTTTTGGGCCCTTCCTGTAGAAGATCATACCGGCCCTTGGACCCCTCAAACTCTTGTGGGTTGTGGTTGTCACAACGTCACAGTACTCAAATGGGTTTGCGGCTTCCTGTGAACATGAATAAAGAAACTCAATCAGTTCTGTGGTTAAATGCATAAAACCCAATCTTGGCAACTAACATTAGAGTAGTCACAGCACATAATCAGACTACTTATAAGTTCCCAAGGTACGTTCACTTAAGCATGCTTAAAGGTGATGAGAACTAAAAGCAAAAACGAAAATAAAGAACTTTTTTCCAGGAGAGTGAAATGAGACGGCATACATACAAGTCAGATGAAAAAAAAATCAACAATGTGATATGATTCGTTCTTCGGAACAATCTCATTTGATAATGCACCCTGAAAAACACTAGATTTGATGCATGAATGCAGATAGATATGAGATATGTGTAACTGATTCAGTGTCAGAGTTCCAGAAGTCCAGATTTTCGCTCTTGTGCATTCAAAACGCAAAACAAAAACCAGATCTACCAAAATGAAAAGATACACGAAGAACCAGATCAATACAAATGAGAGTAGGCAATATACCTGAGCAGCAACGAGTCCACTGATGTGAGCCATATCGCAGAGCAAAAGAGCTCCTACCTTGTCGGCAATAGCCCTCAATCTAGCGTAATCCCAATCCCTAGGGTACGCACTACCACCACAGATGAGCAACTTAGGCCTGAAATCCATCGCCTTCTCCTCAAGCTTATCGTAATCAATGTAGCCAGTGGTGAAGTTCACCTTATACGGAAGGCTCTCAAAGTAGATCGAAGTAGCAGAGATCTTCTTTCCACCAGATGTATAGTATCCGTGCGTGAGATGACCACCTGAAGGTAGATCAAGCCCCATGATACGATCGTGAGGCTGAAGCAAGGCGGTGTAAGCGGCGAAATTGGCCGGAGATCCAGAGTAAGGCTGAACATTAACGCCCCAGGCCGCCGTATCCAGACGGAAGGCTTCGAGAGCGCGTGAGCGGCAGAGATTCTCGATTTCATCGATGAATTCGTTACCTCCGTAGTAACGGTTACCAGGCATGCCTTCGGAGTATTTGTTGGTAAGTGCGCTTCCAAGAGCTTCGATGACAGCGAAGGAAGTGAAATTCTCGGAGGCGATGAGTTCGATTCCGCGACATTGCCGACGCTTCTCCTTCTCGATGAGATCGTGGATCTCTGGATCGACGGTGATGAGGGGGGTGTTTCCCCAGGAAGAGACTGGATCCATATCCGAGAATATGTTGGACGAGAGATCTGAGATCGGAGAGAGAGAGAGATCTGAGATCGTAGAGAAGTGGAAGGAAGGCGGTTGGGTTTAAAAGCAGAGAAGTAGTAGTACTATAATTATGGATTTGACCCTCTTTGCTAATTTTGGTGTTGGTTGGTTAGTTAGGTGTGTGTGGTAGGAGAAATAGAGGGTATGTTTTGACTACTTTACCCTCTTAGAATTTTTTTTTTTAAACCAATTATATTAAGAGTAATTGCACCCTATATACAAGATTTTGTTTGTATTTAAATAGATAGACAAATACTGTAACTTTTTATTTTAATACCAGATATACCCCTATACCCTAATTGCACCCAACGCTTCTTTTGTTGTGACAAAACACGGTTCTTCTTCTTTTTTACTTTTTTCTTCGCTCAATCACAACCTGATACTCTGAAACTAGAGCCGGTGAAATTCAATCGAACGCCGCATAATCAAAATCCCCTGAAAGTTTCCCCCAAATCTTCGTTCCACATCCTTTTGGTCTTCTTCAAATTTGATGTCTTATCAATCCCTAGTTTTCTCTGTTGCTTTCCATGGGATGGCCACTAAGAATTCTCACAATTGTATTATGGGCATGACCAAGTCCATGAATTTCTTTCAGAATATCATTAAACCTTTCAAACGCAGCTCCAATAGAGGTAAATTCTCGTTTGATTCAAGCTTTTTTTTTTTCGGGATTCCCAGCAAAAATAGATTAGGGTTTTCTAAATTGACTCACTTCTTCTTCCTTGACACAAAGATATCGAAGACGGTATCGAGAAAATCGCTGCTCTGGAACAAAAAATTATCCCATTTCAAGTCTTAGTTTCTGCTACCAAAGATTTCAACCCAACCCACAAACTCGGCGAAGGTGGACCCACAAACTCGGCGAAGGTGGATTCGGACCCGTCTACAAGGTAACCCCCACGACCACATATCAAACTTTCCATTTTTTTATTGGAGACAGTGAGTGTCTTCTTTAACGATGGTGGTTCCGTGGTTGTGATTTCAGCAGAATCTTTGTGTTTAGCTTGAAGAGTTTTCTGTCATGGACTTTGTTAGTTTGGCTGATGGGATTAAATGCTTTGTGTAATTAGGGAAGATTACCTGATGGGAGAGAGATAGCAGTGAAGAAGCTAGCTCAGGCTTCAAGGCAAGGGAAGAACGAGTTTGTAAACGAAGCCAAGTTGTTAGCTAAAGTCCAACATCAGAATGTCGTTAATCTGTGGGGTTATTGCACACACGGAGATGATAAACTCTTGGTCTGTGAGTACGTCGCAAATGAGAGCCTTGACAAGGTCCTCTTCAGTAAGTTTTCTTCAGTAAGATCAAATTAAGGAACTTTCTTTGCGGTATTAGTCCAAGTTAAGAGCTTGTCCTAATGGGTGAAAATTCTTGTCGGTTCTTGGGGTTGGTTGGTTTCTTTAAAGGTTGGACAAAAACAATTGTGTTATCGCGTTAAGAAATTAATTAGCAATGAACTTATGCATTTTACATGATACATAATACCATGAACACAAATCCTAAAAATTAACTAGCTAATAAATGTGTTAACACGAGTAAGTTAGCACATGTATAACCGTGCTAACATATATTTAATGTACAGAGTCAGCTTGATGAGTCTCTGCTGTTGGAGTCTTGTGTGAATCTGAAGTCGCTTGAGCATTCCAAGAAGGTACACGGTCATTTCCTTCGGTCTAAGTTTAGAAGTGATCCAAAACTGAACAACACAGTGATTAATATGTTTGGAGAGTGTAAGATTGTCAATGAGGCTAAGAGAGTGTTTGATCACATGGCCGATAAGAATATGGATTCTTTGCTTTTGGGAATGCGTGTATACTGTGATAACGGAATGGGAGATGATGCATTGCATATGTTCGAGGCGATGACTAAAAATCAATAATAACAATTGTAATATCCTGCTAAGCAATCATTTAGTTTGTAAATTTTACATTTGTATGACAGTAAGTCTTCCTCGCTGCTAATTAACATTTTAACCCTATATCATACTCCCTCTGTTTCATAAAGAGTGTCATTCTAGAGATAAATTTTTGTTTCAAAAAGAATGTCATTCTACATTTCCAATGTCATATATTTTATATGATATAAACAAACTTGAACATACAACATAAGAAACGGAGGGAGTATGTATTATATAGGTAAACTTATATATTTTATATGATATAAACAAACTTGAACATACAACATAAGAATTAACTCGTTAATAATTGAATTAACATGCGTTATGATTGTGTTAATACGTACCTAATGCATTGAATTGACTCATTGTTATTTGCAACAAATTATCGATAAACTTATATTTTATATGTAACATAATAATTTGAACACACATTCTAAATTAATTAGTTAACAAT
The DNA here is from genome assembly GCA_030180135.1 of Orychophragmus violaceus. Classification (NCBI taxonomy): domain Eukaryota; kingdom Viridiplantae; phylum Streptophyta; class Magnoliopsida; order Brassicales; family Brassicaceae; genus Orychophragmus; species Orychophragmus violaceus. The sequence goes on from CM058240.1 coordinate 73,473,275, forward strand.
GAAACTAATATGAGTCGTAATTATATTAACATATATGTGACCTATAATTGTTTCAATGAAAGAGAATAATTTGATGTGAAATATTTGCTGAATCACTCATTAATCATCGTGCATATGTTGAGTTTCAGATTTGCTTTAGTTAGGAGGGAGAAGGGAGAGAAGACAAATCAACAGAAAAAGAAAAAAAAAAAAACAAAAAGAAAAGAGAAAAAAAAAACAATGGGCCACTTTATGAAAGTAGGGTTAGAATCGTCATTGTAGGAGTTCTGAAATGACCTTATGTCAAATCGTATATAGTCATCGAGTTTTGGCCTTTTTTTTGATTATCTGCCCAATTCACTCTTATATTAAAGCTTAACTGCATTTAAAGTTGTTTTTGGTAACTCTGGCTCGGACTATTTTCTTATTTGCCACTTCAAAACAAAAGCAAAAATAGAGACATAAATTGAATAATGATTATTTTACGGTTGCCTTGTTATAAGCTTAGAGGGTTCGTTCTTAAGGGGAAGTGAGTTTTGATTTGGGAAAAACATTAACCATAAGAACTATTTCACCAACTTACGAACATTTATTGCTTTTCTCTCTTTGATTTAAGCTACTGAAGCTTTTTCTTATGCACTATTCACTTGAGATTTACTTTTTCTTTCCTCCAAAGTTCATCTTCGTGAAGGTGTTTGGTGGAGATTTTTCCTTTCTAAAGTTCGGGTTGTGAGAAATTTTTACAGGAGCTTCTTGGTATAAGGTTGGTGTTACAAGAAGAGTAAGGGTGTGGGTTAGTTGATCAAGATTCTAATGTCAGCTGCCATGGATAGGGCGCTGATGACGCTCTCGTTAGACGAAGAAGAAGAGAAGTCGTTTGTTATGCCTAAGCTGTCAGGTTTCTCGTCATCGAAGAAGAACGTTCTAAGTCTTATGGGGAGAACTCTTAACCCGGAATGGCAAAAGATGTCGAGACTCATTCTCCATATGCCTACTAAATGGCAAAAAGAAGGTAAAGTCACCGGAATTGCTCTGTCTAAAGAGAGATTCTAGTTTCACTTTGAACATGAGCATGATCTCCAAAAGGTTCTGGACAAGGGTTTTCAGACATTCAATGAATGGGGTTTGGTTATTGATAGATGGTGTGAAGTCCCGCCAGATGATTACTTGCAATACGTCCTTTTATGGGTTCAAATTAAACATATTCCAGTTAATCACTATACAGCTGAAGCAATCACAAATTTAGGGGAACTAATCGGAGAAGTCAAGGAGATTGCGTACGACCCATCGAAGCCAATGGCTCAGGACTTTGTGCGTGTGAGGTTGCTCTTCAACGTGGCAAAACCTCTGCGTATGGCCAAGGTCGATGAACTCCTTTATGGTTCCTTTACAAACATTCACTTCTTCTCTTGTCAAAGGCTCAACCATGAGAAGAGTATATGTCCTCTGTTAGTAATAAAGAGACAAGATGAAGCGGATATCAGGAAGAAACAAGTCTTGGAAGCCCGATTGGCAAAGGAAGCGGTTGTCATTAAAGAGGGTGATCCTTTATTTGGTGTTCTAGAAGAAGAACAGGTGAAGGTCAATCCCTTGACAGGAAGACCAAAAATAGCAAAAGAAGTTCTCGATGAAATGTGAAACTATTTGCTGTTCGCCAATGGTGATGAGTTGCATGTTAAGATTGACAGAGTGAGATCCTCTGTAAAGGATGTTGAGAACGATTATATTGCTCAGAGATCTATCCTGCAACTGCAGCCGCCCCCTATCATTACGCCAAATTTGAATAAAGGCAAAGGAATTGTCTTTGAATACGGGATAAATGAGCAGGAGAGTACAGATTTGTCAATGAACATGGGCCCTGAGAAGTTGCTTCATAGTGCGATTAATGCTGCCAGAGTTCTTAGTAGTGGCCGTGTTGTGTAGATGGAAGATTATGGTTGTAATGTTGCTTATACTCAGGCATCAACTGGTATTCTAACATCCCTATCAACGGTTTACTGGACATGGTTTAATCAACCTAGTTCTTCCGGATTCGGATCAAAGAAAACCAAGCTGAGGAAGCGACCAGACAAGAGTAAAAGAAATTCCAGGAAGAACAGCGTGAGATCAAGCTTAATTGAAGCTTCTGAGGGTAAAGATAAAGAAATCTTTGTGTGTGGGAAGAGAAAAGGAGAGGCTAGTACAAAGGACTACCAAGCCAGTTCCAAACAGAAGCTCCTCAAGGTGATCCCAAATGAGGGATCGCCCACTCCATAATGAGCCTTCTGAGTTAGAATTGCCAGGGATTAGGCCGTGCAGAAGACCTGGTGATTCCGCGCCTCAAGGAGATGTGTAGATAACATTTTCCTGAGGTGATGTTCTTGATGAAAACGAAGTGTAGTAGAGACGTGATTGTAGATATGCAGGAGTGGCTTGGGTATGATCGTGTATATACGGTGGAGCCTAGAGGTCTTAGTGGTGGGCTTGCTTTGTTTTGGAAGAAAAGTATTAAGTTGGATCTTAAGTATGCGGATACTAATCTTATTGATTTTCAGGTTCAGTATGGTGAAGTTTGTTTCTACATGTCTTGTATATATGGTGAACCTTCCAACAATGGGCGTAGCTTGGTATGGGAACGCTTAAGCAGAATCGGATCAGCAAGAAAAGCTAGTTGGTGTCTCATAGGTGATTTTAATGAGATACGCAACAATGGTGAGATGTTAGGTGGACCTCGAAGAACTGATTCTTCTTTTAAACCTTTCAAAGAGATTCTTGAAATCTGTGGAATGGAAGAGTTGAGTAAACAAGGGAATAACCTTACTTGGGGAGGCATGAGAGGTAAACATTAGGTTCAATACTGTCTGGACAGATGTTTTGGCAACAAGGAATGGTCACAGATGTTCCCTGGCTCCAATCAATCGTTTCTAGACAAACGAGGTTCGGATCATCGGCATGTCTTTGTTAAGTTGTTGGATAGTCAAGAAGAGTACCGTGGTCAGTTTAGATTTGACAAGCGGTTTCTGTATCAGCCATTGGTCAAGGAAGAAATTTCAAAGGCGTGGAACTCTAATGGAGTACGATCAGAATTCTCGGTGGCTGATAAATTCAGAGTGTGCAGAAAGGCTCTCAGTCGTTGGAAAAGAAAGAAGATTTTCAATGCCAGAGACAAAATAAACTTATTGGAGAAGGACTTGGAATGGGCTGAATCCAGAAATTATCCATGTCTCCATAGAGTTCGATATCTTAAAAAAGAGCTTTGTCGAGCTTACAAAGAAGAGGACATGTTCTGGAAACAAAAATGTCGCATGAAATCGGTCAAAGATGGGGACAAAAGCTCAAAAAATTTTCATGAATCAGTTAAGGCGAATAGGGAAAGACTGAGGATAGATAAACTGATTGATAGTCATGGCATTGATCAGTGGACGGAAGGAGCAAAAGGAGAAGTTACGGTGGAGTACTTCTCCACTTTGTTTAAATCATCGAATCCAACTAACTTTGCTGACTGGTTCGATGGATTTATACCAAGAGTCTCAAACGAAATGAACGACCTGCTGGTTGGGGAGATCACTGATGAGGAAGTCCGTGAAGCTGTTTTTGCGATTAAAGCATCTAGCGCCCCGGGTCCCGACGGAATGACTGGGTTGTTCTTCCAAAAATATGTGGACACGGTTGGTTCGCAGATGACTAAGGAAGTGAAGGAATTCTTCGTCAATGGAAGCTTCCCATCGGAATGGAATTACACACATATCTGCCTCCTTCCAAAGTCAGGAGAACCTGATATTATGAAATATTTGAGGCCAATTAGCTTGTGCTCGGTGCTATATAAAACGGTTTCCAATATTCTGGTGAAAAGATTACAACCTTGGCTGCCTCAGATTTTTTCTCCTAATCAGTCTGATTTTGTAGCAGAGAGGCTTATCACCGACAACATTCTCATGGCGCATGAAGTTGTTCATAGTTTGCGAACCCATTCAATAGTTTCAAAGAATTTAATGGGGGTAAAGACGGACATGTCGAAGGCTTACGACAAGATTGAGTGGTGTTACATTAGAAGTTTGCTAGAAGCTTTGGGATTTCATCCAAAATTCATCTATTGGGTGATGTTCTAAGTGTCGACTGTCACATTCTCAGTGCTTATCAACGATCAACCCAGAGGTTTAATCACTCCTCAAAGTGGACTGAGACAAGGTGATCCCTTGTCTCCGTTTCTCTTTGCGTTTTGCACATAAGGTTTGTCTCATCTATTCAATAAAGCTGAAGCGGAAGGGAGAATTCAGGGGTTGCAATTCAATAGCAGTGGACCATCCTTGCATCATCTACTGTTTGCCGATGACAATCTCTTCATTTGCAAAGCTACGGTTGAAGAAATTGGCAATCTCCAATCCATTCTTAGAATTTATGGAGCAGCGACAGGCCAGACTGTGAATGTCTTGAAATCCGCCATTACCTTCGGTTGCAAAGTACCGGAGAATACAAAAGCAGACATAAAAGAGGTTCTGGAGATAGCGGATGAGGGAGGTGAGGGCAAGTATTTAGGACTGTCTGAATGCTTTAGTGGATCAAAATTTAAACTGTTTGGGTTCCTGAAGGACAAAGTAGAGATGAATATGGAAGGATGGCATCTCAGATTTGTATCTCAGGGAGGAAAAGAGATACTTCTCAAATCAGTAACCTCTTCCCTTCCGGTTTTCGCTATGTCCTGTTTTAAGCATCCTAAGACGGTTTGTGCCAATCTTACAAGTGCAATGGCTGATTATTGGTGGCATTCTAATGGGCATCAGAAGAAAAAAAACTTATTGGCTATCATGGGAGAAGATGTGTGTTCCAAAGAGTTTGGGTGGTATGGGCTTCAAAGTGTGGAAGGGTTTAACCAGGCTCTTCTTGCAAAGCAAGCGTGGAGGATTTTGACAGAATCGAACAGTCTTCTATCACAGTTTATAAAGAGCAGATACATCACTGGGTATGACTTTTTAGAGGCGGTGTTATGAGAAAGACCTTCATATGCATGGAGAAGTATTCTCTATGGAAGGATTTGCTTATTCATGGTATGCAGCACAAAGTTGGTAACGGTCGGAATACTAAAGTTTGGATTTATAAATGGCCATTTGATGGGGAGATGTATAGAGCACCATGGATTAAGAATTACCTCTTTGATGTTAATGGCAGCTCAGTTAATTGATCAAAGTACTAAACGATGTAACCGCCAAGCTTTGGAAGAAGTTTTTGTTCCTATGGATGTCCAAACGTTGTTAACCAATCAACCGGTGGTCGACTTGGAGGATTATTGGGCTTGGAAACACAACAAGAGTGGACAGTATACTGTCAAGTCTGGTTACTGGTTGTTTTCTCAGGTTAATAAATCTCAGGCAATGATATTGGCCGAGACCTTGCCTTCACTTAATGATCTGAAACAGAAGGGGTGGGATGTTGTTACGGCGCCAAAGATAAGAGTTTTCATTTAGAAAGCTCTCTGTGATGCTTTGCCGGTTGTGTATTTGGTTATTGCGAGAGGTATGAAGGTGGACTCTAGATGTCAGCGCTGTGGTCTAGAAGGTGAATCTGTGAATCATGTGTTGTTCAGTTGTACGGTGGCAAGGCAGTTATGGGCTGTCACTAACTTTCCATGTCCAAGTTCAGGTTTTCATTCCACCTATGTTGTGTGAACTTTCAGATTTTGTTCATGATGTCTAAGGATACTAGTTTTGATCTGGAAACTCGCACAATATGGCCCTGGATCTTATGGTTTCTTTGGACACAGAGGAATGAGTTGGTTTTTTGAAGGGAATGATTTCTTGACTTTGATCATTATGGAGAAAATTAGAAAGGAGTGAGAAGAGTGGTTCTTGGCTCGACAGGTTCAAGATGAAATCGACGTTGGTTTGTCAGTGATAGTTAACAAATGGAAACCTCCGGATCGGTTATGGGTCAAGTGCAACATTGGTTTTCACTGGGATAAAAGAACCAGATCAGTGGGGGCTTCGTGGGTGATTAGAGATGAGTTAGGGAAGGTGTTGTTGAATAGCAGGAGGTCTTTTACTGGATTGCTTTCATCAGCAGAAGGAAGGTTGCAGGTTTTACTTTGGGCAGTGACAGCTTTACAAAGCCACCATGTTAACAGGGTTATTTTCGCTTGTGAGTTTGAGGACATCATTGGAGCGATCAATAGACCTATAGAGTGGCCTGCTTTTCTGTTTCAGGTATCAGTAATAAAGGAAGCTTTAGGACATTTTTTGGAGTGGAGATGCATCTTAGAATCGGCGGAGACAAATAGAGGGGCTGATTTCATAGCTAAAAGTGTTAATCAATTGGGTTTTTATCAATCGTATGTAGCTATTGGTTCCCCATTGTGGTTGGAATCAATTTTTGCAAGTGAAAGTTCTTTTCCCTCTTCTTGATCTTTTAGCCTTGCTAAGTTGTCTTTGGATGATATTTTCAGAATCATCGGCTCTCTGCTATTAATTAGATAGGATCCTCTGTTTTTGGGTTTCTTACAGAAGGTCCGGTTGGGTATAGTTGGTTTCCCGGGAATATTTGTGGAAAAATTTTGTAATTACGTTTCTCATATATTTCAATGATAATCCCTTTAGAGAAAAAAAGAGACAGAAATTGAAATTGTTGTTTGAAAATTAGACACGGTTTTTTTTGACGAATTTGCTTTTAAAAAAGATATTTGCTTTATATATTGTATATTTTCTAAATATTTTTAGACTAAAACGAAAATGAAATTTTTAGAGAACAAATGGCTAAAAGTTTTGAGATACAGCATATTGTCACTGTAGTACATGCAACCTTACCATTTTTTTACTTCTTGTGATTGTTAAATCATTTTCACTCAAACTCGAATTTTAGAAGAAAACTATTAAAGAGAGAAAATTTAGAAAGATATTTATATTTAGAAATGTTGGATGATTATAAATGAGAAACACACCCTCTTATATACAAATTTTTAACTCAAATGAACGATCGAAATTGAAACGATCTAACGGTAGAGATTAGATCTAACATACTTCATTATCCCTACTCTCCTCTATCACACTCCAGTGACTCCACTATCATCATTACACTCCATTACCATCATTACACTCCACTAATCCAACATCATCATTACACTCACATCACAATCCACTATCTCATCCATTTTTACATAATTACATTTACATAAGTAAAAATACTTAGTAAATACTTAGTGGATTTACTCTTCCGGTTAGACTCATTTCATAGATTTATTTGCTATACGTATTGGGTTGAAAATGGGTTGTGATATCCTTCCCAACCTATTTCGGTGACGACCTCGTCGCCGTGTACTCCGCTAGCTTGTCCTGTAATTGCCACAAGTCGCCCTCTGACTCCCATGTTGCTTCAGATTCGGGAAGACACTTCCACTTGATTAGAAAATGAGTTTGCTGTTGGACACCTTGCTTTCTCACTTCCTTCTTTCCAAGAACTTCACCTGTTTCTTTATCATAGGGCTTAGTCACAATTGCTGGTGCTTGAGTTGAAATTCCTCGGGTTTCATCCTCTTCATCCCAGTGGTAAGGTTTCAGCAAGTTGACATGAAACACCGGGTGGATCTTCAGAGTAGCCGGTAACTCCAACCGATAGGATACCTTTCTGACTTTCGTTGTCACCTCGAAAGGACCCTCATGCTTTCGAACTAGGACTTTGTGCAAGCTCCGAAAAGCCTTGAATTTTTGAGGAAGGAGCTTCACCAAGACTAAGTTTCCCACTGAATATTTGGATGGTCGTTTCTTCTCATCCGCCCACTTCTTCATTCGTCTCCGAGATTTTTCTAGACATACCCAGGAAAAGTCGGTGTGTTCCTCCCATTGTTTGGCCATTATAAATGCCCATGAACTTTTTATTTCCGTTGTTGTTGCGGTCAAAGTGTGTGGTGTGAGAGATTGTTGTCCCGTTGCAAGCTCGAATGGACTCTATTTTGTGGACTCACTTTGTTGTAAATTATAGAAAAACTGGGCAATGTCCAGAAACTTCGCCCAATCCAGTTGATTTTCACTCACGAAGTGTCAGAGATAACACTCTAATAATGCATTCACCCTTTTCGTTTGCCCATCAGTTTGGGGGTGAAATCTTGTTGAGAAGCTTAGGTCTATCTCAAGCATCTTGAATAACTCCTTTCACAGGTGTCCAGTAAATCGGGGATCTCGATCAGTCACGATATTCCTCTGCAACCCCAAACATTTCACTACGTTCTTGAAAAATACCCTTCCCGCTTCTTCGACTGTGGCGTCCCGATCTCATGCTATGAACATCCCATATTTGGAGAACCAGTCCACAATCACCATAATAGAGCTGAACCGTTCCGACTTAGGTAAGGCACATATGAAATACAATGAAACTGAATCCCATGGTCGTTCTGGAATCGGCAAAGGTTCCAACAAACCTGCCGACTGCTTATTCTATGTCTTGTCTTATTGGCAAACCAGACAAGTTTTCACGTACAACTCCACGGTGTCTTGCATATGTGTTCAAAAGTAGGTTGCTTCAACCAAGGCCAACGTTCTTTTCTGTCTTAGATGTCCAGCCCATCGAGTATTGTGACACTCCTGAACTATGTCTCGGCGAAGACTTTCCCACTTTGGTACATAGAGCCTCCGACCCTTGGTGAGAAGTAACTCGTTCTCCACCCAAAACCGGTGTGTCTTGCCTTCTCTCGCCAATTTCATCACGTTGCAAGCTTTCTCGGATCCTTCCCAAAATGACTCCTTCAACCAAACTAACGGCTGCCAGCTCGGCCTTCCTACTCAATGCATCCGCCACCACATTTATCTTTCTTGGCTTGTATTTCAAGGTATAATTGAACTCAGCCATGAAGTCTTGCCAAGGATCATGCTTTGGAGACAACTTCTTTTGCGTTTGTAAATAACTCGTGGCCACATTTTCCATCTTAATCACAAAGTGTGATCCCAACAGGTAGTGTCTCCTGATTCTTGGACAATGGACCACGGTTGTCATCTCTTTTTCTTGGACCGAGTATCTCCTTTCGGTCTCGTTTAGCTTCCGACTCTTAAAAGCAATCAGATGACCCTCTTGCATCAAGACTCCTACAAACGAAAAATCAGAGGCATATGTGTGTATCTCGAATGGCAACTTAAAACCCGATAAGGCAAGGACATGTTATTGACTTACTGCGGCCTTCAACTTCTCAAAGGTCTCTTGGAATCTATATAACCATTCCCATGACTTTGCCTTCTTCAATAAATCCGTCAAGGGAGAAGCCCTCTTAGAGTGTCCCTCAATGAACCAACGATAGTAGTTCGTCATTCTAAGAAATGACTGTAACTCCATCACTCTAGTCAGAGCCTCCCACCCCATGATCGCCTTGATCTTGGTATCGTCCATCTTCAGTTTTCTCTGCCCAATGACATGTCCCAAGAACTGAACTTCCTCAGTAGCAAAGGTGCACTTCTCCTGCTTCACGAATAGCTCGTTATCACGAAGAACTCGGAAGACGGTCCGCAAATGTTCTACATGCTCCTCCATCGAGTTACTATAGACGACAATGTCGTCCAAGTAGGCCACCACGAATCGATCCAGATACGGCTGAAAGATATGATTCATTAGGGTGCAAAACGTGGTTGGAGCGTTCGTGAGGCCAAATGACATCACAAGCCACTCAAACGACCCATACCGAGTTATGCATGCAGTCTTTAGCCCATCTCCTTCAGCAATCCATACTTGATAGTAACCTTTTTGTCAGTCCATCTTGGTATACACCTTGGCTCCTCCAAGTCTGCCAAATAAGTTAGTGATCAAAGGAATCGGGTAGCGGTTCTTGATCGTTGCCTTATTAAGTGCTCGGTAGTCCACACACATCCTCAAAGATCCATCTGACTTCTTGTGGAACAAAAACGGCACACTATAAGGAGCTTTGAAAGGTCGCAGCTTCCATGTTGCCAATAGTTCATCGAGTTGCTTCCTCAACTCTTCAAGTTCCGATGGAACCATCCGGTAAGGCGCCATTGCTGGTGGTTTGTCTCCCGTCTCCAACTTAATTCGGTGATCCACCTCCCTTCTAGGTGGCAACTTCTCTGGTAATTTTTCTGGCATCACGTCCATGTTCTCCTTGGGAACAACTTCAATTGTTGGCGGTATTGGCGTGGTATTCTCACATTCTCCTTCCATCTTTATCATCGCAAAAAATGTGGGTTCACGCTTTCTTACCCCTTTGGAGAGTTGCATCGCCGACAAATGCTTCGGTCCATCATTCTTCTCTCCAACGGTAGGAACCATGCAGGGTGATCCCTTCTCAAATATGCAAACCAAGCTAAGTACGGGCATCAATATTTCCATGACTTTCCTCATGAAATCTAATCCAAGGACAAGTTTGAAGTCATCCATAGGCACCACAGAGAAGTTGATTGGACTGATCCAATCTCCCAGCTTCATCTCCACGCTAGCGGCACCATTAGCCGGTTGAGCTTTGGCGTTCACCGTCTTCATCCAGCCCTCCGTTTATCCCACTTGATCTTAAGCCTTCTAGCTTTATCGTCAGCCATGAAGTTGTGAATGACTCCCATATCCACCATCATTCGAGTTTGCTTCCCATTAATTCGGCCTCTAAGACATGAGCCCATTGCTGATTAGTTTTGTAACCGGACTCTCCTTAAGAGCGTTAAGGAGTTGTAACGACCCCATCTTGCTCGATTCTGCTTTTTGAGTCTCCGCATCATGATTCTCCCTAATTGTGGATAGTGACCCATCTTTGGACAATGCTTCATCTGACGTGGCCCCTTGCACATGAAGCATCCACCCCTTGGTACGAACGATTTCTTCTTGGCTTCAAAATTTTCCTGTCGAGAACCTTTTTCATAGTTCCTCGATGGTCGGTTATTTTCTCGGCCATAATCTTGCCTCTATCTCACACCTTTAGTCACAACCTTATCTCTCTTCTTGAATGAATCAGAGGGACCTTGAGTACAGAAGTTAGTTAACGACTCGGCGACCGCAATAGCCTCATCGACGGACTGAAATCTCATTTGATGCAACTCTTGGTTAGCCCAATTTTGAAGCCCATCAGTGAAGAAGAACACGAGTTCCTCATCCGACATGTTAGGAACTTGCAACATGAGGTTCGTGAATTCCTTCACATAGTCACGAATCGTACATTTTTGTCAAAGTTCCCTCTTATTTCAGGCTTCATAAACGACGTTTTTCGGGTAGAATTGACACTTTCTTGAACTCCTCCCACGTCTTGATACGGTATATTCCCCGTTCCATCTCCATGTGTTTTCTCCGCCACCATAACATGGTTGTGTCCGTCAAGTATGAAGTCACAGCCTTCACCTTCGCCATCTCCTCCACAATATTGAGATTCTCGAAGTATTGTTCCATCTGCCAAAGAAAATTCTCAACTTCCTTAGCATCTCTTACCCCGTTAAATCGTGATGGTTTTGGGAAGTCCAATTGATTTGCTACATGGGCGATAACGGATCCTTCATTTGCGATTGCCTTCTTGCATAGCGCCACGTCTTCCTCCACAAAGAAGATCCTTGCTTTCATCCCCTCGATGTCTACTTTCATGGCTTGGATACATCCCGTCATTAGTTCCTTCAACCCCTCAAAGCAGGAGTCCATGTCAGAGGCGCTATGCCTAACTTCCTCCAACCCTTAGAACACATGACTCTCAAACTCGTTCACGGTGTACTCGACCCTTTCGAGCTTCTCCGACATCTCTCCAACAACTATGATATATCATGGTTTTTACTAGTTTTAGACCATGATATAAGTGTGTTTTTAGTGTCTTTTGTCTTTGTTTAGAGTCTTTTACAGGTATAATCAGGTTGGGAGCTGAATTGGAGATAATGGAGCATTTTGGAGATTTTTGGAGTGTTTGGCCGAGAGATAGAGTTCACTGTCCGAAACAGAGGAAGGTGTCGATCGTTGCACTCTAGCATCGATCGATGCACCAGCGAGATGGGCCAAAAACTCGGCGGTTTAGAAGAGTGAAGAATTTGCACTTTGATCCAGAAGTTCCTGATATTTACAAAGAAGCCCTTGGCCGAGATTATGCCTATATATTAGAGTTTTTAGTGTTTTTATTGGGGACGCTTTATACTTTTTACCATACACTTTGATAATTAAGAGCAGAGGATTTTAGAGCTTTTTGGGGCTGATCTGAACCTGTTACATCATCTGTATTTGGAGAAGATTTCGAACCCCTTTTACTCTTATTCTTTTATGCAATTTATTCATTCTATGATTATGTTTTCATTATCTATGTCTGAGTAGATCCATAGTTAGGTTTAGGGTTTCTCACATAGGATTTCATGACTTGCTAGACTTGTTCAAATTCAGTTAAGGATTCATAACTATATCTGTTCTTCAATTTAATTGTGCTTAAAGCTAGTTCTAACCTGATCAATTAGAATCTAGATCTTAGGTTGCTAAATACGTCACGGAAGTGGGGTTTAGGAATCTGAACTAATTAAATTGGGCAATTAAACTTTGCGCAAACGGAAGTTTGGTTTAGGATAATTGTGAACATATCAAACTTGGACTTATTGCTAGTTTAATCTGTTAGTTCTCGCAAACGAAAGTTTGGTTTGCTGCACTTAGACTTAGAGAATTATCGCAAAGGAATTTGGTTAATTCTATATCTGTGTTTTGAGTTCTAGAACCGTTCTTAATTAGATCCTTGCTGAATGAACAGTCTGCTTGTCTGATTTCCTGAGAATACCCTAGGCTTGACGCTTTTAATTACTTGCTTCACAACCGTTAATCTCTGCTACTGATTTACTTTCTCGCACCACAATTTATTTCATTCACTACTTGCTTATTTCTAGTATTTATTCCTACAGTTTGATTCTCTTGAGACCGAGTGTCCCTGTGGATTCGATAACCCTATATACTACTTTGACATTGCTGTTCACTTGCAGTTTAGTATAGGGAAAACTTAGAACCTATCAAGTTTTTGGCGCCGTTGCCGGGGACTCTTTGAGTCTTCGATAGGACCGAACTTAGGGTTTTTGCTAGAAATTTTTCTTTTTGTTTTTGTTCTTTTTCGTTTTTATTTTTGATTTTGCTGATTTTCTTTTTTCTCGGTTTCTTTCTGTCGCAGGTACGAATTTCGCCTTGCGTCGATCGTTGCATACCTTGCGTCGATCGTCACTAGGTGATTCTGAGAATTGAATCGATCGTTGCACTGATAGCATCGATCGTTGCTGGACGATTACAGACAGTTTATGCCAACGCAGAAAACTCGAAGTAATCCGAACTCGAGCTTGCTTAATCTCGGACTAGAGGAACTTGAACGTCTAGAAAGGACTAACAGAAGAGAAAAGAGAGAGAGAATGGTACGAGAACGTTTGATCTTGATACCAGATGCTGAAGGTACCCTGAGGGACCAAGATGACAACCCGTACAATGCTGCTGGGCATCGGGTTGATGCTGAAGGGAATGTCATCCCTGATCCTCCTGAGCAACAGGAGCTGAACCAAAACCAGGGTCAAGGACAGGCCCAAGGTAGAGAGATGGTGGTTCATGAGAGGACACTAGCTGATTACAACAGACCTGATGAGTTTCATGCAAACCGAGCAGCTCTAGTGCTTCCTGCTTTCGAGAGGAATGATTTTGAGGTAAAGACCATCTACTACCAGCTAATGAGACAGATTGCTTTTCATGGTCTTCAAACAGAGCAGCCTATGGATCACATTGACAAGTTTGAGGACATAGTCACTGGCATGAAGTATGAAGGAGTATGCCCAGACTATCTGTTCCTTAAGCTATTTCCGCACAGTCTTGCTGGAGACGCTAGTGCATGGCTGAGACAACTGGCACCTGGTCAGTATACTACTTGGGCAGCATTAAAGAGTGAGTTCCTGCGTCACTTTTATGATGATGCACGCTCGGATCAGTCCAGACAGGACATACTCACCTTTTCCCAAGGAGCTGTGGAGCCCTTGAAGACTGCCTGGATGAGATTTAAGCAGTATCAGCGTGACTGTCCACACCATGGATTCACGGAAGTACAGCTGATTGGTATTTTCTTCAGAGGCATAGATCTCCCTTATCAGACTGCGCTGGATAATTCCAGCAATGCTAATTTTAACACCAGGACTCCTACGCAAGCTAAGCAGTTGATAGAGAATCTAATTGGCAGCAACAGTTGCAAAACAATGGATGAAAGGAGGAAGAGATCTGGTGGAACTGTAGAGAATTCTGATATAGCTAATATAAGATCCAGATTGGACACAGTCTACAATCTCCTGACAAGTAAGAAATCTGTCCACTTTGCCCAAGATGTAGAGGTGATTCAGACTGAAGAGGAGACTCAGGAAGAAGATGTGAATTTCATAGGAGGTTCTGGTTTCCAAGGTAATAGATTTGGTAATCAACAGGGGAACAGATTCTCCAATGGTGGACAGACTGGTGGTTTTCAGAAGACCTATGGACAAGGTAATCAGAGAACTTATGGGTCTACATCCTATCAGACTCCTCCTGCACCTACAGCCCATGAGAGCAAAATGGAGGCTATGATGGAACAACTGATGGAGAGTCAAACCAAGCTTTCTGTGGACAACAATAAGAAGCTGGACGCTGTCTATCAAGACCTCAATGGGAAGTTTGAGTCACTGAGCACTCACATGAAGCAGTTGGACACTCAGTTGAACCAGATGTACAGCTCACTGAAGGGAAAAGGAGTTGCAGAGACTCATATCAAGGCCTGGTCTGTACTCATTAATGATGGATCTTATCTAGGGGAGAAATTTGAGCTAAGTACAGCTGAGTTGGTGACTGAGGCAGAATTTTCGGATTTCTGTGAAAAACTCTCGGGTAGAAACTGCAGTGATGCAACGATCGACACACAGCTGGCATCGATCGATGCAGGTCGTGAACGAGCAGAAGACCCGTGGGATGAAAGTGAGATTGATGCAGAACTAGCCCGCCTATTCCCTGATGTATCTGAGATCACTCAAGAGGATGTTTATGCACAAGCCATTAGGCAATATCCCAAGGTGTCTGAAGTGATTAAACAAGAGATTGAAGAGCTGAAAAGGCTAGAAGAGAGTGGTGAAGACTTGGAAGAAATTCCACCTTCTGATGATCCACCTTATCACCCATGTGTTCAGAGATATTTGAACAAGATGTTGCCTTTAGATGAGGAGCTGAGAGAATGGGTGATAATAGTTCCTCAGCATATCAGTGATGTTCTGCTAACTAAGGTCCCGAAGAAGCTATCTGATCCTGGAGTCTTTGTGCTAGATTGTTCTATCTTTGAGGATAGTTTTAGGCGTTCTCTATGTGATTTAGGAGCTGCTGGAAGCATAATGCCTTACTCTGTGGCAGAGGAGCTGGGAATGTTGGATTTTACTCCTACTAGGACTTCTCTTATCCTAGCTGATCAGTCCATACGAGTTCCTGAAGGACTTCTTATGGACATTCCGGTGAGAGTTGGGAACTACTTAGTTCCAACGGACTTCCTTGTGCTGAAATATGATTGTGATCCGGATGAAGCTTTATTGCTTGGGAGACCATTCTTGGCTACATCAGGAGCTGTGATTGATGTTAGACAGAGTCTAATAGACCTCCACCTGGGAGATGAACCACTGCACTATGAGATGGATAAGCTGCGAAAGCCACTGATAGATGGGCAGACATTCACCATAAGGGACGCAGATTTTGAGCAGCCTGATCATACCGTGGTTATAGATCCTGGAGCACACTTCACTCCATCTTTTCTTGGCCATGAGCATTCCGCTACAGCCTACTCACCACCTTGGATGAGGAGACTTGAACAGAGACAGAAAAAGTCTCTGTCAGGACCTCCTGGTACTTGAAAGATCTCATCAGTCCGGTCAAGCTATTGACCTTAAACAAGCGCTGGGTGGGAGGCAACCCACCATTAGGTACTAGTGTTTTTCTTTTTCATTTTTGGTGTTTTTGTTAGGATTTTACGTTTGTTTTTGTTTCTGGTGAGTTTATGTTTGCAGGTCTCGGTTAAATCGCAGTGCAGCGATCGATGCATTTCTGCATCGATCGTCACAACACGAAAGGAATCGCATTGCAGCGATCGTTGCGGTCCTGAGCAACGATCGACTATACACGAAAATCGCCAAGTAACGGTCGATGCACTTAGTGCAACGGTCGATGCTGAGCGACAGAGGTAACCCGACAGACATAATTCCACCTTTTCAATTTTTATTTTTACCGAGCCTTCGCTGGACACTACTGGGGACAGTGTGTCTTAAGTGTGGGGGAGGTGCTACTGACTTTTGTTTTCTGTTTTCTTAAGAGTCAGTCCGTTTTTCAAAAAATTTTGTTTTATTGAGTCAAAATTGTTTAAGTAAGAAACTATGATTTTCTGAGAAGATTTACAAGACTTGCAGGAACTTAAGTAACCATTGGGATGAAGTTGCAGGATCTATCTATGACTGTTAGAAAACCCCATCACAGATCAACCTACTGGGAACACCCACATCACTTCAGGTATCAGAGGATCCTTTACTGACTTCAACCTTAATACTGACTTAGATTTCTCACCTAAGGGCTTGGTATGCTTTATGTCGGATTCCCTGTTAGTTCTGACACAGCCTGTAAACCTGTCCTATTTAGTCCCCTTCTCCCCTTCTGTAAAGTAAAAAAAAAAATAATAAACTGAGGATGAGTTAGTAACTCCGAAGTGGTCATGGGAATAGTAGCAAACACTATTATCTCTCATGTGATCCATGGAATGTGTCCAAAGTATACCCCATAACGGGAAGAACACTGATAAAAAAAAATAAAATGATACCCAGTGGGGAAAAATCAGTTGTTAAAGAAGGGAAAGAGAAGAAAGGGACTAGAGAAAGATAGTATGGTGGTCTAGAGCTGATAAGGTAAGAATCCATGTGCCTTTAGATCGATACTCCTTAGGTGAGACCGCACTTAAATACTTGCAGAAGTCAGTAGGGAGAATTTGAATGCTTGAATATGATTGTGGAGTTTACCTAGGACAGTTGCTAAGTGTGGGGGAAGTACATTGTGGTCTTGATATCCTGTGATTGATTCTTGCAGTGGTTTACTAAGGGGAATCTGAGTATTGTAGCTTCGAGGATGAAATGAGTTTCTGAAGAGTTTTCAAACCTCTTCACCATGTTTTAGTTCTCTGTTTTGCTTGAGGGCAAGCAAAGGCTAAGTGTGGGGGAGTTGATATATCATGGTTTTTACTAGTTTTAGACCATGATATAAGTGTGTTTTTAGTGTCTTTTGTCTTTGTTTAGAGTCTTTTACAGGTATAATCAGGTTGGGAGCTGAATTGGAGATAATGGAGCATTTTGGAGATTTTTGGAGTGTTTGGCCGAGAGATAGAGTTCACTGTCCGAAACAGAGGAAGGTGTCGATCGTTGCACTCTAGCATCGATCGATGCACCAGCGAGATGGGCCAAAAACTCGGCGGTTTAGAAGAGTGAAGAATTTGCACTTTGATCCAGAAGTTCCTGATATTTACAAAGAAGCCCTTGGCCGAGATTATGCCTATATATTAGAGTTTTTAGTGTTTTTATTGGGGACGCTTTATACTTTTTACCATACACTTTGATAATTAAGAGCAGAGGATTTTAGAGCTTTTTGGGGCTGATCTGAACCTGTTACATCATCTGTATTTGGAGAAGATTTCGAACCCCTTTTACTCTTATTCTTTTATGCAATTTATTCATTCTATGATTATGTTTTCATTATCTATGTCTGAGTAGATCCATAGTTAGGTTTAGGGTTTCTCACATAGGATTTCATGACTTGATAGACTTGTTCAAATTCAGTTAAGGATTCATAACTATATCTGTTCTTCAATTTAATTGTGCTTAAAGCTAGTTCTAACCTGATCAATTAGAATCTAGATCTTAGGTTGCTAAATACGTCACGGAAGTGGGGTTTAGGAATCTGAACTAATTAAATTGGGCAATTAAACTTTGCGCAAACGGAAGTTTGGTTTAGGATAATTGTGAACATATCAAACTTGGACTTATTGCTAGTTTAATCTGTTAGTTCTCGCAAACGAAAGTTTGGTTTGCTGCACTTAGACTTAGAGAATTATCGCAAAGGAATTTGGTTAATTCTATATCTGTGTTTTGAGTTCTAGAACCGTTCTTAATTAGATCCTTGCTGAATGAACTGTCTGCTTGTCTGATTTCCTGAGAATACCCTAGGCTTGACGCTTTTAATTACTTGCTTCACAACCGTTAATCTCTGCTACTGATTTACTTTCTCGCACCACAATTTATTTCATTCACTACTTGCTTATTTCTAGTTACTTGCTTATTTCTAGTATTTATTCCTACAGTTTGATTCTCTTGAGACCGAGTGTCCCTGTGGATTCGATAACCCTATATACTACTTTGACATTGCTGTTCACTTGCAGTTTAGTATAGGGAAAACTTAGAACCTATCAAACTACCCCCAACGCCTCCTGGGAAACACCATTTTCCCGCTTGTGTTCTCCTTGGACAGTCGTGGTCTCGGACGTCGTATTGGTAGCATCCTTGCTTCCCTTAGCCATTCTCTCAAACAAACTTCTCTCTAGCCTCGGTCGAACTCGACTCTGATACCACTTGTCACAGACTAATTTTTCAGAATTGGTACGTGCAGATAAAACTCTTACAGAGAAAAACTTAGAGAGATGTTTATATTGAGAAATGTTGGATGATTACAAATGAGAAACTCACTCTCTTATATACAAATTCTCAACCCAAATAAATGGTCGAGATTAAAACGATCTAACAGTGGAGATTAGATCTAACCTACTACATTACCCCCCCCCCCCCCCCCTTCCACTTTCTCCAATATCACACTCCACTTCATTACACTCCACTAGCATAATTATACCCCACCACCATTATTATACTCCACTATCAAACATCATCATTACATTCACACCACAATCTACTATCTCATCCACTTTTAGATGATTACATTTAAATAAGTAAAAATATTTAATAAATATTTAGTGAATTTATTTTCCTCGTTAGACCCACACCACAATCTACTATCTCATCCACTTTTTGATAATTACTTTTATATATGACCAAAATAATTAAATATTAATATTTTAATAACTAACAATATAAAATTAATAAATTATAAATTATATTATTTTAATAACTAATATATAATTTAAATAATATTATAATTTTATAAATTTAAAAATAAAATAAATGGGCTAAATTGTAACTTTTATAAATAAAAAGTATTATTAGTAAAATAAAAAGAATATTAGAAAGAATATTCTTTTTTAGAAGAAAATATAGAGGAATACATTGGAGCAAAACCCACCTCTATTATAGAGTTCCTTTATTTTAGAGTTAAAAATAGAGGAATACATTGGAGATGGTCTTAGAAGAACAACGAAGAACATAGAAAAACATTCAACCACCACCACCAAACCGAGGATCCATAACCGAGTAGAAAACCCAGGCACAAGATGCAAAATCTTGACCTTCGAAAGGGAAAGACACCAACCAACTCCTTCAAACCTTACACACGGATATTCGCTCATCAGCCCCAACCATCTACATATTAAAGACTGATCACTCCCACACAAGAGAAGACCTGGAGAACGAAGCCAATGTGACGCTAATAATCACACCCAAAACCTAAGGGAATAGGATAGGAACTCGTAGATGCTCTCGCAACAACAACTCAACCAGATGATGAACCCCTAAACGAAACATGTCCAAAGTCTCAAATCTGAATGCGCAAGAGGAAGGTGTAGAAAAGCTAAGCCAAAACCGGAATCAAGCCAATACCCAGAAGAAAGAAACGATGGTACTAAAACCGGTGTACAAGGAAGTCCACATACAATTATGTTGTTAAAGACACATAGCTACCACTTAACTGAAACGAATAACACCATCAATTAAGCTCACACATGAACTAAGAAAATATCGACGCTCAGAAGAGGCCAAGCCAAGGCACGTAACACTAAAGAACCATTACAAAACTAAGCTAAATGGGAGAAGATCAGACCCATCAAACCAGAAATCATACCAAACACAGGAAAAGACAAAACATGCAAGGAGAGACCAAACTGGAACAAACACGTCACCACAAACCTCGTTAACGACTTCACCATTGTACAAATACAACCGGAGCTAGTCACCGCAGCTCAGAGATCAGACCGAAGCCAAGGAAAACAACACGACCTCTCGACTCGATAGAAAAGGAAGGCGAAGATAAGTAAGCCAGACTCAGATCGAGACATCGGAGTAGCTAACAGAGGACATTAGACCACCGCCGTCGCCAACAAAGAAAAAGAAAACCAAGCCAAAAAACACCGGAGGAGAGAACATACAGACGCAAGCCTCTCACAGCGCCAGAGAGAAGCCCCGACCACCGGAGAGGCGGCTACTAGCTCTGTCAATTTGAGTCATTACTTACAGGTTTCGCGGATTTTTATCCACTGCGGGGCGGATGCGGATCAAACTTTTTTTTTCCAAATTTGCGGACGGATGCGGGTCAGTGTATTTTTTGGCGGAGCGGATGCATGTCGAAATATTTAGAACCGCGGGTTTGCGGGTATCTGCAAAATTTATTTATTTTTTCTACAAAATATATTTTATTATCAATTTAAGAATTTTAGAAGTTAAATAAAAAATAATATAAAAATAAATATTTTTTCAAAAAATAGTTTTTAAAATAAAAATTACTATTTTACATTTTAATATTAAATATTTGCGGGTTATCCGCGGGTACTCGCAAATTTAAGCGAACAGATGCGGATCGACTATTTTATTTTGCGAGTTTGGCGGGACAGATTAATGCGGATCGAAAATTAGTTTAACCTACTGCAGAGCAGATCGTGGATTTGATCTGCTTGACATGGCTAACGGCTACATAGGAAGAAAGTGAAGTCTCGAGTTTGTGCTTGGAAGAATATGAATTAGGACGAACTGCCTTTTTCTTTTTTCTTTTAGAGTTCAGAACTTCAGATCATAATTGTTCATTGTGTTCTCCATTCATTGTGTTATGTTAATTAAAAATATTTTTAAGAAAGAAAGAAAAAAAAATAGCCTAACATGGGGCCATGGGCCATGATGGTGGGGGAGGAGAGTTGGTGGGTTTGTATTTTAGTGAGTCGGTGAAGGTTAGATTCGTCCTCTGATAATGAAAATTGATTTTGTGGTATTTAAACTAGGGTGCGTAGTGGGAGTAGCAGATATGAGGTCAACATGTGATGTGACGAGGATTTTCTTTTTCTTTTCTTGATCGCACCGCAAATCGCTACCTTTAGCGTTTCCTTCTACGTGCGTTTTGTTTACTAAAGTAGAAAATTATGTAAAGAGAGTCAGTAATAAAGTTAGAAATTGGTCTCTTTCGACTAACATCTACCCAGTTAAAGTATTTATAGGTGGCAAAATATAAATTTGCTACGAATTCTATAGTTTTAATAATATTTTTTTGGCCGTTTAGAATATTAAACGATATGTTCAGAAAAGAGGAATATTTGAATAGAAAAATAGAAGAAGTGAGAGTATAATCACGTTTTGGAGATTTCCCATGTGGTAGATAGACGAGGGACTTCTGTTATTGGTGAATTTCACCAACCACCGATTTAGACTGTATAATTGGAAAGCCACCTTGGCCACTTAATTCATTAAAAAGCAAAACGAAAATGTACTTTTCTAAATAAAATAATTATTCTTTTTGGAGTCATAATAAATGTCATTTAATTATTAATCCTTAGTTGGTGTCGACATGGTGACATGCATAATAAACGGTGATATTATTTTTTTACTAAACTATGATTGTGGAAGTTCCTTTGGCCAGTAAATAAACAAGGGTTTAATAATATACCCTCTCTATTTTATATATAAATTATTTTAGCTAAAGGCGTAGAGTTAAAAAAAAATATTAATTCTTCAAAAATTATTTAATATATAAATTATCTATAATTCAACTAATCATAAAAATTAAAAAATTTAGTTAATCGCACAATATCCAATAATATAAAATTTGCATAAAAATGTGAAAAAATCTTATATTTTATACTAAAAAACTTGTGAAACATTTTATATTATGGAACAAAAAAAAAATTCTCAAAAAATAAAGTTAAAATTTTTAAAAATAAGTTTTATTAATATTTATAGAAATTAATCAAGATAATTTTATTTAAAACATTTAACATGATGTAGTAAATTTTTTTAATGGACTTTCATAAGATAACCTACTTATTTAGTATAAAATCATCGATATAAATTTTTTTTATAATTTATAATTAAATAATAAATTTATATGAAATTACTATATATCATTCCAAAACACTATATTTATACCTAAGATGAACTATTTTTTATGTCATGGGTGGTTTACACAAAAACTTTCTTCATAAACGAAATGATGAAACAGACAAAATCAATTAATTTGAATAGTCAAAGTTTTATTACCTATTTTTTAAACATAATATTAATTTAGATAAATTATGTTCGTTAGTCAAACTTAACATTTTGTAACATAAAGCTAAGTTTAAAATATAGTGTACAATCATATAGATACTAGTTCCTAAGAAATTCTGAGGATGGAAATTGAATCCGAAACTTGGAGGCGCACAAATAGTTGAGACAAGAGAACTTTTAGAAAATTTAGGAGGAACATGGAATTTTGAAAGGGATTTAGTTTAATATGGTCAATGGTGTTTCATGAATGGATCATAAAAAGAAAGAAAACAGTTCTCAAGATAAAGATGGTACGGTTGTTATGTGGGAGGTGCTAATGTTATGATGGAGGTGATGAATATCATGACAAGTCTGTCCTTTCTTCATGTGGAATTCGAAGTCCTAATATGGGCTATGGAATGTATGAAGTTCTTTCAATAATTTCATATCACATTTGCAAATGACTGTTCAAAATTGGTTAAGATGGTGTCTAAACCAGAAGAACGACCAGTTTTCTCGGTCCACATGGAGAAGTTCAAACAAAGAAATGAGTATTTTACGACATTCTATCTCAAGTATATACCACGTACAAGCAATGTGATAGCAGACATACTAACACAAAGTGTTCGTCAAAGACAGTCACAGAGTATTCATGTTAGCCATGAACACCAATATAGATAGTTAAGAATTAAGTTCTTTTTGCATTTTGTGATAAAAAAGTGTTAAGTTTAAAATAATTCGGCTAAGTCAACACTAAATTTACTTTTTGTTAATAAAATACTTGAAGTGTTTTTCCAATTTATGTAAATTGTAAACATGGTCCATCAGCTTCCGATTAATGTCAAAAAATAAGAATTCATCATCGAATCATTTTCAAAAAAGAAGCAAAAAAAATGCATAAGAGGAGAATGGTTGGATTTCGTTGTACGGACGAGATGTGCATTAAGCTTACCAAACCGATCACACGTGAGGAGATTCAGAAAGTAGTCTTTCATCTTCCGAGTAATAAAGCACCGGGTCCAGACGGGTTTCCGGTGGAGTTTTACAAGGAGGCATGGGAAATTGTAGGCGATTATTTGGTAACGTCGGTTCAATTTTTCTTTATGTATGGACTTTTTCCGAGATCGGTCAATGCGACTATTCTTACGTTGATTCCGAAGCACGACAATGCAAGAATGATAACAGACTACAAACCTATAGCTTGATGCAATGTGTTATATAAGGTCATTTCGAAATTGCTAGCAAACATGCTCAAGAAGAGATTGCCAATGGTGATTGAATTGAACTAGTGTGCTTTCGTTAAAGGTCGGCTCCTGCTTGAAAACGTCCTATTAGCTGTTGAAGTTGTTAAGGACTATCACAAACCAAATGGCCCTACCCGGTGTACCTTGAAGGTGGACAATGCAACGGCATTCGATTATGTTCAATAGTCCTTCATCCGAAAAACACTTGAAGCAATCTTTGTCAAGTGGATTTACACTTGTATATCCACAGTGGGTTTCTCAGTTGTCGTTAACGGTGAGCTGGGAGGTTTCTTTCCAAGTGCTCGAAGTATTCGTCAAGGTTGTGGGCTATCTACATACCTATATGTGATTGTCAACAATGTTTTATTGAATATGCTAAATTCTGCAACAAGACAAGGGAAGTTTGGTCATCATCCACTTTGCTCTACGCTGAACTTGATTCATTTAAGTTTTGCGGATGATATCATTATTTTTACTGATAATTTTGCCTCATCGTTTTCTGGTGTACTGAAGGTTTTCTCTGACTTTTGCCTGATCTCCGGGGTAGCCATAAACCCATCAAAGACTTCAGTGTTTGCTACAGGGGTGGATAAGGCGAATGTGGAATTGACTGCTGCAAGCCTGGGTCTTCGCATTGAAATGCCTCCTATTCGATATATGGGCCTACCTCTAACATCTAGAAGCAACACTAAATCAGATTATGAACCTTTAGTGGATCGAATTCTGTCACGTATGTTGAGCTAGGCTGCAAGCAGTTTGTCGTTTGCAGGTCATTTACAGTTGGTACTATATGTTATCTCAAGCATCACGTCCTTCTGGTGTGCGGCCTTCCGACTACCAGAAAAGTGCTTAATGGAAATAAAAAGTATGTGCTGCGTATTCTTATGGAAGGGTAACCCCCTAGCTAAAGGTGGTGCAAAAGTAGCTTGGAATGATATTTGTACTCCAAAGATCGAAGTTGGTTTAGGTATCCGAAAACTCACTGATGTCGCAATGTGTTACAATCTGAGTATGGTATGGCGTCTCTTATCCAAGTCGAAATCTATCTGGGTTGATTGGGTCCACTCTCACTTAATTCGAGAGGGTTTGTTTTGGGATGTATCGTTAAATACTAGAGGCTCATGGATATGGCATACATTATTGAAGTTACGACCGTTTTTGTGGGATTTTCTAACATGGGAAGTTCATAATGGAGAGTCCATTTTCTTTTGGTCTGATCCATGGCTTCCATTGGGGAAACTTAAGGATTTGATTGGTGAGGCAGGCACCCAACAACTAGGAGTTAGAAGATGGGATAGGGTTTGTGATATTGTGAGAGGAGATGAATGGTGACTACGACATTCTTGGTCCCTTATGGATAATGTAATTAGAGATGCGGTTTACCGGATTAATCCACCATCAACTCATGCTGGAAATGATGTGCTACGGTGGAGACATGATCAAGATGTATACAAGACGAGCTTCTCTTCAAGGAAAACATGGAACCAAATTCGTACTCATCATGTAAAGATTCCATGGGCTAAGCTAGTGTGGTTGTCACAATGGATCCCAAGGTATGCTTTCATTGCGTGGCTTGCTTTTAAGAGTCGCTTATCCACATGAGATAGGATGAGGGTTTGGGGAGTGCAAAAATCTTGTGTGCTCTATGGGGAGATGAATGAAACAAGGGACCATTTATTTTTCGTCTGCCCTTATGCTTTTTCCGTATGGATTGAAGTTTGTGGTAACTTATTGGATGGTCCGGAAAATCTGGACTGGTCGGAAACAATCAGACTCCTTGTATCTCGCCGCTTCGACAAGCTAACTTTCATCTTGATAAGGATGACTCTTCAAACGACAATTTATATGGTCTGGAGGGAAAGGAATGGTCGTATCCACCAGCATACACCTAGCCTATAATTGGTTCTTGCAAGTCTCATTGACCGGACGATACGAAACAGGATCACGTCGTTGAACTATCGTGACAACCCTCGATTACAGCAGTTATTCCAGAAGTGGCTGGGCACAAGAGCTGTTGATCATCAGGCATACGCTCACATTTGACACGTCCATGAATTATTCATTCTTGATTGATTATTGTTTTGATTTTGGTTGTTGAATGACCTGATCGGTTTTTACTCATTTATCTAGACCCCATTGTATATAAATATTTTCAAGAGTGGTAATATAAGTTTAAATTTTACCCAAAAAACACATAAGAGCGAGGACAAAGTCATCGAGAGCGGCAAATATATATATATATATAAATAATAAGTTATTACATTGATTTTATACTGAGATTTTGCCCGATACACATCCGACTTATGGAGATGATCTACAAGGCAGGGATGAGCAACGTCGAATGAAATTTTATGAATCAACTCGGCAAAAGTGAACTCATCTGGAGATTTAAGCTTCTCATCCGGGATCGAGAAATTCATGTTCATCCACGAGGATACGGACTCACTGATCTTTGGGCGCTTGTTCACCTCCGAACTCCCAGAACGACATGCACCCTCCAAAGATCGTTTATGTGTCCTAGCAGCCAAGTTCAGCATATTAAAGGGATCGACAACAGAACCCTTCAGGTCGGCATAAGAAGGGAAAAATTCCCGTATTAGCCAAAGGAGTTGTCCATTGGCTATGCTCCTAGTTTTAACCAAGGAAGACCTCCGCTTCAAGCGATCAGAGGTACCATCAGAATCTTCCCTCGGCGATGTTTTCGCCTTTCTCTTCTTGATAGCT
This sequence comes from Orychophragmus violaceus, assembly GCA_030180135.1. Taxonomy (NCBI): domain Eukaryota; kingdom Viridiplantae; phylum Streptophyta; class Magnoliopsida; order Brassicales; family Brassicaceae; genus Orychophragmus; species Orychophragmus violaceus. The sequence goes on from CM058240.1 coordinate 73,499,565, forward strand.
TCAACATAATCTGTCTACCTCTTCGTCCTATTCTCAGCAGCCCTTCTATTGGCCTTCTCAACCCTTTTATTATCGGTATCATCTGAGGACCTCATCTCTCCCCTCTTAATGGTCGAACCTGGTGAAGTCGTGGACTTAGGACTCTTCAGTATCCCGACGATGTCGCTTGACATCGCCTTGCCATTTCTGTCAAATTAGTCAATAACGAGAGATGCAGTAGGAGCAGTAGTCGGTAAGAACTTACCATTTCCGGCATAGACGAGATTAGGAAAAAAAAATCGTCAATGTCGGGGGCATCAATCTGATCGAGCTCGACATCCTATTCCTTCTTCTTTTCTTCAAGCTCAGCAAAGATATCATCATGGATGAGTATCCCCCTGCTATTATTCAACAACCATAAATAATCGAAGGTCTCGTTGTACTAACTAATGTACATACACTACAGGAAAATTGTGTCATAGCTACAGACTCAGTCGTAGCTATGACTATTTTCTGTAGCTATTTTGGCGGTAGCTAAGGATAGCTACGACACCTCCCCGCGCCTAACGGCTCGTAGCTATCCATAGCTACGTGTCTGCGGAATAGCAACAAACATATTCGTAGCTAATAGCTACGAATATCGATGATGTATATTCCTAGCTATATTAGCTACAATTATCTGCGACACATTTCGTAGCTACATATCTACGAATTGCTGCAACCCAATTCGTAGTCATAGGTATGAACCTTTATGATTATTGTTGTAGCTATTTTGTAACATTTTATAATTTTTTATAAACAAATATTTTATTTAAATCAATATTTTTAATTAAATAAAATTACAATAGTTAATTAAATAATTAGTCTTAAAAAAAATAAAAAAAATCGCAAAGCGCTTCGTCGTCCCCGGCAACCACCGCCATCTTCAATTGTGGCGGCTCCGGTGACGAGGCCACCGTCAGCACCACTGTCTTCGTCTTCTCTCTCTCCCCGTCGTCTTCATCTTCTCTCTATCACCTTCGTCAGATCTCTTGGTGAAGCGTATGAGGCTGTAACCGCTGTGGATGAGGCTGCTTGCATCTGTGACCACCGTGCATAAGGTTGTAACCGCCGCAGTTACCGCCAAAGATGAGGCTGCAACGGAGGTGCGAGATCTGCCGATTTGTTGAGGAGAGGGGAGAGATCTGAGAAGAGGTGCGGTGGAGAAGGGATTGTGTTCATCTTTGGCTTAATTTTCGTCTTCGTCCAGCGACGAGATCGATCTGATTTGTATGTCTTTTTCTTTCATCTCCTTAAACTTGTGATTTTGATTCAAGAAAAATGAAGACGTAGGTCGTAGGTTGAAGGTTGAAGCTTGAAGGTTGAATACGGTGCTGAGGGAAGGAAGAATGTTAATTAATTAGGTTAAGAGTATTTCATTGGTTAGAATTTAAGATGAGATAGATCTAATGGTTGTAAATTATTAAATTTAATCTTAAAATCTACCGGTTGATATTAGAGTGAGAATATATATCAAAAGAGCTGAGATAGTGATCCATGTATACTGTGAGAAGAAATAAGAGCCGTATATCTTGTTTAATCAATGGTGGTTATTGGTGATCTGGGTGATGACGATTTCAACCAATAAAAATAATTTATGGATTTAATTAATTAATTATAACTAAAATTGATTTTAAATTAGTAAAATTGACTAAAACGGAAATTTATAATGTATCAAATTTAAAAATATAACAGATAAAAATTTCAAAATTTTTTAAAAAAAAGATTTACAATAATAAAAATGAGTATATATAGTGATTAAAGATGACTTAATTTAATTTTGAATCTTTTTCACATTATTTTTTATTTTAAAGGTTATATTTACTTATGAGTATATATAATAATTAAATTATTGTTAAATAATTTTTATTTTAGTATTAGTATTAAAATATTAGTAGATTTCAAAAAAAAGTTATTAATTTTAATTTATTATTGTTTAAAATAAGTTTTAAATTAATTTTATGTAAAGTATATATTAAATGGTTTACACATTAGATTTATGTATATATAATTAATTTTGATGTTTTGATTTTATAGTTTATGATTAAGATTAACTAGATTTTGACCCGCGCTTAGAAAGCGCGGATTTACTTTTCTTTACAAATTTAAATTATATTTATTTTATTATTAGTAATTAAATTTTTTAATTATGCAATAAATTAATAATTTAGGTTTAAAAAAAAGAATTGTGTGTTATTTGAGAAGAGGTATATCGTAAATATAAAGAGATTGAAATAGCGATTTTGCGTTATAAGTTTTTTTTTGTTTTAAACACGTGCAAAGCTCATTTTTAGAATTCGAAATTGGCTAATTTATTTTTCAACCCGCTCTTATAATAGTTTAAATATTTTGCAATACGATGTAACAACCCGCTAAAAATGCTATAGTAAAAACAAATTCTAAAATTCTATTATAATATAAACATAAATATTTATATTTGAAATCAAAAATAAAAAAGATATTAAAATATATTATATTTGAATTTTGAATATAATCATATTTAAAGAATATTATCTTATATATTCAAAATAGTTGATGTTTAAATTATTTAGTCATATTTATCAATTGATTTAATAGTTTTATGTTTATATTTTTAATTAATTAGAAAAGTGAAACCTATTATATTTAGCTTGTTTGAATACATGTTTAGTAATTGTCTTGTTTGGAAACATGGATAGTAGAGAAATTGTTATATTCTTTAATTACCCTTAATGAATATTAAAAACACTTTTAAATCTCTAGTGACATAAATTGTAAACAACACATGCCACAAATGTTAGTTTCCTAATGACTCTAATTTTTTTAATAGTATTGATGTTTAGAGTATGATTATGGTTGATGGTATATGGTTTGAAATGTTGTGTTTAAAGTTATAAGTCAATGTTTGAAAATAATAGATTTGAAAAATATCTGTTTACAAATGTTGAATCTTAGGTTTGGATATTTTATAGTAACTGGAATTTTATTTATACTTGTTTAGGGTTTAGATTTTAATTTGTTTTATGTAAACTATATATGTAAATGTTTAAATATTAGTTTTATGTATATATAATTATGTATATATTTTAATTTTATAGTTTTTGATTAAGAGTAAGGTTTAGAGTATGGTTATGCTTTATGGTATATGGTTTTATGTTTTATTTTTAAGATTTTAATTTAATATTTGAAATAGATTTAAAAATTATTTTTAATTTCTAAGTGTTAAAATTTAGTTTTGGATATGTTATTAGTAATTATAATTTTATTAGTTACAATTTTGTTTATACTTTAGAATTTTAAGGTTTGTTTAGGGTTTATGGTTTGAATAGCTATGGGTAAATTTGTAACTATCTGTAACTATGTCATAAAGCTATAGATAGCTACGAATAGAACCGTAGCTATACATATATATATTTGTTTATATATATATGTTTGATATTGTTACAAATAGTCACGAAAATATATTATAGCTATATTTCGGCGTGTTAAGTAAAAACAAAGATGATTATCCATTATAATAGTTTAATATTTTGTTGTAAAAATATCTACTTCACCGTCATAAGCAGACTTCCCCCTATATATTTTTTTTCGTCTAAAGATTTCTTATATTCATTAAGCATTCGAACCAAGGATTACAACAAAGCCGGAAAAGACCGGAAACTTACAACTGAAACTAAAGCCCAAAAGAGGGAAACCGATGCCCTAGTGTTTTGAGGGAAACTGAAGCCGGAAGGATTGAAACAAAGCCCTTTAAACAAAGTACATCAGAAAATAAATCTCTGGATAACAGATTAGTAGAAAGCAAGCAGACGCGGATCCACCAACAAACTTGGACAAAGCAGAGCCAAACCGAGAACGGAAGAAGCTCTAGGCCAGCAGCAAACCGCAAATAAAAACACCAACACTCCAAGAAGACGACACCGAACCACATAATGCGAATCTAACTCCTTCCTACCTAGTCAAAATCCCAATAAGTCTAAACCATTTCTATGCATCCCCACACAGGGTTAGTCTTAAAAAGAAATGATAAACGAAACGACTAAAGGAACCGACCTATTTATTCAAGAACCCTAAAGCGGTAGAAAGAGATAAAGGATAAAGACTCGACAAATCTAAAGATAACACTAAACGGAGGATAACCAAGGCCCAAAGATGAGAACAAGACTACTAAATCCGCATCCAAGAGAATCATAACTGAGGACTTAGAACAAAGGGAGAACTAAAAACCACAGCTAAGCCCACCAAGACCACCGGCTGAAGGATAAAGACGAACCAACCCAAAGACCAGTCTAAACCGGAACCAAAGTCAGATCCAAACACCTTCCCGAAGAGGTAAGGGAGCTGCCCGAGACTAGACCAAACTAAAAACCTCAGCGATGGAAACAAGAACAACCACCAAGCCAAGATAAACCAAACTAAACCAGACCTAGAACCTAAAGCCCAAACCGCCACTCTTAAAATCAACGGACAAAAGCAGAAAATAAGTCTCACCAAAACCGACACACCACCGCCTCCGCACACAACTCCGACAGAGGAGCACTCACCGTGAAAAGCACACGGCCACCGTGAAAGATTCGCTAGAGGCATCCCATCGGAGACAAAGGTCGAGGCCGGTAATACACGGAGGGAGAAGCTGCAGAAACCAACCACAAACGCTGAAGCCGGTGATGATACACCGAAAGAAACGATGCCTGCGCCGCGGACCAGATCCGCAAGAGGAAGAGAAGATCCGCCTAAGAGGAGAACAGATCCATCACCTGTCGAGCACAGAGCCACACATCCTCCGAGAGAGCACAGATCCGCCGAGAGAGCCCGAGACAGAGAGACGAAGGACCTATGCCGGAAGAAACACAGAGCAAAAGAAGCTAGGTCCCGGCGACGGCGAGAACCGCCGGCCGCCGGGAAGAAGAAGCAGCAGGAGACTTTTTTTTTTTTTGGTGGTGGCTGATTCTAGAGAGAAAATTAGGGTGTGTGAAGCTAGGTATCTTGTATTCTTTTTGACTTCCCCCTATATATATATGTGAGTTTTGTAGTAGAAAAATGTAAGAAAGTAAAAGAAAGAATAAGAAGTACGTCTCATCTTTCTCTCATTTTACCCGTTCTATATATATATATATATATATATATATATATCTATGTACATATAAAGATAGATATGTTATTATATATAACATATATTACTATAATTATAAATTTATAACACGTTATCAGAACGACCGCCTCTCAATCCGTTCATATACTAAAAAGGTGAGATTTAATTATGGCCAATTTATTTTACTAAAAATTATGTCTTTTATATTTCTGTTTATTTTTATTTACGGAAAGAGAAGCACTGTCTTCTCTGAACCGATCGTTATGGTAGCTATGCCTTCACAATCAATGATCACATGGTAAAATATGTCTCCTCAGATTATATTTATGGAGTGGTAGGTTAAATCTCCTCCTTGATCAAATTTATGCAGTGGTAGAGTAAGCCTCCTCTCTGATCAAAATTTAATAGAGTGATAAGTTATGCCTCCTCCTTAAATTTATAGTAGGCGCTGCCTCCTTAATTATTTTAATTTTACTCTTTAATTATGCATTTAAATTATGTATTTATATTTATGCGTTTAAATTTATGCATTTAAATTTACCATATTTCTGGAAAAAAATCACATGGATGTAGTCGTCCTGAAATTATTCTTTAAATTAAGTTTTTATATTTGATTTACATTAAATTATCTCTGGAGTGGAAGGTTATGTCTCCTCCTTAATCTAGTCATAGGCTATGCCTTTTCTAATCACATGGATAAATTAATTTTTATATTGTTTTTCATTACAGTTTTATGCTTTATGTCTTTATTATGATTCATTTAACTATTATGTCAAATTTAATATTATCGATCGAAACGACATTGAATAAAATGATATTTTTACGTCCTCACTTATATGATGGTTTAAAAGATAATGAAAGTCCATGCTCGTCCAACTAGATTGGCTCCATTTTCAAAAACTTCATTATCAAAAGTGAACGTCGTAGCAACCAGTAAATGTAATAATTTTCGATGATAAGAATGCAGACACAGTAGAGTTCGTGGTTGCGCTTATCAATAAGGTGGTGGACATGGACGTGGAAAGCGATTCTAGTCTCATAAGCTAAACGCAAAATTGCGTAATGAAAACACAAGCAAGAATGTTTGTTACATGTTTGGCATAACAAGAAATTGGATATGTATGTGTCATATGCCAAAATGTTTAACCAATCTATATGGAAAATTACGTAAGACATGAGAAACGATATTAAACCGATTTCATCTCGGTTGAATATTTTTCCATTAATCCTATGAAATAATACTCATATTGATGTCACAAGTTTCTTGTTGATATGACCAACAAAGAACTTAGATCGATATGACATAATGTCATAAATTTAGATTCAAGATGGAGACATCAGTATGGCAGACACTGTTACAGTGCACATTGTAGACGATATTTCTCCTATCTCAGAAATAAAGGACTGCGCCGAAAGCATGAGGGCCATACTTGTTAATGAAAATATCATAATAGGCCTAGATGAGCCGGTTTTGATTCTTTTCAATGCTAAAGGGAAGTAAATCTTATATCCCCTAAAGTCTCGCAGATTTTTCTTAAGTTTCAGAGATATATGCCAAAATAGATAAAATGACATTGAAAATCTTTGCGTTGCATCGGAAAGGATACATACATTGGAAAAGTGCTAATGATGTCTTCATGATTATAAATATGATTCAATCATATGGTTTTTGGCTAAATCACTATTTTTTGTTGAAATAGCTCATTGAGTATGGTGGTTTGATGAAAGTGATTCCCTGTGTTTGGGGGAAGATTGAGAGAATCACTAAATGATATCACCTAGTGGATACACTCTTTGGCTTACCTTGATCCCTCCTACTCATCACGCGAGGTGAAAGTTCAAAAAGGATCAAAGAAAATAATGCATGACCAGAGTTAGTTATGTTGTCGATCCTAGAATGGGATTCATTCGAGATGGATATTCTAGAATAGTTATCATCTCGAGGGAGAGAATAAAAAAATCCCACATCGACAGTACTAATCCCACATCAATAGTAAGTTAATAATTTTGGTAAATTGTCATCCCAGATTTGATCATTCTGACGAGTTTCACGTACTCAATTTGTCACTTATTGTATGTCAATGAGATAAAGTAGAACATATAGATGGTTATATTCACACTCAAAATGAGCTTATTTATAAAGCAAATCTAAGGGATTGCATTGACCAATTATAGTGAAATTTAATCTCCATGTTTTAGCAAGGAACATGCAGTTTTGCATGTAGTAATGATTATACATATAAGGCCAAATGAGTTAAAAGAAATATCTCCCATGTCATTTATTCATGGTTGGAGATCATATATATTTCTAATTCAAAAAATTTGTGGGTGTAAAGTATATGTTTCCATACCGTCTAGAAGTAACATCCAAATAAGATGAAATATATGAGCTGGAGTCTAGAGATGAATCTTGCTCTAATAATGTTGAGCTATCACTCAGATATGTACTTGTTGTAAGATTTGCATATTATCATTTTGGTGATAATTTTCTCTCATCATTATAAAGAGAATCATAAATAGTTGGAGTTCTTGAAAAAATGAATGTGAACTTGAGGTTCATAGATTCAAAGGATCACTATTCAAATGATTGCAAATCTAATGCGAAAGCATTTATAAAAATAAACAGGTGATGGATAAGATTTCATATGACCCTCTCACAATAAATAATGAACTCGAAGTTCAAAGAAATCTTATATCCCAGCTGAGAATGCTCCAATAAGAATAGTACGTCTATGGCACGTGATGAACGTGATAAACCCCTTTGGTTCCAAAGATAAATAAAATCCTCGAGAGAGAAAGGAGAAAATAGTTATTGAAAACAAGATTAGACTCATGAAGAGGAATAATGAGATCGTCGATATGCTTAATAATAAGATCAGTTACTTGAATGAAATCAATGATATTGATAAAGAGATCTCGATTAACCATTCGACTGTGGGGGAAAAATATGGAACCAAAGACATAAATGATTGTCGACAATATGAATGATATAACGCGCATGAATCTCCGCTCTGCAGTTAAGTGTAGAGAAAAAAAAACAAAGATCATGAATCTCCCCTCCGAAGATGAGCGTAGAAAGATAATGAATATAATGAGTCTCCACTCCGAACATGAGTATAGAGAGAAATATTGAAAAAATGATATATGTTTTCGGAAACTGAATTATAGTTAAACTTATAAAAATTTGTAGCAAGTATGATAAATGTAATTTGGGAAAAAGGCTTTGGAGAGAAGAAAATTGTCCTCAATCATCTCAAGTTATAAACCTTGTTATAGGTAAGTTATTTGAAAGATAAATGGATTCGTCTAGAAGACGAACATGATGCAGAAAAATACAAGAATTCCATTAAATACGCCTAAAGTGAAAATTATTGGCTAGAAGTAAAATAGATGATGTATATAAGATGTTCTCTTTTTCTATAGTTGATCATGACATAATGATCTTGACCTAAGATATGTATCGGGTGCCAGAAGAGGCCCTATTGGAGAAACGGCAAAATACCATGAGAAATAAATGAATCTCCCTCAATAATAGAAATGTCTTCGGACATATTGTTATTACATATGAAGATGTAATAACAGTCGGGGACAAATAGGTTTTTGTGCTAAAAAGGGATGAGAAAATGATGTCACAAGATATAAACCCTACTTATGGAACAAATTTTCTCAAAGACAGGTGTTGGTACTGGATTTCCCTCTAGGAAATCCGGCCCATTAACAAATAAAACAAAGGCCCATATTTATGAGCCCGTTCCAGAATCAAAGATAAAGAGACATGCCGATTCATTTGTTGGGCCCAAACGAATGACACTTTGACAAGGCCCAAGCGATGCCGAAGTGAGAGGCGATCGAGCTCGAGCTCGGCAGCAGACGAAGTGGAGATAGAGCAACTCGGTCTTCGTCGGTTCAACTGATCCACGTAAATCTCGGAGATCGTTATGAAGGCAAGGCCGAAATATCGTAACAAGAAGGTCAAAGTCGAGACTATTTAAAGAAGAAGTGGCAATTCACTCAAGACATTCCAACCTAACTTAGAACACTTCGACTAGATAGCTCGATCATCATACTTTGTACTCTCTTTTCGATTGTGTTTGTTCTATCTCGACGATCAATCTCAATAAAGTCTTTGATTCATAGGAATTTATACCATTTATATATCCTAAAGTCCAAATCCACGAATACAAATTCTTAGTGTGAATCCTGGATCTCACATTTGGCGCCGACTGTGGGGACTATCTATAGTTTTTCCTGTCTTAAGAATCAGATCTTAGATCCGATAGATCGAGATGAATCCCGACCAATCTGGCTCTCCCAGCGCCACACCACCAGTCGACCACCCTCAAACGGTCAACAACGTTCCTCAGAACACCACCGGGGTAAGAATCATGGGTCAGACCGATGTCGTGTTGACGAGCTCTGCCTCAGTCTCCACGACCTCGGCACCAGCCGGCTCAGTCGCCCAAACGATCGCGACGAGCCAGACTCCGACAAATGTTTTGTCAGGAACTAACGATCCGAGCAGAAACTGGGTGTGGATGAGAAACGATTTGATTCCCACCCCTGGAGGTGGATCTGGAATAACCACACCTAACTCACCACTGCCTTCTGCTCCACAGCGACAAGGCCCAGATGATCTCACTGAAATCAGTTCGATGTTAAGCCTGCTGGTAAACCGAACGAGGAACAACGAGGCAAGTGCACGGGCCCAAGAGATCGCGAACCGCTCTCTGGCCGCGCAGCTCGATGAACAAGAAAGGCGCATTAACGCCCGTCTCGAAGAGCTAGCCAGCCAAAACCAGGGGGTAGGTCAGCGCATGATCCACGAACCCCCATAAGTCCTCCACCGTGTACACGCTTGGACTTCTCCCAGGTAGTAACTCCCCCGGGAGCGTCGGGAAGTTTCGCTAAGACGTCAAGTAGCGGCCTCCGCCCTATAATGACCCCTATCGCGATACCGACACCATTCACTTCGAGTTCAATGGTCACAGATCCAACCGGATCAGGGAACCGACCATTACCCGGGCCATCACTTTTCTCGAATAACTCCAACATCCGGCCGGGGCAACTAGGAGGCTCTGCTTTCGCCTCGAGCTCGGGACCCGTTAACAGGTCAAATACGGTACAGTTCCGAACGCCGCAGGTCGACCAGACGAGATCGATTCAAACAATCGATCTCCTCGACCCCATTTTCCCGGAACAAGCGTCAAAGGCACAAGCCCAGTTCACGCCTACGGTAGGCGATGAACACGATATGCTTAGACAGTACATCGAAAAGGCTAAGGCCCAGTTCAACAGTCTAAGCTCGAAAGTTCACATGGCAACGAGCGCGGCACCCGACATCGATCGAGTGATCGAAGAAACGCGACAAACGCCGTTCACAGACCGGATCGCCTTCGCAAGGATCCGAGAAATCAAGAAAACTAAATTTCCGGAATTCTCTGGGAAGTCGGACCCGAAAGCCCATATCAGGGCATTCCGGCTAGCAATGGCAAGGGTATACCTTACCGACGAGGAGAGAGAGCCGGCTTTCTGCAGGCTCTTCGCCGAAAACCTATCGGGCTCCGCCCTAGAATGGTTTGCCGGACTGGAAGAAAGGTCCATCGACAACTTCACCCAGTTCATGACGGCTTTCCTCAAACAATACTCTGTCTTTATCGAGGAAAAGACTACTGAGGCTGCTCTATTTGGCGTCTCTCAAAAACCCGACGAATCGCTTCGCTCGTACATCGACCGATTTAAGGAAATAAAATCCAAAATCGCAAACCCACGAGACGAAGTAGCTATAGAAGCACTGCGACGTGGACTATGGTATTCAACCAGACTCCACGAGGAAATAACAGTCCACGAACCTCAAACACTCGATGACGCCCTTCATCGCGCATCGGCCTTCGCTCGCCTCGAGGACGAAACCACGGCCCTCAGAGAAAAGCATCGAAAAGAAAAGAACCCGTCGGGCTCGCAGAACTCTAGAGATAGTTGTATTGTCGAGATCGGACAATTCATGTGATACTAGGTAGTCATAATGTTTTGCTAGAAACCGCTTATGACAAATGAGTTGTAACTCATTTCTGGTATCGTGTGAACCTACAGGGTCACACACCTAAGCAAGTTGGATACACTTGGTATGGGATTGATCATTGGCATATGATCCGATCAATGTGTATTGGATACACATTGATATCGTGTTTTAAGAGATGTGTCGATCGATGCCCTTGGTGCATCGATCGATACAAGATGTGTGTCGATCGACACCAATAGGTGTGTCGGTCGACACGAGGGCGAAACCGAAACTGATGTTTCGGTTTACCTCGAGGTCAATATATAAACGAGTTTTATATTTCGACCTAAAAAAGCGTGCCATCGCAGACAGTTTCTTCTTGACAGAAAAACTGATCCTCTTTCTCTAAAAAACACAGAAATCCCAAGAGATCCGATTCCCGGCGCTAGCATCCCGGCGGATTCCAACTTGTGTGCGTGTGGACTACGATAGAGGCGAGGCATCTGAATCGCTCCTGATCTCGTTTACCTGCTTATCTTCCGCTGCCAATCTCCAGGTAATCACGAGGTCAGATCTATGATTCAATTACTAGACCCTAGATCCTAGGCTTCAGGAACATGACAGCAATTCTGAATCTGGTAGAATTGGCTCCAAGTTCCTTCAGTGGTATCAAAGCCTTAGGGTTTTACATTGAATCAACCTGTTTAATTGAATTTGATGATTTAGATTCGCAAACTAGGTTGTTTGGTTAAAACAGGTAAGATCGATTCTGATCAAAATCGACTATGTGTTTTCGCACAGTGTCGACCGACACATTAGGTGTGTCGGTCGACACAGAATGGCGAATTCGACAGAATCGGCGGCTAGGGGTTTTCGCGAAGAAAAACCGAAAGCCTACTGTGTCGATCGACACAGGTTGAGTGTCGGTCGACACAGAGCAGATTCGGTCGAGTGTCGATCGACACAGTTTGTGTGTCGGTCGACACAGACCTAGCGAATGGTTAATCGGTTCAATTGGATTGGACCGGTTATCATGCTTGGTTAAGTCCGAATAGATCGGTTTAAATTGGATGAATTGGTTCAATTGGATTGAACTGATTGTCTCAATTAGCATGAACCGATGGGTTAAATCAGTTTGATTAGATAAAACAGTTCAATTGAATTGGACCGGTTATCGCAATCAGTTAAAACTGGCTAAAATGGTTTAAATTGGATGAATTGATTCAATTGGATTGAACCAGTTATCGCAATTAATATAAACCGATTTGAACGGTTAAGATCAGTTTGATCTGATAAGTCGGTTCAATTGGATTGGGCCGGTTATCAAAACTGTCTTCGGTTTAGGTCTATGTCGACCGTCACACATGGGTTGTGTCGATCGACATGACCGGTTCAATAAACCGGGTTAATTGGATTAATCGGTTATTGAAGTCCGGTTAAGTTTGGTATTGTCGATCGACAGACATAGTCTGCGTCGATCGACACAGAGCTCGAAATTCTGGTTATTGAACCTTGAATTTGTAGAAACCAAACTAGACTTAAACCTTGATCAAAGTTTAGCTTCAATATGGTCAACTGTCAAGACTCATTTCGTTGTGTGATGGTCTAGCCAAGAGCTTGGTGTCCACAATTAGGTGAGTAAGGCATGTAATTATGTTGATGGACTTGCGGTGCTTGACATCAACAATTACATGACCTAATAGATTGATTTGCTAACATTCAGAGTTTAGTTTCCTCAACTAAACATCAAGTGACCTTGATGTCTTGCCCAATCTCGTCTACTGTCAAGACTCGGTTCATTGTTGGATAGTCTTGGAGTCCTTGGTATCCACAATGACATGAGCAAGGCATGTGTTCATTGATAGACTCGCAGTGCGACTGTCAATGATCACAAGACGGAAGAGATTGTTTTACTTGACTGGGCCATCAGAAGTTCTGGGCCCAGAGACGTCAGAGTAGATGAGACATGGATTGTCTTATCTGCGACCAAGAGTTGTACTGGGTACAATTAGCAATGATTTGCTTACCTAGATAACTAAATTTTGGGTGATGACGAGTCGTCCACTCAGATTTTGGTGAAGTATGGGTCTTGGATCATTACATTCATTGAGGAAACATTGTTTGAATATAATGCGAGTTTTCTTATTAGATAAGATTTCTCATGATATACATAACTAAATCTTTGTTTTTCTTGGATTTCAGCTTATGTCTATGACTACTTTCTCGTTGCGATCCGTCCTTGAGAAGGACAAGTTAAATGGATCCAACTTCCTGGATTGGTATCGGAATTTGAGATTAATCCTCAAGCAGGAGAGCAAGGACTATGTCCTTGAGAAAGCTCTTCCAGAAAGGCTTGGGACCAATCGCTCGAATGCAATATATGATGCTTGGAATAAGCATTATATTGATGTGGTAGATGTGCGTGGTCTGATGTTGGCTACCATGAACTCGGACTTGAAAAGTCAATACGAGAACATGGAGTCGCCAATAGAGATGATCACCAGTTTCAGGATCTGGCACGAGTTGAGAGATTCCAGATGGTGAAGTCTCTCACTGGGTGTAAGCTACCAGAGGATGCTCCAGTAAGTCCTCATGTCATTAAAATGATGGATTACATTGATAACCTGGGGAGACTGGATTGTCCTGTCAGCTTGGAGTTGGCTACTGACATCATTCTGCAGTCGCTGCCGTCAAGTTATGATAAGTTCATAAAGAACTATATCAAGAAAGGCTTGACGAAGACGTTGACTGAGCTGCATGGCATGCTCAAGACAGCAGAGCAAAACATCAAAAAGGGTAAAATATTTGAGAAATCTTGTATAGACAAGGGTGAAGGCAAGGCCGTTCGGATTTGGAATCAGAATAAGCATGTGTCATCTTTTAAGCCCAAGTCAGGCCCATCTGATGTTGATAAATGCTGCTACTGTAAAGAGTTTGGGCATTGGAAGAGAAATTGCATTAAATTCTTGGAAGATTCACAAGAGATGGAGAAGATGTATGGTACTTCTTCTTCAGGTATTGTGTTATTATTTCAAGTTCTACGTTAGTATTGGATACTAGTTGTGGTACTGATATTTTTGAAATATGCAGGACACAAGCGACAGTAGAACGTTGAAGGGAGGACAAGTGGAACTGCGTGTCTGGTATGAAGCAATGGTTGCTACATGAGCCGTAGAGATTCTCCACTTGTAGGAGCCTTTCATACTTGGTTTTAGAAATTAAGTAATTGCTACTATGTATCTGCCTTGTGCAGAGATGTCTTTCATATTCTTGTAAGAATTTGGATGTTTTTCATTTTGATAAAAGACAAGTTTTGTTCTTTAGATCTTAATGAAGTATCATATGGTAGCACCCCGTTTGGAATGGGTTTTATATGTTAAACCAGCGTGAGTTTGAATATAACACAAATACTAAAGGTTTAAGTCTGATGACTCGAACTCGACTTTTCCTTAGCACAGTCGTTTTGACCACATAGAGTGAAGCGAATTCAAGAGTTCCATAGCTTGGACTTTTGGGCTCATTTGATTATAAATCATTTGAGACATGAATTCTGCTTACTGGGCCAAATGACTAAGGCCTTTTAGCAGAGCTAAAAGAAAACGGGCCAGAGGCTTATTGGGCCTTACACATACTGATGTATGCGGACCGATGAGCATAAGTGCCAGAGGAAATCTTCTGTACTTCATTACCTTTATTGTTGACTTCAGTAAGTATGTATGTGAATGAAGTATAGATTCGATTTGACAGAAGTATTAAGATCCTCGATTAGATCGCGGAAGAAAAATACTTGAGTCAAGAATTGGGTGATCATCTGAGAGAATGAATCGGATCTTATTAGATATGCTCCGATTAATGATGAGTCACAGGAATCTTCCATAATCATTTAAGAATACGTTCTAAAATGTCTGTCTTTGCGCAGAAAAGGGTTTCAATCAGAATCAATTGAAAGACACCACATTGGATGTGGACTGGAAGTTTTTCAAGAAAGTTGTCTCTGGTAATTTGGGGATGATAGCTGATAAGCTTGAACCCAAAACTGATAAGTTCTACCTCGCTGGTTGTCCTAGGGAAACCGAGGCTTAGTGCTTTTATGACCAATCCGAGAACAAAGTTTTGTTGTTCGGAACTGTGTCTTTTGAGAAAGATCATACTTTCAAAAGGAACAGTGGGAGTAAAAGTACAGATCGAAGAAATTCGATAAACACAGGAGGCTGCTCAACCTGTTGAGGGAGAGCAGCGGTGAGATCTACAAAGTGCTGTAGGATCTACACCTGTGGAGCCTGAAATTCGCAGATCCGAAAGGATCCATCACTAACTCGAGAGCGATTTCTCGTAACCGATTGTCGTGATCTGTTGATCATTGAAAAGTGACGAACATGCGAAATTCAAAGAAGCGATGGTGAGCCCCAACTCCGAAAATTGGCTGGGTATGCATGTTAGCTTCACCGATCCATTTCTGGATTGAAGCAAACATCTTGGAGTTGGAATCAACATTCTGATAATGTGGTCAAAAGTTTTGACTTGATCAGAAAAGAAATGAAACCATGCGTTTACAAGAAGACTAGTGGGAGCGTAATTGCAATTCTCACACCGTATGTACATAATGTACTTAATCTCATGAACGACGTTCCGTCGCTTAAGTCTTATGAGACTTGGGTCGGAAGTCAATTTTTCGAAAGACATGGGAGGAGCCTCGTGAATTAATGGAATAAGAATCTATTGATATAGATTCGATAGGCTAATTGGATCGTGTCGGAATTCTTATATATAGATAAGGTGTTGGACAGTTCCAATATGCATGATTCCAAGAATGGCTTCACACCAAAGGTCTTATGGCAATAATCTTAGCAAGATGAAGTGTCTTGGACACTGGCTGAGCTAGTATCAATCTTAGCAAGATGAAGTGTTTTGAACATTAACTGAGCTATTATTAATGAGTGTGATTGCTTATGCTGTTGCAATAAAATCCATCATGAATGCCATATTTTGCGCTCGTCTAGATGCAGCTTACGCATAAAGCATGACGAGAAAATACCAATATGTTCCGGTAAAAGTCGCTGAACAGTTGCCAGAAATATCCCAAGTGTTTGAGAAACACTAAGGATAGGTTCGTGGTGAACTGAAGAAGTGAAGAACCAGTTGAAAGTAGTTGGACGGACAGAGACGATATCTGGTTCCCACTTGGTTATGTCTCTTTGTCTGAATAAAGGTACTATCTGTTGGAAGGGCTCCAAGCAGAAAACCGTAGAATAGTGCTTTTATCTGAATGGCGGTGTGGTTTGTTGGAATTGTTTCAAGCAATAACATCGCAGTCTCTCTCACAACCTAAGCACGAGATTTATTCCCTTGCTGTAGGTATTAGATATCTGAAGAGATGATCTTGATTCTAGTGGGAGTTATTTAGTTATGTTATGATCTTTACATAGACATGCTATGGCAAAGTTTGTGTAAGTTAAAACTGACATCGGTATTATTTAATTATTGGATAATTAAGTAATGGTCCCAAAGTATTTTATGGTCATCATATAGGTCATCAAGTTGAGGACTTGATCATGAAACCCTATAAGTAAAAGATGACATAAATTACGATTGTCCCTAGTCAAGGTTGTTGAAGTGGGACACCAATAACCGTGCGAGACTAGCATGTGAGGTGACTGTTGGACTAAGTTTCATGGAGTCAATGATATGATTATCAAAGTCAATCACATAGATATATGTTGGTGAACATATGATCGGACATGACCCGCTAATGAGAACTCCACAGGATAGTTATATCAGTGTCATGGGAGGTTCTCATTACGACTATAGAGTATAGTCCTTAGACCTGAGTTCATCATGCTTTCTAGCATATGAATTGATGCGCTTTGACCTTGTCAAACGTCGTTCCGTAACTGGCGGCTATAACGGCATTGCTTATACGTATCATGAAGTATGTGTAGAAACAGGGATGGAACAAGATGGGATTTGTCCCTCCTGTAACAGGAGATAAATATCTCAGGGCCCATCGAAGATTTGATACTGAGAAAATGCATGGCCGTGCTCAAACGAGGTGATTGTCAGTCGTTTGTTATATCAGTATAGATCAGGAGTTCGATGAACGTGATATTGGCTATAATAAGGATGACACAGTCTCTTGCCTTATGCCATATCGAGATATAGAGACGAAGGGATTATAGGAATAGGTGATTCCAGTACAAGTGGGAGATTGTTGGGATTATGTCCTGAAATCACATTGTACTTACTCTAGAGATAGTTGTATTGTCGAGATCGGACAATTCATGTGATACTAGGTAGTCATAATGTTTTGCTAGAAACCGCTTATGACAAATGAGTTGTAACTCATTTCTGGTATCGTGTGAACCTACAGGGTCACACACCTAAGCAAGTTGGATACACTTGGTATGGGATTGATCATTGGCATATGATCCGATCAATGTGTATTGGATACACATTGATATCGTGTTTTAAGAGATGTGTCGATTGATGCCCTTGGTGCATCGATCGATACAAGATGTGTGTCGATCGACACCAATAGGTGTGTCGGTCGACACGAGGGAGAAACCGAAATTGATGTTTCGGTTTACCTCGAGGTCAATATATAAACGAGTTTTATATTTCGACCTAAAAAAGCGTGCCGTCGCAGACAGTTTCTTCTTGACAGAAAAACTGATCCTCTTTCTCTAAAAAACACAGAAATCCCAAGAGATCCGGTTCCCGGCGCTAGCATCCCGGCGGATTCCAACTTTTGTGCGTGTGGACTACGATAGAGGCGAGGCATCTGAATCGCTCATGATCTCGTTTACCTGCTTATCTTCCGCTGCCAATCTCCAGGTAATCACGAGGTCAGATCTATGATTCAATTACTAGACCCTAGATCCTAGGCTTCGGGAACATGACAGCAATTCTGAATCTGGTAGAATTGGCTCCAAGTTCCTTCATCAAAAGCGAGAGTCCGAAAGCAAACAAGACTCCGAAGTCGAGGAGGAAACTTCATCCGACAAAAAGAAAAGTAAACAGACCAAAGAGTCGAACACCAAGAGGCCTTCTCAGAATAAACGAGAACAGACAAAGGAGCCGGAATCTCCCGAAACACTCCCTCAGGGGTCGCGGAAGCGAGTTAAGTTTATTCTCGGCGAGCTCAGCCTGAGCGGCACCCCGGAAGGTTCGGCGTTATCTCCACCTCCGGCTCCCGTTAAGAGTTTACGCTCACGAATCAATCTCCCTCGTCTCTGCAGGGGGGTGTACGGGCTATTCCCCCTAAACGAATCGACTTCATCTTCGGTGGCTCCAAGCTTTGCCGAGACTCGGTCAATTCAATCAAAATCTTCAAAGAAGAGTCGAGACCGACAAAGGGGGGAAAATCCCAATGATAGGTCCAGACCACGAGATCATTTTCCACGAGAGCGAGACAAGCAACCTCGACAAACCACACAACGACGCTCTCCTCGTTTGTCTAGTAGTGGGAGATGTCAAACTTTCAAGAATAATGATCGACACAAGAAGTTCGGTGGATGTCCTCTTTTAAGACGCGTTCAAAAAGATGGACTTCAACGACTCCGAGATAGTGGAAGAAAAGACACCACTAGTAGGGTTCGCTGGCGAAACAACGTACTCGATGGGCTCTGTCCTCGCACCAGTGATAGCTGGAGGAGTCCGAAGAATGACAGAGTTCGTCATAGTGGATCGGCCAGCTCCCTATAACGCAATTCTAGGCCGACCATGGATATACGACATGAAAGCGGTACCATCGACCTACCATCAATGCGTAAAATTCTCAACTCCTAAAGGAGTAAAAACCGTGTACGGAAGTCAAAAGATTGCCCGCCATTGCTACATGAATGGATACAAGCAGATTGAGAAATCCCTTGCGTAGCAATTATAGAAGGAGGACGAGCTCGCCACCATGCAGACCAAAAGGTCAAATGACCCGAGTCAAATAGGACCTCCGAAGGACCTCACGACCCAAGTTTGCATAGATGATGCTCATCCCGAAAGACTCGTTGGCATTGGAATCGACCTATCAGAGCCAGTCAAAAACGAACTGGTCTCTTTCCTTAAACAAAATGTCGACTCCTTTGCCTGGTCTTCAGCAGACATGAAAGGGATCAATATCGATGTCACCAGCCACGAGCTGAATGTCAACCCAACCTCCAAACCGGTAAGACAAAAACGTCGAAAACTAGGTCCGGAACGAGCTCAAGCCGTCAATGACGAGGTCGATCGATTATTAAAAACCGGATCGATCAGAGAGGTCAAGTACCCCGACTGGCTTGCGAACCCCGTAGTGGTTAAGAAAAAGAACGGGAAGTGGAGAGTCTGTGTAGATTTCACGGATCTCAACAAAGCATGTCCGAAGGACAGCTTCCCACTCCCACACATCGACCGGCTGGTCGAAGCCACCGCCGGACATCAGCTACTGTCCTTCATGGACGCTTTCTCGGGGTACAATCAAATATTAATGAACACCGAGGACCAAGAAAAGACTTTGTTCATAACTGATCGAGGCACGTACTGCTACAAAGTCATGCCCTTCAGACTAAAAAACGCAGGAGCAACTTACCAACGCCTCGTCAACAAGATGTTTTCGGGACTCCTAGGCAAAACTATGGAAGTCTACATCGACGATATGCTGGTCAAATCTTCCAGGTATGAGGATCACATCCCCCAACTAAAAGAATGTTTTATCATTCTCAATAAATACGGGATGAAACTCAACCCAGCAAAGTGTACCTTCGGGGTCCCCTCAGGAGAATTCCTTGGTTACCTAGTGACCGAAAGAGGGATCGAGGCGAACCCCAAACAGATCGCGACGTTTATAGAGATGAAATCTCCCAGAACAACGCGAGAAGTCCAGCGCCTGACAGGCAAAATAGCTGCTCTGAACCGTTTCATCTCGAGGTCGACTGATAAATGTCTGCCCTTCTATCACCTGCTCAAAGCGAACAAGAAGTTCCTCTGGGATGAAAAGTGCGAAGAAGCGTTCACCCAGCTTAAAGCCTACCTAAGCGAACCACCTATACTGGCGAAACCAGTAGAAGGGGAACCCCTCTACCTCTACCTAGCTGTTTCCACGGCAGCAGTAAGTGGAGTCCTGTTTCGCGAAGAACAGAATGAACAACGGCCGGTGTATTACATCAGTAAGACCTTAATCGATGCTGAAACCAGGTATCCCGCCATGGAAAAACTCGCCTTGGCGCTGGTGACATCAGCTCGGAAACTCAAGACACAAAGTGCAAGGTACAGCGTCACACAAGGAGAGCTCTTTAAAAGGAGTCTCTCCGGACCTTACCTCAAATGCCTCAACAAAAAGCAAGCCTTAGCCGTGATCACACAGGCCCACGATGGGTCCTGCGGAAGCCATTCCGGAGGACGAGCCTTGGCCGTACAAATCAAAAGGCAGGGCTACTTTTGGCCAACAATGGCCACCGAATGCGAGTCCTTCTCCAACAAATGCGACAAATGCCAAAAGCATGCCCCGATTATCCACCAGGCATCGGAGAAACTCTCCTCTATCTCATCGCCATACCCATTCATGCGATGGGGAATGGACATCGTGGGACCCTTAGTCGCGTCCGGCAAAAAGAAAGCCATGCACCTATTAGTAATGAAGGACTACTTCACCAAATGGATTGAAGCAAAGTCGTACCAAAAAGTCAAAGACGTTCATGTTAAGGAGTTCGTCTGGTGAAACATCGTTTGCCGACACGGACTACCCCACGAGATCGTCACTGATAACGGTTCTCAGTTCATATCAAACGCCTTCAAGGAGTTCTGCAGAGCGTGGAACATAAAGCTGACTTACTCAACGCCACGCTATCCCCAAGGGAATGGGCTGGCGGAAGCGGCTAACAAGGCAATCATGAACAGCCTCAAGAAAAGACTCAATGAGTGCAAAACGAGTTGGAGCGACGAGCTCCCAGCCGTACTCTGGGCCTACCGGACTACCCCCCGCAAATCCACCGGCGAGACTCCCTTCTCGCTGGCTTACGGGATCGAGGCGGTAGTACCAGCCGAAATCCTCGTGTCAAGCATCCGCAAAGAAGAATTCCCACGACAAGAGGAACTCAATAACAAGATGATAACTGACGAGCTCAACCTCGTCGACGAAAGGAGGAACCTCGCACTAGCTCGAATCCAGAACTACCAACAAGCCGCAGCTCGTTACTACGATTCCAAGATCAAAACTCGAAGGTTTCAAGTAGGAGAGCTCGTCTTATGGAAAGTGTTCGACCATAAAAAGGAAGAACACGCTGGAAAGTTAGGAGAAAAGTGGGAAGGTCCTTACCAGGTCACCGACGTTGTAAAGGATGGGGTCTACCGACTCAATTCGGTGGAAACCCAGAAACCTGAACTACGATTTTGGAACATCATCAACCTCAAAAAGTACTTCCACTAAGAGTACGACAACATAATCGAACTACGAAATGGCTTGATCCCCTTAAAAGGGTACGTAGGCAGCTCGATTTCGAGCGCAGCCACCCCCCAGACACAAGGCTCTTACCGAGCTCAACAACTTCAAACAAAGTCTTACTAGCTTATCTTTGTGAAATCAAAATAAGTCCCCCGATCAATGTCTCTTTCTGTCTTAAAAGTCAGAGTCATCGCGAAATATTTCGCCGTTACAAAGCGATATGAAATTATCTCTTCAAAAGCTAAAGTGATATGAAATTATCTCTTCAGAAACAAACGATATTAAGTTATCCTCTCTGAGTGACCTGAAATGGCCCCTCCCCTAAAATAAAGCGATATGAAATTATCTCTTCGAAATTAAGCGGTCCGAAACGACCTCTCGCAAACCTGAAATTCTCCAAACCTTATACAGCTCAGAAAAATTAGGGGGGCCACCCTCTCCCTTTAAGCGAAAATGGCGAAGTCAAGGCAACCGATCACATGGAAAGACCTCCGCGCACATTCAAAACGGATCTTTGTAAGTCTACCCCGATTTATCATTCCCATTAAACATCAAACTCGTACTGCACGATACGAAAGAGCTCGAACTCGAGTACGAACGACTTCGCACTAAAGTGCTAAAACAGTAAAGTCTATGCTAAGGCATGAAAGACTCAAAAAGAAATTCATTGAAAAGAGGACACAATGTCCTCGAGTTCGAACAAAAAAAAAGGGGGAACCAAGGGCAACACTAAAATAAAACGAAGCCCCCTTGGGCAAATAGATGTTCAAAAAAAAAAGAGAAATCAAAAGCCCCTTCGGGCAACGACAGAACGATCAAAATTGCCGCGATCGCGAGGAAGCCTCGTCTCCATCCTCCGCCTGATCACCGGTAGATGCAACCCCAGTCGGGAGATTCGATCCGTACTGATCAGGACGGGAAGCAGCCGGCGGCGGAGCATGCGCCAAAATAACCGAGTCGCTCGATACAGTTGGCAAGTTTAACTTGCCAACACTGAAATCGGAGACCGCTGCGACATTCATCTCTTCCATGGCCGCCCTCTTTTTGTCAGCCATCCTCAGCACTTCTTGAGTCAGGTCAAGCTCCCCGGAAGCAAACTCTGCGAAGAGTTCGATATTGGCTAGGGTTTCTTGGAGGCGAATCTCAGCGTTGGTCTCGAGCTTTCGTTTTTCGCTTTTCTCCTTGATCTCTTTAAGGATTTCCAAGTACTCCCCGCTCATCTTCTTCCTCGCCTCGTGAGCCGCGACCTTCACGTCGAAGTCCCTCCCCACGAGGACCCCCTCCAGGTCATCTCGATCTTGGGCAGCTCGTGCAGTTGCAACCCGACACGCTTCTTCAGCGGCCAGTGTGCGGCCTTCAGCCGCCCGAAGCTTCTGAGAAAGATCTTCCTCACAACTCTCGAGAACCAATAACCGAGCTTTTATTCCCTCGTATCTAGCCAGTTTCCTTTCAAGCTCCTCCTCTCGAGCCAAGGAATCCTGCAGCTCTGCGGTCAAAATACCCACCGACCTCTTGGCGGCCTCAAGCTCGCCTACTTGTAACCTCCCGCGAAGCTCACGCTCAGACTGGGCCACGAGCCCGTTCGTAGCCTCCAGGAACTACATAAGCACACAAATGATAAGTCTAAAAAGGCAAAAACAAAGCACTACAACTATTACCTTCCCAACGGCTGTTGCCATCTCGGTGTACATATCACCAAAGACCATGTCCCCGACGGCCGGAAGCCGAACACCCGTAGGCCTAAAGCGCCTTAATAAACGGGCCGCGCTCCCCGGCACCCCAACATCCTCGCTCGATCTACTCGAGCTCACCTCCGTATCGGTCTGCTGACGCTTCGGTGCGGGGGAAAGGTTTCCACCCCCACGCTGGCCATTCGGCCTTCTCGAATCTTTCGGGCAAGGGCGGCGCAAAGACGGCTCCCTGAACGAGACCGGGTCCGCTTCCACAACAATTGGAGAGGAAGGAACTTCCCCCATCTCTACGGCCGCGTCGAAGGCCTCAGAGCTCGGAAGAATAACTGGGGGAGGGAGAGGAGAATCACACATGGCAAAAAAGATTGCGCTGCTCAGACTCCCGTCCCTCACCCTCTTCGCCAATTCCATAGGGTCCTTCCCATTTCGGCGACTCCTCGATCTCCGAGATAACTTCTCATGAGATGGAGTGCTAGCGTCCGAACCCTCACCCAAAGGAGGACGACCTATAGAATTATCAAAAAGAGAAGGGTTTAGGCCTTTCCAAATAATGGCGAACGAAACGTCACGAATAGACAACTCACTTTCTCCTGCCCGCTCGATAATACGAAGCGGAGGTCGGACAGCTCGAACCGGGGAAGCCCGGGGAGGCGCAGAAGGAGACGGTAGGTCCCGGGAAATCCGAAATCGATCCCGCGGAACCTCCCCCGGGTCGATCCTCAGAGCAGCCTGCACGCGCTCCATTGTAAAACTGTCCCAGTTGACGGTACCCCTCCTCAGTCGGGTTATTAAGGCCTCCGTAATAGGGTTGAGGTCAAGCGATTCGGAAAACTCTGTGATACAGACTAAAACCAGTCAAGAGTCGGACTGATAACAAAAAGAAAGGATCGAGTAGTAAAACCAAGAGTCTTACCAACTTTGGAAGCCCACCGTGAAGGGACGACCGAGCAATCGAACTCTCCGACCGAATGATGGGTAATCCTAAAGAAAAAATATCGGCCCTTCCATTCATCCCTCGATGGAAGATACCGTCAAGGATCCTCCTGAACCGAGGAGAGAGACGATACGTCCCCGGAAAGCGAGAATCCTGCTTCACCGAGCAAACCCACATGAGCTCCTCGGGACCAAACTCAATCCCCTCCTCCGCGGCCCTGACTCCAAGTCCGATAACGTATCGGACAAAATTTGGCGTCATTTGATGAAACGCCAACTGGAGCTGGGCCAACGCTAAGAAAACGAGGCGGGGAATGGGGAAGAAGAGCCCACATTTTTTGAAATAAGTGTAGGAGGCGCAGCAATAGCCTTCTACGACCGTTTTGGGGGACACCGCCGGAGAAGGGATGACGATCTCGACTTCCGGCGGAATCCGGCAAAGCTCCCTCAATTGCTGAATGTGGTTTACGGTTAAGGAATACGGCAGGTGCGGACCGAAGATCCCGCCGCCGCACTCGTACTCGCCCCCGTCGGGTCTCTCAAAGCCATGAGGAAATATGTATCGGAGTAAAGAAAATGGAAAATCTCCGGAAAGAACTTTTTCTGACTGCAGAAGAGATATGAAGGAAAACCTTAAGCAAGAAAGAAATAGGGTAAAAAGGAGAAGGCAAAGGGTAACCTTCGACAATATGTATGATTATCTGTAGTGGGAATCATGCAAGATATCGTCCGTACAACTCCCAAGCTCGTATTAATTACTGAAAAAATCGAGGTGGTTTGGACTCCTTACTTTCCCTTTAATCTAACCGTTGATTTAAGATCAACGATTACGAATGCGCGATAATTAGGTCACATCAGCAAAAGAACGAGCCTGAAAAGACTCTTCGCTACCCGCGAATCTTAACCGTTGGTGATCGACCAGATCCACGGTAGGAGATGAAATTCTCAAACAAATACACGCCACGACTGCCGACGCGCTAAAAAGCAGTTCAGCTCGTCCCACGCGCTCATCCTCGGCCGTTAGATCGAAGCAAGATCTACGGATAGAGCGAAAGTAATCATTAGGTTTTCGCTACCCGAGACACGCGCGTCTTCCCGAGAACGTCCACCGCCCATTAACCTCGACTTGTCAAAATTAATGGGCTGGGGGGCTATTGTTGGTACTGGATTTCCCTCTAGGAAATCCGGCCCATTAACAAGTAAAACAAAGGCCCATATTTATGAGCCCGTTCCAGAATCAAAGATAAATAGACGAGCCGATTCATTTGTTGGGCCCAAACGAATGACACTTTGACAAGGCCCAAGCGATGCCGAAGTGAGAGGCGATCGAGCTCGAGCTCGGCAGCAGACGACGTGGAGATAGAGCAACTCGGTCTTCGTCGGTTCAACTGATCCACGTAAATCTCGGAGATCGTTATGAAGGCAAGGCCGAAATATCAGAACAAGAAGGTCAAAGTCGAGACTATTTAAAGAAGAAGTGGCGATTCACTCAAGACATTCCAACCTTAACTTAGAACACTTCGACTAGATAGCTCGATCATCATACTTTGTACTCTCTTTTTGATTGTGTTTGTTCTATCTCGACGATCAATCTCAATAAAGTCTTTGATTCATAGGAAACTATACCATTTCTATATCCTAAAGTCCAAATCCACGAATACAAATTCTTAGTGTGAATCCCGGATCTCACAACAGGGAATTGATTATAATGAAGCATATTCCCTAGTTATGGATGCAATCACATTCAGGTACTTAATGAGCCTAACGACATCGAAAAATGTAGAAATTTAATTAGCTCATGGATGTTGTGACTGCATACTTATATGAATCACTAGATAATGACATATATATGAAAATCTCCGAAGGGTTTAAGATCCCAGAAGAGTCAAATATTCCATAAGAATCTAGAAAAATTTGTTCGGTCAAGTTACAACGATCACTTTACGGACTAAAACAATCTAGACGCATGTGGTATAATCGCTTGAACGAATTTTTGTTGAAGAAATGATTTATCAATAATGTGATATGACTTTGCGTATTTATCAGGAAATCCCCATCAAGATTTGTGATCATTACTGTTTATGTTGATGACATGAACATCATTGGAACTCAAAAGTAAGTCCTTGATGCAGGAACTCATGTGAAAGACGAGTTTGAAATGAAAGATCTCGAAAAGACAAAATTTTGTCTCGGGCTTCAAATAGAGCATTTCAAGATGGTATATTTGTGCATCAATCAAATTACACCACAAGGGTGTTAAAACGTTTTTGATATGGATAAAGCCAATCCTTTGAGTACTCCAATTGTCAATAGATCGCTTAATATTGACAAGGATCAATTTCGACCTTATGAGAATAACGAAGAAATATTAGGTCCAAAAATACCTTATATGAATGCTATAGGTGCACTCATGTTTATTGCAAAATGTACTAGACCAGATATAGCATTTGCTACTAATCTGCTTGCAAGATATAGTTCTTCTCTTACACAGAGACAATGGACCGGGATAAAACGTATCCTCCGCTATCTTCGAGGTACGATTGATTTGGAGTTATTTTATCCTTGAAATTATGTGTTATGTCTAGTTGGTTTTGCAGATGCAAGATAATTATCTGATCCGCATAAAGCTCGATCGTAAACTAGATACGTGTTCACAATGGAAGGAACTGTGATCTTGTGGCGTTCTCAAAAACAAACTCTAGTCGTCACTTCTTCAAATCATGCAGAGACAATTGCGCTTCATGAGCTATGTCGAGAATGTGTATGGTTCAGATCCATGACTCATCATATACAAGAAGCAAGAGGGATAGTCAAGAATAAAGAACCAACAAAATTGTTCGAAGATAATACGGCAAGTGTTGCCCAACTTAAAGACAGCTATATCAAGAGCGATAGGACGAAACACATTCTGCCAAAGTTTTTCTCCTATACTCAAGAGCTCGTGAAAAATTAAGAAGTGGACATCGAATATATCCGCTCAAGCAACAATGCCACATATCTATTCACCAAGGCGCTTCCCACTACAACATTCATAAAACATATCAAAGTATCGGAATGCATGATTATGAAGGGAAGATCTGCAACTTTCAGGGAGAGTTTACGTTACTGACTCTTTTTCCTTGGTCATGGTTTTTATCCCACTTAATTTTTCCATGATAATGTTTTTAATGAGGCAATACGTAATATAAAATAGATAATCGAGGGGAGTGTAGTAAAAACAAAGATGATTATTCATTAGAATAGTTTAATATTTTGCCGTAAGAAATATCTACTTACCTTCATAATCAAACCGACTTTTTCCCCTATATATGTGAGCTTTGTAGTAGAAGAATGTAAGAAAGTAAAAAAGAAAGAATAGTACATCTTATCTTTCTCTCACCTTATTCTTTATATATATATATATATATATATATATCTACACATATACATATAAAGATATACATGTTATTATATATAACATATATTCTCACCTATCTATAACTATAAATTTATAACACCACATTTTTTGTCGTAGATATTCCTAGCAATATATTTTCACGAACGTGTTGTAGCTCTCCTTTATAGCCCTTTTGCTCCGGACATCTATCAATTTATTTTGTAGCTAAATAACTATGAAATAGCTATGTATATTGATTTTTACAGTCGTAGCTAATCTGTAGCTATTTGTAGCTTGAAACAAATAACTACGGAAAATCTGTAGCTAAATCGTAGCAATCCGACAGTTTTCTTGTAGCGATATAGGCCTCACTCTTGGCATCCTTAGCAGCAACCACTCCTTTAAATCCCAAAGGCGATGCTCGTATTTAGCTGTCAATGCGCGACGAGCATTCACCATCTCGGAGGTCGTCAACGCATTAACATTTTGAGAATGTTTGACATCCTCGAACTGGTTCTTCTTCAACCCCACCTTCTTCGCCATCAACTTCTCAGATTCTTCTCGCCGAGCTTGTAGGTTCACACAAGAAGACGAGATGACTCCAATTCCCTTGTCTGCGTGGAAAGATCCTCTCTTGCTTCGGCTCCTTGGTCCAACAGCTTCCGATTAATGTCAAAAATATAAGAATTCATCGTCAAATTCATCTGCAAAAAAATAAGAAGCAAACAAAGTGCATAAGAGCAAAGACAAATCATCGAGATCGACAAATAAAAAATGAAGTTATTACATTGACATTATACTGAGATTTTTGCTGATACCCATCCAAGTTATGAAGTTGACCTACGGGGCAAGGTCGAATGAAATAATCCGAATCAATTCGGCACAAGTGAAATCATCTGGAGATTTAAGCTTCTCACCTTGGATCGAAAAAATCATACTCCTCCATGAGGATACGGACTCGCTGGTATTTAGGCGCATGTTCGCCTCTGAACTTCCAGAACGATTGTCACCCTCCAAAGATCGTTTATGTGCCCCAACAAGAAAATTCAGCATATTAGAGGGCTCGACAATATAACCTTTTGGGTCGGCAGAAGAAGGGGAAATGCATGCATCATCCGAAGGAGATGTCTCCTTGGCTATGCTTAGAGTTTTAACCGAGGACAACCTCTGCTTTAGGCGATCAGAGGGATCATCAGAATCGTCTCCTGGCGATGTTGTCGCCTTTCTCTTCTTGAGAGCTTCAAAATCATGTGCCGCCCTCTTTGTCCTATTCTCAGCAGCCCATCTGCCCTTTTCTTATCGACATCATCAGAAGATCTCGTATCTCCCCTTTCAATGGTCAAACCAAGTGAAGTTGTGGACTTAGCGACATTAGAGCGGCTTGAGCCACCAGCTCTATCACCTTACAAGAGCTAAAATCTCTTTTCGGGTCAATCACCATACTTAAAATGACTTTTCATGTGTTTCTCCATCTGTTTCTTCGGCTGGGATGCTGCATAGAAATCCAATATATAGAAGATAAAAAGAGGCATAAAAGAAGCAGAAAGGCAACTCGAGAATATCAAGTTTTCTCGTTTTCTTCTCTTCGGTTTGAGACTAGGTTTTTCGGAGTTTATTTTGATAGAATCTTTATTAAGTTGATTGGAAGCACGTCGATCTACAACAGAACACGAAAATAACGACCAGAAGACAAAGATACCGAATAAGGTAGAATAACCGTCCATCTTATTAACTACCAACGGAAATATTCCAATTGTTGAAGATCGGCACGCTCGGATCCAGAAACGAGAGTTCGTAAACTTTAACAAAGAAATACTTCCTCTACCAGTGGTAGATTTTTATGGATTTCACACCCACCATTAACTTATATTTCGGTCGCAAATTAATATGAGCCCACCCCCCCCCCCCCCCCCCCCCCCCGCCGATGTTTTCGTACTAATGTTGACTTGACCAAAGCTCTCAAAAAGATATGTTGTTAATGGCTCGCCAAGTGCTTCATCTATTGTTTTGAGACCAGCCACATTCATAATGCTGACGAGGATGAGCTGCGTAAAATCAATCGTGTACCTCGCGCATAAATCGACCAACTCCCTTGGTAACGGAAATTAAAGGTTAGCTAAAAGAAAAATCCATTTGTAAAGGCACGTGTAGCCAGGAGGAGCATGTCACGGGCGTTGTGAAGAAGAGAGCATGAGTTTTAATCCCTCACACCCCGAAAGAGCTTTCAACGAGATCAAAGAAACGTCATCGGACCATGTCGACAAAATGCCGAAGTCGTTATAACAACTTGGGGGTGAATTGCTTCTTTTTCATTCCCCTTGTTTTTATTCTTTTGGAACCTCAGCTGGAAGATGTCATCCTCTGAATAAGGAGATGATGCTCATCAAAATGCGGGGAAGATCGATCGGTGTCGTCGTCACGAAGAGAATCACCTTGACGCCAAGATAATTCGTTCACAGGACCAATAATGGTTGAGCTACTAGTCGCAGGAGAATAAGGGATACTTTCATTGTCAAAAGCACCTCGCCTTACGAGATTGGTGGAAGATTCGCTCGACTCAGCATAAATTTTCCCATTCTTTTTAGTAAGGTAATAAAAAATATCGGCGGAAAAGGAGATAAAAGAAATAAAAATCAAAAGAAAGAGATTCGGAGGAAAAATAAAGAGAAAGTACCTGAAATTTTATTTTTTATAATGGATGGTAAAAGTGACGAATAAGAATGATATTTATAGAAGCAAAGGGGTGAGAATCTTCCGAGATACGCAACTCTACCCCTCAACGGACGCGACTCTGTGACTTGTTTCCACACATGTCTGAATGTCATAGGTCGAATGAAGAAGCGTGATCGGTACTCAAAAGTGCCGAAGGCCACATATCAGAGAATATTGACAATGGGAGCAATAAAGACAAGGAATTAATTTTTGACGGTCCGATTGTAGCGCCGAACAACGAACGACTCCAAAAAATTTGCCGACTTAGTCTACGACTCAATTCGCCGAAATTTCCCGACCCAACATCAAGATCAGCCCATCGACTTAAGCCCAATAATGAGGAAGAACGGCCCATCACGGCGAAGCCCATGTTGACCTACAAATAAAAAATAAAAATATAATTAAGTAAATTAATCATAGAAAAAGAAGAAGATGAAGACAAATCTCCGAAAATGAAGGAAAATTCAAGAATAATCGGATTTAACATTATCATATAAAAAATAAATATTATTATTCTAATATAAATAAATTTTCTTATGCGGAAAAATATATCTTTCAATTTTTATATTCAATTTTAATTCTAAAACAGAAAAATCACCATCGATTTTGAATTTTAAGATTAATAAAACGACTATGTTTTTCGGTTTTTCTGTATCGCCAATATATTTTTAAATTTTGAAATATTTGATCTTTAAAATCTTGATTAGTTACTTAATTAATTGTTGTCTAAGCTGAGCTTTAATAATGTGGCTTTGCTTTTTATTTTTAGGATGGTCAGTTCTTGGGTTACTACAGTGTACGGGTTTGCTTTTTATGACATCAGGGCGACTGACTAATATTGTTTCTACCGATGCTGAGTAGCAATCTACTTTTCTTTTGTCGGTGGTTAACGAATTTATTTAAAATTCATTCAACATACCCTTTTCATTTATTAACAAAGAGAAGAAAATAGTTTTTTTTTTTTACCAAGAGAAGAAAATACTTGACAACAAAAAACAAAGAGAAGAAAATGTTTTAGATCTGCGTAATATGAATAAAAAGAAAAACAAAACCACAGTCGCAAAATTGCTATCTTTCCTGCTGTCGGTTGTTTTAAATATTAAAAATCTTTGGCAAAATTAAAACATAAAGTTAGAGTTATCACCGTTTGTTTATTTATGATTTGAGTTTTGATGTTAGACTTAAAAGTTCAGATCCACCGACGCTCCTTCACGCGCATATCCAGATCTAGACAGCACACACAGACACACACACACACTAGTGCAACACTTGGTGGCTATTGCATTTACACCTATTATTTTATTCTTCGAAAACAAGTTATTTTTGTCAAACTACTATTAAAATTCAATTTTAGATAGGACTTTATGACAAAGATATATGTTTCTGGATCGAATCTAAATATTTCAGTATTTTAAAAAATAAAATAAAGCTTTGCATTCAAGTTTTTCGTATAAAACGGAATGAATTGTCTATTCTATTGTAATGTATAAAGTGAATTCTCAACTTTTACCAAAAAAAAAAAAATTTCTCAACCAATAAACTATTATGAATTGATTATTGTAATATGTAAATTCCAGATTTTACAACACTAGCTTAAATACAATTCTAAAATTATTTTTAGTTTGAATCATATTAGTGGAACTGAATCCAAATTTACATATTTTCATTAAAACCCAAAACAAATCTCATACTTTTGGGATATTGAAATTTTGTATATAAAATAAACATAAAGTGTTTAAAAAAATTATTTCATGCGTTTCATTTTATTTGTCGTTTAAGATTTTTTCACATAAACTTAAAAGAGAGACAATCTTTCTTTCACTACTTTTTCTATCTTTTTTTTCTAGGAAAGTTTTGCTTACTCCGTTGACTCCTCCCCTCCGTTTTCCGGCTACCTTGTCGGAGGTGTGAGAAAAGCTTTCTTCTTTTTCGTCTTCCCCGGTTCTTCTCTATGTGGCTTGGACTCTCTCATCTTTTGCTAAGGTGGCGTGTTTAGGTTTTGGTAGATCCGTAGCATCTCAAAGGTTTTTGGAGGCGAAGGCTTTTCACCGTCCCTGATTTATTAAGGAAGAGGTCATGCTTAGGTTCCTCTAGGGCGAATGCTGAAGATTCTTAATGAGTCCTCTATTGGTTTTGGTCATGTTTTTGTTGGCATAAGGAGGATTTAGTGTTGCCTGGGGTGGAGAAGGTGTAGCGGTGAGGGGTGGTTATGTTGTCGGAGACTACCGGCGGCGTTGAGTAAGTCCTTGCCTTTGATGACAGGTTTGTGGGTCTTCAAATTCGTCTCGGTAGCGGTTGAGTAAGCTTCAGTCTTGAGGGAGACTGTGGGCCTTGAAAGACGTTCCTTGTGCTTGTTTCTATCTTTTTTTTTTTCCAGGTTTTCTCGTTCATGGTCCTTCTCGGCTTTCTTAGTTTCCTCTCCTCTCGGTGGTGGTTCTGTCGGGCTCTAGGCGTAGGCATGAGTTCGGCTTACATCCATCGGTTTTAGATACATCATCGCTGATTCTACACCTAGGATTTTCATTTCGTTCTTAGGCCTTTGTTTTTAGGCTTAGGCAATTTTGAGCATGGTTCAATCTGAACTCAGTAAGAGTATTTGGTTTGAACTTTTATTTATTGTTTTAGGTCTTAGTCTTTTATTTTAAAAGTGTATGTATGGTTCTAAAAACAAAAAAATAATAATTCGAAAGCTTTTTTAAAAAATGTTTTTTCACAAAAATTAAAAAATTAAATGTTTTCACACAAATTAAGGAAAAACTAAATTTTCTGTTTTATCCATATTTAATGTAGTTGATGAAGCCGAGGTTCGTAAAGATTCATTCAATAAATTAATCAATTTAATGGACTTGGATATTTCGACTTAAGCCTTAAAGACAATAATAAAATGATCGAAAGTAGTCGTTTTATTAGCTTAGAGTTAGAAAATCAAGATTAATTTCTCTGCTCTCAAATTAAGGATTTGAGTACAATAAATGAAGATCCATCTTTTCCTATGTTGGAGAAGTGTATTTATATCAAGAGAATTATGATTTATTTCCTAAATTCTCTCTAACATGATAAAGTTAAATCTGGATACTCTTGAATTTTCTTTCATTTTCGGAGATTTGTCTTTATCTTCCTCCTTTTTTTAAATATGTTAATTGTACATTAAGCATATTTCCTTTTTGATGCAGGTCAACGCCAATATCGCCAGGCTTCGTCAATATTTGGCCGTCCTCTTTGTTATTGGGCTTTAATCTTCAACGGGCTAATCTGTTGTTGGGCAGGGCTAAAGAGGGGTGCTAAAACCTATATACAAGAGTAAGCCTCCCCTAGTTTGGCGTGTAGAGTGAAGTTGAGGCCGACGAATTTAATCTTTGTTTTGTCCAGTACAATGGCTAGGTCGGCATATATCGTTCTCGTCGTTTCAATCCCATCAATGTGTTTGACAATTTTTTTTTGTTGCGGGTTTCCCGGGGTCGTTCGAAGCGCCTCTTTCTTCCACCAATGAATTCCTTCTGCGTGTCTCGAATGTCATGTCGCATTAACGTCGCTTTGATAAACGTTGCTTCCTCCACTATAAATGCGGCTCCTCCTTTCATCACTTCTCTTCATCTCCACTTCCTTCTTCTTTTCAGAAATCTTAATCCAATCTTCTTCTCTATCTCAATTATCCTTATTGTCTTGTTTCTTCAAATAATGATGCCGATAAGTCCCTTGTTTCTTTCGTACTTGGGTCTATGACATTCTCCAGAGTTGTCTTGTGGCCACAGTGAGCTCGTCGATGAGCTTATGCTTTTTTTTCCTAAGATGTAGCTCGTCGGTATGTGGATTTATGTTGATGGTTTCCCCCATTTGTCGCCCTTTCCAACTTAAAGGTGGCGCTCAGATCCTTCATTTGTATCGGTCTGATGAGTCGTTAATTTTAGTTGGTTGCCTCCCCCGTAAGTGCTCATTTTTATCTTCGGTATCCATAGCTCGGCGTTCTAACCTCGTTGTTGTTCTTGTGTTTGCAGAGCAACTAGTGGTATCAGAGCAGGCCCGTCCTGGAAGACGCGGAACATATTGTTCTTTTGAGCAAGTTGTTCAGAGGAGCTCGGTTGGTGGCGAGGTGGCCGTTTTGGACGTTGAGTCCGGTGCTTCAGAGTTCTTTTTGCCCCAAGAAGATTCTCCATTCAGTCTTGATTTCATAACGGTTCTCATCAATGCTGAGTTTCAGGGACAACCTTGCAGGGAATAGACGATGAAGCCGTCTTTCAAGAAAGGAGCTCGACTCCTTGCAAGATGAAACCGATCTTGCAACTCAAGCTTTGATTTCAGATGAATTAATCTTTCAAGATAATAATTTAGCCTCTTATTTTTTCTAGTTTGGCTTGTAATATTACTTTTGAATATAAATAAAACGATAAACTTTTCCTTTTCGCCTTATTCACTTTTTTTTACTTTCTTGCTCAGTTGCTGATATGATCAATACGTCTATCCGAAGAAAGGGACTGTGCCGATTTAATATATATTTCAAAGGAATAAATAAAAAAGTGTGTTTTGACGTAAATATCTTGCCGAATTAACTTGTATTTTGAGTTCGTGCCGATGTAACTGTTCTTAGTTGACATATCAGCTCTCTTGCCGACATCTTTTGATTTTCTTTTGGACTTCTTTCCGAAGCAATTGCTCTTTCCTAAGTAAAAATCAAGATCTTGACTAATTTATGCCGACACAATTCCTCTTGAGGACGTATTAAACGTTTTAATTCTCTTTGCTGAAGTGATTTTCTTCTGCCGCTGCAATAATAATTTTGACTTTCTTTGCTGAAGTGGTTTACTTGTCTTTTTGGATAAGGGAATTCATCTCGGAAGATTTCATTTGTTTATTTATTTATTTTGCCTTTGCCGGATTATAAGTCGGTAACATTCTTTTAATAGTCGGAATACTATTTTGGGAGGACAGACAACGCTTGAAGAATTGGTTCCATTGTGTTGTTAAAAGTGGGGTTCCGAGGTGTGCCTCATGACCTTTTTGTGATACGAGTGGAATAATGCCGACTTTGAATCACATTTTTCGCTTATGGGATCGGTCATGCGAGGCAGGCCATCTTACTTAACTCAACTAGACTTAAACGATCGGGGCGATCCTGCATTATTCCTTTAACAAAGCAGCTAGAGTTGGCAATTTTCGCATACATGGTGGGTTATTTCACCACTGCACTCGAGGAGCGCGTTTGGATCGGTCATATGGCTAAGATGCCGATGTAATGAATAATCTTGTAAAGATATTATTTTATCATAGGTATGATTGAATCCGCAAGGACTGCCTACATATCCCATAAACGGAATTCAAGCCATTCGTAGTTTGTATTACATAAGCGGTAGCCCAGGGGGCATACTCTTTTTAAAAGCGTTTGAGGTGCATCGAGTTCCCAGATAATCTGATGGGTGTTCCATCTAACTCGGAGAGCTCATAGCCCCGATCTTGACAACCTTTTAGATTTGATAAGGTCCTTCCTAATGTTTGCCGAGTTTGTCGATGTTATTTTCTTTCCTGCCTTAGTGTACCTCACGTAGGACGAGATCTCCCTTTCTTAGGTGTCGACCTTTGGTGTTTTTGTTGTAGTATTGAGGTGTGAGGTGCTGATAGTTCTGGATTAGTAGGAGAGCTTCGTCCGTTTGTTCTTTGACTCATTCAAGACTACCCAAGAGCATTTTGTCATTGAGCTTGGGATTCTAGATAAGCATAGATCTTCGAAAGGTTAGTATGCCAATTTCAGCTGGTGATATCGATTTCAACTCCATGAGATATGGAGAATCGGGTCAAGTACGAAGAGCGCCTTGGGGTGGTTCGATGTGACCACATGACTCCTTCTAACTCATCGGCACAATTCCCATTGTGATTATCGAGCCTCTTTTAAGTCCGTCAATGATTATTTTGTTCGTTGCTTCGGCTTGATTATTTTCTTGTGGATAGTACGACATTGATTTACTCAATATGATGTTCCAAATTTGATAAAACTGGCATAATAAGATCGAGATGAGCTGTTTTTCGTTGTCGGTGACGATCTCGTATAGTAGCCCATGTCGACAAATGATGTACTTCCATAGAAATGCAGTGACATGCTGAGTTGTTACTGTAGCATATGCATTGGCTTTTACCCACTTGGTGAAGTAATCCGTTAAGATTATGATAAACTCGTTTTGTCGGGACTTATGCATTGGTCCGACGATGTCCATGGCCCACCTCATGAATATATACGGTGGTGTGGCAGTTTGCAACTGTTTCGTAGGTGCATGTATGGTCGAGGCGTGTTTCTGACATTGTTCGCACTTAGAAGCGTATTTCTCGCAATCTTTTATCATCGTTTGCCAAAAGAAGCCAAGTTTCTTGATTTTTAGAGCTAAGGATCGTCCTCCAACATGAATTCCTCTTGCGCCTTAATAGGTTTTCTTAGTCACTTCGTCAATTCTTTTTCTTCTACGCATCGCAGAAACATTCCGGCAGCGTTGTAGCGAAAGAGTCTGTCATCCATCATAATGTAACGAGCTGCTTTTCACTACAAGAAATCTAGGTATTGATAGCATATCACGATAGCACAAATACACAAACTGCTATTAAAGTGACAAGCTGTGATACCAATTCTATTATAGCATTCAATCAACTCTAGGCAAAATTTATACGGATTTTTATTAAGCGGGAAGACAAAATCCCAATTTTTGTCTCCGTAACTCTTATGTCCGCCAAAAACTTATGGAAAAAATCACTTTGGCACCAAAATAACAAAATTTGGAGGAAATTTTGTTTAAGTTTTTTTTTCCATATTGAAAAACTCATAATCGGACCAAAAAAAAAAATACTACCCTAACTCATTCTTCTTCTTCTTCTCTATCTGTCTCTTTTCTTTCTTCTCAAGTTTTTTTTGTTCTTCAATCGATCACACCTTCGATTTTCTCCTCAACTCTTCTATTGTTTCGCCATCTTCCCCATATAATTTTCACAAATGCATTTTCATTTCGTTGGTTTTCTCCCTCAGATTTCCCTCGAGAAACCCAAATTTCATCTCCATAAATGTTCAGATCTCTGCTTGACTGGTCTTCAATCTTAACAAAGCAGGAGGTCATACGCCGCAGCTTCTCTTTAGAGTTCGTCCCCGAGCGGTGAGTCGCCAAACTTGTGTAAGATCTCAACTCGGTCTATCCAAAGATGGAAAGAGTTTTAGGGTTTTTCTTGAGGGATTCTAAAAGAAGGATTTAAGAACTCGATGAGAGAGTATGGAAATTAGGGTTTCACTAGGTTTCCGGGAGGAAACAAAGTGACTAAGGGAAATATCTAAGTCGCTGGAGAGAAATTATGTTAAATCGGTTTCGCTAAGAACTCTCAGGCAATTGTATTGAAAAGCGTGTGTATTATTCAATGACGAGATGTCTTTTTATAGGTTTACAAAGTCGGTCAAACAAAATAAGGAAAAACTAGATAATAACGGATCCTTTCCTATTATCTCGGCTCGAGTATATCTTCTATCTCGGCGTGCTCGCCACGCGCGCCGCTTTCCTTCTTTCATCTTGTCCTTCTTTGTAACTCTAGTTGCCTTGAGTAACCGGGCCGAGTTAGGTTAACTTGGAGCCCGCTTTACTAATTGGGCCCACCTAAATTCCTGAATGGACCTTTTGGGAAAGGTGCTAATCCTGACTCCAACAAGAAGCCCCCTCAGTGCGGCGATTCGAATTTATTTAGATCGACGGTACGAGGAGAATGTCATTTGGTTTAGGAAGTGATTTAGGTTGGTTCAAGCTTCCGATCGGATTGGATCGATATAGACCGGTTTTTTGGTTTTATCCAAGAGGAACCGAATCAATTTATCCCACTCGAAAGGGAATTGGATTCGATTTCTGGTCGAACAAGTTTATAGGTGCGAGAAACGAAGCGTCGCCTAGGTAATTATGGCTTCTAGGATACGGCGCCCATTTACTCTATATATTCGCTGCTGAAATAACAGACGTCTCGACCGAGGGTTTTGCCAACGTATTTCAAACTTGATCTGATGAAGATTCAGTCAGGTCGGCACTGGCAGGCTGCGGCGCCGGCCCGGGAATTAACATTATCATTCCTGGCCCGAGAGACCGTCCTTGGACTCCGCCTCCTGGATATGTATGCCTGTATGAGTCCTATTTCCTTAATACGGACACGGCGGGGAGCCGACTTTGGCTTCCCCTACCAGACTTGCTTGTATCTTACTGTTCTTGCCATGAACTTTCTATTTCACAATTGTCGGCAGCTTCTGTCCGTCACATGGTGGGCCTTCTTGTCTTGGGGGCTGAGTGTGACATAACCATCAGTGTCAGAATTTTCGAGGAAATGACTACCATAAGTCATATGAAAGCGACCAGCCCCGTATGTTACTCTATCAGGATGAGGGCAGACCAAGGAGTCATTCTGGATGCGCCGAGCAAAGTGCGTGTCTGGCAGAGATACTACTTTTATGCCGAGATAACGCCTTTGGTCGTTCCCGAGGGTCATTGGACTCTTAGATCGTCATGGAACACTAACTTCGGTAGATATTATTCCGTCTCGATTTATTTGTTCCTTGGTAATTTACTTAATTGTTTTTTTCTTTGTTGTGCGTCATCCGTTCTACAAGCCCTACCCGGACAACTTCTTTGCAATTGTCGAGAAGATTCGGAGCCTTAGTCTCCGTAAGTGGGGAGATATAACTCGGACCCGAATCAACAGATCTCGTCCGCAGATCGCTAAAGGTACCAAACTTTTATCATGATGCTTTTGAGGAGTTGTGTTTGATTTTCCTTGTCTCTTTCAGTTAAGTGGGACACTTTGGAAAAGGTCAACCCGGCAGATTTGAAGAAACCGAGAATGGGGTAATTGAAGAAGATTGCGGTCGACTACTCAAAGCGACTTCCCTCGAATCCTTCTTCAGCCGAGAAGCCTAACGAGGCTGACCCTAATCCTTCTTTGCCTCAGGACGGTGGTGAGCCGTCATCTGCTACGAATGTGAGGTCTACCGATCCTTCTCAGGAGATAACGGTGACGACATCAAAAATGGCGGCTCCTCCAGCAAAGACTCCTCTGACCAAGTTCCCTTCACAGTCCCAATCTAGAAGAGGCCGGCCACTGAGAAGCCGGATTTCAAGGGTCCAGGCAAGAAGATCAAGATTTTGGACCCGTGGAGGCGACTGATTGGGGAGAGAGGTGACATGATCGATACCACCACAGGCGAGAAGAAACAATTTCTATTTCGCAAGGAGGTCATCTCGGCTCGCCCTAGGGGTTCGCAGAAGGATGTGGATGTGACGACCCGGCCATCGGTCAACAACTTCGCTTACCATTATGAAAGCGAGATCCCTTTCGTTCAGAACGCTCAAGCCTGTTTCGATTTGCTTATCTGTTTGAGAGGGGAACGGCATTGATTGGCCAGCCCAAGAAAAGCTTCCTAATTCCGAAGCAATTCTTAATTTGAAGCGAGCTGAAGCAGAGGTAAAAAATTTCTTTCTTGTTGGGCCCTTATATTTCTCTATTCTCATCTAACTTTTTGTTTAAGATGATCGCTGCATCGAACCGAGTCGCCCTCGAGAGTGCATGGGACTCTAACAAGTTGGCTGACGCGGTGAAGAGAAGGGATACTCAGCTTGAGAAGCTGAGGGAAGAAAAATATGCGTTGGAAGCGCAGAATCGCGAACTCTCCAAAAGTCTTCGTGAGGCAGAAGCTAAAGTCTGCAGGGCCGATGAGAAGGCCAAGGCTGATCGTGAGATGTATGAGTCGGAGGCCTTGCGTCATAAGAAACTCTGCGAAGAGCTAGTTGCCAAGGAGAGGAACCGAGTCGAGGCCGAGATGAGAGCGAGAGCCCAATCTCATTTTGACCTGTTTCGTCGATTTGTCGACGATCAGGAGGCGGCGGTAAAGAAGCAGGTTGAGCAGGGTCAGATTACCGGCTTGAGGCAATGCCTGCTCAAGTTGAAGGACGATGGGGGTGCTGATTCCCCAATCGGTGTTGGACCAGGTGACAGAGGACGAGGCCAGGGTAGATCGGGAAGCCGATGTTATGGACGTTCTTACGAAGGAGGATCTGAAGTTTGAGCTGTCGCCAACTCAGCATCCGTTGCTGGTTTCGCTGCGCCGAGATTCTCTAGATCCTGTTCCAAAAAATATCGATGAGTTTGGGACCAATTACGGACTGATCCCTCCCGAAGATCCTCCTGTTTTATCGGCTCAAGAGACTCCAGATCAGCTGGGCGTATCTCTTGATGTTCAAGATGCAAATGCTGCAAGTGAGGAAGCTGAGAAGATAATCGAGGCGGGAAAGTAGGCGGAAACCGATTTTAGGGATCGTTTAGGTTTTTTTTTGTAAAAGTTTCTGTAAGCTTCTCCTTGTTTTGAAGGAGGTACTTTTTGTTTTAAGTTTTAATTTATTGTGCTTTCTGACTATCTGATCGTGTTTAATCGGAATGTTACAAATTTTCCTTAACTCGGCATGAATTAAGTTTTGAACATCGATTAGAACGCAAGTTTTAAGCGTAATTTAGTATCGTTACCTGATCGCGTACTGTTAATCGGAATGTTTCAAATTAACTTAACTCGGCATGAATTAAGTTTGAACATTGATTAGAACGCAAACTTGTGTATTGTTTTGATTGCAAGACTTATGTGTGCTCGGCTTACTCGTTCAAAGGACATACTAATGAGCGAGGCTTTGCGAAGCACGTAGTCGCCGACTTGAAAGTGTCGTTCCTTTACCTTTTGGTTGTAATACCGAGTTGCTAGCTGCTGATAGTTTTGGATGCGGAGTAATGCCCAATTTCGTTCTTCCTCGATTGTGTCGAGGGCATGAAGCACATTTTCTTGTTGATCTCGTTATGTTGAGGCATGAGAGCTCGTCGGAGAGTATCGATGTTGGCCTCTGCCGGGACCATTGCTTATATACGGGTTCGGACCCGGTTTTTGTAGTGCGAGACGGATCTCGGCTTTTCCTTACCGCGATATGCATCTCGCGTGCAAGGAAGACCACCCCACTCCTGTCCAGGAATCACGATGCTAATGATGCGAGTCTTATTGGATGCTCGGCTTACAATCAAGGCGTGTATTGCTTGACTTTGCGAACTGAGGAGCTCGGTTTTCTGCGAGCTAAGGAGCTCGGCTTTTTGGGAGCTAAGGAGCTCAGCTTTCTGCGAGCTAAGGAGCTCGGCTTTTTTGGACAAGTGATTAGCTTGTCGTGAAGTTAGTAGGTTTAAAAGAGAGAGTTAACTCGGCATAAGTTATTAAGATATAATAACTTCGTGTAAATTGAAATAGAATAATAACTCGGTATAAGTTGAAGAAAGAGAACTAACTTGACTCGGCATGAGGCGCTTTTAACTCGGCATAAGCTGTAAGATAAAAATTTTATTAGATTTGTGACTTTGCCGATGAAGGCTGCCTACGTATCTTCCGAGGAAGAATCAAGTCACTCGTAGTGCATACATTTTTTTTTTAAGCCGAGGTTAGACCGCTATCTAGAAGTACTCTTTCAGGCTTGCTGAATTCCATGAACGCGGCAAACCTTTGCCCTTCATTGATTTGAGCTCGTAAACGCCGGGTTTGACGACTTTTGTTATCTTGTAGGGTCCTTCCCACTTTGCGCCGAGTTTGCCTGCCCTCCATTCTTTGGTATTTTCATAGACTTTGCAAAGCACGTAGTCGCCGACTTGAAAGTGTCGTTTCTTTACCTTTTGGTTGTAATACCGAGTTGCTAGCTGCTGGTAGTTTTGGATGCGGAGTAATGCCCGATTTCGTTCTTCCTCGATTGTGTCGAGGGCATGAAGCACATTTTCTTGTTGATCTCGTTATGTTGAGGCATGAGAGCTCGTCGGAGAGTATAGATGTTGGCCTTTGCCGGGACCATTGCTTCCACGCCGAAGGCTAGGGAAAACGGAGTGGCACCGGTTTCACGGCGAGGAGTTATTCTATGCGACCAAAGAACTCCGTCAAGTTCATCGGCCTAAACTCCTTTCTTGCTTTCGAGACGCTCTTTGATGCCGTCGACTATGGTTTTGTTTGTGGTTTCAGCATGTCCGTTTCCCGGGGGATATCTCGGTGTCGACTTACTGAGCCGTATGTCTCACTTTCTGCAAAATATTTCTAACAGGTTTGAGGTGAATTGCGATCCATTGTTGGTGACAATATCGTAAGGAAATCGGCATATAATGTATTTCTAGAAGAAGTTCTGAACTTGGATGTCGTGGATCGATACATATGGATTGGCTTCGACCCATTTGGTGAAGTAGTCGGTCATGATCAATAGGAAACGCCTTTGGTTAGAAAGCGGCAACGGTCCAACGATGTCCATTGCCCACCTCATGAACGAGTAAGCCGCGGTGGATGTGGTGAGTAGCTCTGTAGGCCGATGTATGAATGGTGAATGTCGTTGACATTTTCGCACTTGTTAGAGTATGTCTCACAATCGGGGACCATAGTCGGCCAATAGTAACCATTTAACTTGATTTTAAGAGCAAGGGACCGACCTCCAGAGTGACTCCCGCAAGCTCCTGAATGTGTTTCTTCGAGTACTCGGCGGATTTCTTCTCCGGATATGCATCTGAGGAGGACTTTATTAACTGAGTATTTGTAAAGGGCGCTGTCGTATATCATGTATTGTGCGCTTTTGACTTTTAGTCGGCGTGCGGCCCATTTTTACTCGGGAAGTTTTCCCTCCTTCAAGTATGCTTTTATCTCTTGTCGCCAATCCACATCGTCATCTGTTAGGAGTGCAATGAGATCGGCGCGTTTAGCTTGACAATTATTTGGATCGACTTGACCATCTGCTTGTTCGATCACAAGAACAACATCTTCAGAAGTGGATTCTTCGTGATTGTCTTCGGACGGCGGAATGCTTGGTTCGTTTATCGTTTCCACTGGAATCCGTCGGCAGAGATCGAGATTTGATGCCAGAGATGCAAGTGCATCTGCTGAGGCATTTTCTTTCCTCGGTATCTGGACTATGTCAAAGAACTCGAAAGCGCCCAATACATTTCCTCGCTCATTTTTAGCCTCGTATTCTCCATTGATTTGGTTTGCCACGGGCATGGAGTCGCAATGGGCCAGGAGATGTCGCACCCCGATTTCTCTAGATAGTCTGAGACCGGCTAACAGA
This sequence comes from Orychophragmus violaceus, assembly GCA_030180135.1. Taxonomy (NCBI): domain Eukaryota; kingdom Viridiplantae; phylum Streptophyta; class Magnoliopsida; order Brassicales; family Brassicaceae; genus Orychophragmus; species Orychophragmus violaceus. The sequence continues at coordinate 73,542,881 of CM058240.1, forward strand.
GCCTCGTACTCGGCGGTATTGTTAGATGCTGTGAACTCAAGTTTGAACGATTATTCTAGTATTTCTACGGTTGGTGATATGAGACGTACTCCTACCCCGACTCCTCGTTTTGATGAAGCACCGTCAACAAATAGTTTCCAATTTATGTCTTCTACCTGAGTATCGACATTCAATTCAGGTGATAGTTCCACAAGGAAGTCGGCTATTACCTGAGACTTGGCGGTTGTCCTATTTCTGTAATCGATGTCGTACTCGCTGAGTTCCACTGCCCACTTTGCCAAGCGGCCGGATTGTCCGGACTGTGTAAAATTATCCGAAGAGGCTGGCTACTCAGCACGACAATTGAGTGAGATTGGAAGTAGGGGCGTAGCTTTCTTGCCCAGATAACGACTGCGAGGGCCAGTTTTTCCATTGCCGGATATCTTATCTCGGCTCCATTCATTGTTTTGCTCATGTAAAATATTGGCTTTTGTTCTCCTCGATCTTCTTGAACTAAGACTCCGATGACTGCGGTTGTTGAGACCGAGATGTATAAGAAAAATGTCTCACCATTTTCTGGCTTTGATAAAACTAGAGGGTTTGACAAGTAGTCTTTAAGCTGGATGAATGCCTCTTGACACTTGTCGTCCCATATAAAACTTTTGTTCCCCCATAGGAGTTCATATAAAGGCAGACATTTGTCTGTCGAACGAGATATGAATCTGTTCAGGGTGGCTATGCGGCCGGTCAGACGTTGTACCTCTCGGGTATTCTTGGGTGATGGTAGGTCGACTATTGCTTAGATCTGTTTCGGATTAGGTTCTATCCCTCTTTGAGTGACGACATATCCGAGGAACTCTCCTGATGTTACGCCAAACGTACATTTTGCCGGGTTAAGCTTCATCCCATATCGATTGAGGATGTTAAAGAATTTTTTCAGATGCCCAACATGTTGAGATGTGACTAAGGACTTAACCACCATATCATCAATGTATACCTCCATCGTCGTGCCGAGCTGATTTGCAAACATCTGGTTGACCAATAGTTGATATTTAGCGCCTGCGTTTTTACGGCTGAATGGCATGACCTTGTAACAGTAAGTGCCGCATTCCGTTATGAATGCCGTCTTCTCTCGATCGCCTGGATTCATGAGATTCTAGTTGTATCCCTAAAACGCATCCATAAACGAAAGCAGCTTGTTCCCAGCCGTGACTTCAACAAGCCGATCGATATGTGGCAAGGGAAAGCTATCTTTTGGACAAGCTTTGTTGAGGTCCGTGAAGTAGACACAGACTCTCCACTTTCCATTTTTGTTCTTCACAACAACGGGGTTGGCAAGCCAGCCGGGGTATTTGACCTCTTGAATTGAACCGGCGTCGAGTAACTTGTGACGGCTTTGGCTCTTTCGGGACCGAGGTTACGCCTCTTTTGCTTAATCGGCTTATAAGTCGGATCGACATTGAGTTCGTGAGTTGTAATTGAAGGATTGATTCCTTTCATATCCTTGACTGACAAAGCGAAGGTCGCGACGTTTTGCTGTAGGAATGCAATCAGCTCGTTTTTGATATCTTCCGGTAATTCCGCCCTGATCCCTACGCATTTGTTTGCATCAGAGTTATCGATGACGACTTGCTGAATAAGTTCCCTTTCTGGACCTTTCCTACCTTGCTCCGTGTTGATCATACACGATGGTACTCTTATCTTGTGTTCTCTTATGAATCACGACCGACTTGCTCTTTGGCATCCCTTAACCGTTTGGATTCCTTTAGGCGAAGGAAACTTTAGGCATTGATGATAAGTTGAGGATACTGCCTTCATGTTGTATAGCCAAGGCGTCCCGAGATTAACATTTTAAATAGTCGGCTTGTTGATGACATGGAACTTTACCATTTTGTTGACTCCGCCAGCATAGACGGGAAACTTGATCGTTCCGATTGTGTATGTCGTCTCACTCGTGAAACCGGTGAGGGGCTTAGCCTTCTGCTTGATGTCTTCTTCTTTGATTTCCATTTTATTTAGTGTATCTAAGAAGATTAAGTCAATAGAACTGCCTGTATCAACTAGGATGCAAGATACCTGACAGCTTCCAATGAGGAGCTCGACCACCAACGGATCGTTATGAGGATAACGAGTTCCCATAGATCTTGGTCAGTAAAAATAACGGGGGCTCGTCAGACAGGATCGGCAGGGGTGCGTTTTGCGCGGCTAGCGCCATGCGCTCGTATCCCCTGATCGATCGAACCGAGTCATTCACAGTGATTAAACCGCCCATTATCATGTTGATTCTTCGTACGGCTTTAGGAGTTTCCTCGTCGTCTCCCTCTTGATCATCACGGTCGCATTTTAAGGCTATGCTTTTAATGCAGCGTTGCTGCTTGCCTTGCTTGGGCGTTTGATCGTCAGTCTGCTCTTCTCGGCTTCGCTTCGACTCCTCCCTTAATTCCTCGATGGATGCCTTAATCTTACCACTTGCGAGTTGGGCATATAATGCATCTTTGAGGGTCCGACATTCCGAGGTGTTGTGCGAGGTGGCTTTATGGTACTCGCAATACTTTTCTTCTGGCTCGGAAGCAGTTTGCGGTGATGTATCCTTGTCCTCCTTGCTCCATTTTTTCCAAGGTTTGGACTAACGTTGTTTACCAGAACTGACGACCACCATTTTTGCCTTTGTTCCCTTGTCGTAATGTTGCCTAGGTTCTCGTTCTTCCTTCTTATCGGTCTGCTTGGTGGAGCCGAATTTCTTAGCCAAGGCCACCTTCTTCTATTCCAGCTCGACGAATTTGTTTGCCCGATGGAGGGTGTCTTCGATGGTCAGTTGTGGGTTGAGAACCAGATCCTGATAAAAGGGGGATTCGTGCCATACGCGTTTGTTAGAGCCGCGATAGTGAATTTATCTGGGGCTTCTGCTCGTGTCACGGTCGTCTTAAACCGGTCTATGAAGGCCCGCAGCGTTTTCTTCTTTTCTTGCGACATGGACATCAATGCGTTCAGCGAGTTATCCTTGTTTACATAGGCAAAGTGGTGTCTTACGAATGCTCGTGTGAGGTCGGAGAAGCTGTCGATCGATTCGGGCGGAAGGCGAGAGAACCAAGTCAATGCGTCTCCCTCCAAGGTTTCAGCGAATAGTAGGCAAAAGCCGATATCGCGTTCTTTTGACGATGAGAACCGTGATTTTGCCGCCATGATCTTGAAAGTGGTTAAATGGGAGACAGGATCCTTAGTAACTTTGTACGTCGGTAGTTTGAGTTTCTCCTTCTGTCGGACGTACGTATTCGTGATACGCAAAGTAAAAGGGGTCCTCTGAGTTTCTTCGATGATTTGATCGATCTCTGGGGCGACCCTTTTACGGTGTGAACCTGGACTTTGAGTTCCTTGAGTGTGTCTCTAAGTTCGGTTAGTTGTTTCTCAACCCAGCTGCGGTTTGCTCCTCGAACAGGCGTTTCATGAGTTTCCTCGTGGGATGTACCTTGCTCGTAGCAATGGTTATCCCCGCGCGAGTCATTCTCACGACGTGAGATTCTTCTGCGATCTGAACCTTGGTCGTTCTGAGATTCATAGTCATTCCGTTCGTATTCATCATCTAGGTCTCTGCAAGGCGAGTACCGCTCGTGATATAAGTCGTCTTGTTTTTGATGTGAGTCTCGTTTGGGTTCTTTTGGATCCTGTTTTCGACGCGAGCCTCGCTCATGTTTATTCTCTCCATCCCGCTCTTAGTGTGAGTCTTTCTCGGGTTCGCGGTCCGGACTCTGCTCTTGGTGATCTCCTTTAGGCGTATCATAGATCAGTCGTCTGACGACTTTTTCTTTTGCCTTTGGGGAGACGGCACGTTTGGATTTCCTCGACTGTTGGTCTGAGCGAATTCGATCATGCTTAGACTGCAACTGGTCGATTTTTCCTGAAACCTCTCTTAGCAAATCGTTCTGGGAATCGATTTTGGCCATTAAGATGGCTAGGATAGAGTCTTCCTCGACTTGTTTAGCCGTCTTATCGACTGGCGGGATATGCCCGTCGTCTTTTTCGGACTGGGAACCTTGTGGCGGTTTGCCTTAGCGTGCTCTGGTCCCTTCATCTTCGTGATCACTTATATCGAGATCACTTCCTTCATAATTAACTCTGGGGTTGATCTCGTCGTTGTTTCCAGACATCTCATTCAGAAATTTCTTTCAGAAATCCCCACAGTTGGCGCCAATTGTAAGATCTCAACTCGGTCTATCCAAAGATAGAAAGAGTTTTAGGGTTTTTCTTGAGGGATTCTAAAAGAAGGATTGAAGAACTCGATGAGAGAGTATTGAAATTAGGGTTTCGCTAGGTTTCTGGGAGGAAACAAAGCGGCTAAGGGAAATATCTAAGTCGCCGGAGAGAAATTAGGTTAAATCGGTTTCGCTAAGAACTCTCAGGCAATTTTATTGAAAAGCGTGTGTATTATTCAATGACGAGATGTCTTTTTATAGGTTTACAAAGTCGGTCAAACAAAATAAGGAAAACCAGATAATTACGGATCCTTTCCTATTATCTCGGCTCGAGTATATCTTCTATCTCGGCGTGTTCGCCACGCGCGCCGCTTTCCTTCTTTCATCTTGTCCTTCTTTGTAACCCTAGTTGCCTTGAGTAACCGGGCCGAGTTAGGTTAACTTGGAGCCCGCTTTTCTAATTGGGCTGACCTAAATTCATGAATGGGCCTTTTGGGAAAGGTGCTAATCCTGACTCCAACAACTTGGTGCTTCCAGTGGAATTATCAGCCTCTTGCTCTCGTGCTCGTTGCGGTGGTGGTATTTATTCTCGTGCTTGGCGCGGAGGCTCCTATACCTGCAAGGTTCAATAGAGGACGATGACTCTGGTTGGTAAGGGCTCATCACCTCTCTATGTGTTTTTCGTAATTCCTTCTACCCAAATCTCACGTGCGACATGATTCTTTCTTATTGCAGATGAAAAGATGATTCCTTTCACACATTCACCGCTCACAAAGGTAGGTTGCAACTTAAGTAGCTTAGGTTTCATTATTTCATTTCCACGCTGTCTCGCTCTCTCTCACGCAGCCAGATAAGAACATATTTCACTCTTCATGTCTCTCATTACAAAGATAGCTGGGTTTTGATTTTAGTTTTTTTCTTTTCTGTTTTCATCTTCATTTTTCAGGGGTTTGTTCATCTTGTTGATAACTTGATGTGGGTGTCGTAAACCATGGAGGAAGAACAATCTTCTTTCTTCTCGGTAACTTTGTTCATTTACACTGCTCTTTGTAAATTTTTGTTGCTGCTACTGAGAAAACTGTTAGTGTTGTGATGTACTCTGACGTCAAAAAGCAGTATATTACTCCTCTTTTCCAATATGGTTTTATGTTTGGTATAAGAGTTTGGATTGATTTGATTGTTTCTGTTTTTTAGAAGAGTTTCTTAGTTGAGGAGAGTGATGATGATATGGACGAAACTGAAGAACTAAAACCTAAAGTGAGGAGAAGATGAGTAAGATTACCACAACTAAACCTTAGCTCTTTATATCTCTTTAACTCCCTTGGTTTTATACAGTTGAGAGATTCATCATTGGAGGTACTTTTATGTTAACGTACACATGCACGAAAACAAGAAAGAAGGAAACATGATGTTATTAATTGAAGGTATCCATTTTATTTAGCATATCTCAAAAAATCTCTTCCCTGTTTTATTCATGTGGTTATTGGATGCCTAAAGTGCTGCACTTTTGTCCATTTTCGATCCTCATGTACGAGCATCCTGATGTTTGAAATGCAGATAATGGAGGTGGGATGGTGATGTAGCCTACATCATGTTGGTTCGTACGTTGGTTTAGTTCTGGTTTGGAGTGTTCGATTGATTTCAATTGGTGTTAGATTTTATTTTATTCTGTTTTGATTCTAGTTATGCTAAGAGGATTGGTGTTTATCTCTAAGCTATTTTTTAAGGCAATCGATGTTATCTTCTAGTGTTCTATAAAGAAAAGTCGACCCTTACTGTTTTCATTCGGTTTTGATATTGAATACAAAAGAGAACCACTTCCCGAAATCTAAGTCTTCGTCCCTCTTAATTTCGCAAACGACATTACACGAGAGCTAAGCAACATGTCTTGTCGAGAATCCATTGATCTATCATGCAATTCTTGTTAACTAGTTACATTAGTTGGTGTCAGACTTCTTCGATCCCTCACCATGCCTTCGAAGAAATCTTTACATCAAACATTGGCTGAGCACGATGAAGCTTTCTGTGGTGTAATGGCCGCAGTACGTACAGATATCGACGATTTTGGCATCCACAATCTAGCACAGCCTATTCCTCGGGAGAAACCTATGTTCGAACGCTATGATGATATGGAGGAAGAAGCGGACAATTTGGAAAACCCGTTCGCTCCAGCCCATAGACCAGAACCGTGGGATGAGATGGTTGCAGCCCCTCGCGGAGATAATCGTCGATGGGAATCCGGTTTTAACTCGACCTACCTGAATTTACTGGCGGTTTACAACCTGAGGAGTTCTTGGATTGGCTTAGTAACATTGAGGAGGAGGTGCTTGACTTTAAGCAGGTTCTAGACGAGAAGCGTGTTCCTCTGGTGGCGACACGGCTCAAAGGTCGTGCATCCGCGTGGTGGCAACAACAGAAAACACATCGTGTGCAGAGCGGAAAGGTCGCATTGTATCTTGGGAAAAACTTAAACGCAAGAAGCAAGCCGCCTATATAACTACTCTTGCACTTTCTACACACACTTTCAAAACTTGAGGCAAGGATCTCGTTCAGTGGTTGCTACTTACTTATTTGCTTTGATGGCTCGTACACAATCATTGGAAACAGAGGAGAAATTGGTTTATCGATTCATTGGAGGACTGCGACTTCAGATACAGAACATGTTACTGCAGTTCAACCCGTTGTCTGTGTCAGAAGCTCACCAACGAGCCCTGTTAATTGAGCTGAATTTAAAATCTTTGCAAACAGGATGGTCATCTCAGTCTGCTCGACTGCGTACGGCTTGCACCGATACTTCGCCTGCTACGGATGCTCAGCCCAATTCTCGTCCTAACAATATTTCGGCTGATGCAGTAACGGGACAAAATCCGAGGCTACCTACATTTAAATGCTTTAACTGTGGGGAGCAAGGGCATCGACAATCAGATTGTCCAAAGGCTAGTCGTCGGGCCTTACTTGGAGATGACGAGCCTGAGTTTGATGAATATGGCGATGGTCCAAAAGATACAACCGACGAGGTTGTGTGCGGGGATACTGGTCCCCTGTTGGTGGTCCGTCATATTTGCCTCTTGCCGCAAGAACGAGATGAATCTTGGCTCCGGACCAATATTTTTCTGTCCACTTGAACGAGAAGGTTTATCACTTCATGATAGACTCAAGAAGTTGTACTAATGTGGTGTCTGAGGAGGCGGCTCACAAGTTATCTCTATTCACTGATCCTCATCCAGCTCCTTACAAATTGGTGTGGTTGAACTCACAGACAAATCTTTGAATCTCCAAACGTTGCCGCATTCCCTTCCCTATCGGGTTTAATTACAAGGACTTTATTTTGTGCAATGTAATTCCTATGGATGCTTATCACTTACTCTTGGGTTGGCTTTTGCAATTCGATAGGCGGACTATGCATGATGGATTTGCAAACACATATACTTTCCCTTTTGAGCAGAAGCGTATCACTTTGTTGCCAGCGAAGGATATTCCTTCGTCTCCTTTTGCTGTGACGTAGCCTGTCACGCCAGCAGTTGTAGCTCCTCCAGGGAAGCAAGTCTTACTTTTCAATAAAACTGTATTTTCTTTGGAGCTGCGTTCATCCGATATCGTGTATGTCTTGTTGTCTTCTTTTCCTTCTCCTGATGTTGCACAAGACATACCGGCGGCATTGCAGGACATTGTCAATGAGTTTCGTGATGTGTTTCCATCAGAGCTTCCTGATGCGTTGCCTCCACTTCACGATATTTAACACTGCATTGATCTGGTTCCCAACGCCACTCTACCTAATCGCCCACATACAGAATGAGCCCAAGTGACCATGATGAGTTGCGTAAACAGGTTGAGGATCTGCTTGCAAAGGACATGTTTTCGAAAGTTTGAGTCCATGTGCAGTCCCTGCTTTGTTGATCCAAAGAAGACGGCACTTAGCGTATGTGTGTCGACAGTCGGGCGATTAACAAGATCACAATGCGTTATGGGTTCCTTATTCCGTGCTTGGATGACCTTTTGGATCAGATCGGTAGCGCCACCATCTTCACCAAATTGGATCTCAAAAGTGGTTATCATCAAATCCGGATTCGCCCTGAGGATGAGTGGAAAAGAGCTTTTAAAATGGGTGAAGGTTTGTTTGAGTGGCTTGTCATGCCTTTCGGACTCTCAAATGCGCCCATCACATTCATGAGGGTCATGAACCAAGCTCTCAGACCTTTTATTGGGAAGTATGTGGTAGTATACTTTGATGATATACTCATCTTTAGCTCGTCTCTGGCGGATCACAATGTTCACATACACGACGTTCTCCTGGTCTTACGTCGCGAGCACTTATTTGGCGCCTTAAATAAATGTTCCTTCGGTGTCTCACATGTGCTCTTTCTGGAATATATTGTCTCTGACCATGGCTTGGAGGTTGATCCGGCCAAAGTTGCAGGAATACGTTCGTGGCCGACTCCGACATCGGCTTTTGAGTTTGTAGCTTCCATGGTTTGGCTTCGTTCTATCGAAGATTCGTTGCCCATTTTAGAAGTATTATGGATCCCATAACCGCCTGCATCAGTTCTTCCTCTTTCGTTTGGACAGAGGAAGCGGACCGTGCATTTGAACTTGTCAAACTGAAGCTAACGACAGCCCCGGTCCTCGCCTTACTAAACTCCAGTCATCCATTTCAGTTGCATTCAGACGCATCAAAGCAGGTATAGGCGCTGTCTTGAGTCAAAATGGAAAACCAATTGCGTATTTCAGCGAGAAAATATCTGGTTCCAGAGGACGTTACAGTACCTATGATGTTGAGATGTATGCAGTAGTGCAAGCAATTAAGCATTAACAAAACTACCTCTGTCATTGCGAATTGATTTTGTACACTGATCATAATGCATTAAAGAATCTGGGGTCACAAGATAAGGTTTCTACTCGACATGCTTCGTGGTTTGCATATCTCCAGCAATTCACCTTTGTCATTAAACACACAACCGGAGTTTTGAATAAATTTGCTGACGTGCTCAGCAGACATCATTACCTTCTTACGACTCTCCATGTATCAATCACCGGATTCTCGGCACTCCATGACCTATATCCTGTTAATCGGTACTTTGGCAAGATTTGGAAAGATGCACAAGCAGCTATGTGTGATGATTTCTTTATTCTGGATGGTTACCTTTTCCACGGATTACAATTGTGTATACCGGAAGGAAGCCTGCGACTTCAAATCATCCATGAGCTTCACTCCAAAGGTCACGTTGGACGCGACATAACACTTCACCTGGTTGCAGCTTCTTATTTTGGTCCGACAATGCGTCGGGACGTTAAGAGAATTGTTCAAAGATGTGTGGTGTGTATGGCGTCAAAGGGTCATGCGTCCAATGCGGGATTGTACCTCCCTCCACCTATCCCGACTAAGCCTTGGACCGATATTAGTATGGATTTTGTCCTAGGCCTTCCTCGCATTCAGCACGGATTTGATTCTATCTTAGTGGTCGTGGACAGATTCTCGAAAATGGCACATTTCTACCATGCAAGAAGACTACAGACGCTTCACAGGTAGCTATGCTCTTCTTTCGTGAGATATATAAGCTCCATGGGTTGCCATTATCGATTGTTTCCGACAGGGACACACGCTTTCTTAGTCATTTTTGTCGTTTTCTATGGCGTTTGTTGCGTACTAAGTTGGATATGAGCTCCGCTTATCATCCTCAAATGGATGGGTAAACAGAGATTACGAACAAATCCTTGGGTAATCTTTTGAGGTGTTTAGTCGGGGACAACATTAAAGCTTGGGATCTGGTTCTCTGTCAGGCATAATTTGCCCATAATCATGCCCGTAACAAGAGTACATGGTATAACCCCTCCTGATCGCACTCGAATTTATGTCGTGCGTGTCATTTCGTGGACGATTTTTCCGAGTTGCATTCACAGGTTTACAAAAACATGGAAACGACAACATCAAAGTATAAGGCTGATGCGGATGAACATCGTCGGGATGTTACGTTCGCCGTGGGAGATAAGGTTTGGGCAGTCCTCACCAAGGACAGGTTTCCTACATGTTCGTATAAGAAGCTTAAGCCAAGACGTGTTGGACCTTTGGAGATTGTCAAGAAAATAAACAACAACGCCTATCGTCTTCGTTTGTCGGCTGCCATAAACACTTCTGACGTTTTTAATGTCAAACACTTGGTGCCATTTGTAGAAGTTGATGTAGCAAAAAATTCGAGGTCAATTTTTCTTCAGCTGGGAAGACCTGATGTAGCCTACGTCCTATTGGTTCGTACGTTGGTTCACATTGGTTTAGTTCTGGTTTTGAGTGTTCGATTGATTTCGATTGGTGTTAGATTTTATTTTATTCTATTTTGATTCTAGTTAAACTAAGAGGATTGGTATTTATCTCTAAGCTATTTTAAGGTAATCGATGTTATCTTCTAGTGTTCTATAAAGAAGAGTCCACCCTTATTGTTTTCATTCGGTTTTGATATTGAATACAAAAGAGAACCACTTCCCGAAATCTAAGTCTTCGTCCCTCTTAATTTCGCAAACGACATTACTTGAGAGCTAAGCAACATGTCTTGTCGAGAATCCATTGATCTATCATGCAGTTCTTGTTAACCAGTTACATTAGATGGATCTTGAAAAAATGCGACAATGCATGTCTTTAGGATACTCTGCCAAAAGAAAACTTGCAAACACCATAGAACAATGTAATTATTTTTTTCCAACCTTAGTGATAGTTATTATATCTTTTACTTGATGTTGTTTTTTTATCTCTACGCAGAGCATCGTGCTCCTATCATATATATACACTTCTGAGGAGCACAATAAAGGCGGACATTGTTGTACCCATGGTAATCTTTCTTTGTTTGATTGTCTGAGGTTTTGTTACATAATAACTCCATGGTTACTCACGTGGTTTCTCTATTCTGAATATTATGCTGATATGATTCTTCTGATCTTTTGCTAGCATTTACACATTAGTTAGGTTCCCTTCTCTCTCAGCACCTTAGCTTGTATATCAATGGTTAAAATTTTCAGCATTGCTGGTTCATCATTGTGGCTTAGCTTTGTTTCTTTACTGTCCATACATATTCTGCTCTCACAGAAAATGTTTCATGTCCACAAATCTCTTAGAATTTTGATGAACATTGTATCCCCTTTTTCTTTATATTCTGTTGTGATGAGATTTAAATGACCTGCTTGACTACGAAAGAAAATACCCTGAATGGAGTAAGATAGTCCGGTCTTCCATTAGTGATTGGGATAAGAATGTGAAAACAATAGTTCAATGGTCGCCATTCTCTTGTGAAGAGGATCTTATTCATACTAATGAAAATTTACATGGGAGCTTCTATATATTATCGAGGAGTGGCAAAAAGAAAAGTCATCTACAATGATTGTTTCAGTAAACTCTGAGCTATTTAATCTGGATTTTTCCCACTATCACTTAGCTGATTTGGATTTTCATCTATTACTACCCCTTTACTGTCTCTGAGCAGATGTTCTCACTAATATGTTGCTTAATTTGTTGTAGTTGTAGAACCAAAATTTACAGCACTACGTTAAAACAATTTAATCACGAATAAAACATAAGCGTTAAGGAAACGATATCAAAACAATCGGACAGAAGGAGTAGAAATCAGAATATATGGAGGCGAGATTTGATCTCTTTCCTTAACTCAAAGAATCACCCGTAGTGTGACAGGTTAAATCAAGATTCATGAGTCCCAAGATACAACCATATGAAACCGTATCGCAACACTCGATATCGGCTCTGTCGAACATATGAACTACGATACTCTCGAAATTAGAACACTAACCTAAAAACAGAAGAGAATTGAAGGAACTTTTATTTGTGTTTTTCTCTGTGTGGTTTTTGTTCTGGATGCTCTAAAACAGAGGCTTAGGGGTCCTTTATATAGGATTCACAAGTTTCCACAAAATGGAAATTTACTTGTCTAACAAGTTTCCACAAAATAGAAATTTACTTGTCTAGCAAGTTTACACAAACTGGAAATTTTACTTATCTAGCAAGTTTCCACAAATTGGAAATTTACTTGTCTAGCAAGTTTCCACAAATTGGGAAATTTCCCTTCCATATCATTATGGGCTTAACACATTTCTTTTCACACAAACACTTTTTAATAAAGCCCATATCTTAACATGTCTTCATTAAATAATTGTTCCAACAATCCCCCACATGAATAGAAATGACTCTAAACATATGTAGATACAACTATCTAGACAGACTCAATGAACTAGATAGACTTGACCAGACTAGACTTCACTAGACTAGACAGACTTTCGAGAGTATACGAAAATGTAACTGCATTTGAGAGGTAGCATTTTTCAGCTTTGAACCAATCATTTTTGATATCAGTCGGGTTTACTCGGCCAGGAGGTGAACGCGATGTCTTGAACCACCCAGACTTTGATGTAAACCAAGACAACAGATATCGCACAGCTACATCTTCTCGTAGAACTATGTTCTCTATTGTGTTCATTGTGGCCTTGAACATGCCTGGTATTCGTGAGTGAAGTTGGAGAGTATAACCTTACATTCATTCTCCTAGAAACGGCCCCATTTCACACTCACTAGGTGATATGCCATCAGCTTTCTTTCCAGAAGTATCCGTCTGTACTCCACTATTACAAAGCTATGGAATCATTAAAAGCCAACGCTTAACCTCATCACACACATATAGCACTATTTATCATACGAGGAACTGGGCAGAGTTATAGTGCTCAATCCTGAATCAGTTCAATTTTGTTTTCCCTTTGAACCTAGATCTTGGGATCTCTAGTCACATAGGTGGGGTGTCCATCAAACGTCATCTTTGTTCATAGGCTTTAAACCCATTCCTTTTGATGATTTCACAATTTGATCTCTCGGCAAGCTTTTTTGTGAACGGATCCGCTAAATTATATGTCGACTTGATGTAATCTATCGTTATTACACCACTTGAGATCAAATGCCTAATGGTCTTATGTCGTCTTCGTATATGACGAGATTTGACATTGTACAGATTACTCAGTGCCTGTGAGATAGCCGAATGACTATCACAGTGTACGCGTAGAGCTGACACTGGTATTTCCCACATCGGGATATCTTCCAAAAAGTTCCGAAGCCATTCTGCTTCCTCCGCAGCTTTGTCTAAAGCTATGAACTCTGACTCCATGGTTGATCAGGCCATGAGTGATTGCTTGGATGATTTCTAGGATACTGCACCACCAAAAAGAGTGAATACATATCCACTCATAGATTTGGAGTTTCTTGAGTCTGAAATCCAATTAACATTACTGTACTCTTCAAGTACTGCTGGTTCTTTTCCAAAATGAAGCCCATAACTCTTAGTATTTCTCAGATACTCTAGTTATTGTAGGATCATGTGTGTTCATGGTGTAATTGTCAGGTTACATCCTAGCACATAATCATCTAGGATCTAGGTGATTTGCAGTTGAATCATAAACAGATCAGATTCATTACCTTATGATTGCAGCGGATTGATCAAAGGAATGAAGAGATCACAGAGAGCTGATGATAACCGGCTCCTCCTAGGTATCCACACTCTTACAAGCTACTGGATCAGGCTGCTAGACCAAGTTGGAATCAACAGAGAGAGAGAGGACGGCTGCTCCTAGAAATCACAGATGGGTTGTGAATAAGCCCTAGGCGCCATTCCTCTTCCTTATATGGGCCCAAGTTATTAAACTAATGGCCTATTAGGATTTTGGGCCCAAGACACAAATCAGACAAAAGCCTGTATTTTGTCTGGCCCAATTCTCTGTACAAATACAGTAAATGCCTTGCATCTTACCGTATTAATTCCTTGTTAACTTTCCCGTTAGCTATGGTGTGTGACCCTTAGGGATCATACAATACTGGTAATAAGTCCTAAACTTATAGATCAAGAGCGGACTCTAGCAAGTCATCATGATCACCCAGTATTTATGACTTATGTCTGATCTCGACACTTATCATACTTTCTAGAGATAGTACAGTAGATTTCAGGACATTCCCAACAATCTCCCACTTGTACTGGAATCCTACATTCCCTAATCCTTTTGTCTCAATATCTCGATCTGGCATAAGGCAAGATGCGTGTCATCCTTATATAGCCAGACCATGTTCATCGAACCAGATTTGATACTGACAATGCAAACGACTTGGGCAAGTCCGTTTGGGAGTGGCCACTCTCTTACCAGCTATCAAGTCTCCGATTGGCCTAGAGATATTACCTCCGTTAAACGGCAGGGACAAATCCCATCTTGTTCCATCACTATGAACTACACACTTCATAATACACCCAACCAAGGTCCTTATAGATCCCAGTTACGAAACAACGTTAGACAATGATCAAAGTGTATCAATCCATGTGCAGCCACATGCATGCGAACTCAGGTCTAAGGACTATACTCTATAGTCGTATATGAGAACCTCTTATGACACAGATATTAATATCTTGTAGAGTTCTCATCAGCGGGCCATGTCCGGTCATATGCTCCCCTACATATACCTATGTGTCGACTTTTGATGCCGCGCATCTATGACCCCTCGAAACTTGGTCATAAGTCTCAACACAATCTAGTCTCAAGTGGTTGTTGGTGTTCCAATTTCAACAACCTTCGACTATGGACACTATGATTTATGTCATTTCGTTAAATATGAGGTTTCAGGATCAAGTCTACTCATGTACTTCGATGGCCCATATATAATGACATGAATCATTTTGGAACGATTATTTATATCACAGTTAAAATAATCCAGAAATCATAGATTTCATAAACATAAAATATTATGTTTACATGAACCTTTCAAAACAACTAAATAAAGCCCTTTACAAACTCCCATTGAAATTAAGACTACATCTTAATTTCACTTATCCTACAGCTACAGTCCGCGACTCGTGCTTAGGCCTAAGGAGTGGCTTCGTTAATAGATTAGCAACATTCTCATTCGTTGAAACTTGCTGATCTACTTAACTCCTCTGTCATTTATCTCACGGAATAGGTTATACCTACCCTCAAGGTGTTTGGACCTCTGATGTGCAGCTAGCCTCATCTATGCTGGGAATCACATCAAGTTCAGTGATGAACTCTTCTTTCCAAACAACCTCTTTCGCCGCTTCCCAAGCTGTGAAATGTTCAGCTTAAGTCATGGAGTCAGCAACAGTGCCTTGCACCGCCAGACAGACACAAGATATAACCGGACTGTGACCGGAAATCATCTTTGTCTGTTGGAAACTTCCCTTTCAGACTCTACCGACTTGTAGCACCTCACTTTCTCCGTAAATCAAGAACTTATCCTAAGTATTTTCCAAATACTTGAGGATATTCATTACGTCTATCCAGCGATTCTTTGCTGGATTTGACTGGTCTTTACTTGTCTTGCTTAACATTAAAGCAATATCAAAACAAGTACGTGTCATAGCATACATGATATATCCAATTGCCAACGCATATGGAATCTCATCCATGCATTCAAGCTCAGCAGTTATCGTAGGACACTGTTTCTTGCTTAACGTAATGCCATGTGACATTGGCATAAAACCCTTCTTGGAATGCTGAAAACGTGTAGGACTTTGTCAATATAAGAATCCTGACTTTGTCCTATCAGCACTTTTGGATCTCTATCTTTAGATCCAAAATCCAAGAACATACGTGGCTTTACCCATGTCAATCATAAAAACAACTCCCAAGCCAGTCCTTTACCGACTGCAGCATTGGAACGTTATTTCCGAGAATCAGTATGTCATCGACATACACTATGAGAAATGCAACATCGCTCCCACTTATCTATTAGTAAACGCACAGTTCCACTTCGTTCCTGTTCAAGTCAAAACCTTGACTACTTCAACAGAACGAAGATTCCAACTCCGATATGTTTGCTTCCATCCATGAATGGATCGATGAAGCTAACTTACACACAGTGTAATTTTTCGGAGTCCGGGCTCACTTTCGCTTCTGTGAATTTCGCAGGTTCGTCACTTTCAATGATCATCAGATCATGGCAATTAATCACGAGAAATCACTCTCGGATTAGTGACGGATTCATTCAGATCTGCGAACTTCAGGCTCTACAGGTGTAGATTCTACAGAAATCTGTAAATCCATCCGCTGCTCTCCCTCAACAGGTTGAGCAGCCTCCTGTATTTCTCGAATTTCTTCGAGTTATACTTTTACTCCCACTGTTCTTCTTGGAAAGCAACTTTCCTTTTAGAAAACAGAATTCCGAACAACCTAACTTCGTTTTCGGAATGGACATAAAAAGTAACAAGCCTTGGTTTCCCTAGGACAACCAGCGAAGTAGCACAACTACAAATACTCAGTAAAGACGAGTTTGGATCATTTCCAGTCCACATTTATGTGGTGTCTTTCAACTGATATTGGTGTAACTATTTCAGCGTAAACTTAGATATTTCTAGAGCGTTATTCTTAAAGAATATCATGGAAGATTCGTGTGACTCATCTTTAATCATTTCTAATAAGATCTGATTCTTTCTCACAGAAATACCTCCAGGTTTTCAGGAGAAATGAGCTGTGAAACGACTTCACACTCATTCAGATGATCACACCTTCAATGACTTAAGTATTCTCACTCGTGATCTAATTCAGAGTCTCAATACTTCTGTCACTCAGATTCTATACCTCATTCTGGAACTCTTTCGACCATTTCAAAGAATTCTGACTCGTGTCTCATCAAATGAACACAGTCATACTCACTGAAGTAATCAGTAAAGATAATGAAGTACAGGAAATTTTCTCTGGCAATACTGCTCATCGGGCCACATACATGAGTATGTTCAAGGTCCAATAAGCCTTTGGGCTTTTCTCTAGCTCGGCTAAGATGGGCCCTTTGTCTTTTGGTCCAGTAAGCAGAATTCAAGTCTCATAAGATATCCGATCAAATGAGCCCAAAAGTCCATAACTATGGGGTTTCTGAATCCGACTTACTCTATGTGACCAAAACATTTACGCCAAGAAAAATCAGGTTTAATTCATCAGATTTAAACCAATTCGGTATTTATGTTACATTTAGGCACTCTTTGGTTTAAGATATAAAACCCATTCCTTGAATAGGGTGCTACAATCAATATTTCATTGAGATCAAAAGAACAAAACTTGTCTTTTATCAAAATGAAAACATTCAAATTCTTACAAGAAAATGAAAGACAACTCTGCTTAAAGCAGGTGCATTGTAGCAATTACTTAATACAAAACCAAGCCTCAAAGGCATCTACAAGTGAAAACCCTACGGCTGAGGCAGCATCCATAGCTCCTTCCAGACATGCAGTTCCACTTGTCCTTCCTTCAACGTTCTACTGTTGCTTAGGCTCTGCATATTATAACAAATATCAGTGCCACAACCAGTATCCAATACCTATAAGGTAGAACTTGAAGTAATAACATGAATACCTGAGGAAGTAGTCTCATACATCAACTTCAACTCCTCATAATCTTCCATGAATTTAATGCAATCTCTCTTCCAATGCCCAGTCTCTTTACAGTAGCAGCACTTACCAACGTAAGATGTATCTGACTCGGGCTCAGAAGACACACGCTTGCCATGATTCAAAATCTTGACAACTTTTTCTTCACCCTTGTCAGCATTAGGTTTAGTAAACCTACCCTTCTCCATTATGAGATTATACAGGGTACTCTTCACGTTTGGCTCAACTGTCTTGAGCATATCATGCAGTTCAGTCAGCGTCTTCGTTAAGCCTTTCTTGATATAGTTCCTTTTGAACTTATCATAGCTTGACGGCAGTGACTGCAGAATGATCTCAGTTGCCAATTCTTGGCTAACTGGATAATCCAGTTTCCTCAGGTTATCAATGTAACCCATCATTTTACTGACATGAGGACTCACTGGATGATCATTTGGTAGCTTGCAGCTAGTGAGAGACTTAACCAACTAGTATCTCTCCACTCTTACCTGCTCCTGAAATTTCAATTTCAGGCTGCTGATCATCTCTATTGGGGACTCCATGTTCTCATATTGCTTCAGCAAATCTGAGTCCATGGTAGCCAATATCAGACCACGCACATCTACCGCATCATTATAATGCTTATTCCAAGCATCATATACTGCATGAGAGGCATTGGACCCGATCCTCTCGGGGAGAGCTCTCTCAAGGACATAGTCCTTTCTCTCCTGCCTGAGGACTAGCCTCAGGTTCCGCGACCAAGTCAAGAAATTTGATCCGTTCAGTTTGTCCATTTCAAGGACAGACCGGATCGAGAAAGTGTTTTGATTGTTTGTGCTAGTCATAACTGAAATTTAAAGATAAATAGAGTTTTAGTTATTTAGTTCATAAGAGAGTAATCTTAAAAACTTATAAGAAAACTCGCATTGCATTCAAAATTTCTTTGTTTAACCTCATAAGAATGCAATGATTCTGAGACCCATGTTCAACCAAAACCAAAGTGGGCCACTGGCCGTCACCCGGAATTAGCTTTACTTGGTAAGCATACACACAGCTAGTTATATCCATATAACTCTCGGTTGTGGATTGGGCCCAAGGCCCAATTCACCAGATGTCTCAAGGCCCGGGACTCCCGATGGCCCAGTCAAGGAAACCAATCTCTTACAGCCAAATAATCACTAAAGTCTGGGACTCCCAATGAAATTAGTGACTATATACTACTTTACTTACGCAAAAACAGACACCTCACACTGTAAGCCATATCTGTAATTGAATAAGCGTTAAGTAGCTGACAAGATTGGGCAAGACATCCAAGCTTGATATTGTTTTTGAGGATTTTAGATTTTCTTTCCAAAAATAGAAGATTACTATTTTGGGAAACTTACTTATTTTAGAAACTTTCTAAATTTAGAAATATACTAAAAATAGAAATTTCTAATTTAATATTTTATTAAAGTTTTCGGTTGGGTCACAAATTATAGGCCCAATTCTTGGCCCAAGACCACAGAATTCCAATTGGCCCAATAATTTGACATAACCGAGTCGGTTCATTAATTCTGGTCCAAGACCAAATTAACTACTAAATCCAACTGGTTATTTACTAAACCAGACCAGCTCTAAATTATTTGGTCCAACCAAATCAAACTTAGACCAGCCTTCGGTTTAGGTTAAAATTCAATTTTGAATTTTAAATCCGGTTTAACTAGAAATTAAATAATACCAATTGTATTAAATAATTTCCAGCAAATCGCGATCTGGGTTAACCGCTTAAACCATAATTATTCAAAGCTTTGAAACGATTTTGTCTTTTAGCTCAAAGACAAAATCATGATCTTTTACAAATCGTAACTATTCTTAACAAAAGCGATTCAATAATTGACTTTAACCAAATCGATTATTTGATTAAACAATCGATTTCATTCACAAACCTAATGTAATCGATTCATGTCATTCACTAAAGACAAAACAATCATTCAAATTAATCGATCATGTGATCACTAGAGGACAAATCGATTTTGTCCTTTTTTCAAACCTAACAAAATAATTGACTTTCATACGAATGGTTTCAATCGATTCATTAACAAACCAAAGTCAACATTTGATCGATACCAAGCAATCACAATGAAAAAGGTCAACATGCGATTATCACTTAGACAAAAACGATTCGCATACTTTAACAAATTCAAAATCGATTGTCACCACATCGCTTATACATAAACAAATCGATTCTTGTGATTAACCAATTAACAAGCGATTTTCATATTAGGGTTTTTACAAGTTCTAATCAAATTTCTTAAGCCAAATTCGATTCTAAACATTAAAAACAACCTAAATATGATCCAAAAAGCAAAAACCTAACAACCTGGCTCTGATACCACTGTAGGATCATGTGTGTTCATGGTGTAATTGTCAGGTTACATCCTAGCACATAATCATCTAGGATCTAGGTGATTTGCAGTTGAATCATAAACAAATCAGATTCATTACCTTATGATTGCAGCGGATTGATCAAAGGAATGAAGAGATCACAGAGAGCTGATGATAACCGGCTCCTCCTAGGTATCCACACTCTTACAAGCTACTGGATCAGGCTGCTAGACCAAGTTGGAATCAACAGAGAGAGAGAGGACGGCTGCTCCTAGAAATCGCAGATGGGTTGTGAATAAGCCCTAGGCGCCATTCCTCTTCCTTATATGGGCCCAAGTTATTAAACTAATGGCCTATTAGGATTTTGGGCCCAAGACACAAATCAGACAAAAGCCTGTATTTTGTCTGGCCCAATTCTCTGTACAAATACAGTAAATGCCTTGCATCTTACCGTATTAATTCCTTGTTAACTTTCCCGTTAGCTATGGTGTGTGACCCGTAGGGATCATACAATACTGGTAATAAGTCCTAAACTTATAGATCAAGAGCGGACTCTAGCAAGTCATCATGATCACCCAGTATTTATGACTTATGTCTGATCTCGACACTTATCATACTTTCTAGAGATAGTACAGTAGATTTCAGGACATTCCCAACAGTTATGTCTTTCCAATGAGTATGACCTGGATTACTCGTGTAGCGACTTAGTACATTTACTGAGTGTGCTAAATCGGATCTAGTACAATTCGTCAAGTACATTAGACTCCCGATCACTCTTGCATACTCCACCTGTGACACAGGTTCACCTGAATTCTTTTTCAAATGAAGTTGAGGATCAATTGGAGTTTTTGTTATCTTGTTTGAGTAGTTCTTATACTGCTCTAGGATCTTTTCAGCATAATGATCTTGAGATAGGATTATTCCTTCGGAATTTTGAGTGATCTTAATTCCCAGAATTATATCTGCTAGTCCCAAGTCTTACATATCAAACTTCCCACTAAGCATGTTCTTAGTTTGTTTGATGATATCCTTACTACTTCCCATGATGAGCATGCCATCGACGTATAAACAGAGCAAAACGTATCCATGAGGAGTACTTTTGATGTATATACACTTATCACATTCATTAGTGTGAAAGCCATTTGACATCATTACCTTGTAAAACTTTTCGTGCCATTGTTTTGGCGCTTGTTTAAGTCCATATAATGACTTCACAAGTCTTCACATTCTCTTCTCCTGCCCAGGAGCGGCATAACCATCAGGTTGATGCATGTAGATTTCTTCTTCTAAATCTCCATTTAGGAAAGCAGTTTTTACATCCATTTGATGGGTTACAAGATCTCTTAATTCTGCAATTCCAATCAGCATACGAATCGAAGTTATTCTCGTTACCGGAGAATATGTGTCAAAGTAATCCAACCCTTCTTTTTGTCGGAATCCTTGCACCACAAGTCTAGCCTTGTACTTGTCTATGGATCCATCTATTTTCAACTTCGTAGTGAAGATCCATTTGCACCCAAGTGGGTTGCACCCTTGCGGTAAATTAACCAACTCCCATGTATGATTTTCCATAATGGAATTGATTTCACTGTTTGCAGCCTCTTTCCATGAAGGTGCATCAGGTGTAGACATGGCTTCACTGAAAGTTCTTGGCCCACTTTCTTATAGAAATGTCGTTATGAACTCTGAACCTTATGTCTTTCCTTTACGAGCTCTCTTGCTTCGTCTAAGTTCAATTTCTTCTGCATCTTCGTTTGTAGAAGGGCCAAAAGTGCTTGCCTCGATGCAAGCATCTCGTTTATCACGAGTTCACTTAGGATTTCCCTTATCCCTGCATGGAAACACCTCTTCAAAGAAGGAAACGTTCCTTGACTCCATTATTGTGTTCACATGGATATCTGGTATATCAGACTTATATACCAGAAACGATAGTTACTGCTATTATGTGCATATCCAATGAATATGCACTTTACCGTCTTAGGTCCGATGGTGACCTGCTACTTTTACCAGGCACCCCCACACTTTCAGGTATTTGTACGAATGTACTTTACCTTTCCAAAGTTCTTTTGGAGTTTTCCAGTCACTTTGTGTGGTATTAGTTCAGGTAAGCAACGCTTCCCCCCACATGTTCTGGGCTAACCCAGATTCCTGCAATATTGCATTCATCATCTCTTTAAGAGTTCGGTTCTTTCGTTCCGCAACTCCATTAGACTCTGGTGAGTAAGGAGTGGTTGTTTTGATGAATGATACCATGTTCTCTACAGAACGCATCGAAAGGTTCATTGTATTCACCTCCTTGATCACTTCTAACCAATTTTATGGTTTTATCAAGTTGATTTTCAACTTCGAGCTTGTACTCTTTGAACTTGTCCAAGGATTCTTCTTTACTTTGTAATAGATACACATAGCAGTATCTAGTGCAATCATCTATGAAAGTTACAAAGTACTTCTTTCCACCTCTAGTTTACACAAGTTTTAAATCACACTAATCCATGTGAATTAAACCTAGAGGTTCGGTTAGGGCGTTTTTTGTGAGTTTGGCTTGGACACAAACTTCACATTTGCTTATATTGCATTTAGTAATTAAGTTCATGTTCATCAATCTACTCATAGACTTGAAGTTAACATGACTCCGCAACATAAACAACTAGTTTCTTTTCATTAATGTCACCTTCGTTGGTTACATTAATATTAAGTACGACTGTCTCAAAATTAATTTGGACCAGTCCGTCCTTAACAAAACCTTTGTTTACATAGACACTATTATTTGTCAATACAAGCTAATCAGCTTCGAAATTGACAGTGAATTCATATTCACTTAGCAATGTGCTATAAATCAGATTTTCCGCAAATCTGACACATGCTTGACATTGGTGAGAGTGAGCTTCATCACCACTTCACCACAACCTGCAGCTTTTGAAAGTGCATTTTTCCATGAACAACTTCTCGTTATTCTATGATAGGTGGGAAACATTCCCTTATCAACATATATGTACTCACATCGGTATCATACCTCCACTCATGTGGGCTGTGCTCAACCATATTGACTTCAGAGATAACACCACACATGTCTATCTTGATCAAATTGGCTTGAGCCATCTCTTGTCTTTGCCTTGTCACATTTGTGACGTTTTCACAAGAACTTCATATTAGTTCATAACACACATGGGATCACAAGTGGAACCTCTTCCAAACCGCAATTTGGAGTATCGACTCGCTTGATCCTTTTCCAAACACATAGGTGTGGTTAGCTATATTGAAATTCAAGTCCGTTAACGAGAACAAAACTTAATTAATATACGAACCAAAACCCCCAAACACATCACTTTACTAGTGATTAAAGACTTTAAACAATATTTGTTTAAATTGCACTTACAAGTGTAACAATTTTTGTCTTATGCAAAGACAACTACAAGACAATTTTATCCATTAGATTAAATTGCTTTACTGTTGAAGATTATCCAGTTTGTGGAATAATCGTAAGCAAATTAGTTCAATTGGTCCACTCACTTTGACCAATTAACCAAAATCTTTAAACCAAAGAGAACCAGGCAAAGATCTAGCTTCTCTCATAAACGATTATGTCGTTGGCTTATTTAGGGTTTTCGAAACCCTAATCAATACCGTTTTAATTAATTAAACGGAAAGAGAAGTCGATCAAATTCTGAATAAACTCTTTGCTTCGATACGGAATTTAAATCGCAATTTACACAAACCGTTATCGAACCGATTAGAACCGCTGAAAGCGCATTCTAAACATCGAATCTCTGCAGAGCATTCGTCAAAGCGTTTAGAACGCGTTTGATAATCGGGTTTATTTTCAATAAACTGCGATTCTAACGATTAGAAACCGTTCAGAAATCGCAGGAAAACAGTTTATCGATCTCAATCAATAAACTTGTATGAAACCCACAAAGTAATCACGAAGATCGCTACGAAACGATTCGAGATATACGCTGCGTTTTACCTTCAAAACCGTTTTGAAAACAGGTTTTAATCCGCCTCTACATTAACGAATCCTTGCTAAAATTAGCGTTGATAACGTTCTTAGTATCATAAGCGGAAGAGAAATCGTTTGAAAACGTTTATTTACTCGCGATTAAAATCCGTTTGATGTTCATAAAACAAAAACGGATTTCTTTGAGTTAAGATAGTAGAACCAAAATTTACAGCACTACGTTAAAAGCGATTTAATCACGAATAAAACATAAGCATTAAGGAAACGATATCAAAACAATCGGACAGAAGGAGTAGAAATCAGAATATATGGAGGCGAGATTTGATCTCTTTCCTTAACTCAAAGAATAACCCGTAGTGTGACAGGTTAAATCAAGATTCATGAGTCCCAGGATACAGCCATATGAAACCGTATCGCAACACTCGATATCGGCTCTGTCGAACATATGAACTACGATACTCTCGAAATTAGAACACTAACCCAAAAACAGAAGAGAATTGAAGGAACTTTTATTTGTGTTTTTCTCTGTGCGGTTTTTGTTCTGGATGCTCTAAAACAGAGTCTTAGGGGTCCTTTATATAGGATTCACAAGTTTCCAAAAAATGGAAATTTACTTGTCTAACAAGTTTCCACAAAATGGAAATTTACTTGTCTAGCAAGTTTACACAAACTGAAAATTTTACTTATCTAGCAAGTTTCCACAAATTGAAAATTTACTTGTCTAGCAAGTTTCCACAAATTAGAAAATTTCCCTTCCATATCATTATGGGCTTAACACATTTCTTTTCACACAAACACTTTTTAATAAAACCCATGTCTTAACATGTCTTCATTAAATAATTGTTCCAACAGTAGTTTGGTATAATGTCGAACGTGGAACACGGATAATCATATATAACCTATGGGAAGATGACTAAGGGATGTTGGAAGCTGTCACTAGTAAAGCTCCATCGCCATATTCTACTTTTGTTAGGAATTTCTAGAGTTTTATTATTAGTATACTAATAAGTTTAAAATCATATTTCTCTTGATTTTTGGTACTATGTATTTGATACTTGATTAGTAATGAAATGGAGTATATTTTAATCTTAATTTTTAATATATTTTAATATTTATCTTTGGTATACTTTTAACCAATACAACAAAAAAAGCTACTATAAATTTTAAATAAGCCCTAAATCTTTGTTATTATAAAAAATATTACGGCAATTAAAAAAACTACTATAAAATGTAACATAGCCTTATATGTTTATTATTATAAAAATTATTACGGCATATAAAAAATGATAGTATAAAATATAAAATGGCAAGCAAAATGAGCTACTGTAAAATATATTATAACAACAAAATTCGCGCTATCGTAGATATATTTATGATAGCATGACAGATTAATGTTATTGTAAATGAGGGATCTAGCATCGGCATAAACATCGTTCATGGAAACGCTATCATAGGCCTATAATAGCGTTTTCATGGTGCTATCAATGCACATATTTCTTGTAGTGTTTGCTTTGAATCTGCGAGTTGCCCATCTATCGGCAAGTATTTCTCCGTCTGCTATATACATTTTTATCTCTGTTGTCCAGTCTTCTCTCTATTCTTCTTTGGCATGAACCTGGTCCTCTGTGATATCTTATTCGTCATGTATGTCTCCATCGATAACGTTGCAGATTTCTGGAGGACTTATGCTTGGCTTCTTAGTGAGTTCCACCGGAATCGTTCGTCTTAAGTGTGCATCCGAGCTCGAGGCTAATGTTGCGAGAGCATCCACTGAGTTATTTTCTTTCCTTGGAATCCTTGTTAGGTTGAATGAACCGAGATCGTTTGTCAGCTGCTTGGCTATGCTGAGGTAAGCATCCATTCGATCGTTTTTAGCCTCGTACTCCCCGTTGAATTGGTTAATGACTAATTGCAAATCGCAGTAGGATGTATATATTTTGCTCCAATGGCTTTAGCTTGCCGTAATCCGACGATTAGGGCCTCGTACTCGGCTTAGTTTTTTGAGTCTGAAAAGCCTAGCCTGGACGATTGCTCAAATATTTCTCCTGCTGGCGATGCGAGCCGAATTCCAATTCCAGAGTAGGCTTTCAATGAAGACTCGTCTACATGTAGGATCCAACTTTTTGCTTATGACGGATCCTCTTGTGCTAGTTCGGGTGGGAGGTTGACAATGAAGTCCGACAGGACTTAAGCTTTCACGCTGGTTCGACCCTTAAATTCGATGTCATATTCACTTAGCTCGACTACCAATTTAGCTAGTTTGTAAGATTGACCATAGGGGCATGGTTGTTAGGACGGTGATCAAGTGTGATTAGAAGTAAGGCATGAGCTTTCTTGCCGATGTCACGACCGCTAAATCCAAATTTTCGATAGTTGGATATCGACTCCCTGCTCCGTCTAAGGTCTTACTGAAGTAAAAAATTGGCCTTTGATCTCCGCGATACTCTTTCACCAGGACCCCCTCACAGCAGCACTAGACACTGCTATGTAAAAGTAGAGCGTCTCTCCCTCCTATGGTTTTGCTAGTATCAGCGAAGTTGTGAGGTACTCTTTCAATTGTTGAAAAGCTCCTCGCGTTTTTTGTCACATTCAAACTTCTTATTTCCTCTCAGGAGCTGATAGAATGGAAGGCATTTATCAGTCGACCTGGAGATGAAACGATTGAGTGCGGAAATCCTCCCAGTTAGTCTCTGTACTTCACGAGTTTTGGTTGGCGAGGGAAAATTCATTATTGCGGTGATCTGCTTTAGGTTAGCTTCTATCTCTCGCTATGTTACGATGTACGCCAGAAATTCTCTTGAGGTTACACCGAAGGTGAACTTTACCGAGTTTAACTTCATGTCGTAGTCGTTTAAAATGTTGAAGCATGTTTTCAAGTGCTTGGCGTGATCTGCAGCGACTAATGATTTTATGAGCATGTCATCGATGTAGACTTCCATAGTTCGTCCGAGATGCTTAGCAAACATCTTATTGACGAGGCGCTGGTATGTTGCTCCAGCGTTCTTCAGTCCGAACAGCATGAACTTGTAGCAAAAGGTTCCTATGTCTGCTATGAATGAAGTCTTCTCTCTATCATTTGGATGCATCAGAATCTGGTTATACCCGGAGAATGCATCCACGAAGGACAAGAGTTCGTTGCCGGCGATTGCCTCGACTAGCCAGTCGATGTGTGGTAATGGGAAACAGTCTTTAGGACACACCTTATTCAGGTCGGTGAAATCCACGCAGACTCTCCACTTGCCATTTTTATTTTTGACTACCCCCAGATTTACGAGCCATTCTTGGTATTTTTACATGATCGAACCAGGTCCTAGCAGATTTTCCACCTCGTTGTTTACTGCATGTGCTCTTTCTGCTCCTAGCTTCCTTCTTTTTTGCTTAATTGGCATGTATGTTCTATCCACGTTGAGTTCGTGAAACGCGACGTTTGGATCGATTCCAACCATGTCTTTGAGTGACCATGCAAATATTGAGACGTTTTGTTTGATAAAATCGATGAGCTCAAATCTGATGGATGAATCGAGGTCAGCTCCGATTCCCACACTTCGCTCGGGGTGACGGTCATTAGATTTTGACATGCTCAATCAATTCCAGCCATGGGTTATCTCGGTCGAATTCCCTTGGGGGTAATCCTTTCTCTTGTGTCGTTGTTGTCACTTTTTCTTTTGCTGGCTGGTCGTCTCTTGATGCCTTTTCGCATTTCGGTGATTGATCCGTTGATTTCGTCTTTTCGGCTATCATCACATTTCTCTGCTTATAACTATGGCTGGCGCGTTTGGATTGCTTGTCGGTGCCTTGTCGACTTGTGATCCCGTTGTTGGGATAGTGTCCTGAAATCACACTTGCACTCACTCCTGATGATAGTTGTGTGTCGAGATCAGACATTCGTATAATACTGGGCGGTTGCAATGTTTTGCTAGAAGCCTCTTGCAGTCTGTAAGTTGTAGACTTACTGCCAGTATTATATGATCCTATAGGGTCACACACCTAAGCAAACTGGAAGCATGAAAGTGGGAATGATCATTATGGTAATGATCATACTTATGTGTATTGGATACACATTTACATAGAGTTTTACAATGTGTGCGTCGATCGATGCATGAGTGCGTCGATCGATGCAGGCTTTTCGTGGAGGTGTGACGATCGACACATTAAGTGTGTCGATCGTTGCATATCGGGTTTCGAAACTGATGTTTCGGATTAATGACACAACCGAGTCGGATTTGTCTGACGGTTAGTGATGTCATTTCCAGGTCGATATATAAGGTCTTATATGGTCGACCTGAACCCTAGCCGTTTTCTCTTCTCTCTGACAGAAAAGCAGAAACACCAGAAACTCTTAGATCCCACAGATCCGGCACTAGCATCCCGTTTCCAGCTTGTGTGCGTGTGTATCTGGTAGAGGCAAGGCATCTGCGTTGCTCACTGATCTCGTTCACCAATTCCGCTGCCAGTTCAAGGTAAGAACGAGGTTGGTAAATTCAATATAACAAACCCTAGATCCTAGGAGATACAACAGTGGTATCAGAGCGTTGTTAGGGTTTAGCTATTGAATCTGATGCAATTAATTCGAAAACTGAGTTTGTTGAATTGATTATTGCCTGTGAAAATCATGTTTTCAAGTGTTAATCTCGGATTAAAGCATCTGTTGAAAATTTGATACCTGTGTTCTCGCAGTGTGTCGATCGACACAAAGCGTGTGTCGATCGATGCAGAGCGAAAACACGTAAATAACTTTAGGGTTTGTCGCAGCGTGTCGATCGGTGCAAAGCGTGCGTCGATCGACACAGAGCGAAAACTCGCAAAATAATTTTAGGGTTTGTCGCAGCGTGTCGGTCGGTGCATAGTGTGCGTCGATCGACACAGAGCGAAAACTCGTAAAAAATCTTTTGGGTTGTTCGCATAGCGTCGATCGACACTAAGCTTGTGTCGATCGATGCACCGCGAAAACTCGCACTGTATCGATCGACGCTCTGGTGCATCGATCGATTCAGTTGGTTGGTTTCGGTTGGATTGGATTGAACCGGTAACCAATTTGATTGTGGTTAAGATGTGTCGATCGATGCAAAGGATGTGTCGATCGACACACAACTCGCAGACTCAGGGGTTGGACTTCTAGTTGCGAATACCAAATCAAAATGAACCTTAACTTAATAAAATTAAATGTTTTAATTGAATTAATAACTTCTTGGATGTGTATTGGATATACATCAAGATAAAACAGTTCCTTTCCTCAACTAAATATCAAGGAATCTTGTTGTCTTGCCCGATCTTGTCTACTGTCAAGACTCGTGTCGTTTGTTGGATAATCTTGGAGTCCTCGGTATCCACTGCAACGTGAGTAAGGCAGGTGATCATTGACAGACTTGCAGTGCAACTGTCAGTGATCACAAGACAGAAAATGGATTGGTTTTACTTGACTGGGCTGTCAGAAGTTCTGGGCCCAGAGACATCAGAGTGGATTGGACATAGTTTGTCTTATCCACGACCAAGAGTTGTACTGAGTACAATTAGCAATGATTTGCTTACCTAGATAGCTAAAGTGTGAGTAACGGCGAGTCGCCCACTCGAATTTTAGTAATCTGAGGATCTTGGCTCATTGTATTCATTCGAGGAAACATAGTTTTGAATACAATACTAGTTTTCTTATTAGATAAGAATTCTCATTTCTTGAGCATTATAACTAAAATCTACCTCTTTTGAATTACAGCTATGTCTGTCTCAAATCACATCAACACTTTCTCACTAAGATCCGTCCTTGAGAAGGATAAGTTAAATGGATCTAATTTCTTGGAATGGTATCGGAACCTGAGAATAGTTCTCAGGCAGGAGAACAAGGAATATGTCCTTGAAAGAGTTCTCACCGAGAGGCCACGTTCCAATGCCCCGCAGACAGAAAAGAATGCTTGGGATAAGCATTCAGCTGATGTCAAAGATGTTAATTGTCTAATGTTGGTGACTATGAACTCTGAGCTGCATAAGCAATATGAGAACGTGATGTCACCCATTGAGATGATTAACAGCCTGAAAGCTTTGTTTCAGGAGCAAGCTCGCACAGAGAGATACCAGACGGTTAAATCTCTCATGGATTGCAAGCTGGCTAAGGACAGTCCAGTAAGTCCTCATGTCCTTAAAATGATGGGTTACATTGATAACCTGGGAAAACTGGACTGTGCTATTAGCCAGGAGCTAGCCACTGACATGATTCTGCAGTCTTTGCCGTCGTGTTTTGAACAGTTCATCATGAACTACAACATGCAAAACATGACTAAGACATTGACTGAGTTGCACGGCATGCTGAAGACAGCAGAGCCAAATCTCAAGAAGGCAACTCCCAGTGTACTGATGGTACAAGGGGGTAAAAGGTTTAAGAAACCTAAGAAGGATAAGGGAAAGGCTCAAGTTGTCCAGACTGAAAGTCAGGACAAGCCCAAGCCGAAGCCCAAATCCGGGCCTTCTCCTGAGGATAAATGCAATTATTGCAAGCAGTTAGGGCATTGGAAGAGAGACTGCAAGAAGTTCATGGAAGATTACAAGAAGCTGAAGAAGACGTATGATGCGTCTGACTCAGGTATTTAAGTTATCGAACTTAATGTTATGTCTTCTAGTTCTACTTCGTGGGTATTGGATACCGGCTGCGGTGCTCATATTTGTACTGATGTGCAGGCACTAAGAAACAGTAGGACGCTGAAGAAAGGACAAGTGGAGCTACGGGTCGGGAATGGAGCTAAGGTTGCTGCACTGGCCGTAGGCACCTACAAGTTGTCCTTACCATCGGGTATGGTTTTAATTTTAAATAATTGCTACTTTGTACCTGCGATAAGCAGAAACATAATTTCAGTTTCCGTTTTGGATTTGGAAGGTTTTGATTTTGCTATTAAGAATAAAGTTTGTTCTTTTAATCGTGATGGTACATTTTATGGTAGCGCCCCATTAGATAATGGGTTATATGTTTTAAACCAAGAAATGCATGTCTTTAACATAAATACAAAGCGGTTTAAGTCCAATGACGAAAACCCGACTTTCTTATGGCATTGTCGTTTGGGCCACATAAATGAGAAACGAATCCAAAGGCTCCATAGAAATGGGCTTCTGGGCTCATTTGATTTTGAATCATGTGAGAAATGTGAATCTTGTTTGATAGGCAAAATGGCTAGAGCCCCTTTCAACAAACCAAATGAAAGGGCCAGTGACTTATTGGGCCTTGTTCATACTGATGTATGTGGGCCGATGAGTATTGTTGCCAGAGGAAATTACAAGTACTTCATTACCTTCACTGATGATTTCAGTAGGTATGGCTATGTCTATTTGATGAGACACAAGTCAGAATCCTTTGATAGATTCAAGGAATTCAAGAATGAAGTACATAATCAACTTGGCAAAAGTATCAAAGTTCTGCGATCGGATCGCGGAGGAGAATACTTGAGTCAAGAATTCAGCGACTATCTGAGCGAGTGTGGAATTATTTCACAACTCACTCCTCCTGGTACACCCCAATGGAATGGAGTGTCGGAGAGGAGGAATCGAACCTTATTGGATATGGTTCGGTCTATGATGAGTCATTCAAATCTTCCATTATCCTTTTGGGGATACGCTCTAGAAACGTCTGCGTTTACACTAAATAGGGTACCATCTAAATCAGTGGAAAAGACACCACATGAACTGTGGACTGGGAATGTTCCTAGTCCGTCTTTCCTGAGGATTTGGGGTTGTGAAGCTTATGTCAAACGTTTAATCTCTGACAAGCTTGCACCCAAATCAGATAAATGCTACTTCGTTGGTTATCCTAGGGAAACCAAGGCATACTACTTTTACAACCAATCTGAGAACAAAGTATTTGTTGCTCGGGACTGTTCTTTTCTTGAGAGGGAGTTTCTCTCTAAGAAAAACAGTGGGAGTAAAGTACATCTTGAAGAAATTCGAGATGCGCAGGAGACTGCTCAACCTGCTGAGGAAGAGCAGCAGTTGGATCCACAAAGTTCTGTGGAACCGGCGCCTGTGGAGCCTGAAGTTCGCAGATCCGGAAGGATCCGTCACGAACCCGAGAGATACTATGGATTTATCATGACCGATTCAAATGATCTGATGATCATTGATAGTGACGAACCAGCGACCTTCGCGGAAGCAATGATGGGCCCGGACTCCGAAAAATGGCTTGGAGCCTCTAAGTCCGAAATGGGATCCATGTCAGAGAACCAAGTATGGTCCTTGGTCGATTTACCTAATGGTGTAAAAGCCACTGAGTGTAAATGGATCTTCAAGAAGAAGATTGACGTGGATGGCAATGTACAGATTTACAAAGCGAGGTTGGTGGCTAAAGGTTTCAAGCAAATTCATGGTATTGACTATGATGAAACCTATTCCCCAGTCGCTATGCTTAAATCCATTCGGATTCTTCTAGCAATTGCTGCTCATTATGACTATGAGATTTGGCAAATGGATGTCAAAACCGCATTCCTGAATGGTATTCTGGAAGAGGATGTGTATATGACACATCCTGAAGGTTTTGTCGATCCTAAGAATGCTGGGAAGGTATGCAAGCTTCATAAATCCATTTATGGATTGAAGCAAGCATCACGGAGTTGGAATCTTCGTTTTGATGAAGCAGTAAAACAATTTGGTTTCATCAAGAACGAAGAGGAACCATGTGTTTACAAGAAGAATAGTGGGAGAAAAATTGCGTTTCTTATACTGTATGTCGATGACATACTTCTCCTCGGTAATGACGTTCCGTTGCTTCAGTCTGTTAAGACTTGACTCGGAAGTTGTTTTTCCATGAAAGACATGGGAGAAGCCGCGTATATTCTTGGAATCAGAATCTACAGAGATAGAATGAACATGCTGATTGGATTGTGCCAGGACACTTATATTGATAAAGTACTGCACAGATTCAGGATGCATGATTCCAAGAAGGGCTTCATACCGATGTCTCATGGCACTAGTCTCAGCAAGAAGCAGTGTCCGGCGACACATGCTGAGCGAGAACGCATGAATAGGATTCCTTATGCTTCTGCAATAGGATCTATTATGTATGCCATGCTCTGCACTCGTCCAGATGTAGCTTACGCGTTAAGCATGACGAGTAGATACCAATCTGATCCAGGTGAAGTTCACTGGACAGCTGTCAAGAATATTATCAAGTATTTGAGACATACTAAGGATAAATTCCTTGTGTATGGAGGAAGTGAAGAACTTGTGGTGAATGGATTCACCGATGCGAGTTTTCAGACAGATAGAGACGATTTACGATCACAATCTGGATATGTCTTCTATCTAAATGGCGGTGCAGTGAGCTGGAAGAGCTCTAAGCAGAATACCGTAGCTGATTCCACAACGGAAGCTGAATATGTTGCTGCTTCAGAAGCGGCAAAGGAAGCTGTTTGGATCAAGAAGTTCATGACTGAACTTGGTGTGGTTCCTAGTATCTTGGAGCCAGTGGCTTTGTTTTGTGATAACAACGGAGCCATTGCTCAAGCAAAAGAATTAAGGTCACACCAGAAGTCCAAACACGTGAAGAGCAGATATCACCTGATTCGAGATATCGTCAATAGAGGTGATGTGAAGATCAGCCGAGTTCCGACAGACGAGAATGTCGTTGATCCTCTAACTAAGTCACTCCCAAGGCCTAAGCATGAGAGTCATACGACTGCTGTAGGCATTAGAGATCTTAAGATGTAATCTTGATTCTAGTGGGAGTTTTGGTTTTTATTTTAGTTATAATAAGATGCTCTTGTAAACATTCTTTTAGAAGTGTTTAATGAAATTTGATTTCAGCATTATTTATTGTGATCTAAATAATGGTCCCAAAATAAGTTTATGACATATTATAGGTCATCAAGTTGAGGACTTGATCATGAAACCCTATAAGTTAATAAATTATGTTTTGTCCCTAGTCGAGGTTGTAGAATTGGGACACTGACAACCGTTAGAGACTAGAGTGTGAAGTGAGTGTTGGCTAAGTTTCATGGAGCCAATGATATGATTATCACAGTCAGGCGCATAGATATATGTTAGTGAACATATGATCGGACATGACCCGCTAATGAGAAGTCTACAGGATAGTTATATCTGTGTCATAAGAGGTTCTCATTACGACTATAGAGTATAGTCCTTAGACCTGAGTTCATCATGCTTTCTTGCATATGAATTGGTACACTTTGACTTTGTCAAACGTCGACCCGTAACTGGCGACTATAACGGCACTGTTCAAGTATATCATGAAGTGTACATTGAAACAGGGATGGAACAAGATGGGATTTGTCCCTCCTGTATAACGGGAGATAAATATTCCAGGGCCTATCGAAGATTAAATACTGAGAGAATGTGTGGCCGCACTCAAACGAACTGTAGTTCAGTTGTTTGTAATGTTCAGTATGAGATCAGGAGTTCGATAAACACGATGTTGGCTTAATAAGGATGACACCAATCTTGCCTTATGCCAAATCGAGATACAGAGACAAAAGGATTATAGGAATTGATGATTCCAGTACAAGTGGGAGATTGTTGGGATAGTGTCCTGAAATCACACTTGCACTCACTCCTGATGATAGTTGTGTGTCGAGATCAGACATTCGTATAATACTGGGCGGTTGCAATGTTTTGCTAGAAGCCTCTTGCAGTCTGTAAGTTGTAGACTTACTGCCAGTATTATATGATCCTATAGGGTCACACACCTAAGCAAACTGGAAGCATGAAAGTGGGAATGATCATTATGGTAATGATCATACTTATGTGTATTGGATACACATTTACATAGAGTTTTACAATGTGTGTGTCGATCGATGCATGAGTGCGTCGATCGATGCAGGCTTTTCGTGGAGGTGTGACGATCGACACATTAAGTGTGTCGATCGTTGCATATCGGGTTTCGAAACTGATGTTTCAGATTAATGACACAACCGAGTCGGATTTGTCTGA
Organism: Orychophragmus violaceus; assembly: GCA_030180135.1. NCBI lineage: Eukaryota > Viridiplantae > Streptophyta > Magnoliopsida > Brassicales > Brassicaceae > Orychophragmus > Orychophragmus violaceus. Next base: position 73,577,686 of record CM058240.1, read on the forward strand.
CGGTTAGTGATGTCATTTCCAGGTCGATATATAAGGTCTTATATGGTCGACCTGAACCCTAGCCGTTTCTCTTCTCTCTGACAGAAAAGCAGAAACACCAGAAACTCTTAGATCCCACAGATCCGGCACTAGCATCCCGTTTCCAGCTTGTGTGCGTGTGTATCTGGTAGAGGCAAGGCATCTGCGTTGCTCACTGATCTCGTTCACCAATTCCGCTGCCAGTTCAAGGTAAGAACGAGGTTGGTAAATTCAATATACCAAACCCTAGATCCTAGGAGATCCAACACCCGTGGTTGTCGAACCGACGCAGGATACATCACCTGGTGGGGATGAGTTGGATTGGATCCGCCATCCTCCATCTCCTGGATTGCTGGTGTCGATGATGTTGCTGGCGTTGCTGGCTTATCATGTCTCCTTCGATGAGAGTGGTATTTCTGTCATTGTCGATCTACCATTTGGGCGTGTGAATGTACCCAAAGTCCCCACAAACAGCGCAGATCATTGAAACCGACCTTCAAAAGTATTAATTCAATAAATTAATCTCTTTAAGGGACTTGGATATTTCGACTTAAGGATCTAAAGGCAATAACAGAAAGGACCGAAGCGGCTTCACTTTAATGATTATAATCGATATTTATTCAAATATCAAAGCGGCTTCAACACTGGAACTGAGACCAAAAGAAGAAGAAGGGAAACACCACCGTCTGAACCATGAGCGATTTGAGGTTAAGGCCACAAGAAACATGTAATTATTTGGATAAGCTATAAGACAAACCAAAAGACCATAAAAACCTAAAACAAACAGTATCACTCTGTCAAGGCTTTAACAACCTCTACCACTGCCAGAATATCCAAAATCAGGAAGGAAATGTCAGGATCTGGAAGTTTAACCTCCCAGACCTCTAGATCCACTGTCTGAGAGAATGCTATCGCGATTGAGAGGACAAAAAACCATGAGAAAGAGATATAAGAGACAAGATACGGAAAATAAGCATATATATATAGCTAAGTGAACCGGCCACCGGCGAACAACCGCCAAGGATTGTAGATATAGGTTAGAGAGAGAGAGAGAGAGAGAGAGAGAGAGAGAGAGAGAGAGAGAGAGAGAGAGAGAGAGAGAGAGAGAGAGAGAGCCTAATCTCTTTATTTATAAATTATTATATTTTAATTAAAAATGGAATATATTTATGGGCGGCTTCAAACAAATAGTAATTTTATTAGAAAAGTAAATTAAAATATTATATCAAAATGCTGGATCTAAAGCATTTATTTGGAAGTATCTCATAGCAATATGCAGAGTGCTCGTGGGCCAATCAGACGAACAATATCTCACAAATTGTAAAGTCGTCAAAATGATTAATGCAATTTAAATGATTTTAAAGTGAGACGCAAACAGTGCCATAAATTGAAACATTTTGTTTTCAATAAAATTTTGAATACTACAAGATCCATTTTAATTTAATAACATTGACATATAAATTCTTGATTTGTTATGTAGTAAGATGAAAGAGGAATCTAGCTCCATAGTCCATCTACATTATCACTTGGTTGGTCGGTCACAGTCGATGATATTATTGGAGGTGGGTTTAACACCTCCTCTTTAGCCTAGCTTAACAGCAAATCAGTCTATCAAAGATTAAAGCCTAATAAAGAAAAGACAACCCATTCTTGACAAAATACATCAAAAAAGAAAATATGGTTAATGAAAAATTAACATATTTGAGAAAAGGAAACAAATAAAGATAAATCTCCGACAAAAAAAGAAAGTTCAAGTGTATATGGATTTAACATTATCGTATCAGAGATAATCAAGGAAAAACCCTTGTTCTCGTTATATAAATATAATTTCACTGCGCGAGAAAAGATTATCCTGATTCATTGTACTCAAACCCTACTTTCAGAGCAGATAAATCCCTTAAGCGATTCCGAACTCTAAGTTAATAAAACGAATACGTTTTTTGGTTCTTTTTTGATATTGCCTTTAGATCATTAAGTCGAATTATCTTAATCTCTTTATTTGATTAATTTATTGAACTAATCCTTGTGAAGCTCAGCTTCAACTATTAGCGCCGTCTGTGGGGACTTTGGGTTTATTAATACGACCAAATGGTAGATCGGCAATGACAGAAACACCACTTTCATCGCAAGAAACATGAAGAACCATCAACGCTGGCAACATCACCAAACCAGCAATACAAGAGATGGAGAAGAGCGGACCCAATCCAACTTGCCTCCACAAGGAGACGAAGCCCGCATCATTTAAACAACCATGGTATCACAAATCAACATGGCACTATATGGTCAATCCAAACGCCCCAGTCGCAGCCATGAGCGGAGGAAAGGTGATGGCAGCCACAAAGGCAAAAATAATGGATCGATTGCCAAATTATGAAAAGGCATCAAGGAACAACCAACCATCAAAAGCAAACATGAAGACGTCGTGACACGAGAAAGGATCACCCTCAAGGAAAATCGACCGAGATAACCCTCAGTTAGAACTGATTGAGCACGTTAAAATCAATGATCGTCACCTGAGCGAAGTGTGAGAATCGGAGTCGACCTCGATCCATCCATCTTATCCGAGCTCATCGATTTCCTCAAAAAAATTCCCGACATTCGCGTGGTCAATCAAAGAAATGATTGGAATCGATCTGAACAACGCATGTCACGAGCTCAACATGGACATAACATACATACCAATCAAGCAAAAAAGAAGAAAACTAGGAGCAAAAGAGCGCAATCAGTTAACGACGAGGTGGAAAAACTACTAGGAGTGGGTTCGATCATGGAAGTGAAATACCTGGAATGGCTCGCGAATTCGGTGGTGGTCAAAAAGAAAAACAGCAAATGGATAGTCTGCATAGAATTCACCGACCTGAATAAGGCTTTCCCTAAATTTTTTCCCAATGCCGCACATCGACCGGCTAGTCGAGGCGACCGATTGAAACGAACTCTTATCCTTCATTGATGCCTTCTCCGGATATAATCAGATATGATGCACCTAGACGACATGGAGACGAATTAATTTAAATCAGACAGGGAACCTTCTGCTACAAGGTAATGCCGTTCGGATTCAAGAACACAGGAGCAACGTACCAACGTCTCGTCAACAAGATGTTCACTAAACATCTCGTCCGAACTATGGAGGTTTACATTAATGACATGCTTGTAAAGTCGCTAGTCGCCGAAGATAAAATCAAGCACTTAAAAACATATTTTGATATTCTAAACGACTACGACATGAAGCTGAATCAGGCAAAATGCACCTTTGGAGTCATCTCGGGAGAATTCCTAGGATATATCGTAACAGAGCGAGGGATAGAAGCCAACCCCAAGAAAATCACCGCATTAATGAAATAAAAAGAGGATTGCCGCACTCAATCATTTCATCTCTAGGTCGACTGATAAAAATCTTCCATTATATTAGCTCCTGAGAGGAAATAAGAAGTTCGAATGGCACGAAAATACGAGGAGTACCTCACAACTCCGCCAATACTAGCCAAACCGGAAGAAGAAGAAACACTCTACCTTTATATAGCAGTGTCAAGCACGGTTGTAAGCAGGGTCTTAGTAAAAGAGGACCTCCGCAATCAATGGCCAATTTTTTTACATCAGCAAGACCTTGGACGGAGCACATATTCGATACCCAACAATAAAAAATTGGCCTTAGCGGTCGTGATATCGGCAAGAAAGCTCAGACTTTACTTCCAATCACACCCGATCACTGTCCTAACAACCATGCCTCTACAGTTGATCTTACACACCCCAACATAGTCTGACAGACTATCCAAGTGGGCGGTCGAGCTAAGCGAATATGTCATTGAATTCAAAGGTCGAACCATCGTGAAAGACCAAGTCCTAGCAGATTTCATTGTCGAGATCCCAACTGAAATAGTGCCAGAAGATCTGCCAGAAGCAAAGAAATGGACCCTGCACGTAGAGGGGTCATCATCAAAGTCCGGCTCTAGGATCGGAATTTGGCTCGAATCGCTAATGAGAGAAATACTTGAGCAATCGTTCAAGCTAGGCTTTCCAGCCTCAAACAACGAATCTGAGTATGAAGCTCTGATCGCTGTACTACAGTTAGCTAAAGCTATCAGAGTGAAACATATCCATGCCTACTGCGATTCACAACTAGTCGCGGACGAATTCAACAGGGAATACGATGCTAAAAATGATTGAATGAACGCTTACCTCGACATCACAAAAAATTGACAAACAACCTCGGTTCATTCAACTTAAAAAATATTCCAACAAAAGATAACACCTCGGCTGACGCCCTCGCATCATTAGCATCAAGCTCAGATGCTCACTGGAGACGATCAATCCCTAGTCCTATAAATCAAGAACAATGACAAAAGATCGTGACAAATACGCTACAAAATGCGAGAAATGTCGGAAACATGCCCATGCCATACATGCACCTACAAAGCATTTACAAGCCGCGACGGGGCCCTATCCATTCATGAGATGTTCTATGGTCGTCAGACCAATGTATAAGTCCCGACAAAACAAGTACATCCTAATTTTGACGGATTACTTCACTAAATGGGTGGAAACAAATCCTTATGCCAAAATAAAATCTCGGCATGTTACTGCATTTCTGTGGAAGAACATCATCTGCCATACGAGATCGTCACTGAAAACAAAAAATAGTTCACCTTGATCTTATTGGGTCAGTTCTGTCAAAAATGAAACATCAGACTGAGTAAATCAACACCGTATTATCCACAAGGAAACGGTCAAGCCGAAGCTACTAACAAAATGATCATCACCAGGCTCAAAAAGCAACTCGATCAGCATACGAGGAATTGGAATGACGAGTTTGACGAAGTGCTATGGTCACATCTGTTGGGATTGTGTCCTGAAATCACATTGTACTTACTCTAAAGATAGTTGTATTGTCGAGATCGGACAATTCATGTGATACTGGGTAGTCATAATGTTTTGCTAGAAACCGCTTATGACAAATGAGTTGTAACTCATTGCTAGAATTATGTGAACCTAAAGGGTCACACACCTAAGCAAGTTGGATATACTTTGTATGGGATTGATCATTGGCATATGGTCTGGTCGATGTGTATTGGATACACATTGAATATGAGTTTTAAAGAGGTGTGTGTCGATCGACACCGTTGGGTGGATCGATCGATATAAGATGTGTGTCGATCGACACCATTGTGTGTGTCGGTCGACACAAGGCCGAAACCGAAATTGATGTTTCGGTTTACGTCGAGGTCTATTTATACGGGATTATAGATTCGACCTTATGAGAAAAGGAGCCGCCCAGAGAGAGTTTTTCTTGATAGAAAAACACAGAAACCTCAAAAACTCAGATCCCAGGAGATCCGATTCCCGGCACTAGCATCCTGGCGGATTCCAGCTTGTGTGCGTGTGGACTGCAGTAGAGGCGCAGCATCTGAGGCGCTCCAGTGATCTCGTTTACCTGCTCATTCTTCCCCTGTCAATCTCCAGGTAAATGCTAGATCGGTAAGGATTCAATTAAATAGACTCTAGATCCGAGGCTTCGGGAACATGACAGGATTCGAACTGATGTTAGAATTGGCTCAAGTTCCTTCAGTGGTATCAGAGTCTTATGGTTTTAATCATTGAATCGAACCTGTTAGTTGAATTTGATGTTTTAAATTCGCAAACGAGTTTGTTTGATTAAGAACAGGTGAGATCGATCTGATCGAAAAACGATTCTATGTTTTCGCACAGTGTCGATCGACACACTAGGTGTGTCGGGCGACACAGAATAGCGAAATCGACAGAATCGGCGGCTAGGGTTTTTCGCGAAGAAAAACAGAAAGCCTGCTATGTCGATCGACACAGGTTGAGTGTCGGTCGACACCGAACAGATTCGGTCGAGTGTCGATCGACACATGTTGAGTGTCGGTCGACACAGAACAAATTCGGCGGCTAGGGTTTTCGTGTTGAAAACTTGAATGCCTACTGTGTCGATCGACACATGTTGAGTATCGGTCGACACAGACCTAGCGAATGGTTAATCGGTTCAACTGAATTAGACCGGTCATCATGCTTGGTTAAGTCCGAAAAGATCGGTTTGAATTGGATGAATTGGTTCAATTGGATTGAACTGATTATCTCAATTAACATAAACCGATTTGGTTAAAATCAGTTTGATTGGAAAAGTCGGTTCAATTGAATTGGACCGGTTGTCGCAATTAGTTGAAACTGGTTAAAACGGTTTAAATTGGATGAATTGGTTCAATTGGATTGAACTAATTATCCCAATCAATATAAACCGATTGGTTAAGATCAGTTTGATCTGATAAGTCGGTTCAATTGGATTGGACCGGTTATCAAAACTGTTTTCGGTTTAGGTCTATGTCGACCGTCACACATGGGTTGTGTCGATCGACATGACCGGTTCAATGAACCGGGTTAATTGGGTTAACCGGTTATTGAAGTCTGGTTTCATTTGGTGGTGTCGATCGACAGACATGGTCTGCGTCGATCGACACAGTGCTCGCAATTCTGGTTATTGAACCTTGAATTTGCAGACACCAAACTAGACTTAAGCTTAGCTTCAATATGGTCAACTGTCAAGACTCATTTGATTGTGTGATGGTCTAGCCAAGAGCTTGGTGTCCACAATTACGTGAGTAAGGCAGGTAATTATGTTGATGGACTTGCAGTGCTTGACATCAACAATTACATGACCTAAGAGATTGATATACTAACCTTTCAGAGTTTAGTTTCCTCAACTAAATATCAAGTAACCTTGATGTCTTGCCCAAATCTTGTCTACTGTCAGACTTGTGTCGTTTGTTGGATAGCCTTGGAGTCCTTGGTATCCACTACTACATGAGTAGGGCAGGTGATCATTGATAGACTTGCAGTGCGACTGTCAATGATCACAAGACTAAAGAGATTGGTTTACTTGAGTGGGCCATCAGAAGTTCTGGGCCCAGAGACGTCAGAGTAGATGAGACATGGATTGTCTTATCTGCGACCAAGAGTTGTACTGGGTACAATTAGCAATGATTTGCTTACCTAGATAACTAAATTTTGGGTGATGACGAGTCGTCCACTCAGATTTTGGTGAAGTATGGATCTTGGATCATTATATTCGCAGAGGAAACATTGTTTGAATATAATGCGAGTTTTCTTATTAGATAAGATTTCTCAAGGAATGCATAACTAAATCTTGGTTTTTCTTGGATTTCAGCTTATGTCTAAGACTACTTTCTCGTTGCGATCCGTCCTTGAGAAGGACAAGTTAAATGGATCCAACTTCCTGGATTGGTATCGGAATTTGAGATTAATCCTTAAGCAGGAGAGCAAGGACTATGTCCTTGAGAAAGCTCTTCCAGAAAGGCTTGGGACCAATCGCTCGAATGCAGTATATGATGCTTGGAATAAGCATTATATTGATGTGGTAGATGTGCGTGGTCTGATGTTGGCTACCATGAACTCAGACTTGAAAAGTAAATACGAGAACATGGAGTCGCCAATAGAGATGATCACCAGCCTGAAACTGAAGTTTCAGTATCTGGCACGAGTTGAGAGATTTCAGATGGTGAAGTCTCTCACTGGGTGCAAGCTACCAGAGGATGCTCCAGTAAGTCCTCATGTCATTAAAATGATGGGTTACATTGATAACCTCGGGAGACTGGATTGTCCTGTCAGCTTGGAGTTGGCTACTGACATCATTCTGCAGTCACTGCCGTCAAGTTATGATAAGTTCATCAAGAACTATATCAAGAAAGGTTTGACGAAGACGTTGACTGAGCTGCATGGTATGCTCAAGACAGCAGAGCAAAACATCAAAAAGGGTAAAAGATTTGAGAAATCTTGTATAGACAAGGGTGAAGGCAAGGCAGTTCAGGTTTGGAATCAGAATAAGCCTGTGTCATCTTTTAAGCCCAAGTCAGGCCCATCTGATGTTGATAAATGCTGCTACTGTAAAGAGGTTGGGCATTGGAAGAGAAATTGCACTAAATTCCTGGAAGATTCACAAGAGATGGAGAAGATGTATGGTACTTCTTCTTCAGGTATTGTGTTATTATTTCAAGTTCTACGTGAGTATTGGATACTAGTTGTGGTACTGATATTTTTGAAATATGCAGGACCTAAACGACAGTAGAACGTTGAAGAAAGGACAAGTGGAACTGCGTGTCTGGTATGATGCAATGGTTGCTGCATGAGCCGTAGAGATTCTCCACTTGTAGGAGCCTTTCATACTTGGTTTTAGAAATTAAGTAATTGCTACTATGTATCTGCCTTGTGCAGAGATGTCTTTCATTTTCTTGTAAGATTTTGGATGTTTTTCATTTTGATAAAAGACAAGTTTTGTTCTTTAGATCTTAATGAAATATTATTTGGTAGCACCCCGTTTAGAATGAGTTTTATATCTTAAACCAATGTACGATTGTACATATAACATAAATACCAAACGGTTTAAGTCTGATGACTTGAACTCGATTTTTCCGTAGCAAAGTCATTTTGACCACATAGAGTGAAGCGGATTCAGAAGTTCCATAGTTTTGGGCTCATTTGATAATTAACCATGTGAGATATGAATTCTGCTCACTGGACCAAATGACTAAGGCCCTTTTAGCAGAGCTAAAAGTAAATGGGCCAGAGGCTTATTGGGCCTTACACATACTGTTGTATGCGGCCCAATGAGCATTAGTGCCAAAGGAAATCTTCAGTACTTCATCACCTTATTGATGACATCAATAAGTATGGCTGTGTTCTTTTGATGAGACACGAGCAGGAATCCCTTGAGGAGTTCCAAGATGAAGTATAGAACCGATTTGACTGAAGCATTGAGATCCTCGATTAGATCGCGGAGGAAAATACTTGAGTCAAGAATTGGGTGATCATCTAGGTGAGTGTGAAGTCATATCACAGCTCTTTTCTCCGGGAAAACCTAAATGGTGTTTCTGAGAGAACGAATCGGATCTTATTAGATATGCTCCGATTAATGATGAGTCACAGGAATCTTCCATAATCCTTTAAGAAATACGCTCTAAAATGTCTGTGTTTGCGCAGCAAAGGGTTTCAATCAGAATCAATTGAAAGACACCACATTGGATGTGGACTGGAATTTTTTCAAGTAAGTTGTTTCTGATAATTTGGGGATGATAGCTGATAAGCTTGAACCCAAATCTGATAAGTTCTACCTCGCTGGTTGTCCTAAGGAAACCGAGGCTTACTACTTTTATAACCAATCCGAGAACAGAGCTTTGTTGTCCGGAACTGTGTCTTTTGAGAAAGATCATACTTTCAAAAGGAACAGTGGGAGTAAAAGTACACATCGAAGAAATTCGATAAACGCAGGAGACTGCTCAACCTGTTGAGGGAGAGCAGCGGTGAGATCTACAAAGTGTTGTAGGATCTACACCTGTGGAGCCTGAAATTCGCAGAACCGAAAGGATCCGTCACTAACTCGATAGTGATTTCTCGTAGCCGATTGTCGTGATCTGTTGATCATTGAAAAGTGACTAGCATGCGAAATTAAAGAAGCGATGGTGAGCCCCAACTCCGAAAATTGGCTGGGTATGCATGTTAGCTTCTCCGATCCATTTCTGGATTAAAGCAAACATCTTGGAGTTGGAATCAACATTATGATAATGTGGTCAAAAGTTTTGACTTGATCAGAAAAGAAATGAAACCATGCGTTTACAAGAAGACTAGTGGGAGCGTAGTTGCAATTCTCACACCGTATGTACATAATGTACTTAATCTCATGAACGACGTTCCGTCGGTTAAGTCTTGTGAGACTTGGGTCGGAAGTCAAATTTTAAAAAAAGACATGGGTGTAGCCTCGTGAATTATTGGAATAAGAATCTATTGATATAGATTGGATAGGCTAATTGGATCGTGTCAGAATCCTTATATAGATAAGGTGTTGGACAGTTCCAATATGCATGATTCCAAGAATGGCTTCACACCAAAGGTCTTATGGCAATAATCTTAGCAAGATGAAGTGTCTTGGACACTGGCTGAGCTAGTATAAATCTTAGCAAGATGAAGTGTTTTGAACACGTACTGAGCTATTATTAATGAGTGTGATTGCTTATGCTGCTGCAATAGAATCCATCATGAATGCCATATTTTTTTTTGCGCTCGTCCAGATGCAGCCTACGCATAAAGCATGACGAGAAAATACCAATATGTTCCGGTAAAAGTCACTAAACAGTTGCCAGAAGTATCCCAAGTATTTGAGGAACACTAAGGATAGGTTCGTGGTGAACTGAGGAAGTGACGAACCAGTTGAAAGTAGTTAGACGGACAAAGAAGATTCCCGGTTCCCACCTGGCATGTATCTTTGTCTGAATAACGGTGCTATCTGTTGGAAGGGCTCCAAGCAGTGGACCGTAGAATAGTGCTTTTATCTGAATGGCGGTGTGGTTTGTTGGAATTGTTTCAAGCAAAAACACCGCAGTCTCTCCCACAACCTAAGTATAAGATATCTGAACAGATGATCTTGATTCTAGTGGGAGTTATTTTAGTTATGTTATGATCCTTATATAAACATGCTATGGCAATGTCTGTGTAAGTTAAAACTGACATCGGTGTTATTTAATTATTGGATAATTAAATAATAGTCCCAAAGTATTTTATGTTCATCTTATAGGTCATCAAGTTGAGGACTTGGTCATGAAACCCTATAAGTAAAAGATGACATAGAATTATGTTTGTCCCTAGTCGAGGTTGTTAAAATGGGACACTAACAACCGCGCGAGACTAGCATGTGAAGTGACTGTTAGACTAAGTTTCATGGAGTCAATGATATGATTATCACAGTCAATCACATAGATATATGTTGGTGAACATATGATCGGATATGACCAGCTAATGAGAACTCCACAGGATAGTTATATCAGTGTCATGGGAGGTTCTCATTACGACTATAGAGTATAGTCCTTAGACCTGAGTTCATCATGCTTTGTAGCATATGAATTGGTGCGCTTTGACCTTGTCTAACATCGTTCCGTAACTGGCGGCTATAACGACATTGCTTGGGCGTATCATGAAGTATGTGTAGAACAGGGATGGAACAAGATGGGATTTGTCCCTCCTACAACAGAAGATAAATATCTCAGGGCCCATCGAAGATTTGATACTGAGAAAATGCATGGCCGTGCTCAAACGAGGTGATTGTCAGTCTTTTGTTTTATCAGTATAGATAAGGAGTTCGATGAACATGATATTGGCTATAATAAGGATGACACAGTCTCGTGCCTTATGCAATATCGAGATATAGAGACGAAGGGATTATAGGAATAGGTGATTCTAGTACAAGTGGGAGATTGTTGGGATTGTGTCCTGAAATCACATTGTACTTACTCTAAAGAAAGTTGTATTGTCGAGATCGGACAATTCATGTGATACTGGGTAGTCATAATGTTTTGCTAGAAACCGCTTATGACAAATGAGTTGTAACTCATTGCTAGTATTATGTGAACCTACAGGGTCACACACCTAAGCAAGTTGGATATACTTTGTATGGGATTGATCATTGGCATATGGTCTGGTCGATGTGTATTGGATAAACATTGAATATGAGTTTTAAAGAGGTGTGTGTCGATCGACACCGTTGGGTGGATCGATCGATACAAGATGTGTGTCGATCGACACCATTGTGTGTGTCGGTCGTCACAAGGCCGAAACCGAAACTGATGTTTCGGTTTACGTCGAGGTCTATATATACGGGATTATAGATTCGACCTTATGAGAAAAGGAGCCGCCCAGAGAGAGTTTTTATTGATAGAAAAACACAGAAACCTCGAAAACTCAGATCCCAGGAGATCCGATTCCCGGCACTAGCATCCCGGCGGATTCCAGCTTGTGTGCGTGTGGACTGCAGTAGAGGCGCAGCATCTGAGGCGCTCCAGTGATCTCGTTTACCTGATCATTCTTCCGCTGCCAATCTCCAGGTAAATGCTAGATCGGTAAGGATTCAATTAAATAGACTCTAGATCCTAGGTTTCAGGAACATGACAGGATTCGAATTGATGTTAGAATTGGCTCAAGTTCCTTCAACATCGACCACCCTAATGCGTCCTTCGAACCAGATCCCATTCTCCCTAGATCATGGAGTTGAAACAATGTCACCGGCTGAGGCCGATCCACTAATAGTTCGACGATATAAGCTTATCCAAAATCAAGAGCTCAATGACAAGAAGCTCCCAGATAGTTTTGATTCGCTCGAAGAACAAAAGGACGAAGCTCTCCTACAAATCCAAAATTATCAGCATCTCGCAGCTCGATACTACACTAAAAAAACCAAAGGAATACATCTAACATAAAAAGATCTCGTTTTTCCCGATACATCAAGTCACGAAATAAAAGAATGCCGGAAAACTCAGAATACATTGGGAGGGACCCTATCCAATATGCAAGGTCGTAAAGCATGGGGTCTACGAGCTCTCCGAGTTACATGAAACACTCGTCGAATTCTCTTGGAACTCGGTGCACCTCAAGCGCTTGTACTACTGAAATGAACCAAGTATGATCTCCGAGCTACCATTTATGTACTACGAACTACAAATGGCTTGATCCCGTTTATGGGGTACGTAGGCAGTCCTCGCGGATTCAGCTATACCTTTCAATAAATCACATCTTTACAAAATAATTCATACGTCATAATCCTGGCCAGGTAACCAATCCAAACGCGCTCATCGAGTGCAGTGGTGAAATAACCCAGACCCTTATCGTGTATGCGAAAAGTGTCAACTCTAGCTGCACCGTTGAAGGAGTAAACCGGGACCGCCCCCGTTCGCTTAAGTCTAGTCGAGTTAAGTGAGCCGACTTTCCTCGCATGACCGATCCCAAACTAAGCAATAACCATGATAAGAAGTCGGCATTATTCCACTCGTATCACAAAAAGGTCTCGAGGCACACCTCAGAATCCCCTTTTTAACAACAAGGCACATCTCAGAATCCCCCTTTTAACAACATAATGAAACTGATTCCGCAAACGTTGTTTGTCCTCCTAAAATATTATCCTGACTATTAACGAATGCTACCGATGTATAATCCGGCAAAGTCAGAGTAAATCGAAAAACGAAGGAAATATTTGCTCATCCATGCAAATCAATCCGAAATCAAAGAAAAATTCTCCTAGAAAGGGGGACCAAAGAAGAGAAACATCGATTATTCCATCTATCTTCTGAGACAAATTCCTCTTCTACGAAGATAAGAGTTAATCACTTCAGAAAAAGAATCAAAACTTTCATTACGTCGGCAGAAGTTAACCACTTCAGCAAAATTGAAAACTTTTCATTACGTCGACAAGGAAATAAAAAAAGATATCAAAAGACGTCGCAAGAGAACAGTTACTTCGGAAAGGAATTCAAATTACAAGTTAATGTGGCAAGATATTTACGCCTAAACACATTGACAGATTTATGCCAAGTTAAAATGAAATCCCTCGCTTCAGAGGGACATATTCGTCATATCGGCAATTGGACGAGATATTAATACGAAAAGGAAACTTCTTCGTTTTATTTATCTTCAAAAAGATATTACTAGCCGAACTACAAAAAAAGAAGAAAAATAAGGCCGAATTTCTTGAAAGACGAATTCTTTCGAAACCGAAGATTGACTTGCAAGATCAGTTTCATCGTTTCTTGAAAGACGACTTTATCGTATGTTCATCGCAAGGCTATTCCTGATAGTCAGCGACACAAATGAGATCCGTGATGAAATCAAGACCGGATGGAGAATCTTATGGGGGCAAAAAGAATTTTGAAGCATCGGCCGCAACATCCAAAACGGCCACCTTGCCGCCAACCGAGCTCCACTGAACAACTTTCTCAAAACAACAATTTGTCCCGCGTCTTCCGGGCCGAGCCTGCTCTGATATACAATAAGTTCCTCTGAAAATACATAAATAACAACAAAATTAGAACGCTAAAATGCAAGCGCCGGAGAAAAAAAAAAAAGAGACACTCACGCGGGAGGCAACTTATCCCGAAAGGAGCAGTCCAGAACCCGTTACTAAAATTAACGACACATCATACTGATCCAAATGAAGGATATGAGTGTCGCCCTTAAGTTGGGAAGGGCGACAAATGAGGGCAACCATCGGCATGAATCCATATATTGACGAGCTACTCCTTAGAAAAACAACATAAGCTTATCGGCAAGCTCACTCGGAAGACAAGACAACGCCGGAGTGCTGTACCCAAGTATGAAAGAAATAAAGGGAATATCGGCATCATAACTTCGAAGAGATAAGAAAGTAAGAATAAAGGAGATAGACAGAAAGATAGGATCGATATTTTCACAAAGGAGAAGGAGAAGAAAGAAGTGGAGATGAAGAAAAATGACGAATGAAGAGGCGCATTTATAGCGGAGGAAGCAACGTTATCGAAGCGACGCGATGGTTACCATAGCAGAGTTAATGCAATACAATATTTCTGTCTTTCGAGACACGCAGAGCGCATTCATTGGTGGTGAAAGAGGCGCCTTGAATGACCCCGGGAAACCCGTGACGAAGAAAAATGGTTAACGCATTAATGAGATCAAAGAACAATCCATGAGAGCATGATATACGCCGACCTAGCCGTTGCACCAGACAAGACAACAATTTAATTCGCCGACCTAAGCCTCACTCAATATGTTGAATTGGGGGGCTTACTATTGGGGTGAATTTAACTCCTCTCTTTAGTGCTGCCTAATAGTCGATCAGCTCATCAAAGATTAAATCCCAATGAATAAGAAGATGGCCATTCTTAGCGAACTTCGGCGAGATCGGCGCCGACATGCATCAAAAAGAGAAATATGTTTAATGCAAAGTTGACATATTTGAGAAAAGGAAGAAGATAAAGACAAATGTCCGAAAATGAAGGAAAATCCAAGAGTACCCGGATTTAACATTATCGTATCAGAGAGAATTTAGGAAAAAACTCTAATTCTCGTGATATAAATATATTTTCCCTGTGCAGGAAATGATTATCATGATTCATTGTATTCAAACCCTAATTCTAGAGTAGAGAAATCCTTTAATCGATTTCGAACGCTAAATTAATAAAATGAGTACGTTTTTCGATTATTTCTGTTATTACCTTTAGATAGGTAAGTCTAATTATCCAAGTCTTTTTATTTGATTAATTTATTGAATTAATACTTGTGAAATTCAGATTCAACATATATAACTGATGAATTTGATATGAGGTATTATCCGTCTCATAACATATATTTTCACACTTCAGCTAATAGGTGTACCTTTAAACCACATAATCTTCTTCTTTATATAGATGGAATATATTTAACAATGAACTAAAATGAATCAAATAAGTTATTGGAAAACAGATCTTCTTCGAATAACATTTTCCTTAGACGCCATGTTTTTTTTTTTGGTCAACAGACGCCATCTCTTGAGTTTGAATATATAAACAAGACTTCCTTAGTATTATGCAAGAATCCCAAAACTAAATGTTAAAGAACTACAAAATATATTTGCAACCATATCATTAATAAATTATAGTAAAAAAAAAACTCCAAAGTTTCCATAACAAAAATACACTATACATAGTTGATAAACATTCCAAAATATCTTAAATAAAATCATGATATATACACAATATGCATTCTAATTGTCAATTAAACACCACATTCCATAATCTTTGAAGATATGTTCGTTGATTAAATTTTAAAATCATTGTAATCCAAATTCTGAAAAATTGTTTTAAGAATACTGAATAAAGACCAAATTTTAACAAATATTGATTTGAAAATGTTAAAATATAGATGAGCGAACCAGAAAAAAACCACCATTACTCATTTGTGGTTTCACCAAAGTACTACAACATAAATCTAAAAGTCAATTCAATTATTAAATTAGTAAAGTTTGTCAAGGTTGATCTTTTATCTCTAACCATTTGTCAGATGAGGACATGAGGATTTTCATAATCTGGAAATCTCCGGCCACTCTCATAGTAATTCACCAGTGTCAATAGTTTCTGAGTTGTGAAGTGCTCATCCCTTATCTCCCAAGTTTCTTCTTCACGAGATATATGCGTCTAACAAAAGTGGAGAAATGGCTTCTCTTTGGGAAAATCTTTTAGCACTCCATCAGAATCTTTCACTTGATGATGTACCTTGGCTGCTTGATGGTGATTTCAACCAAGTTCTTCACTTTGTGGAACACTCTTCTCCAACTGTGTGCTCTATCTCCTCGTAGATGGCTGATTTCATGAGCTGACTATTGCAACTGAGAGTGTTTGACCTCTGGTATCATGGTTCTTTCCTCACCTGGAGAAATAAGCAACCCTTATCTCATCTTGCCGAAAAGTTGGATAGCTTACTTGTTAATAACTGTTAGGCAACTAGCTTCCCAAATAGCTCGACAAGTTTTCTAGCTTCTGAAAGATCTGATCATTGTCTATGTCGTACTGATATTTCCTATCAGATCCCGAGAGCGGGTATTTGTCCTTTCAGGTTTTTTAATTTCTTTATGAAGCACCCCTCCTCCCGGGAAGTTATTACATTGGCTTGGTTTGCTCTTGGGTTTCCTACAATAGATCTAACCAATTGTGTTGGAAACTAAGGCTGATTAAGAAAGATCAGAAACGTCTAAACATGGAAAACTTCTCACAAATTCAAATCCGATTCTAGAGGTTTATAACGAACTAAAGAAAATTCAGTTGCTTGCTCTCCAACAACCAGACTCATCTCTCTTTAAGAAAGAACGTGACATGCATGATAAGTGGACCTTCTTCTGATCAATTAAGGAATGCTAATTTAAACATAGATCTGGAATATCATGGCTTAAATAGGGAGACATGAATACACCTTATTTTAATAGGATGTTGCAGGTGCGTACTACATACAACTCGATCTCCTATTTCACTTTACCTCTGGTGTGAATCATATGGCCATGAGATACCATGATATTGAGAACTTCATATCAATCTTTTCACCTCTCAATGTGCAACGCTCTCCTATTATTCGAGGTTGGTTCACTTCCCTCTCGAACTTCATTTGCTTTGAGGTACAAAAAACAAACATGACTAAAGTCCGTACAAATGAAGAGACCACATCATTACTTTTCAGATTGAACCCAAATAGAGCGTCGGGTCCTGACGGCCTTACCTTGTATTTCTATCGTGTTGCTTGGGATACTATATGAAATGAAGTTATGGACTCAATAATATATTTCTTCCTTGTGGTTTTCTTGCGATCAACTACAAACTCTACCATTCTGCTTTGGTTCCATATTTCCATGGAGCTTCTGCAATCACAGAATACAAGCCAATATCTTGCCCTAATACAATCTACAAAGTGGTCTCAAGATTATTGGTTGCAAGGCTAAAACTATTCTTACCTGAGTTAATCTTGCTGAACCAAACCGCTTTGTGAATAATTGACTATTGCTAGAGAGCATACTCCTTGTTTTGGAATTCTTCAATGGCTACCACTTAAACAAAGGACCGAAAATAACCACTATGAAGGTTGATATAGGAAAAGCATTTGGTTCGTCTAAGTGGGATTTTGTCCTAGGTTGTCTGTGTAAGATTCAACTCCCAAAAACATTTCGCTAGATTGAAGCATGTATCACTACTCTGACTTTTAATATTGGTTATACTACGCTGATTATGTCAAGGATTTTTCAAAGGTAAAAGAGGTCTTAGGCAGGGAGACCCCCTGTCTCCTTATCTATTTGTGATCGTTATGAACTACTTGTAGTTACTACGGACAAGGCAACTTCTGATGGAGAATTCAACTATCATTTTTGCTGCGAAAAGACAGAGTTAACACATTTGTGCTTTGCTGATGATCTCATTAAATAAAATAATATTAAATAAAATTGTATTTCACAAATATTATTAAAAAATCTTACAAATATACTCTACGTTCAACCATGGTTTGAAACTTTTTCACCACTGTTTCATTTGTAATTGATGCAAATATGTCATTCTCAATAAAACAAACAAGGCAATCATTTAAAAATTGATCTCCAATTCGGTTGCGCGAAGCTGTCTTCACAAACTTCATTGCTGAAAAACATCTCTCGACAGTTGCCGTAGCAACTGGAAAAGTTAATGCTAACTTCAAAAGCCTGTAAACAAGAGGATGTGCGAGATATTTCTTTATTTCTACCATCAAACGATAAAGATATCCAAAACTCTCCAAAAATAATTAAATCTTTCATCTTCTCGTATATTGTCAATGTAGATATCAAGTTGCTCCTTAAGACAAGAACACTCAAAAAGATAAAATCGTATAGATATAACTCAACCAACTTTACCAACTTATCTTTGTAAAATAGCTTGAACGAAATTGTGGGACTCAAAGAATCCATACATATAAGGAATTGAGTGTTTACCTCAGTAAAACGATCATTGAACTCTTGAAGCTCCAAATCCATAACAACATTAAAACAATTGATCTTGTAATAATGTAAATTGGTTATGTTGGTTTTCTTTCTTGGCCTCCTTGGATCAACAAACTCGTCTTCCATCATGATCATTTCAATATCATGTTTCTTACAATAAGAAGAAACTTTAACCACAAGAGAGTCTCATCCATCATCTCTAAGCTTTTGCAATTCTCGCGTAGTAGATCCGACCAATGAAACAAAGTTCAAAATGTCTTGATTTTTTTGTTGCAAAGCCATGGATAAAGTTTCAGTTATTCCCAAAATAAGCAACATCAACTGCATATATAAGACACAATAAAATGTGAAAAGTATCTCACAAGATATATGCTTATCATTTCTTTGAGTCACCAATGCATTCATTTTGGATATACTCAAGCACCTCAATAACTATTAAAAATAACTCGATCAAACATAACAATTTCTTATGATGGGAACCCCATATTTGTTGGCCGTGGAAGAGAACGCTCTTGATTCTTCCCTTTTCCAGTGCTAATCTCACCATCACTAACTCCTTTTCCAATATCTCTTTAGTATTTTTCTTGAAACACATCTTGTCGTTTGAAAGAACCTCCAACCACATTCAATAATGTAGATATCATATGAAAAAAATTACCAACTTCAAAATGTTTCCTCGTAACTGCCACTACAACCAATTGAAGCTGATGAGCAAATCAATGGACATAATAGCTTGAATTGTTTTCCCTTAGAATCAGAGATCGAAGACCATTAAATTCACCATTCATATTACTTGCTTCATCATAACCTTGACCTCTTACATTTTGCAAGCTCAATCTATACTTAAAAACAAATCATGAAATAGCTGTTTGAGTGTCAAAGAAGAAGTTTCTTTAACATTAACAACACCAATAAATTTTTCTTCGATTATTCCGCTTTTATCGACAAATCGGAGAACAACTGTCATTTGTTCCTTGTGAGAAACATCAGCAGATCCAACCACCAAAAGACCAAAAACACCATCTTTATGAATTGGTGGAGAAGTCATCTGGTTATTTTTTGGAGCATTCTCCAAAACAATCTTGCTTACCGCCTTGTTCTAATCTGTCGTGTATTTTACGAGTTATAAGAAATCCCTTTATTATTAGACTCTTCTGACTCATCATGAGTACAAAAAGATATTCATTGTCGCAACAAATATCTAGAAGCATCAATTGAAGCATTTAACCAAAGACGATATTCATTTTTCACCACATCATCATGCTTCATTAAAGTATCACACTTCTTAAGTTATTCATAGCACCCACATGAGAAACTAACCGCTCAGATTTATTTCAACTAGAAAAAACCTTTGTCACAAACGCATCATTCTCACCTTATTTATGTATATCATCTCTAAACAAGTAGCAACAAAAAAAATATCCTTTGATACGCTATACTCATGATAATCACCATACTGCTCAGACCAAGTTAGATTAAATCGTCCCAATGATTTTTCAATCATCTTGTTTGGAAAATTATGACCATATGGTTTACAAGGACCTCTAGCTAGATAATTGCATCTTACGTCATCTATTTGATTTGAATGATATGTTAAAAACTTTTTTCTTTTAAGCCGGATCCCACGACAAAACATCCAAAATTTCTTCGGGTGTTGATGTGAATGACCTTTTAAGATATTTTTCCATCGATTAATCTGAAAAATAATAGTTATAATACTATTTTATATAAAAAATCAAAACAATTATTTAAATCGAAATGAGATTCAATACGCACTAGTTGAAGACACATGCTTTCAAAATTCTAAATGATCGCATACGAACAATACGACGATAGCAAACATGCTGGGGAATAGGGATTGAATTTTATTTTGTTTAGGTTTTGTTAATTATATGGGCCCCAATATATAATTACACTTATAGTATATTTGGGCTTTAATTTAATATGTTTTTATGTTTGAATTAGTTAGCTGGAACATAATAATTTTGAGGTTTAGATAAAATTGAATTGGTAAATAAAGGACTGGGGGCAAAAAATATCAAATGAGTGGGGGCATTTATATTAGGCTTTAGTAACTTATTCCAAACTAAAAAAAAAAACCACTGGGTAAATTGACCCCTCCTTAGTAAACGTGGCTCTGCCATTGCTAGTCGGTCATGTCGCTCTCCTTTGCAGGAAAATTAGTACTTCTGAAGATGGTGGTGATAAGGATTGTGAACTTCTAGACTTCTTCTTTCATCCATCCTCCGAGCTGCATCAAAAAATAAATTCTATGAGTGGCGCATTCCTATGGAAGGGGACTCTAGATGGTCGCCATTCAACAAGAGTGTCATTGAAATCAATAAAAACCCCTAAACTAAAGGTGGACTTGGAATTTATTGGATGGCGATTATACACTCACCCTCTTTACATGCTTTGTCGCACTTATCCTGAGAGCCGGGACCATCTCTTTTTTTACTATAATTTCTCTTGAGGAATCTGGCGAATTATAGCATCGAGAACCGGTATTGTATCACCTTTGAGGGGATGTACAAATAACCTTATTTCCTGCAAAACACCAATGGTCCAAACAACATCACACGACTTTGCATTCTAGCTTGGCAGTTCTGCATCTATGTGTTATGGATAGAAAGAAACAGTAGACTCCCCCGCCATATCTTCAGGCCATTTGACTCTTTGTGTTCCGAGATTAATCACACTATTTGAGACCGATCTCTAGTTTTCAATCGGTAAAGCCCTCTCTATCTTCGAGTACGCTCCAAATTTTGTTCACCTAAGTATCTCACTCAGTGTAGACTCATGGGCTGAATCATTGTCTCTCCATGCTTTACAATCACCCTCTATCCTTCTGGTTGATTGAGATTTTCTGCCAATGACCGATTTGACTGCCGACTAATTTTGGGTTGTTGCTGATACTGCTGATCTCCTCGGATTCTTTGCCTCCTCTCCTTGGTTCTTTATATCCCATTCTGTGGATCTCTCTTTCTAAATTGGGACAACTTCAAATCTCACATATACCAATCTCTCTCTACTGCATGTTCACATATTGTTTCATCAGTCGGGGGAACTCTTCGTCTTTCTCCCCCGATATTGTTCAATTTTGAATTTCCTATTTGGAATCTAGGCCACATAATTTGAACCTTGCATTATTTTAGTTATGTAATATGGGTCATCCCCGAAATATACTGTCTGGACTGGGATGTAGTTCTCTTTCATTTTTTATTTGTTTTATCCGACAAAATCATAACTTCATTAATTAACAGATACATTGTTTGATTACAAAATCAAAGACAAAAACAGAATTACATCAACACACTTATTACATACTCAAAGGTATGAGCCATATACTGAGAAAATGCAGCAGAAGGGAGATTGACGATGCTTTCTGAAGAGTAGTCTTACTCGCTAACCGATAATAATGTCGGTTATTGTCCAACTTCATATTTGATCTTTCTCTGATGTGATTTGTATGCAGCATTTTTGGCTGATCATTATTTTCACAAATCGCATCCTGAAACCTGATGTGTCGCAATGAAATTCCGAAAAAGAGACAGTGATACCAACACTTTTGTATCAAGGTCTTTATAAATAATCTTGTCTCTTGTCTCATCATTATAATCAAAATACTAGATGATTGCTGCAAAAAATCCATGTGTCCATGTTGGGAGCCCAAATTGTTGGTGAAACAAATTTGGAGAAACGTATGGATAGTGATGAGTGGGACCATAAGACCACAATGTCTTCTAATAACTTCACCATTAACACTCTGATTATGTATGACCAGAGAAAATCCAAAAATACTTCTTTCACTGAAGCCATTGAGACGTAGTGGTATCCTCATATCCCTTGTCGTGATGTTCCTAAGATCTGATCGTTCCATTACATAGATTTGAAACTCGAAATCAGTGATTCCCGGATCCCATACTCATATTTGCAAACCATTACCTAACTTGGAGAGATCCAAATTAGAAACACGAATGGATTGGTACCGGAAACGAAAGGTTTCAGAGATGAAACAACGAGGCCGCCTGAAAAAATATTCAGCGGAATGAAATCGACATAAACATTCATGGTCTTTATTTAATGCATAGTAAGTTCTTTCTAAAAAGAAAAATTATTAAACCAGCAAATATTACTATCATCAATAACACACTTGAGGAAAGACGTGATTCATTTTTAAATTTAAAATAATATAGGTTTAACTGATATATAAAATGAATAGCAAAATAACATTATAACTAAATAATTGTTAACAAAATAAATTGAATAAAACTTTCGTAGAATAACTAAAATGTTGTTAAGTTAGGGTTTTGGTAGATCAATCACATTTGTTGACAAAAAGAGTAGATTAATCACATTTTTAGTTCTAATTTTAATATGCTAATGGTATATAACGGAATCACTTTTCAAAAATGTTATGAATATTATGAGTAGTAGAAAATAGTTGAATCACGTAAATATATATTATATGCCATTCAAGACCTACATTTCAAAACATATTTTATTAGAAAAAGGTAAAAAGATATCGTCGGGCTTTACTTCAAATTTGGATATCGTCGCCACTGTTAGAGAGAAATTTTCGTATTTTAGTCTGATTCATGTTGGCCGTAGTGATAATCTAATTGCAGACACCCTTGCTAAAAGGGCTATGACATATGGTAGAGAGTTTTCGCTTGTAAGTCATAATCTATCGGATTTCGGAATTCCACAAGAAAACCGAAATGTCCAGCCTACTTTGACTTAGATTAAAAGCGTAGCTAACAAGAAAAAAAAGGTAAAAAGATTTAAAAGCTTAACATATAAAGAATAAAACATTTAGCTAGGTAAAAGATTTTTTTTTCCACTGGAAGATTATATTCATACTGGATAAAACCAGGATCATTACAAAGAGTACACCAAAGCCGACAAGCAAACATTATACTTCCAGAGACATAAGCTGGCGGATGAAGGACATTCCCCAGAGACATATGCCGGCGGATACAAGAAAATCCTCGGAGCCAAAACAACAGACAAGACAAACAAACGTCTAAGCATCAGCTATAAGTGAACAAAAATGGGTCTGAACCTAAGCCAAAACACCCAAGCAGGGAGAACCACCATGAATAGAGACGATAACTGAAGCATCCAAAGCCGAATTTTATTAGGTCTAATCCACCGAGACTCATTATATTGCTTCAACACCTTAGAAGCCACGAGACAAACCGTATGTAGATAGACCGAAGCGCCGAAGGAACATAGATTTAACCAAACGGCCGATGATGACTTGATGCGAGACGAGCCGAAGCTCCAAATCCTAAAGATTGAGCCGGAGATCCGAAATCAATAAGCGGACGAAGAGCCGTGGGATCTATACCGAAGCAACCAAAACCAAGGAGAAGCACACTCTCAACACAAAGTAACCTCACAACCCGAAGAAAACGAGTACAAGCACTAAAAACCCAAGAGACGGAAGAACAACGAGACCAACAGAACCGAGAATCACAGACCGTCCACTGAAACCCAGAACTACTAGAAAGAAGACACCATCACGGGTAATGGAAATCGAGATCTAGACCCAAAAATGCATAAAAATAGCTGAAGAAAAATAATAGACGCCAACAAGAACCGATTCCAAAAAGGATACCAATTCCAAACCAATACTAAACCAGACCAAAAATCTACAAACCTATCTCTACCCTCGATACCCTACAAACTAACGATAAGCAACAATGAACAAGTACAAACCCGACACCAAAGCGGCGACAACTGCACAGATCAGACACATGCGGAAGAGGACTAAAGACGGAGACACACTTCCACCAGCCCAAGACAACTGCAACACTCCACAGATTGCCGAAAACAGACAATTCACACCGTAGGTCACTATGCAGCAGGCCACAATCACCACAGTTTGACGAGACCGAGCCCGGCAGACGGAGGAGACACCCAGCAGAAGATAAACCAGCATCCGCAACGACGAAAACCCAGGAGGAGCAGAGAAAGTCATAGCCGATGTCGAAGTAAGAGGGAGGGCAAAGATAAGAGCCACAAAAGAAAGGACAAGCAGGGGACATCCCTCCCCGGCGCCGGCGAGAAGCCCAACCACCGAGGAGGCAGAGTGACGACATATCTAAAAAGGCTATGGCGCCTCGATTAAAGTGCCTGAGAGCAAATCTATCAGGGTGAATCCGTGAAAAGAAGAGTTCATCAACTAGGTAAAAGAAAAAATGATTATTATAACTGAATTAAGCTTAAAGAGTCATTCATAGTTCAGAGCCATCAAAACCCTAGAGGAAACCTCTCTGGTCCAGTTTTCGAGGCTAGCCGTCAGACAGCTTTCCGTCGCGTTTTTCTCCTCGGTGTCCGGGCTTCCTTGCCGGTGCCAGGGAGGGGTCTCCGTTTGTAGTAGATAAAGTTTCCGGCGTCGTTACCTCTGCTTGCCCTGTTCACGACTGTCGTTGGTGGAGATGGCTCTGTCTTCGGAGATCTGCGAGGAGGTGCTTGTCGTCGGCTGTGTGGGGGTGCAGCTGCCGTCCTCCTTCCCTGTCGTCTGTGCGTGACTCGTCTGGGCTGTGCTCCTCCTTCCTCCTGTTCGGCGGTAAGCTTTCCCGACCTTGCTTCTTCGATGGGATGATGCCGGCGTGTTGATTGGTTATGGTTTTGCTCGTCTATCAAAAGTATTGTCTCGGGTCTGTCTTTGCTTCTCCTCCTGTGTTTCCGATGTGTTGTTGATTTGGGTTAGCAGCTTAGATATGTGGTCTTTTTTAGTTGTGGTTGTTGCTGTTGATTCGCGTTCTGGTGTTTGGCGTGATTCCAGTCCATCATGCTTAGCCCTTTGTAAGTTTGCCTCGATCAGATCTTGTCTAGAGTTTCAGCTCCGAGGATTGGGTTCGTCATGCTAGCTTGATGTTTAGTCTTGATATACGGTGGTTTCGGTGTAGCTGTGGTGCTTATGTCTTTGTAGACTTCGGGTGGTGTTGTGGCTTGGCGTTGAAAGTGTGCTTTTCCTTCTTGTTGGTTGCATCGGTATAGTTCCTGTGGTTATCTTCTCTATCTTCTGCCTTCGGTCTCCTACCCTTGGCAAGGGTTCTTCGGCCCAACTCTAAGGAATCGGGGCTTCGGCCCTCTTTGCATCTAGTCGTTCGTTGGCGGATGGTAAATAATTGGTCCTTCGTCTCCCTTGGTTCGGTCTGCATACGGCTTGCTCGTGGCTCCTTTTGGTGGAGCAATATAATGAGTGTCGGTGGATCTGCCTCAATAATTCTCGGCTTCAGATGTTACGCTCCTTTTCTCTCTCGGCGTTTGGTGCTCACTACCTCTTCGTTGTCTCCTCTGCTGTTTATCGATCTATCTTGTGCTTCTTATTAGTTGTGGTTGCTAGAGTGCTATGGCCAACAGTTTTTTAAGGTTGTAGGTTACTTTCGATGTTTGTCTTGTGTGTTTTGCGTCTCTGGGGATGTTTCTTTAATCCGCTGGCTTTAGTCTCTGGGGATGTTCTTTTATCCGCCGGCTTTAGTTTCCGGTATCATGTGTGATAGCCGGCTTTTATCTTTGTGTTCGTATTCCAAAAATGTATCCGATCCCGTTAATATAATGAAAAATCTTCCAATAAAAAAAAAAAAAGAGTCATTCATAGTTAACATTGAAGACATAAACTAATCCGTGGGCTACCGTTAAGGCCCGTTAGGCTTCGCATAACTATGATCTACGATTTGCTTAAACGAATTCGATGCAGCCACGTGACAGGCCTTCAATAGTCATCGTCCGATCAACCCACAACGAGCTAACAACACGGGTCATACTGCTCGTGCAGCGTGTTCCGCCAAATACGGGATCAAAGCTTCTAACAGATCCACCAAACCCTCTAAACAATCTGAGCCGTCCATTTCATTTTGACCTTATCTATTTATACTCTCTCACTCCCTTTCTTTTTTCCTCGCACACTTCTCCCCATCTCTCTCTGCCCTAATTTCAAATCTCAGATCTATCTAGAGAGAGAAAAATGGCGTTGCTCGTTGAGAAGACGTCAAGTGGCCGTGAGTACAAGGTCAAGGACATGTCTCAGGCCGATTTCGGTCGTCTCGAGCTTGAACTGGCCGAGGTCGAGATGCCTGGACTCATGGCTTGCCGTACCGAGTTCGGCCCTGCTCAGCCATTCAAAGGCGCTAGAATCACTGGATCTCTCCACATGACCATCCAAACCGCCGTTCTCATCGAAACCCTCACCGCCCTCGGCGCTGAAGTCAGATGGTGCTCTTGCAACATCTTCTCCACTCAAGACCACGCCGCCGCCGCAATCGCTCGGGACTCCGCCGCCGTTTTCGCCTGGAAAGGTGAGACGCTTCAGGAGTACTGGTGGTGCACGGAGCGTGCTCTTGACTGGGGTCCAGGTGGTGGTCCAGATCTGATCGTTGATGATGGTGGTGACGCTACGCTTTTGATCCATGAGGGAGTTAAGGCTGAGGAGATCTTTGAGAAGACTGGTCAGGTTCCTGATCCCACTTCCACTGATAACCCTGAGTTCCAGATCGTGTTGTCGATCATCAAGGAAGGTCTTCAGGTTGATCCTAAGAAGTACCACAAGATGAAGGAGAGACTCGTCGGTGTATCTGAAGAAACCACCACTGGTGTCAAGAGGCTTTACCAGATGCAGGAAACTGGAGCCCTATTGTTCCCAGCCATCAACGTCAACGACTCCGTCACCAAGAGCAAGGTATTGATTTTAAATTTGTTAATGATAACCTTTAGTCATGAATTTGAATTAGACAAAAACTAGTCACTTTACATGTCTTCTTTCGGATCTCTAGATCTCTGGGTCTTATCATATCTTTGACTGAATTTTTGTTGCGATTGGATAAAACGATAACGTAAGTAATAAGTAGACGTCCATAATTTTTGTTGAACATATCTTCAGATCATATTTATGATGAATCAAATGTTCAGCGATTTGCAGAAATGAACCATATTCTACGATGCCTTTTTATCCAATGTGACGTCACTGATAATCTCTTGTGTTCTCTACTTGCAGTTCGACAACTTGTACGGTTGTCGTCACTCTCTCCCTGATGGTCTCATGAGGGCCACTGATGTCATGATCGCCGGAAAGGTCGCTGTTATCTGCGGATATGGTGATGTCGGAAAGGGTTGTGCCGCTGCCATGAAAACCGCTGGTGCCAGAGTCATTGTTACTGAAATCGACCCCATCTGTGCCCTACAAGCTATGATGGAAGGACTGCAAGTTCTAACCCTTGAGGATGTCGTTTCGGAAGCTGACATCTTTGTCACCACCACCGGTAACAAAGACATCATCATGGTTGACCACATGAGGAAGATGAAGAACAACGCCATTGTGTGCAACATTGGTCACTTTGACAACGAGATCGACATGCTTGGACTCGAGACCTTCCCAGGTGTGAAGCGTATCACCATCAAGCCCCAGACAGACAGGTGGGTGTTCCCAGACACCAAGTCCGGAATCATTGTTTTGGCTGAGGGTCGTCTCATGAACTTGGGTTGTGCCACTGGTCACCCTAGTTTCGTGATGTCTTGCTCCTTCACCAACCAGGTGATTGCCCAGCTTGAGCTTTGGAACGAGAAGTCGAGCGGTAAGTATGAGAAGAAAGTGTACGTTCTACCCAAGCATTTGGATGAGAAGGTTGCAGCCCTTCACTTGGGTAAGCTTGGAGCTAAGCTGACTAAGTTGACTAAGGACCAATCTGACTACGTCAGCATTCCCATTGAAGGACCATACAAGCCTGCTCACTACAGGTACTGAGAGAAGAATGGACAAAGCTGGTTTGGTTTGGTTCTGCTTGTTGTTTGTGTTGGGTAATGGTCGAAGAGTGGAACAATTTCAGATATTGGTCTTCTGATGAAGTTGATCAAACATCGTTATGAATAAGGGTTTTTTTGCTTTTGAAGGTTGTGCTTGTTCTTCTTTTTTGGGTCAAATTAGCTTTTGGTAATAGTTCCCTTTTGATTTGATTTTGTGTTGTGATCATCGTTGTACTCTTTAAACAAATGAGAGACAAATTATTGAAAAGGGGAAACTATTTTTGCATCCCAATTTTAGAGCTTTCTCTTTCGCCTACATTCTGTTTTATTTTTGTTTCATTGAATGTGATGTGAAGTTATCTATCTCAAACGTGTGATGCATATTAAATAAGCCTAGATTTCGTGGGTATTGCGGGTATTTTAGTGCAATGTTTTAAACTATTCTTAAGATTCATTCATATCACATTTATATTCTATCAAATCTACATTGGTTAATCAAAATAGAAAATTGCCTCTCCCTATCAGCACAATAACTTTTCTTCATTCTTTTTTTTTTTTTAACTCAAATTCCACTCAAATTTTCCAACAGAGTTTACAAACATACTTTATCATCCTCAATAAAAGACATAATCCAACTCGGCATAATAGAGTACAACTTGGAGGCATTATTCTCCAATGAGATAGCTTCCTTTGCAATTCTATCAGCCACTTTGTTACCTTCTCTTCTATTGAAACATACCAAATAGTCCCCTTGATTGCTCAGAATCTGCCGGCAATCTTGAATCCAAATATCTATACTTGGCATGGGTTCTGAACATGTGAAGGCAGTTGTAACAGTCTGAGAGTCCATTTCGAAGATCAAATTCCTATAATTGAAACGTTGACAGCACCAGACCGCCCATCGAAGAGCTTCTGCTTCAGTCTCAAGAGGACCCTTTAACTTTGGTAGATTTCTCGAGCCATCCATAATGCATTTCCCAGATAATCCCTTAAGATCCAACCCACTCCGCAGCTTTCTCTTTGGTTACACCAAGCTCCATCAATGTTAACTTTGTACCAACCGGGAGGAGGAGGTTTCCACGCGTCATTCTTTGGTTAGCATTTACCTCAGTTTCTTCCTCATTCTTTCTTCCTTTCCATTCCTCCATGTCTTCAATCGCTTTTGCTATAGTATCTTGGGCATCGTACTCAATTCCTTTAATGACAAAGTCATTTCCGCACTTCCATAGCCTCCACAAAATCCAAGGGCTTAGTGAGCCAAGTTCCTTCTCAAAGGGGAATTTTGGGGTACAGTTCATTACTCTGAAGAAGTTCTCCTCAAGAGTACACCCCATTCCACCATTTTCAGTCGCCGGTATGGGAGACACAGCCCAGACCAATCTAGCAAAAGGACACGTGAAGAGGAGGTGGTTTATGGTTTCTGCATGGTCTCGACATCTACCGCATGAATCGTCCTTGGAAAGGTGTCTGTATTTTAGTCGTTCTGCAACCGGAATACACCCTGCTAGACATCTCCATAGAAAATGTTGAATCTTTGGACTGGTGTCGGCTTTCCAAGCTATCTGGTACAGAGCGTCCATACTCGGCTGATTGATTACGGGACCAGATTCCACATTCTTAATCTTGTTCATATAAATCCAATATCCAGACTTAACGGTATAAACACCCGAGGCAGTGTAATCCCAACAGAAACCATCATTACAGACCAAACTCCCTGGTCTAATGCTCTGGATACTTCTTTGATCCTGCGGTGTAAACAAGTTCGAGACCAAGTTCCTGTTCCAATCTCTCCCATCAATAGTGAGAAGGTCACTTACAGTGGTTAACTTGGAGCATACATCTCGGTACTGAGAAGGCAAGTTTTTGGTAGTTATTATAGCATGAGCCGGTTTAAAATTTAACCATGGATCTTCCCATATGGATGTTTCTCTGCCATTCCCTATTGTAGCTCTAGCACAAGCTTTCAAGAGGGCTTGGGCACTGTGGATGCTCCGCCAAGCAAAGGATGGCCTAGAACCTAGACCAGCTCGAAGTGGACTTGAGTTTGAAAAATATCGGGCCTTGAAGACTCTTGCTAGCAGAGAGCTCCTATTTGTCATTATCCTCCATAGTTGTTTACCCAAGAGAGCAATATTCATTGCTTCAATGTCTTTAAATCCTATCCCACCTTCGGACTTTGGCTTGCTAAGGAACTCCCATGCTTTCCAATGACATCCTCTCTTATCAGCCGAGTTTTTCCACCAGAAATCGGCAATAAAAGATTCAATCTGTTTACACAGCGTCTTAGGAAGTAGGAAACAAGACATGGGGTAGGTCGGAAGAGCCATGGCAACAACTTTTATTAAGACTTCTTTTCCTCCCGGGGTTAAGAATCTATTTTGCCACCCGTTGACCTTTTGTTGCATTTTATCCTTTATGTATTTTAAGATAGAGATCTTGGATCCTCCAAATGCTTCTGGAAGACCCAGATAGAGACCTCCACCTCCTTCAGTCTCTATGCCAAGCTTCTGCTTTATCAAAAGTCTTCTGGGGAAAAGAACTTTCTTACCAAAATAGATACTTGATTTGGCATAGTTGATTCTCTGGCCAGAAACAAGGCTGTATTTCTCCATAATTCCTACAAACTGATCAAGCTCCTCATCATTCCCCTTGAGGTAGAACATGCTATCGTCCGCGAATAGAATATGAGAGACTGCC
This sequence comes from Orychophragmus violaceus, assembly GCA_030180135.1. Classification (NCBI taxonomy): domain Eukaryota; kingdom Viridiplantae; phylum Streptophyta; class Magnoliopsida; order Brassicales; family Brassicaceae; genus Orychophragmus; species Orychophragmus violaceus. The sequence continues at coordinate 73,608,458 of CM058240.1, forward strand.
GGAGCTTTACGAGCCACTTTCAGCCCTGTGATTCTTTTGTCCTGTTCTGCCTTCATCAGCATTCTCACAAGGATTTCAGTGCAGATGATGAAAAGATAGGGGGACAGAGGATCCCCATGTCTTATACCTCTAGTTGGAGTAATAGAACCATAGGGATGACCATTGATTAGCACCTGATAGTTAACTGATGAGACGCAACTCATAATGAGATCAATCCAGTGATCATCAAAGCCTAAAAGACTTAAGGCAGATTTGAGGAAACTCCATTCCACTCGATCAAAAGCTTTAGAAATGTCCGTCTTGACTGCTATGAACTCCTCCGCACATTTGTTGTTTGATTTAAGTGCATGTAACAACTCATGGGCAATCAGGATGTTATCTGTGATTAACCTGCCTTTGATGAAGGCAACCTGAGTCTCAGAGATCAAATGAGGGAGAACCTTCCTAAGTCGCTTCGCCATAACTTTAGCTATCACTTTATAAGCTACATTACTCAGGCTTATGGGTCTAAACTCACTCATTTTAGCAGCCCCAATCTTTTTTGGGATTAGACAGATGTTTGTGCTGTTTAAGCCTTCTTCTAATCGAGAGTTCATGAAGAAACTCTTCACCATCAGAAACAGATCATCACCAACACTGTCCCAGAATTGATGAAAGAAAGAGCCACTCATGCCATCCGGGCCAGGGCACTTATGAGGGTTTATATCAAAAACTGCAGCCTTAACCTCATCTTTTGTGACTGGTTGGAGAAGCATATTGTTCTGAGCTTGAGAGATAGTCGGCGCGTTTCTGATGCTCACCTCCTCAGCACACAGGGAGAGCCCCACATCTTCAGAAGCGAAAAGCTTCCTAAAATAGTCCTCTGCTATTCTCCCCATATCCGCTTCAGTCGACCATTCTCTCCCCTGATCATCTTTTAGGAGCCTGATCCTATTTTGAGCTCTCCGGACTTTGGTCATTGCATGATAAGCCTTTGTGTTTTTGTCACTGTTGCATAACCAATTGTTTTTGCTCTTAATTCTCGAAAAAGCTTCCTCATTCAGATACTCCTGATTTAGTTCCTTTCTCAATCTTTGTAGCTCGTTGGGATTCAGGTCAGGGCCACGAGTTTGCTGATCAATGCTATGTTGAAGTTCTTGTATCCGTATCGCCGAATTAGGTCTATTTCTTCTTTTCCACATCGAGATGACTCTTCTACTTGCCTGGATCTTTTGAGAAATAAGACCATTCCCAACTTCCACTTCTTGCATCCAGACGTGCTTGACTTCCTCTTTAAATCCGTCCCTTCTGTAGAGTCTGTGATCATATTTAAACATAGGTTTCTTTCTCCAGTGATCCCCCATAAGACAGTTTAAAATCGGGCTATGATCTGAACAAACTCTTTGTAAGTAAACTGCATTAGCTTGTGGAAATATGTTCATCCATTCATGATTGGCTACAGAGCGGTCTAGTCTACATTGAACTAATTTGTCATTCCTTACACCAAACCAAGACAACTGATAACCCGAATGGCGAAACTCAAAAAGACCACAACAATTTAGCATCTGTCTGAAGTCACTGCACTCTTCCTCACTCCTTGACGAGCCACCTACTTTTTCACTAGGGTCAACAAGCTCATTGAAGTCTCCTGATAGCATCCAAGGACCCTGTCTACTTGCACCGATTCTTGCTAATTTTTCCCATACTCTTCCACGAAGCTTTCTAATCGGATCACCATAGACTCCAGTGAAGAAGAAATCCTTATCTTCCCATCTAATTTGCGTGTCAATCAATCTATTATCTGAGTGCAGAATCTTAACCGAGCACGAGTCCTTCCATAGTATAGCCAATCCTCCAGATTTACCCTTCGATTCCACCGTGAAAAGATCAAAAAAACCAAGCTGATTAACTATGTTTTCCAAACAAAATCTCCTATTTTTGGTCTCGCTGAGGAATATGATCTCTGGGGAGTATCGACCACATACTTCCCGTAGATGATGAACTGTAGGGGTATTCCCCACCCCCTGACAGTTCCAGCTGAGTAGTCTCATTGGGCTTTCGAAGGGTTGGTATTAACCATCAACCCTTCTTTCTTAGAATTTCCACTTTCACCAGCCTGTTTAAGGGCAGAGTGAGTTGGGGCTTGAGCTGCCATAGAGGCAGAATGTGCTCTCTCAGATGAGGATTGACCCCCTGAGTTACAATGAGCTCTCTCCAGTGATTGATCTCCTAGCCTGGTAAAGACAGACGGAGTGGATAGTGGGTCCTCATCCGAGATCTTCTTTGACCTTTTTCTTTTCCTGTCATCACTTGTGCTTAGTCTTCTCCTCTTCATTGACTGGCTTCCTTGGGGGTCAGTAATCTGTATTATATTCCCAAGCCTTTCAAAGACATCAGAAGTCCTTCTGTTAGAGCCCTCCTCCTTCTTTTGATTCTGAGTCTCCTGATTTTCGACTGGAGAGCCTAGTCTTTGGAACACAAAGACTGTTTGATTTTCCTCCTTGTTGAAGCTTTTATCTGATTTTGAGAGTCTATGGGAGGAGTGAACAGATTCCCCATGACTAGTAGAGCTTCCTCTCCCTCCATCAATTGTTGTGCAATGTACTTCCTTCTTGCGCCACATCTGCTTTCCTGTTGCTTTGGAGCCCCTACGTGAGGGTAAATGATGTGGGTCATTTGGATAGCTTTTCATGGTCTTCGTTTCAAGTCCTTGAGCCTTGCTAATCATACACCTCTCTTCTTTTTTTGAGTTCTCCTGGCTATCCAGATTACTCTTCTGAACCTGCATCTGACGCTTTCCTGTCCTTACTTCCGATGTAGATGACACTCCAGCTACATGTCTCACCCGACTTGATCCAGCTCCAAGAGTATTGTCCACTGGTGAGTCTATTTGTAGAGGGCAGGCATTTTGGTCATGTGTTAACCGTTTACAAATAAAGCAAGCTTTCAGAAGCTTTTCGTACTCCACGTCCGTGAGTATTTGCTCTCCTAATTTGAATCTTGCCAGCTTCCGGAATTGAAGCGGTGCATCCGCTTTTAGCCAAGCATGGGCTCTAACGTACTCAAGAGAATCAAAGTTCTTGGCATGAAGCTCCACCTCATCCACTCTACCCAAGGGTGAGATTAAGCTTTCAATAGCCTGTCTCTTCAGAAGATGAATTGGGAGACCTCTGATTCTGATCCAGAACGGTATGAGGTTAAGGTAGTCAGGCCCCGGGTTATGCATCCATCTATCTACCGCAACGATCCAGCCATTAACAAACCAAGGTCCTTTAGAGAGAACGAATATGAGGTCTCTCTCGCACTGGAATATGAATTGGACATCCTTGTCTCCGACTCCTCTACCTTTGACTCTATCCTCTAAGCCCCATATTGGAGGAAGAGCTTTAGCTAAGGCTCCCACTTTGTGTGCAGCTGGGTTCAGTCCTCGAACTATAACGCTAAGAGCATTCTCTTCAATGAGATCCTCCACTTCCAGATCTGGGATGTCAACCGGTTCACCCTCATCAAGCAGGTTCCTTTCCCGGAGTTCTTCTTTGAAGGATAGCTCCTTCTTCCTCTTATGTCGGTACGCCATGAAAGATGTCTCCAAATCGAGAGTCAGAGAAAAAGAAAACACTAGGAGATCTCGATAAGTTTGAACAAAATCAGGCTAGTGTTCTTAATGAGCAACTAGAACAGTTGAATGAGAGGGGAGAAGGAGGAGATCTACGCTGGGAGATCTGGGATTTTCAATCGATAGTGAAAACCCTAATCGCCGCCGCCATCGCGAGTTTTTTGTATTTTTTGGGGACTTTTTTTAATAACTTTTCTTCATTCAAAACGAGATAAAGATAATGTACCTCTAAATTGGGTGAATTATATCTTTTTACTTTTTTTTGTGTGTATTTTAGTACATTTTTATTTTGTCCAAAATGTTCCTAATTTTTTTTTTGTTTATTTTTATTTTCTATACACAGATAAACAGTATCTGCAGATGAACAATAAAAGCAGATTTGATGCATGAGTAGTTTCTCTTATAAGACTTAAAAGATGTGGACTAAATTGATTAGTGATTTCTAGCCACATGTTCCGATAGATAGCATGTGCTTCACCGATGGAAAGTGTAGACTGTAGCTAACAGTTTACAAATAGTAAAAATCATACCTAGTAAACACAATTTTAAGAGCTCATTTGGACTATATTGACTACTCATGGACACTACCACGATCATATAACATGCTATACGTTTCTGATGGATAGAAGGTGGGAAGAGCTCGCATGATCGTGAATCCGTGGATACACAATACGCCAGACCTCACTATCCATCCAAAAGTCAAGAGTTCGCAGATCATGAAATCGTACATAGTAAACACAATTTAAGAGCTCATGACAATATGGACTATTAGTGGACACTACCACAATCATATCACATGTTATACGCTTCTTGTGGACATAAGGTGGCAAGAGCTCGCATGATCGTGAAACTGTGGATACACAATAAGCCAGACCCACTATCCACCCAAAAAACAAACTTCGCGTGACTACCTTCTATCCATTATAAGCGTTTAGCATGTGCTACGAACGTGGCAGTATCCACAAATAGCCGATACTATGGACACTTAGTCTAAACTGCCCACTTGAAACTTCCGTATTAAGTCCGATTTTTTTTTTGGATTCCGGTACATCGACCGATTATATCTCAAGTCCGACTGTTTATATGGCCGAAAACCTCACCTCCATGGTCCTATCCACCGTCAAAAAACCAAATGGTGAAAATAAAAAGATAAAGTAGAAAAGAAAAGTGAATAGAAAATAAAGAAAATAAAAATAAATATAGAAGGAAAAGGAGGGTATTTTCGTTGAAGTGGCTTGAAAAAGTTGAAAAAGACACAAAATTGCTATAAAACATATAAAAATACAACTTGCCTATTAGAAACTTAAAAATGTTCATTCAATGCAATCAAAATTTCATTCAACATCATAATATCATATTACCACTGGTTTCGTGGATTTTGATTGTATAAAGTTAAATATATTGTAAATTTAATTTTGATTTTTTTGAGAATTTTATTTTTACTTAGTTAAATTTATTTATTATATTTTAAAAATGTAAATATATAATTTTATCGTTAATAAAAAAATGTTCATTTTTTACTTTATCATTAACTAAAACAGTTTACCAAAAATAGAATAATATATGGTACTATTGGTTTCCGAGAGTTCGTATTTTATAAAATCTTATTTTGTTATATAAGATATATTTCCATTAAGTTATTTTTACTCTTTACTGAGAAATGAACTCTTTTTTTTGTCTTTCTAATATTTAAATTTGAATTAAATAAATTATGTATTTTCTTCATAAAATTAAATATTGTTTTATCTATTTTTTTTATGATAATGATTATTTGTGTTGTAGTGTAAATACTTTGTGTAATATTAGTGATAAAATTTGTAACGAGAAATTTAAATATTACTTTTATTTGGTCGTTTTAGATAATATATACATATTTAATAATCATTATCTTATTTTAAATAAAAAATAAACAATAAATTGGAGAAAGAAAAATATAGGTAAATGTAAATTAATAGATAACACATGACATCCTCTTTAAGCTTGTGGTTTTAGAAACCTTACTTTATTATATAAGATTGTCTCTCCTCATAATTATTGGTACCAAAATCCACACCCTGGATTTGACCTGATAAGGCCTAAGGTCTTAAACATGTCGCCTAAAAGGTATCACTTCGGCCCAAACCGAAACCCATCTGATCTCTGCTTTATCGATTGGAAAATGACTGCACACTGAAGAGGACATGCCCGATATAAGAGTCATTTGTCGAGCTGATTTAGTCAAAACTGATCACTCCAAGATCAGCTCAACCGTCTGAAGATCGCATAGATCGTTCCAACAAGTTCACTATGAGATACACGTGATGGAGAGCTCGACAAAGAGGCTATAAAAGGAGTTAGTTGAATTTAGAAAAAGAACTTTTTTTAAAACATTTTTCATATATAAACAACGCTATGAGCTAACGGTAAAACTCTCATTCGAGATCCCTTTGTAATCTTTTTTTATTCAATACAAGATAATTATGAAACCTAGATTCGTTTTATATAGTTCTTTGAAGCATTTTTGGTGTTTGAGGTGCTAGCCCTTCAACAATTTTCCCATTCCAAATATAAATCTCTAGTGTAGATTTTCGGATCCATAGTTTGGCGCAGTCTGTGGGGACATATCATAGTATCCTCTGTCAAAAAGTCCGATAAAAGATCTAAAAAAGAAATGGGTACTGAACATTCATAACTCGCGACATCCAGCTCAAAACAGCCAGTCTCAACATATCCCGAGCAAATGACCCCGATTCAACAGGCTCTGGAAACCCGACCCAACCCTTAAACAATTCCGCAGATCTGAGTCCACCGCGATCTAACACTACGGCTGGAGAAAGTTGGTCAAATGGGAGTACCACTGCCGCATAGCGCATAAAACCCCAGATTTGGATAAGACCTAATGACAACCCGACTGGTTAGGGACGAACCTTGACCATAACTGATTTCAGGCCTGTCTCTCCAAGAGTGAATGGACCTACGAGGTCTAACTTTAACGATCTGGCCGAGATCCAATGAATGATCTATAAATTGGTTGACAAGGCACGAAGCCTCGAATCGTCAACCCGAGCTCTAACAGCTCGACTAGATCGACAACAACGAGATCTCACAATAAATTTTTTTACGAGATCTCCCAATCACAGATCCCTAGCGATTCAAGGCTCCTTTCCAACGAAGGAAGCCCAACTCCGCGAAAGCGTCAAAACTTCTCTGATGTATACGTTAGCCATGACGCGTCAAGACAATTCACTACCACGGAACAAACGGGAGGGTATCCGCCACTTTCTACTTTTGTGAGTTCGCCCTCGTTAACTTGGAACCTAACAAGCTCTAATATCAAGGGAACAACATATCACCCAACCACACGTCTGCCTTATCCACCTCTTGTGCCACCTGGATGTGAACCATCCAGGTCCCAATAGCCCAGGGCGTGCGACATTGCTTCTACATAGAGGCAACCTCTTGAGCTCTCCGACAGGAACTGCTCTAGAACCCCATTAAACTTTAGACCTCCCTAATTGGAAAACAGTCTGTCGAATCTCGTCGGACCTGCCCTAGAATGGTTTGCAGCTTTGTAAGGAAATTACATAGACAACTTTAACCAACTCGCTTTAGCCTTCATGAAGCACTAATCTGTCTACATACATGAACAAGCTTCAGAGGACGAGCTTTGGGAGATCTCACAAGGGCAAAACAAATCCCTTCGAAACTTCATTGATATGTTCAAGGAGATCAAGTTAAAAATAACAAACCCATACGAGGTAGTATAACTTTGAGGACTAAAAACGGACTCTGGTACACCTCCAGATTCCGCGGGGAGCTTACAGTCAAATCAGTAGTATCTCTTGATGATGCGCTCCATCGAGCTTTAGCATTTTGGATTCACGAAGAAGAGATTAAAGCCATCACAAAAAACCACATAAAGTCCACGGCACCTGCGAGCAACTTGAACAAAAATACAAGAAATGACTTAAAGGATAAAAATAAGGGTTAACACAACTTTGACATCAAAGGGTAGACCATACCCAAAAAAACCCTTTGATGAAAACAAATTCTGTAAACATCATAATAAAAGAGGACATTCCACGATGGAATGTCGAAGTAAATCTCGTCTCTCAGATGGAAAAGCTAAAACCGAAACCGAAACCTCGGAAGAACCAACTCTCGAGGAAGACGAGCTCCCACATAAGCCTGATACAAGTAAAGCCACCTCGAGTAAGAGGAACCGAAACACCGAGGAGGAGACTCCACCACCAGGTCCCCGAAGCCAAAGTGTATTGAGATTATTTTTAGAACCTTACCCTCTGTGTTAGCACCACCAAATCTGTGGTCCCCTCCCGAACCTTTAAATCGCACGAGGACGAGATCCAGCTCTGAATCTACATCTTATCACACTTCCGGGGGGGGGGGGAGGGGAGAAGGGCTATGCCCTCCAAAAAGCGTTGTTCTTGAGAGAACATCACCTGAATGCAATGAGCTCATTCGCCGAACGCTAATACTAACCATAACATAGGCCGAAACACATGTCTCCCTATAATACCCTGTCTCAAGATAACGTCAACATGCAGAATACAAGTCAACGAAAAGTTATCGGAAGTAATTTTGGTTAATTTAGAAGCTCGGGGGTATTTTGGTAAATTCACCAAAAGTGAAGATGGGAATCTTTGACGGGCCAATTAATATTATTTTATTTAAAAAGATTTCTTAGAAACGGAGAGCGCTGAAATAAGAATTTTGGAGGCATTACGGGCTGTCGAGAATGGAAACCGACAAAATCGAGAAAAGATGGAAACACCTCTAAAGTGCTCCAAAAATTATGAAATTTTGACCACAGATCTATTAAATTATGTATGAGCTATGGTTAAAAGGATTTGGACATATTTGACTCCTGGATTAAGATAAGAGTTTTGGATCATTAAGGAGTAATTAATGACCTAAGATGTGGTGGCAACCATCCAAGAGGATTGTAGAAGGGAGTGACAAGTGTAGGGTAAGGAGTGAAATGAATTGTTTTCTGGATTTATTTGGCTGTAAAAACGTGGAGGGAAATGGAGAGGTGAAGAGGGATAAATCGAGGGTGGAGATCACTCCATTTTACTATAAAAGGAGGCCTTCCCCCATCCATTTTCCTCACACCATAAACTTAAAGGAGTAAAAAAGAGAGAAAGAAGAGAGGAAGAAGGGTGGAAGAAGAAAAATAAGGAGTAGGGAGGAGGAAGAAGAAGAAGAAGCCCTCCAGACGGAGGAAGGAGGAAGAAGAAGAGGAAGAAGGAGGAGCCGGAGGTGAGAGAGATAGAGAGAGGAGAGAGAAAGTGAATAAGAGATGGGATGGTGACGGAGGAGTGGAGAAAGATTTCTTAAGCGGAGGTTTTCAACGTTCATCCCACGTACCAACTTTCTCTTTCCGTTATAGGCAGGTTATAGTATGGTTCGTAGTTGTAAGTTCGGTCCGGAGGTTCGTGTGGAGGAACGATTGGAATTACCAGAGTCAACGCTCGGGTCAAGTTTGGGTCAAATCAAGTTAACGATTTGGGAAGGGTCCGGGTTAGCGTCGGGTTTGTGTCGGGTCTTGTGGTTCCGTCAATCTGTCTATCCGTCGTTACGATATCACTGTGAGTTGGCTAAACTATTTTGTGATGCATTTAGGTAGATCATATAGACCTCGTAATTATGAAACCGTTGAATCGTAGGAATGTATACCCATTACAGAAATATGATAGATGAGTTAGATTGATTAAATAACTCGGGAAATAAAAAATGGATAGAACATATATAATGCATATAGTTATCACTCATTGGTTGATTGATTGATTGTATCGTTGATTGCTTGACTAGGTATTGCATACATATAGAACGTCATGCTAGGAAATATATGCATATATATATATATATATATATATATATATATATATATATAACGAACGTAACTAAATGAATTTATATACATGAATTAAGAGTTAAATTAAAATACAGATTAAAAATATATAACACACTTTAGAATATGGTTACCATGTTGGGTTAGTTAGAAATAAGGAATGGAATTAAAAGATATAATTTGGGGTTGAGCAGTCTAGGAAGTTAGTAAATTTACTCACTCCAATATAGCGGTGAAATAATTAAATATTTAAAATTAAGGAATTAAAGATTAAATGAATTAATTTGGGGGCTGCGGGATTAGTAAGCTTACTAATCCCAATATAGCGGGTTAAAAATGAATTATGGTTTAAGCTACAAAGATTAATGAAACCTAAGTAATTAACTGATTGGTGGTGTGTGATTGTTGATTGTGTGATTGTTTATCTACTTCATTGTTGAGCCGAGTAGACTGTTCTGGTATATACTTACTCTGGTACGGGACCGGGTAAGTCTGTGAGTAATCTACTGAGTGACGCTGGTTATGGTGTTAATCTACTGAGTGACGCTGGTAGGTGTGTGGTCTGGAGAATACGGGGTCGCGTTTTAGGGCCGTACTGCATGGAAGCTTTGATTATCTAGGGGTAGCCCAAGTCACCGCATATCGATGGACAGAGAACAATGTCCTAGTCGTAGGACTTCGTGTTTTCGTCTAGGAGTCGTGGGAGGTTTTAGTTACCGTGGGGTAGCAAAGTGTTCCCGTGGAAGTTAGCAAGTTCCCGTTTGGGGCCCATGATGTGGAGATTGCGTTAGAGATGCATTTTGTATAGATCGAGTCTAATCGACAGCATGTGCCACATTGTTATCGATTTCCTTCGTTGTTGATATGTGTTGTCATTTGAAAGTTTGTGTGTTGTGGAGCTCATTATGTATTGGTAGCACGTAATCAACTATTTTACTTTACTGCTTGTTAATGTTTGTTATTTTGGGTTTGGATGGGATTTTTTAGCTTGTTTAGAAGCATGTTTAGTTGGGAGCCAACTCCCTGAGTAATCTTAGATTGCTCATTAGATTCATTTTTGTGTGTTTTCAGGTTTAGCTTAGCTCGGCGGACGCGTAGGGCACTCAGAGTAGTTTCAGGATCGCATGTGGCCATGGTTTGTTTTCGACTCGATTTCCTGGTTTTATTTCAGTTTCGGATTTGAAGCTCCATAAGTTATCTTTCAAGAAACTCTTAAATTAGATTAAGATATTTAAAATATTTATAATACTTAAAATGGAATATTCCCTGATATACGGTTTAGTCCGAACCGAACACAACTCATGGAAGCGATACGGGTTTAAAAGCTTTGTCTCGTGGAAAAGAGGGAAACATAGTCAATGATGGTTTGGTTCGAGCCATTGACTCAAACCGGACTCTCTCTGACTTTCGTATTGTGACAAACTCTTCTCGTTTGGCCTGCACGGGTTTGGCCGGTCATGTTCTTGTTGATTGTTGGCCGATCAGTTTGTCGGTCAGCGGATAATGGGAAGGAGGTGTTAAAAAAGGTGGTATCAGAGCATGGTTCGTCATGGATTCAAAAATTACGGTTTCCAAATATTTTCAATCTTTTATCAAGTCAAAATTGTGTCGCCAGTGCAACGATTAGGAATCCGAGCTGCTTCCGTCTCCAGGGAAAGGATAAAGTTAGAAGTTTTGTTAGGGGTTTAAACTAAATTTATTGTGTTTCTATGCAGTCTTGCAACACTGTTTCCTTGGGAGAGGTTTTTGTGTGGGTGTCAGACCGCGACAGCATGAGCGAAGATTCAATGTATCATAAGTTCGTTGGTTCATTTTTGGCTAGCCTTGGTTGCATCTTCTGTTAACAGAGTATTCCTGGATTTCCATGCCAATCCCGACATATGCTCCGTCAAGAGGGGGGGGGGGTTCTAGTAGCAGCTCCGCTAGTCCTCGGGGGTCCATACGACACAACTATTTTAGGGTACCCTTTCTCAGGAGCCTGTACTTGCCACAAACCTCTGACGGCATCTTTACGGCGCTACCGTCGTTGGGGATGCCACTACATCCAGATCCTCTTCCTCCACCAGAGGCCCAGGCTGTGCCATCTCCATACATCCATGGCGATCCACTCTTTTTATCGCTCTTGGTGGTCGACTTCCCGATGAAGCCGGTTGATCCCGCTGAACATCTTCATTGTGAAGTTCTGATGGCTGACCAGACCTGATGGTTATCCGAGCCTATCACCCTGATTGGAGGTTCTTACTCACCTATGGAGTTCCCAATAGATACTCAGTAGTACCCGCCTCCTCGGTCCATTGGTCCGCCGTCTCACCCATTCCGACAAGTTGTCTACGGGCTCGATCGGTCCTGCTTCTTTTGCGGAGATGTGGACTTCCACTTTTCATGGTGTCAGTTCTGCCATTTGCCTTTTACATCTTTCTGCCGCTGCCACCACCACCAGCTTGTCTGATTTGTGGCCGCCCAGGATACCTCACCCCGTCATGACCCAACGGTCCATTCCAGTAGAGTCGCGCCACACCACCACCACACCTCCACACCCTCTTGGCGCACCTGCCAGTTTGGTGCCACATAGCGAGCCGTACTGCCCTTAGTGCGAGGCGTATCGCTCTTGTTGGAGATTTATAGGTTAGGCCCAGGTAAGTAAAGGCGCTAACTGATCATTTGTGTGTATGTAGTAGCGGTGATTTTTTTCTGGGGATGTGTGACCACTCTATATACCGAATAGACCTATGTACACAAATATCCTACGTACATATTTTGGTTAATGTGATCTGTGGATATTTATGTACGTGGTGGATGTTGGTCGTTTCGGTTTATCATTTCAAGTAACGGGGTAACTCTATTTCATGCATGTGTTTATGATGTTGAGTGGTTGACCATGCAATACGTTTACAACGTGAAACGAATGGTGGTCTGAATGGATGGTTTTATCAGAACCTGTAAGGATAACCTTTTTTGCATTGTTGTATGGTTGAGCCAATTTGCTTTATTGTTTTATTGGGTGTGATTGGATTGATTGTTTTGCTAGGGTGCTAAATTGGATATCATTGAATTGATTGACTCACTAGGTTGCTAGATCATTTTATTGGATTAATGCATTGATTGATGGATAGGTTATTAAATCATCAGATTGGTTAATCGTTAAGTTGTTAGATGGCTTGATTGTGTTGTTAGTTTTTTAGATGATAAAAACCTAAGCTTTGAATAGTAAATGTGTAGATTGATTGGATAACATATAAGCCGCATTGGTAAGCGTTAGATCATTAGTCTTGTGTAGACGAGATGATAAGTTGTTAGATGAAAGGTTAGAAAACCATTTGGATAGAAATAAAGCTCGGAATTGATAATCAATTAAGGTAGAATGCTTATTTGTTGTAATACAAAATTATAAGCTATTGCTAGTTAGCCACACGTAAAAAATGTGTGTCTGACTAATTACCAATACCTATATAAGGAAGTGATACTGATGAATGAGTTAAAAGGATCTAACCATTTTAGTGTTATTGAGTATGTTGATACATGACGTGATGGACGATGAAACGTGAACACAAGACCGAACCCGAACCCCGAAAATCAAGATGGTGATTTTGGATCAGTATGGAAGTTTGATCTGAGTCTACAAAGCAAGTCAATGTGGCAGTTAGAGCAGAGTTGGTTAAATGGAACGTTTCAGTGCGACTTCAGAAAGGAGTTCTTGGTGTCAGAGGTTATCAACAAAAGGGTCAGAGGCGCCAATTTGAGATGAAGATCTTTTGGGAAATTCAGTATAAGCACGTCTTGTATCATTAGTTGAGTGAGTTATCTTGGAATGGCGCAACGGAGTTTCGAAAGCAGCGGAATCATGGGATCATGGCTAAGAGATTCAGATGAAGCAGTGGAGTTCTGGAGATCAGAAATAAGATGTTCGAGAGGAAGCATTAGAGTCGTGATATCAGCTCATAGTGGAGTTGCAGAGTTAGTTTGGAATGAAGCAGCGATGTATGGAGTCAGATTCAGAAGCATCAGCTCAAATGAAAGGTTTTTGGAGTCAGTAAGCATATGGGAGCGAAGTAATGCTGATTGGGAAATTCGAGATTTTGGTATAGCGGGAGTATTTGTGGGTCGGTTCTAGCGGAAGATCAGATTGGTGAATCAGGGTTTGGAGTCAGAGTTACTGCGATTTAATTGTAGCAGAGATATTTTTGGAGCAGTTTCAGAAACAGCAGGAGTTGGGTTCAAAGTTAAATGATACAAGCGGAGCAGAGGAGTTTCGAGTTAGGATAAAAACTAATGAACTTATAGGATTTTGCTTTTGAGTTTGAGGTTTAATTGAACGGATAATCCGGGGGCCGAATTCCTGTAAGTTGGGGAGACTGTAATACCCTGTCTCAAGATAACGTCAACATGCATATTACAAGTCAACGGAAAGTCATCGGATGTCATTTTGGTAAATTTGGAAGCTCGGGGGTATTTTGGTAAATTCACCAAAAATGAAGACTAGAAAATTTGACGGGCAAAGTAATATTATTTTATTTAAAAATATTTCTTAGAAGACGAAGAGCGCTGAAATAAGAATTTTGGAGGATTTACGGGCTGTCGGGAATGGAAACCGAGAAAACCGAGAAAAAGATGGAAACGCCTCTAACGTGCTCCAAAAATTATGAAATTTTAACCACAACTCTATTAAATTACGTATGAGTTATGGTTAAACGAATTTGAAATCATTTGACTCCTAGAGTAAGATATAATTTTTTGATCATTAAGGAGTAATTAATGACCAAAAATTCAAAATAAAATTATGAAGGCTTGGAGTTGGATCAAGGGAGAATGAGCTGAGATATAAATTGGTATTGGGATTTAAATAAAGTCGAAGAATGATCATGGGCAACAAAATCTTGCTAGAAGAAAGAAGATGCATTGTATGAGGATTTATGTGCATTGAACCTAAGATGTGGTGGCAACCATCCAAGGGGCTTCTAGAAGGTAGTGACAAGTGTACATTAAGGAGTGGTAGGAATTGTTTTTGGCTTGATTTGGGTGTACAAACGTGGAGGGATATGTAGAGGTGAAGAGAGACAAATGGAGGGTGGAGATAACTCCATTTTACTATAAAATGAGGCCTTCCCCTATCCATTTTCCTCACACCATAAAATCAAAGGAGTAAAAGAAGAAGAGAAGAAGAAGAAGAAGAAGAAGAAGAAGAAGAAGACGAAGAAGAAGAAGAAGAAGAAGAAGAAGAAGAAGAAGAAGAAGAAGAAGAAGAAGAAGAAGAAGAAGAAGAAGAAGAAGAAGAAGAAGAAGAAGAAGAAGAAGAAGAAGAAGAAGCCGGAGGTGCGAGAGATAGAGAGAGAGACGAAAGAGAAATAGAGAGATATGAGAGAGAAAGTGAATAAGAGATGGGATGGTGACGGAGGAGGGGAGAAATATTTCCTAAGCGGAGATTTTCAACGTTCATCCCACGTACCGACTTTCTCTTTCCATTATAGGCGGGTTATAGTACGGTTCATAGTTGTAAGTTCGGTCCGGAGGTTCGTGTGGAGGAATGATCGGAGTTACCAGGGTCAACGCTCGGGTCAAGTTTGGGTCAAATCAAGTCAACGATTTGGGGAAGGTCCGGGTTAGCGTCGGGTTCGTGTCGGGTCTCGTGGTTCCGTCAATCCGTCCATCCGTCATCACGATATCACTGTGAGTTGGCTAAACTATTGTGGATGCATTTAGGTATATCATATAGACCACGTAGTTATGGAACCGCATAATCGTAGGAATGCATACCCATTACTGAAATATGATAGAATAGTTAGGCTGATTAAATAACACGGGAATTAAAAAAAAACAGATAGGACATATGTAATGCATATAGTTATCACTCATTGGTTGATTGATTGATTGTATCATTGATTGCTTGATTAGGTGTTGCATACATATAGAACGTCATGCTAGGAAATATATGCATCTATATATATATAATAACGAATGTAACTAAATGAATCTATATACATGAATTAAGAGTTAAATTAAAATACGGATTAAAAATATATAACACACCTTAGAATATGATAACCATGTTGGGTTAGTTAGAAATAAGAAATGAAATTAAAAGATATAATTTGGGATTGAGCCGTCTAGGAAGTTAGTAAGTTTATTAACTCCAATCTAGCGGTGAAATAATTGAATAATTAAAACTAAGGAATTAAAGATTAAATGAATTAATTCGGGGACTGCGTGATTGTAAGCTTACTAATCCCAATATAGCGGTTAAAAATAAATTAAGGTTTAAGCTAAAAAGATTAATGAAACCTAATTAATTAATTGATTGATGGTGTGTGATTGTTGATTGTGTGATTGTTTATCTACTCCGGTGTTGGGTCGGGTAGACCATTGATTGTGTGATTGTTTATCTTCTTTAGTGTTGGGCTGAGTAGACTGTTATGGTTAGATACTTACTCCCGTACGGGACCGGGTATGTATGTGTATAGATACCTATTCCATTGCGGGACCGGATAGGTCAGGTTGTGTTGGTGAATGGTGGTAGGACTTGCGGGATAAATTGGGTAGGAGGATTGAGATAGTGTTTCTAATTGACCTTGTCGGTCTTGTGTGATAGAGTCCCAGTGAGTCTGCTTGTTTAAATTACCGTTATTAGGACTCTATAGGGTGCGTTAGATTCCGCAAGTCTAAAGATAGCATTCCGGTACTTCCGACAAGATTGGATCCTCGAGTAGTTACCTGATCGGTTCACTTGCCTTCGGGTGGTGATTCTGGTTATGGAGTTAACCTACTGAGTGACCCCAGTAGGTGTGTGGTCTGGAGAATACGGGGTCGCGTCCTATGGCGAACTGCATGAAAGCTTTGGTTATCTAGGGGCAGCCCGAGTCACCGCGTATCGATGGACGGAGAACGGTGTCCTAGTCGTAGGACTTCGTGTTTTCATATAGGAGTCATGGGAGGTTTTAGTTACCATGGGGTTTCTAAGTGTTCCTGTGGAAGTTAGCGAGTTTGCGGTTGGGGCCCATGGTGTGGTGATTGCGTTAGAGATGCCTTTAGTGTAGATCGAGTCTAATCGAGGGTATGTGCCACAATGTTCTCGATTTCCTTCGTTGTTGATATGTGTTGTCATTTGAATCTTTGTGTGTTGTGGAGCTCATTATGTCTTTGTAGCCCGTAATCCGCTATTTTACTTTACTGCTTGTTAATGTTTGTTATTTTGGGTTTGGGTGAGATTTTTTTAGCTTGTTTCGAAGCATGTTTAGTTGGGAGCCAAATCACTAGGTAATCTTAGATTGCTCATTAGATTCATTTTTGTGTCTTTCAGGTATAGCTTAGCTCGGCGGACGCGTAAGGCACTTGGTGTAGTTTCGAGATCGCATGTGGCCGTGGTTTGTTTTCGACTCGATTTCATTGTTTTATTTCGGTTTCGGATTTGGAGCTCTATAAGTTATCTTTAAAGAAATTCTTAAATTAGATTAACATATTTAAAAGATTTATAATACTTAAAATGCAATATTCCCTGATATACAGTTTAGTCCGAACCGAAAAAAACTCGTGGAAGCGATACGGGTTGAAAAGCTATGTATCGTGGAAACGAGGGAAATATAGTCAATCTTTTAACGATATAATTCACGGTAGTGAACATGCCAGCTCCTTATAACGCAATTATAGGAGGTTAAGTATTTACACCACGCAAGCAGTTCTGTATATATACCACCAATGCCATAAATTCACCGCTCCTAAGGGAACTATAAAAATTTACGCAAGCCAAAAGGCCTCATGAGTATGCTAGTTAAATGGATATAGATAGATAGAACAATCTGAACTATATCAATTACAGAAAAGGAATGAGAACGCAAAAAACATGTCAATGCAATTACGATCCCACGATATGCGGACCTCGAAATGAGCTTGTTGTACAAGTCTGCATTGAAGATGCCAACCCCGAAAGGTGTGTTGGCATTGATGCTTACCTAACGAACCCAATAAAGGATAAAATCATAGCCTTCCTCAAAGGTAAAATGGACATCTTCGCATGGTCCACTTTCGATATGAAGGGAATCAGCTTATAAGTGACTTCTCACGACCTAAATGTTGATCGTACTTACAAACCTATCAAATAAAAACGACACAATCTCGATCCTGATCGAGCTAAAGTAGTAAAAGATAAGGTCGAACGATTACCCAAAGTAGGTCAGATCAAGGATGTCAAATACCCCGATTGGCTTGCTAACCCGATAATCGTCAAAAAGAAAAACGGGAAGTGGAGAGTGTGTATCGATTTTTCGGAACTCAACAAAGCGTATCCCACAAATAACATGCCACTTCCTCATATAGACCGTATGGTAGAAGCCACAACTAGCCATCAAATCTTATCTTTCATGGACGCCTTTTCTGGGTATAAGAAAATCCCCATAACCCAATAAGACCAAGAAAAACAGCTTTTATCAACATGCCGATATAGTTACTGTTACAGAGTAATGCCCTTCGTAATGAAAAATGCAGGTGCAACCTATCAACGCTTAGTAAACAAGATGTTTGCGTACCAGCTCGGTAAAACCATGGAGGTTTTAATCGATAACATGCTGGTCAAATACTCTCGGGAAGGCGACACGTATCCAATTAAAAGAATGCTTCCTCATCCTAAATGAATAGAGGATGAAACTAAACCCAGCCAAATGTTACTTTGGAGTATTCTCCGATGAGTTCTTTGGTAAAATCGTGACCAAAAGAGGAATCGAAGCTAACTCAAAAAGATCGCAGCCGTCATTGAGATGTTGTCTTCTAAGACTACTCCATAAGTGCATCGACTGATGATATACCATGGATTTTAAGGATTTTAACCATGGTATATGTGTTATTTATCGAGTCTTTTACTATGCTTTAGAGTCTTTTCAGGTGTTTATTAGGTACAAGCACATTTGGAACATATTTGGTGATTTTGGCACTTTCTGGAGCTAATTGGAGTATTTGGCCGAGAGATAGAGTTCACTGTTGATATTTCCGAGCTGCAACGATCGTCACACTTATGGCATCGATCGTTGCACCAGCAAGATGGGCCAAACGACGGTTTAATGAAGAATGATGAAATTGCAATTTTGCCCAGAAGTTCCTGATATTTACAAAGAAGCCCCAAAACGTGTTTTAGGTTATAAATAGAGTTTTTAAGCCAATGTTTAGGCTACGCTTTCACAAGCTTTTCTTACGTTAAGTTTTACTCAGAGAGAGTTGAGGGGCTGATCTTGATCTCGAAAGAGACTTGATTTTGAACCCCAGTTCTTATTTGATTATATGATATTTGGTTTTCTACTTATGATATCTTCTGTCTCGATGAATATGTCTGAGTAGATCACCTGTTAGGTTGAAGGATTCTCATTAGGGATTTCGGAGAATTATAGTTTAATTAATCTGTAGAGATTCATATGTGCTAGTTCTTTATCTAAGTTGTTCTTAATGCTAAATCTGAAGTAGCTAATCAGAGTTATGATGTTAGGTTGATTAATTCAGCGGAAGTTGGTTAATTTAACTGGAAAGAACCTAGATAAGCAATTAAACTATTCGCAAACGAAAGTTTGGTTTAGGATAATTGTGAACATATCAAACTTGGAATTAAAGCTGGTTTAATCTGTTAGTTCTCGCAAACGAAAGTTTGGTTTGCTGCACTTAGACTTAGAGAATTATCGCAAAGGAATTTGGTTAATTCTATATCAGTGTTTGAGTTCTAGAACAGTTATTGATTAGATCTAGATAGATTGATTGCTTGCGTTCCTGATTTCCTGAGAACTCCTGAAACCTAACGCTTCGCCTTCTTGCTTACCAACTCACTTGATTTACTTTGCTGTTTCGTTTACTGTTTTCACATCTGCTTCACTTAATTTAATCTGAACTACTAATAATCTATTGAGTGACTGAGAGTCCTTGTGGGATTCGATACCTTATATACTACGATTGCATTAACTGTGCACTTGCAGTAGAATAGGAAAATTCTTGACCTATCAAGTTTTTGGCGCCGTTGCCGGGGACTCTTTGAGTTCACCAATAGATTTAGTACTAGGAATTAGACTAGGCATTCTTTTTAATTTTCTTGTTTACTCACGTTTTTGATTTTTGGATTCGCAGGGATTCGCACTGCATCGATCGTTGCCACCTTGCATCGATCGACACAAGGCGAGAACAGCGATGCTGAGATCTGAGACGTTCAATAGGTTCCGCGCCATGGAGCCTGTGATATTGATTCGCGGTGAAAACGGCGTTTTACGAGACCAAGAGGGTCACATATGCAACGCAAAAGGTCAGAAAATAGATGGGGAAGGAAACCCCATCTTACCAGATTACCATGTATTGGTTGGGCAAGTAGCTGAGATGCAGAATAAGATAGATGACATCCACGACATCTTACTTAGGGAGAGACAGTTCCGAGCAGAGGCAAAAACTGATAAATTTGCAGAGGTACACTATATGGCTGGAGCCGACTCTTATGGACATACATTAGGACATCAGTAGAGACAAGGTTTCTAGGCATGCTCAAGAATCAAGAGACCATATTTATACTTCCTATCTGGCACCTCCTACACAAAGGAGCAAACTAGAGATGATGATAGAACAATCAATTGAAAAGCAACAGCAGAACACAGCTTCTTTCAGCTCGAATCTAGAGAACCTGTACACTAATTTGAATGAGAAATTTGAATCCTTGAACACTCGTATGAAGCAGCTGGACACACAGATGGATCAAGTTTCAAGTTCTACCCCAAGGAAGGATTCTCAAGAAGCTCATGCCAGCAACATTCCCATTCAGGATGACACACAGATGGATCATGGATCATGTCTAGCAGTTAAGGCTGTGGAATTTGTGGAAGACAGAGGGGGATTTGATGTTGAATTACCTGAGTTTGAAAGCTTCGATGCACCTGATTCAACAGAGATTGACATAGATCTCTTGACTTGGATAGTTCAGATTGAAGCGGGACCAAGCCAAGGAGAGAAATTTGAGTCTGAGATGGCTGGAATGGACCGAGAAGCGGATAAACCCGAGACTGTAGTTGAAACCCGAGCTGAGACGACAACATCGATCGTTGCATCACATGCACCGATCGTTGCACCCCGAAAGGAACCAGTTTCGCTCATATCTCAAGGACCTGCTAAGGAAAGAACCTACAAACCTCCATTACCATTCCCGAAAGCTCCCGTTAAGTCTAAAGATGTGGTTCAGTGCACAGCGGTGGTTGACAAGAAGATGGTGGTTCCACAAGAGCCTACTCTAACATCTTCAAGGCCTAAAACTACTCATAAACAGAAGGCTCCGAACATCAAATCTTTGCCAAAGGTAAAGCGTAAATCCTCTAAGTTTAAACCTCCTGACTCCACTGTTTTGAATGCAGGAAAGAGCGTTAAAACACCCAAGTGTCAATCTCACCCTACATTCCTCCCGACGTTCCTTGGACGACATCATGCTGCTACTGCTTACACACCACCGTGGATGATAAGGCATTCACAGAGACACTCAAAGTCTCTGTTGAAACCTCCATGATTGCGACCTCATTTCCAAAAGTCAAGCTAATGACTTAAAACAAGCGCTGAGTGGGAGGCAACCCACTGTTAGGTTTGTTTATTTTTCCTTTTTATTTTTGGTGTTTTTCTTAGGATTTCACGTTTTTATTTGTTTTTGTTAGTTTTTAGATACAGAACACAAGTCTGGAGATGTGTGACGATCGTTGCTCACATGTGCAACGGTCGTTGCAATTGGTTCAAATCGAAAATTAAGGTACGTCGAGCTAAACCGGAATCAATCTGGTTCAACCAGCATCAATCGTTGCTTCTATGCAACGATCGTTGCACCCACGACCAAGGTAAGTTACCTTAAACCCTCTTTTCTCTCCTTCTTCTCCATTTCTTTTAGTCGACACACCGAGAACCTCCGCCCAAAAATCATCATTTCTTCATCAAATTTCTTGTTTCCAAGTGCTATCTACTTATTTTTACACTCCCAATCTATTTCTCCAACCCATATCTCACGAAATCAAGGTAATGTTCTTCTATTTTCGGATTTTCGGATTCAACCATTATGGTTTTAGAAATTGAGAATTTTGGATGGAATTGATGAATGTATGACTAATGGAGTATGATTTAGGGTGTTTTGTAATGGATTGTTGTCGATTATGCGGTTGATTCCACGATTTTTGAACTGATTTTTGATGATTTGTTTGCGGCAAAATCGCCTTGCAACGGTCGTTGCTCTCGAGCAACGGTCGTTGCTTTGCGATTTTGGGAAATGTTCGATACAACGAAATCGCCTTGCAACGATCGATGCCTTAGATGCAACGGTCGATGCTTCGCGATTTCACAGTGAAATTTTGCCGAGACTTATAAATGTTTGAACTTTGTTTTTGCAGATGGCGTCTCAAAGGCAACCCCGCAAGAAGCGAGCCACAGCTTCCACAGCAACACGACACTACACCCCACCGCCTCAATGGTTCAGCAGAGAGTCAGAGCCACCCACACCATACGCCAGATATGGGCCACCAATTGCTTTACCTTGGCCCAGAGCGGACGCCACACCGATTCAGACAACTAGACAGTGGCCGGAGGACCTTATACGTTTCTTCAAGACCGCTGAGTTCACAGAGCGGCCATTGCTCAGTCAATGGGACGAGTATGAATCGCTTCTCTACAGTGGTTGGTGTGGGATGACCTTCAAGCCGACCAAGTTCGCTGACTACTCCACCTGCAAGACTCTGGGGATTGATGAGCAGGTACTCGCTGTATGCAGAGGCATTGGTCTAGGGACAATGCCGATGCGACATTATGATCTCTATCCTGAGCTGGTCAGGCAGTTATTGGCCACTTGCAGAGTGGTTTACTCAGATCCCGACAACAGGAGCGCTACGGTGGGTGCATTCACCTTCATGAGTTGGGGAGTCAGGTATCATATTCCTCTACTTGATCTTTGCAAGATCTACGGGTTCAGTACTGAGCCGAGGCGCATCGCCATGCCACTCGAGTGGGATCCGGTTGAGGCTCGCACATTCTGGGAGAGTATTGGCAGCGGTCGATACAACTCCAGGACCACACCAGTAGTGCAGATGAGACATCCGGTGCTGCGATATGTCTCGCGTATCTTGTGCTGGAGCTTGCTTTGCAAGTTTGAGGCCAACAAGATGCGCAAATATGAGATGGAGCTGCTGTTTATGGGGCTGAGAGATCAGTTTAGAGGTTCTGGCGTGAGAGATCCTACTACGGGTCACAACTTGGGAGCTATTTTCGCACAGCATTTAGTTGATCTGCTGCTGAAGCCGTTTGATGGAGCTGGTACTGAGACGGTAGGGAGTTTACTTACTCCCATTTTTGAGTATTGTGGGATTCCTCTTCATGGCACAGAGCGTGATACAGCTCGGGAGTTCCTGGATCTCAGCCATTTGCAGAGCGCTACCTGGCTCAAGGAGGGGCGCATTTGGGTTTACACTGATCCGACCACTGGGAGGACTGGTATAGAGCTTCCTGCTGCCAGATGGACACAGATTGACACATTAGAGGCACTGAGATTTCAGCCTCCTGAGTCTGCGCAGCGTGGGATTCCGACTATGGCTCATCCGCTGGGAGAGCCTTCCTCACGAGCTTCGACTTCTGCTGCCCCTACTCCTGCCCCAGCGCCTCCCCCAGTCGACGATGTGGGTCCCTTTCCAGAGCCTACAATGGCTTACGGTGCATACTCTGAGGCAGAGTGGAGAGAGAGATCAGATGGTATGTTTCGAGTTCTTTGGAACTTCATGCATACTTGCAGCTGCAGGAGGCCACCACAGATCCATCAGCCCGTACCTGACCGACGTCATTGACAGCGATCTCCAGAGGATGCCACTGATCCCGCAGCTGAGGCAGCCGATGACGATGCACTGTATGGTGGGATAGATGATGTTAGCGAGTGAGCGTAGTCTCCATATTCAGACTTTCGGTTCCGTATTCTGACTTTTTCTTTTCTTTTGAACTTTTCTCCTTTTGATTTTTAGGACTCTACTATGTTTGGATGATTTGTACTTTATTTGGTACATCTTTTGCTTCGGTTTTACTCTGTTTCTAGTGTTTTCAGCTTGCAGGGATCAAAATTGACAAAAACAGACGGACTAACCTGCTAACTTGCTGACTGTTCGTGAAAACGCAGTGCGTCGATCGACACACCATTGTGTCGATCGTCACAATACGAAAGAATCTCATTGCAGCGATCGTTGCGGTCCTGAGCAACGATCGATCCCCAACAAAAATCGCACAGCAACGGTCGGTGCACCTAGTGCAACGATCGATGCCTGACTGCGACAGAGGTAAGAACCCGAGAGAACTAACCATCCCATTAACAAATTTTTGTTTTATTTCTTTTAACCGATCCCTTGCTTGACACTACTGGGGACAGTGTGTTTTAAGTGTGGGAGAGGTTCTACTAATTACTTTCTTTTGTTTTCTTAGAGTCAGTTAAAATTTTAAAAATTTGTTTTTCGAGTCAAAATTGTTTAAGTAAGAAACTATGATTTTCTGAGAAGATTTACAAGACTTGCAGGAACTTAAGTAACCATTGGGATGAAGTTGCAGGATCTATCTCTGATTATTAGAAAACCCCATCACAGATCAACCTACTGGGAACACCCACATCACTTCAGGTATCAGAAGATCCTTTTACTGACTTCAATTTAATACTGACTTAGATTTCTCACCTAAGGGCTTGGTATACTTTGTGTCGGATTCCCTTGTTAGTTCTGACACAGCCTGTCAACCTATCCTATTTAGTTCCCTTCTCCCCTTCTATAAAGTAAAAAAAAAAAAGTAATAAACTGAGGATGAGTTAGTAACTCCGAAGTGGTCATGGGAATGGTAGCAAACACTATTTTCTCTCATGTGATCCATGGAATGTGTCCAAAGTACACCCCAAAACGGGAAGAACACTGATAAAAAAAATAAAATGATACCCAATGGGCAAAAATCAGTTGTTAAAGAAGGGAAAGAGAAGAAAGGGACTAGAGAAATATAGTATGGTGGTCTAGAGCTGATAAGGTAAGAATCCATGTGCCCTTTGATCGATACTCCTTAGGTGAGACCGCACTTAAATACTTGCAGAAGTCAGTAGGGAGAATTTGAATGCTTGAATGTGATTGTGGAGTTTACTTAGGACAGTTGCTAAGTGTGAGGGAAGTACATGTTGGTCTTGATATTCTGTGATTGATTCTTGCAGTGGTTTACTAAGGGGAATCTGAGTGTTGTTGCTTCTATGATGAAAAGAGTTTCTGAAGAGTTTTCAAACCTCTTGACTACATTTAGTTCTTTGTCTTGCTTGAGGACAAGCAAGAGCTAAGTGTGGGGGAGTTGATATACCATGGATTTTAAGGATTTTAACCATGGTATATGTGTTATTTATCGAGTCTTTTACTATGCTTTAGAGTCTTTTTTAGGTGTTTATTAGGTACAAGCACATTTGGAGCATATTTGGTGATTTTGGCACTTTCTGGAGCTAATTGGAGTATTTGGCCGAGAGATAGAGTTCACGTTTGATATTTCCGAGCTGCAACGATCGTCACACTTATGGCATCGATCGTTGCACCAGCAAGATGGGCCAAACGACGGTTTAATGAAGAATGATGAAATTGTAATTTTGCCCAGAAGTTCCTGATATTTACAAAGAAGCCCCAAAACGTGTTTTAGGTTACAAATAGAGTTTTTAAGCCAATGTTTAGGCTACGCTTTCACAAGCTTTTCTTACGTTAAGTTTTACTCAGAGAGAGTTGAGGGGCTGATCCTGATCTCGAAAGAGACTTGATTTTGAACCCCCGTTCTTATTTGATTATATGATATTTGGTTTTCTACTTATGATATCTTCTGTCTCGATGAATATGTCTGAGTAGATCACCTGTTAGGTTGAAGGATTCTCATTAGGGATTTCGGAGAATTATAGTTTAATTAATCTGTAGAGATTCATATCTGCTAGTTCTTTATCTAAGTTGTTCTTAATGCTAAATCTGAAGTAGCTAATCAGAGTTATGATGTTAGGTTGATTAATTCAGCGGAAGTTGGTTAATTTAACTGGAAAGAACCTAGATAAGCAATTAAACTATTCGCAAACGAAAGTTTGGTTTAGGATAATTGTGAACATATCAAACTTGGAATTAAAGCTGGTTTAATCTGTTAGTTCTCGCAAACGAAAGTTTGGTTTGCTGCACTTAGACTTAGAGAATTATCGCAAAGGAATTTGGTTAATTCTATATCAGTGTTTGAGTTCTAGAACAGTTATTGATTAGATCTAGATAGATTGATTGCTTGCGTTCCTGATTTCCTGAGAACTCCTGAAACCTAACGTTTCGCCTTCTTGCTTACCAACTCACTTGATTTACTTTGCTGTTTCGTTTACTGTTTTCACATCTGCTTCGCTTAATTTAATCTGAACTACTAATAATCTATTGAGTGACTGAGAGTCCTTGTGGGATTCGATACCTTATATACTACGATTGCATTAACTGTGCACTTGCAGTAGAATAGGGAAATTCTTGACCTATCAACTGACATGGAGAATAACAGCTCTCAATCGCTTTATCTCTCGATCTACTGACAAATGTCTCCTGTCTATCAGCTCCTCAAAGGAAAAAAGTTTATATGGAACGAGAAATGCAAAGAGGCATTCAAACAACTCAAAGCATATATGAGCGGCCTGCTATCCTAGCTAAACCAGTAGAGAGAGAACCGCTCTACCTCTACATCGCAAGGTCATCACCTGCAGTAACCAGGGTACTGGTTCGTGAAGAACATAACGAGTATCAACCAATATTCTATTTAAGAAAAACGCCAATAGATGCATATACCAGGTATCCAACAATGGAAAACTAGCTCTAGCACTGGTTATGTCAGCTGATATATCATGGTTTTTATGGGTTTTAACCATGATATAATTTTTTGTTATTGAGTATTTTATGTGTTTTTGGAGTCTTTTAAAGCCTTTACAGGTATTTGCATGTTTCGAGCTTAATTGGAGATTTTAGAAGCATTTGGAGCGATTCTGCATATCAAAAAGATTTCATAGAGGTCACTGGCTGCGTCTGCATTTGATGTCGATCGACACCACAATAAGAAAATTTTTTATGCGCAACATCTTAAAAGACATGGAAATCTGCAATTTTACCTATGATTTTCTCTTATTTACAAAATGCCCAAATCATGTTTAATGACTTTATATTAGGTTTTTCAGCCATTGTTTAGGTCACACTTTATTTTATTCTCAGAGAGATTTGTAGCAGAGATTTGGAGATGTTCTCCAGAGAATTCGAACCCCAGTTTTATTCTATTGATTTCTCTTATGCTTTCTATTCTTATTATGATTATTGTCTCATTAGGGATTTCAAGAAATGTTAGATTGATCGATTAGTTAGGGATTCATAACTTCTAGTTCTTCATCTTAGGTTGTTCTTATCCAACCATTGATATTAGGTTGATTCTCGATACAAAAGTTGGATAATTAGCTAGAAAGAAATAGGGTGAGCAAATTACCTATTCGCAAAGAGATTTGTTTTAAGGAATTTGTGAGAAAATTGAACTTGGACTAATTGCATGTTTAGATCTTAGAACTCGCAAATAAATTTAGTTTTCTAGGTTGTTAGACATATATAGTTTCCGCAACGACAATTGGTTGACTTTATCTTCGTATTTGAATTCTAGAACATTGATTTGAATCTTGATGGATTTATTTGCTAGCATTCTTGATTTCCAGAAAGTTACCTGAGCCTAACGCTTCCGGTAATTGATTTACACCTTGTTTTATTTCGCTTTGCTTTTACATTTAAACGATCTAAGTAGTAATTGATTTAGGAAATCTTTGTGGATTCGACCCCTATATACTACGATTGCATTCTGTGCACTTGCGGTTTAACTTTAAGGAATGTAAAATTTGAGCTTATCAAGTTTTTGGCGCCGTTGCTGGGGGTTATTTGAGTTCACTGATAGATTTTAGTAGTAGAATTTCGATTAAGTTTTTCTTTTCTTTGTTACTCACGATTTTTTGTCTCGTTTTCTTTGGTTTTTCATGAAATGATCAGAAGCGCTTAGTGTCGATCGACACAACATTATCGATTGACACCACGTGCGACCACATATACAAAAAGTTTGAACGACTAGCAGGATACGATGGATCTGTTATTCTGAATCTCGGTGAATATGGTTTTTTACGAGACCAAGAGGGTCATGTACGCAACACGAAGAGTCAGAGGTTGGATGGGGACTGAAATCACATCTTGCCAAATTCTGCGCTGGGCGCGGAACTGGCACAACAACAAAAACAGCTGGCAGTAGCAGGTGGTCGCGGGCGCACCCTATTTGACTACAACAGACTTGATGATTTCAACGCGAGCAGATATGCGATTCGGCCAAATTTTGATCTGAAAAATGAATACTACACTTTGGTTGGGAAGCATCAGTTTCACGGACTGCCCAATGAGCATCTTATGGACCACATAAAGCGTTTTGAGGACTTGGTCCAAGAATGAAGTACACTGGAGTCTCTAATGACTACTTATTCTGTAAGGTCTTCCCACACTCTCTTGCTGGGGAAGCAACTTACTAGATGAAGCAGCTACAACGAGGATCTTTTACAACGTGCAAACAGACCAAGAATTCATTTCTATGCAACTTTTATGATGATGCTAGGTCTGAGGATCTAAGGAAAATGATCTCTACATTCAAACAGGTTCCAAAAGAAGCTTTTAAAAGCGCTTGAATCCGATTCAAGGCTTATCAGAGAGACTGTCCGCATTATGGATTCAGTGAGGTTCAACTGCCAAGAACCTTATTCAGAGGAATTAATTGGATATACCAGATAGCTCTCGATGCTGCGATCAATGGAAACTTTAACACGAGGTATCCCGAAAAATCTTAAGCACATTGAGAACTTGACCTATAGCAATAGTACCAAGAATGAAGACTTGGAGAGACATAGGCAAGATGCAAGCATTGTTAGCTGTGAGACTGATGTAGTGAATTCCAAGTTGGATTCAATCCTGAATCATATTTTGGGTAAGAAGTCAGTCTATTTTTCTCCAGAGGTTGAAGTTATTGAAGAGAATGTGAATTACATCGACGAAGCTGGATTTAAAAACAACATAGGTGCCTTCACAGGCAATCAAAACCCCTCTGGGTTTACTACTAAGCTAGCTTATCAGAAACCTTTTCAAAGTAGTGGGTACACCAGAGCTTATGGTAATTCCTCTTACCATTCACCACCTCCACCAACCAGACAATGAGATGAAATTGATGCTAGAGCAGATCCTACAAGGACATCAGAAGAGGAGAGTGGACATCAGTGAAAAAATGGACTCCATGTATCAAGATCTCAAAGGGAAAGTGGAGGCTCTCACAACTCAAGTTGAAAGTATGGATGCCATATTGAATAGAACTGGAGCAGCTATCAATGGGAAGATGTCTCAAAATGCACATGTCAGTTCCATCTCGGTTCAGATTGAAGATGAGTTGGGCCAAGAGCAAGAAATTGGAGCAAAGGCTCTGAAATCGTGGAAAACAGTCGTGAGTATGAACCTGCAGAGAGAGCGTTGTTTGACACACATCCCTGGTGTCGGTCGATACCAATTGATTTTCCCGAGTTTTCAAGTTATGACGAACCTGAATCAACCGAGATCAACATGGAAATACTGGTTTCAACCCTCAACGTCGGTCGACATCTCCTTGGCATCGATCAACACACCACTCTTCCAGACGAAACTTTGAGTTTTCACGGTCCGAAATCAAACTTAGTCGACACATTGAGCTCGACATGCCTCGAAATAGATCGACAACAATCATGTATCGATCGACACTCACCTATGCCAACACCATAAGCGCCTTATTTGAAACCAGCATCAATCGACACACATCTGGTGTTGGTCGACGCCAGTCCAAGATGATCTAACATGCATGCACCATCAATAGAGAGAGAGAGTCTACAAGCCTCTGATACCATTACCTAAGTCTTCTAAGAAGTCCAAACAAGAGTTGGATACAGCAAGATGTAAAGAAAAGATTGAAAAGAGTTGATTCATATTCCACTTGTTGATTCCTTGAGAATTCACCCTTTTGTGCAGAGATACGCAAAGAAGATGATCTCCATGGATGGAGATAAAAAAGGTGGGGTGGTGATGGTCTCCAAAACATTCAGTGATGTGCTGAAGAACAAGATCCCAAAGAAGCTTCCAGACCCATGAGTCTTTGTGCGAAACTGTTCCATCTTCAAGGACAACTTTAAATGTTTTCTGTGTGACTTGGTATATGGTGTGAAACTTATGACATACTATGTGGTTGTAAGGATGGGATTGATGGAATTAAAACTGACTAGGATCTTTTTGATTCTAGCTGAACGATCGAAGCGGATTAAAAAAAGGATTTCTTGAGGACATCCCTATCATAGTTGAAAACTACTTGATTCCAACAGACTTTGTGGTGTTGAAATATGATGTTGAGCCGGATGATCCTCTGATACTCAATAGATGCTTCTTGGCTACAGCTGGAGAAGTGACTGATGTGAGACGTGGTTTGATTGATCTCCATCTGGGAGATAAGCCTATACATTTCATGATGGACAATCTGCGGAGATCCACCATTGATGGACAAACATTTATTGTTGAGGTGGAGTCAGAGATTCAGATTCGTGAGAACAAGGTGTTCATAGTGGAGAAGCAGAGATGAAAGTTCAACCTCAGTTGACTAAGACATCTTCTGTACTTGCAACTACTCCTAAGTAGAAAGTTCAAGACAACGAACCGCCACAAAAGTAAAGGTATGACTCCTCTTTTCCGTCACCTCCTAACTGCATTGTTAAAAATACATGGAAACATTCTATCCCACCCAAGCTTCGCCCCTGCCCTGATTTGCTTCACTCGTTCCTTTGTCTATCACATGATCATGACGCCTATACACCACCATGGATGAGGAAACATTCACAGAGGTACTTATTGCCTCTGTTGAATCCACCTAGAGCCTAATCTCATGCGAAAGTCAATCTAATGACAAAAAACAAGCGCTTAGGGGGATGCAACACACTGTGAGTATATATAGTTGATTTTTTGTTTTTCTTAGGATAATTTGATTTTTCATTCTTTTGTGTGTCAAAAAGCGAAGAACAGGTCTGGAAAAATGACCAGTGTCGATTGACGCAACTTGGTGTCTATAGATCCCCTACTCAAAACGATGGACGGTTGTCGAGGACGCTCGACATGGATCAGAACTGTGTCGACCATATCCTGGTTTCGAGCGACACCAATGCTCTGTGTCAGTAAACACTCACACAGCTACCATAAAGTCTCTGATTTTCCCAGTTTCACTTGATTTTACTCTTGTTTTTCCCGAACCCAAACTTCGATAATACTGGGGACAATGTTGTTTAAGTCTGGGGGAGGTAGTTACTAACAGTTTGTTCGTTTTTCTTAGATTCAATTGTGTCAGTCCGTTTTGAGTCAAACCCTTGTGCATGAAACAATGATTATTTGAGGAATAACTACATTTGCAGGAACTTAAGTGACCACTGGAACGAGCTTGACAAAGATCTAAGGCTGATGGAAAACCCCACGACAGACCAACCTACCAATGTTACCCATATCTTCTTGGGTATTTGTAGGATCCACTACTGACTTTTCCCATAACCTGACTTCAATTCTCTCATTTTGGGGCTTGGAATACACTGGATAAGATTCCTCCTTCAGTCCTGAAAGACTTGTCTTTGTGAGTATGATTTACCTCTCTCTTCCCGTCAAAAAAGAAAATGTCTGAGGATAAGCTAGTAGCTTCGAAGTGAACATGAGAGTTGTTGTGACCCTGTTATCTCTTGTGTTTCATGGTCCAAGAAAACCCCAAATAAAAAGGAAAGAGCAGTCGATAGAAAATATAAAATGATACCCTGTGGGAAAAATCGGTTGCTGATGTGAGAAAAGGGAGATGAAAGAAATCAGAAGTAAGACAGTCTGTGTGATCACGTACTGACTGAGTAAGAGTTCATGTGTCCTTTGATCAATACCCCTCAATGATACTACACTTCATATTAAAGAGGTCAGTATAGTGAATTTGGATTTCTCACTTGGATTGTGGAGTTGTTTGAGACAATTGCTAAATCTGGGGGATTTACATGGTGGTCTAAATTCTGTTAGGTAAGTTTTTCATGTGGCTTACTATGGTGCTTGTTGATACTGTGTTATGAGAAAGAAATGAGTTTCCGAGTTTTCTTGTTTAGGTTTTAGTTTTCTATTTGATTGAGGAAAAGCAAAAAGTAAGTCTGAGAGAGTTGATGTATCATGGTTTTTATGGGGTTTTAACCATGATATAGGTTTTTGTTATTGAGTATTTTATGTGTATTTCTTTAGAGTCTTTATAAGTATTTTCATGTTGGAGCTTAATTAGAGATTTTGGAAACATTTGGAGCATTTTTGCATATCACAATGATTCACAGTGGTCACTGGCTGCGTCTGCACTTGGTGTCGGTCGACACCATAAAAGAACAAAAATTTTGCGCAGCATTTTAAGAGAATTGAAATCTGCACTTTTATCCAAATGTTTTCTTATTTACAAAAGGCCCAAATCGTGTTTAATGACTTTATATTAGGGTTTTCAGCCATTGTTTATGTCACACTTTATTTTATTCCTAGAGAGACTTGTAGCAGAGATTTGTTATGTTCTCCAAAGAATTCGAACCCCAATTTTATTCTATTAATTTCTCTTATGCTTTCTATTCTTATTATGATTATCGTCTCAATTATCATGTCTGAGTAGTTTACTAGTTAAGTTTAAGGTTTCTCATTAGGGATTTCAATGAATGTTAGGTTAATTGATTAGTTAGGATTCATAACTTCCAATTCTTCATCTTAGGTTGTTCTTAACCAACCATTGATATTTGGTTGATTCTCGCATCGAAAGTTGGTTAATTAGCTAGAAAGAAATAGAGTGATAAAATTACCTATTCGTAAAGAGATTTGGTTTAGGGAATTTGTGAACAAATTGAACTTGGACTAATTGCATGTTTAGATCTTAGAACTCGCAAAGAAATTTGATTTTCTAGGTTGTAAACATATAGTTTCCCGAATGACAGTTGGTTGCCTCTATCTTCTTGTTTGAGTTATAGAAAGCTGATTTGAATCGTGATGGATTTATTTGCTTGTATTCTTGATTTTTTGGAATTCCCTCAGCCTAATGCCGTTAACTTATTTACACCTCTTTATATTTCGCACTGCTTTTACATTTAAACGATCTTTGATAAGATTCTAGACAGATGCAACCCAAAATCGACACTTGAGAGTTGGTAAAAGGATAGGCCTTGCAAACAATCAGATTGCTTCAAGGGATGTGGAGCGAATGGTCACACAAAGGTTGCGGAAAAGCCTTTGATTCACCTCTTGATCTCTTCAGGATATTACACACCAAAAGAAATCAAGGATTTTGCTGGATATTACACACCAACAAGATGATCTAGAAATTCAGAAAGGGTTTTTGATAAAAAGTCTAGATGATTTCGAAATGGAAGAGTACAACAGAATTAAGTAGAGTTCAGAAGATGGCTTGCATGAAGAGCAAGCATTAAATGACCTAGGAACTCAACAAAACACTTAATACAAGTTGAAATTCAAAACTTGGCTCTCATGCACACTTCATGGACGAAATTTGTCTTCATGGGCTTGTGGAAATGTATCCTGGATGCCAAACATAAGTCTGCAAGCATCCAATCCAATTGGGCCTAGCAATCTTCAAGTAATGCACCAGGTTGACCCATTTTGGAAACTGAGCTGTATCTTTCTGATCCGTTGGACTTTTCCTCTGTTCTAGGTCTTGTTCTAAATATAAGAGATCCAAGAAGATGCTCCAATTCGTTTCATGTCGAGATTGTAACTGAGCTGGGCTGTGTGACTCAATCTTTGGCTCAGTCGCGCAACAGGTGCTAAAGCAGAACCATCGGTTTGTAAAATTCATATCTTTTACGTCTGGATCTGTTTGAGATGAATCCAATTGTAGGAGCTTCTCTGATGAATCAGGATTCCAGTAAAATTTGGTTCATAGCTTGATTCTTTATGGTTCGTTCTGGAACCTCCTTTGAACACTCGCATGTCGGAATCGCGTAAGCTTGAGTTCACCTGGATTGAAAGTTACATAACTTCTTCACCAGAACTCTGATTGGACTGATTCAACTTCGAGGAGTTCTCAATATGAGGTGAGAATGTAATACAGGTGGTGTTTGGCCGAATGGAAAGACCTTCATTTGTTGTTTTGAAGTTGCAATCAGGTGGTTCTTCCTTTGGCTTCATAACCGGTTCTGTCCATTTGCTTAAATAATGAGATGAGCTAGTTAGGATCATATCATACTCTCCCTCTTGAAAAAGTTTTGTCCTCAAAACTGTAAAAGCTTGAGTTGGGAAGTGTCGAAGTGAATCTTGTGGTTTTTCCTTGATTAGCATGGAATATATGACCCCATCTTGTTGATATCTTGTAGGAACCAGCTTTTTTTGTTGCACATCTTCCTCAGCCTTAGTCTGGACACTTGGTGATCTCTTCTGGATGGTTAGATCTCCCTTAGCTTGTATATCCAAATTCTTCTCTGATAATGATGATGAAGAACCAGGAACCTCTTCCTCTTCTTTTGACTTGATCTCTCCATTAAGTTGTTGTTCTTGAATGGGAATAGTTGGCTTGGCTTTATTACTCAGATTAGGGATCGTCTTCTTTATTGGCTGCAACACAGCCTGAATAATCTCCTGCATCCCTGTTATTAGCTCCTTCTTCAGCTTCACAAAATGTTCCTATAGGAGATAATTATTGAGAACAAAATGTTTCCTCATGAGAACTTTCATCTCAGCCCATGTATCAACGAGATGTCTTCCGCTTCTAATTCTCTTGTCTCCAACCTATCCCACCAAGTATTTGCATAACCACGAAATGCAAAGGTTGCAACTCGTATCTTCTTATGATCAGAAAAATTGTTGCCACAAAAAATGAGATCAATATTTTTCTCCCATTCTAGATATGCAACTGGATCGTCATCTCCATAGAACGTTGGAACCTTCAACCCACTCATTTTTTGTTTCAGAAATAAAAAGGTAGAAGATGAAAAAGGTAGAAGATGAAAAGAAATAATATGAAAGAAAGAAGATGAAAGTGGAGAAAATGAAAGATCAGAAACTACCAAAGTCTCAAATGATGCTCTGATACCACTTGATAAGATCCTAGACAGGATCAACCCAAAATCGACACTTGAGAGTTGGTAAAAGGATAGGCCTTGCAAACAATCAGATTGCTTCAAGGGATGTGGAGCGAATGGTCACACAAAGGTTGCGGAAAAGCCTTTGATTCACCTCTTGATCTCTTCAGGATATTACACACCAAAAGAAATCAAGGATTTTGCTGGATATTACACACCAACAAGATGATCTAGAAATTCAGAAAGGGTTTTTGATAAAAAGTCTAGATGATTTCGAAATGGAAGAGTACAAGAGAATTAAGTAGAGTCCAGAAGATGGCTTGCATGAAGAGCAAGCATTAAATGACCTAGGAACTCAACAAAACACTTAATACAAGTTGAAATTCGAAACTTGGCTCTCATGCACACTTCATGGACGAAATTTGTCTTCATGGGCTTGTGGAAATGTATCCTGGATGCCAAACATAAGTCTGCAAGCATCCAATCCAATTGGGCCTAGCAATCTTCAAGTAATGCACCAGGTTGACCCATTTTGGAAACTGAGCTGTATCTTTCTGATCCGTTGGACTTTTCCTCTGTTCTAGGGCTTGTTGGAAAGATAAGAGATCCAGGAAGATGCTCCAATTAGTTTCATGTCGAGATTGTACCTGAGCTGGGCTGTGTGACTCAATCTTTGGCTCAGTCGCGCAACAGGTGCTAAAGCAGAACCATCGGTTTGTAAAATTCATATCTTTTATGTCTGGATCTGTTTTGAGATTAATCCAATTGTAGGAGCTTCTCTGATGAATCAGGATTCCAGGAAAATTTGGTTCATAGCTTGATTCTTTCTGGTTCGTTCTGGAACCTCCTTTGAACACTCGCATGTCGGAATCGCGTAAGCTTGAGTTCACCTGGATTGAAAGTTACATAACTTCTTCACCAGAACTCTGATTGGACTGATTCAACTTCGAGGAGTTCTAAATATGAGGTGAGAATGTAATACAGGTGGTGTTTGGCCGAATGGAAAGACCTTCATTTGTTGTTTTGAAGTTGCAATCAGGTGGTTCTTCCTTTGGCTTCATAACCGGTTCTGTCCATTTGCTTAAATAATGAGATGAGCTAGTTAGGATCATATCAATCTTGCCTAGCTTAATTTGAACCATTAAGTCTATCGTGTGAAACTAGAGTCTTTGTGGGTTCGACCCATATATACTACAATTGGATTTTATGCACTTGCAGTGTACCTCTAGGGAAAGAAAACTTTGAAAATAGCATCAGCTCACAAACTCCGACCTTAGTTTTAATCACACTCAATCATAGTGATGACCTCGCAACCTATTCAAACTATACTCCACAATCCAAGCCAATCATGCCGACTAGCTAAGTAGGCCATCGAGCT
Source organism: Orychophragmus violaceus (assembly GCA_030180135.1). Classification (NCBI taxonomy): domain Eukaryota; kingdom Viridiplantae; phylum Streptophyta; class Magnoliopsida; order Brassicales; family Brassicaceae; genus Orychophragmus; species Orychophragmus violaceus. The sequence goes on from CM058240.1 coordinate 73,644,429, forward strand.
CAACGAGTTTGACATTGAATTTCGAACTAGGACATGCGCCAAATCTCAAGTGGTAGCTGGCTTTGGCATTGATCTAACACTGCAGTCCACAGAAGAAGCCATTCCAGGAAAAATGAACATGATTGGGAGTTGGCCTCAAACTAGTTAATCCTACGGGAGAGGTGCAAGAGTAGTCTTTCAAACTAGGCCTCGTAGCATCCAACAAAAGGTCAGAGTACAAAGCCCTCATCGCCGGTCTCAAACTCGCACTTGGGATCGAAAGATTGAGAACTGTTAGCTTTCAGCGATTCCCAATGTTGGGGTCAAAAACCCCTCGACGAAAACAATAGCCGAAAACAAGATCGGACAATCGGACACAGAAAATTGTCCGTTTCGGATAAACAGAGTTCCGTATGAATGACAAGTTATACGAAGTGTCGATAACTTCATACGAGTAACTTTATACGAAAAGAATCAACGGATAAACGAACGTCCGCATCGGACGTTCGAAGTCTCGTATGAATAACCAAGTTATACAAAGTACCGATAATTTTAACTAAACAATTTATCGGAGAAATGGTTTCGGCAAAACAGACGACATCATAATCGGACAAACATAATCTTCCGACAGGAACTACGAATCGACGGAACATCCAAACGAAGCAAAGAACGAGCTAAACCAGTTCGGAAAACCGAGCTGAACCAGCTCAGAATTCCGAGATAAACCATCTCAGAAAACCATGCTGAACCAGCTCGGATTTCCGAGATAAACCACCTCGGAAAACTGAGCTGAACCAGCTCGGAATTCCGAGATAAACCACCTCGGTTTTCCGAGATAAACCACCTCGGAAAACCGAGCTGAACCAGCTCGAAATTCTGAGATAAACCATCTCGGAAAACCGAGCTGAACCAGCTCAGAATTCCGAGATAAACCGTCTCGGAAAACCGAGCTGAACCAGCTCGGAATCACATCTCGGAAAACCGAGCTGGACCAGCTCGATTTCCGAGCTAAACCAACTCGGAATTTCGAGCTAAACCAGCTTGGATTTTCCGAGATGAACAAGTTTGGATTTTCCGAGATGAACCAGCTCGGATCTAAACCCGTCGCCTCTCGATCTTGATCATGAGTTGCCCCTCTGGAATCCTGAGTTGAATCTTTGAGCCAAACCATCTCGGATTTCCGACCTAAACCGTTTCTGGTTTTCCGAGCTCAACTTTCCGAACGGATAACCAAATATTTGCCGATACGCATAACTTGTCGCAACCCATCTTCGGAAACATCAGCCATACCTTCCTGAGCCGACGATTTGGGCCGATGGATCGAGACTGAGAGAAATGGGGACTTAGGCCCAAGAATACGACAAACTCTAAGCCAAATAAGTGAGTTGATACGTAAACGGACTTGGAACGTCCAAATCTCGGCCCATCCGGCAAAAGAGTTGAGCCGCGGAAAGACGAATAAGTAAAGAAAGAGATTGGAGAAAGGAAAATCGGAGATAGAAATGTACATTTTAGCAAGAAAAGGAAAAAGATAAGAACATGAAGATTTCCGCAAATCCTACGAAAATATTCTCAAAAGCCGACGAACAGAAGCTATAAAAGGAGGGAGAGACCAGACGAGAAAGGCAGAGCGAATAACCCTAGACCTAGACTTAAGAACTTAGCAGTTTCTCTTAGCCGTTTGAGAGTTCTTTTGTACTTTCTTTCCGATTCCTTTACTCTTTTTTACGATCTTTGTATTCTTTTCGACTTCTAATCAATAAAACGTCCTCCGGGTTTGCTAGTTTAGTGGTTATTCCTTGAAAGTTTCTGTTCCCTAAAAGTTTTGCTCTACAAGTTTTGACCGTGTGAGTTTAGACTCTCATAGTTTGGCGCCGTCTGTGGGGAAATAGAAATTTCTTACACTTAAAAACCACCAACTAGCGGATCTGAGGATATGGCCACCGACGGAGAAAAGAACAAATCATCTAGTGGCAATCAACGCTGCAGCAGCCGCAGCCGCATCACAAGACACTATGACGGATAAAGCGGCAACATACGCAGCTGCAACTAATGCAACGAAAACCGACGTAGCGCTATCCGATTTTAAGGAGACGACAGCCGTAATGATGCATAAACTCAGTATCGGGCAAAGGCGAATATCACGCTCACCGAGCAAGTGAAGAGGCTCGGTACAAGAACCTGGAGCACTCATGCAGTGAAGTTCATACCATCAAAGCGACCACAACTTGCAAACAAGCGAACATCTCCTTCGGATAGGTCTACCACCACCGATCCAACGAAGAAGGATCACGATAACTATCGACGTCGACAGAGAAGACTCCATGAACGCAACCTCAAACAAAAATAATCGTAACAAGGATACCAAACATCGGATCGGAATTCGCCGAAACCGGAAAGAATATTTTTTGGTATGCTAAGATCATCTTCGTCGTAAATCGTTTTACGATCTCTCCGATTATCAAGATAAGTACCTGAAATCTAATTTTCCTTCTCATCATCAGTTGCTTTACAAATTATGCCGATCTATTCAACTTCTTTGTGACTTATCGATTTTAGCCTTGTTACAAGTTTTCCGCTTCCAGTGCTTTACGATTGTAGGATTTACTAATGTCTCTAACTTCCGTAGAAATTATTATGATGAGCTCTTGATCGAAATCGTAAATATCTTGTCAAATCTTTCTGTGTGTTCAACGTACAATCTATTTCTCTTTGATTTCGTTTTACATGTTGAGCATCTTGGTTAGAGACTTTGCGGTTATACGTTATGATAAGATTCTAACCGATTTTCATTATCGAACGAGTGTCCGAACTTCGCTTCGTTTGCAGATCTATCTGCGACGCCAAGGAGCCAAACAGCCGACGATCGTACCGGAATTGAACGGCTTGAAAAATCTGTTTTAATACGTTACCGCAGCCGAGTCGAACTATCTCTAACCAATCATCATCGATGCCCCGTCGTCACACCATCATGAGTTCCGAGCCATCTTGCTCCTTGACCATATATATTCGAGCACATAAGACTGCTCGGAAATTCCGAGCAAACCAGCTCGGAAATCCGAGCTCAACCACCTCGGAAATCCGAGCTGAACCAACTCAGAATATTCGAGCAAACCAGAGCACACAAACTCTTGCAGTATGCTCGCCAACTCGCAAAGCGTGCTCGCCAACACGCAAAGTGTGCTCGCCAACTCGCAAAGCATGCTAGGCAACTCGCAATCACGCTCGGCAACTCGCAAAGCATACTCGGCAACTCGCAAGCGTGCTCGGAAACTCGCAAGCGTGCTCGAAAACTCGCAAGCATGCTCGGCAACTCGCAAAGCATGCTCGGCAACAACTCGCAAAGCATGCTCGTGAACTCGCAAAGCATGCTCGGCAACTCGCAAGCATGCTCAGCAACTCGCAAAGCATGCTCGGCAACTCACAAAGCATGCTCGGCAACTCGCAAAGAATACTAGGCAACTCGCAAAGCATGCTCGGCAACTCGCAAGCGTGCTCGGCAACTCGCAAGCGTGCTCGGCAACTCGCAAAGCATGCTCGGCAACTCGCAAGCGTGCTCGGCAACTCGCAAAGCATGCTCGGCAACTCGTAAAGCATGCTCGGCAACTCGCAAGCGTGCTCTGCAACTCGCAAGCATGCACAACAACTCGCAAGCGTGCTCGGCAACTAGCAAGCATCCTCGACAACTCGCAAAGCATGCTCGGCAACTCGCATATTTTTTGAAAATCCTAGCTGATTCAGCTCGGAAATCCGAGCTGAACCAACTCAAATCCGAGCTGAACCATCTCGGAAATCCGAGCTAAACCAGCTCGGGTTTCCGAGCTAAGGAAAAAAAAAACAGAAACGTGAGCTTTCAGCTCGGAAAAAAAAGAAAAAAAAAAGGGAATCAGCTCGGAGCAAAGAAACCAGCTCGGAAGAAAGAAAAAAAAAATTAAGAGAGGGAAGGGGCGAGAAAAGCAGCTCGGAATACGAGCTAAACGTGATCTCGTGTAGAAATATATTTATATATGTATATATGTATATATATGAAAAAAAAGAGAGAGCAAAGGAGAAATCACATCCGAACTTCCCATATACTCAGGAACAAGTCTTTTGACCATCATCTCGACGATCATTCCTAGCTCGACAAAATTACTTTCCGCGACCGTCTCACCACTCGCACAGAACCTGCTCGCATGCATCATCCCCATGTAAAAGGCTCCTCAGCAATAACCTAGTCCTATGGAAATGTTTCCTGAACGCGGCTGAACGAAGGACATGCAAACTAGGAGTAAACCGAGAAGGAACGTGCATAGTTAGTTACCCAAGTAGTTTACCATGGAGCATACGAACTTGCCAACATGGACGATGACAAGATTCCAAGAAGTTGGAATGCAACACATTTCGAAGAAGTACTATCACTAAGACGATATTTCTAAACATCTCAAGAAACAACTTGAACTACGGGATGGCTTGATCCCCGAAAGGGGTACGTAGGCAGCCGATATCTTAATCAGTTCAGCTGTCCCTGCTTTTATTGTAAAAAAAGGGGGTAGTGGATCCATATATATATATATATATATATATATATATATATATATATAAACTCTCGCATCAGAATTCGAAAAATTTTAAAACAATTTTCGAACTCGAAAGCTTTTCGGACAAATTCGCTCGGAACATTCAAACAAATCAGCTAAGAACTTTTTAGCAAGTCAGCTAGGAAATTCCGAGCTGTCTGAGCAAGTAAGCTAGGAACTTCCAAAGTTAGCTAGGGAAGTCCGATCTGTTCAAACAAAGTGAGCTAGGAACTTCCGAGGAAGTGAGCTAGGAACTTCCAAGCAAGTCAACTAGGAACTTCCGAGCAAGTCAGCTAGGAAAGTCTGAGTTAGTCAAACAAGTCAGCTCGACACTTCCAAGCAAATCAGCTAGGAAAGTCTGAGCTAATCAAACCAGTAAACTCGGAGCTTCCGAGTAAATCAGCTAAGAAAGTCCGAACTTCAGAGCAAACCAGTTAGGAAATTTCGAGCTGACCTCTCCTCTCGGAAATTCCGAGCTGACCTCTCTTCTCGGAAATTCCGAGCTGACCTCTCTTCTCGTAAATTATGAGCTGACCTCTCTGCTCGGAAATTCCGAGCTGGCCTCTCTTCTCAGAAATTACGAGCTGGCCTCTCTTCTCGGAAATTTCGAGCTGACCTCTCCTCTCAGAAATTCCGAGCTGACCTCTCTTCTCGGAAATTATGTGCTGACCTCTCTGCTTGGAAATTCCGAGCTGGCCTCTCTTCTCGGAAATTTTGAGCTGGCCTCACTTCTTGGAAATTTTGAGTTGACCTCGCTTCTCAGAAATTCTGAGCTGACCTCTCTGCTCGGAAAGTCTGAGCTGGCCTCTCTTCTCGGAAATTCCGAACTTGCCTCTCTTCTCGGAAATTCCGAGCTGGCCTCTCTTCTCGGAAATTCCGAGCTGACCTCTCTTCTCGGAAATTCTAAGCTAACCACTCTTCTCGGAAATTCTGAACTAACCAGCTAGGAAATTCTGAACTGACCACTCTTCTCGGAAATTCCGAGCAAGACGCTCCCCTCAACCAAAGACAAAACTTTTCCAACCGATTTTGAGGCATATTCGGACTACTCTCAAGGCACTCGGCTCATACAGACAATTCACTCAAACAACTTGGGAAAACAAATCATAACTAGAAGCACGGCGCGTCCGCAAAAGTTTAGCTCCCCAACCATTCTCATGAAGACATCCGGTAACAAAAACAAACTCCCTTTTCTCACTTCCATTATAATTTATTTCTCTTAGATCGAAATTAGGATATGAACATTTTAACTTAGAATCCGCCTACTATTACATCGAATGCATAGTCGTTAGGAATAGCTTATCTTGTCCGTTGACGGCCGCAGCGGACAAACGCATACATCCTTTACGGATATAAGCCAACACATCCAATATGGATTGAGGCTCTATTACATCCAACAACGGATAAAAGAACGCTATATATGTTTATTATCGGCAAAGGGAACATAAGCCGAGAGGTCGACGTAAGATCCCAAAAACGGGTTGTTGATAGGTCTTCAAATCCGCCGCACCAGTACTGGAGACGATAATAAACCCCAAAAAATCCAGTATAACGCTACTCGGCACACTGGTGAAATGACGTTTTAACCAAGTGTATCTTGGTTCGGTATCTTTGAAAGGTAGTCCTGCGGATACCTGCTTATTTTTAGTGAACGGAAGACGCAAGGCGAGAGTTTCGCGGAAAACCGGGATCGAAAATCTAAACCCAGTAAAATGAACACACTGGTCTCGACAACGTCATTATTGAGTACACGACCGACTTGGGAATGTAAGACGGCAGACCCCCGCAATAGTACTAAAGTCAACCATAAAAATCCTCGAAACCTAGCAAGACGCTTCTGAGCACGCTGGTCTAATCATTATAAGTCCATAAGAGAAAAACGATTTGTTATTTCTCGGACTCGAAACCCAGTAAACGCTTCCGAGCACACTGGTCTGATCATTATAAGTCCACAAGAGAAAAACGTTTTGTTCCTCGGACTCGAAACCCAGTAAAAAGCTTCCGAACACACTGGTCTAAATCATTATAGGTCCGCAAGAGAAGTACATTTTGTTATTTATCGGACTCGATGTCAAAACCTAGTAAGACGCTTCCGAGCACACTGGTCAAAACATTACAAGTCCGCAAAAGGAGTACGTCTCGCTACTCCCGAAATCAATTTCGAAACCCAGTAAGACACTTCCGAGTACACTGGTCTAATCATTACATGTCCACGGAAGGAATACGTCTTACTATTCCTCGGACTCAATTTTGAAACCCAGTAAGACACTTCCGAGCACACTGGTCTAATCATTACATGTCCACGAAAGGAATACGTCTTACTATTCCTCGGACTCAATTTCGAAACCCCAGTAAGACGCTTCCGAGCACACTGGTCTAATCATTACATGTCCACAGAAGGAATACGTCTTACTATTCCTCGGACTCAATTTCAAAACCCAGTAAGACGCTTCCGATCACACTGGTCTCAATCATCTAAGGATCGTAAGTAGAGTATATCTCGCTGACCTTCAAACTAAACTCAAAACCCAGTTAGGCACTTTCAAAGCATGCTGGTCTTAGTCATCACAAAGGCGAGTATATCTCGCCAACGTTCAAGCTCAAAACTTGATCCGAAATACGGCGGAATGCTTCTACGCGCACTAGAGTTAAACGCTATCCTATAAACCTCAAGACTCGGACTACGCATCTGAGTGCAATGCTCCTAAAAGCACCAAGGGTCAAATGCTAAATCACACTTTCCTTCGAGAACTATACGAATCTGTCCGGGAAAGCCTTCAAGCTATACGGAACTAACTGGTACAGTCAATACGGAGCCGATGAACGAGATTTTCTCCCAATAAATTTTGCTCGAATTTTTGCATTAACCGACCTAACGTCAACACGATAGTCGGGCTACTCGGACATACAAATCGTCCTAGCAGGCTCGACAAACTAACCTGAAACAAATCTTACTCACAACTCTGAGTAGACTTACTCAGAAAATCCGAGCAGATTTGCTCAGAAAATCCAAGCAAGTTGCGCAGGAAATCCGAGCAGGTATTGTAGAGAAATTTCGAGAAGTCGTGCTCAGAAATCCGAGCAGATTTACACGGAAAATTCCGAACCAAACGCGATTTCTCTCTCGGACTCATCGCATTCATATATACGAGCGGTTCACAATTCAACGCACCGTCTCCACTGCTTTGAATACGCAAGCGTAGACGAAAGACCAATAATGGATTTCCAAACATCCAACGACATGACAAGAGAACTACGGATGGCTAGATCCCTTTCTTAAGGGTACGTAGGCGGCCTTTCATAAGGTTCAGCTGTAAACAAAATTTTTTCGCTTGAAGTAAAGAAGCATCAAGGTTATACACCAGGAACAACCAATGGTTCCGAAGAAAATTTCAATAACATACATAATTGCTCAGAAGACTCTGCACAAAAAAATCAACTACGGCTGAAAGATCCAAAAGGGTCACCATATACACGCCAATGGATGTGGATCAACTTACTCGAGGGGCCGAAACAAATCCAACTCGAAAATACCAATTCAAAAAAAATTTCTAACTTGATGTACAAGACGAAGGCCCAAATGCGACAAATGATTCGGACAAATCCTTCGTCGCAAACGGAAGAGCAACAAAACCGAAAGGACCGAACCAAATCTTTCGGACAATTGCTTTCGCCTCGAATACAAAATAACCTAGCCATCATCGCACTCGAGCCTGACGAGCTGGAGAGCTAACTGTTGGGGTCAAAAACCCCTCGACGAAAACAATAGCCGAAAACAAGATTGGACAATCGGACACAGACAATTTTTCGTTTCGGATAAACAGAGTTCCGTATGAGTGACAAGTTATACGAAGTGTCGATAACTTCATACGAGTAACTTTATACGAAAAGAATCAACGGATAAACGAATGTCCGCATCGGACGTTCGAAGTCTCGTATGAATAACCAAGTTGTACGAAGTACCGACAATTTTAACTAAACAATTTATCGGAGAAATGGTTTCGGCAAAACAGATGACATCATAATTGGACAAACATAAGCTTCTGACAGGAACTACGGATCGACGGAACATCCAAACGAAGCAAAGAACGAGGTAAACCAGTTAGGAAAACCGAGCTGAACCAGCTCGGAATTCCGAGATAAACCATCTCGGAAAACCGAGCTGAACCAGCTCGGAATTCTGAGATAAACCACCTCGGAAAACCGAGCTGAACCAGCTCGGAATTCCGAGATAACCAATTCAAAAAACCGAGCTGAACCAGCTCGGAATTTCGAGATAAACCATCTCAGAAAACCGAGCTGAACCAGCTCGGAATTCCAAGATAAACCATCTCGAAAAACCGAGCTGAACCAGCTCAAAATTCCGAGATAAACCATCTCGGAAAACCGAGCTGAACCAGCTCGGAAAACCGAGCTAAACCATCTCGAAAAACCGAGCTGAACCAGCTCAGAATTCTGAGATAAACCACCTCGGAATTCCGAGATAAACCATCTCGGAATTCCGAGATAAACCATCTCGGAAAACCGAGATGAACTATCTCGGAAAACCGAGATGAACCAGCTCGGAATTCTGAGATAAACCATCTTGGAAAACCGAGATGAACCAGCTCGGAATTCTGAGATAAACCATCTCGGAAAACCGAGCTGAACCAGCTCGAAACTCCGAGATAAACCGTCTCGGAAAACCGAGCTGAACCAGCTCGGAATTCCGAGATAAACCGTCTCGGAAAACCGAGCTGAACCAGCTCGGAATTCCGAGATAAACCGTCTCGGAAAACCGAGCTGAACCAGCTCGGAATTCTGAGATAAACAATCTCGGAAAACCGAGCTGAACCAGCTCGAAATTCCGAGATATACCATCTCGGAAAACGAGCTGAACCAGCTCGGAATTCCGAGATAAACCGTCTCGGAAAACCTAGCTGAACCAGCTCGGAATTCCGAGATAAACCGTCTCAGAAACTGAGCTGAACAAGCTCGGAATTCCGAGATAAACCATCTCGGAAAACAAGCTGAACCAGCTCGAAATTCCAAGATAAACCATCTCGGAAAACCGAGTTGAACCAGCTCGGAATTCCGAGCTAATCCATCTCGCAAAACCGAGCTGAACCAGCTCAGAATTCCGAGATAAACCATCTCGAAAAACCGAGCTGAACCAGCTCGGAAAACCGAGCTGGACCAGCTCGGATTTCTGAGCTAAACCAACTCGGAATTCCGAGCTAAACCAGCTTGGATTTTCCGAGATGAACCAGTTTGGATTTTCTGAGATGAACCAGCTTGGATATAAACCCGTCGCCTCTCGATCTTGATCATGAGTTGCCCCTCCAGAATCCTGAGTTGAACCTTTGAGCCAAACCATCTCGGATTTCCGACCTAAATCGTTTCTGGTTTTCCGAGCTGAACTTTCCGAACGGATAACCAAACATTTGCCGATACGCATAACTTGTCGCAACCCATCTTCGTAAACATCAGCCCATACCTTCCTGAGCCGACGATTTGGGCCGATGGATCGAGACTGAGAGAAATGGGGACTTAGGCCCAAGCATACGACAAACTCTAAGCCAAATAAGTGAGTTGATACGTAAACGGACTCGGAACGTCCAAATCTCGGCCCATCCGACAAAAGAGTTGAGCCGCGGAAAGACGAATAAGTAAAGAAAGAGATTGGAGAAAGGAAAATCGGAGATAGAAATGTACATTTTAGCAAGAAAAGGAAAATGATAAGAACAGGAAGATTTCCGCAAATCCTACGGAAATATTCTCAAAAGCCGACGAACATAAGCTATAAAAGGAGGGAGAGACCAGACGAGAAAGGCAGAGCGAAAAACCCTAGACCTAGACTTAAAAACTTAGCAGTTTCTCTTAGCCGTTTTGAGAGTTCTTTTGTACTTTCTTTCCGATTCTTTTACTCTTTTTTACAATCTTTGTATTCTTTTCGACTTCTAATCAATAAAACGTCCTCTGGGTTTGCTAGTTTAGTGGTTGTTCCTTGAAAGTTTCTGTTCCCTAAAAGTTTTGCTATACAAGTTTTGACCGTGTGAGTTTCGACTCTCATAGTTTGGCGCTGTCTGTGGGGAAATAGAAAATTCTTACACTTAAAAACCACCAACTAACGGATCTGAGGATATGGCCACCGACGGAGAAAAGAACAAATCATCTAGTGGCAATCAACGCTGCAGCAGCCGCAGCCGCATCACACGACACTATGACGGATAAAGCGGCAACAGACGCAGCCGCAACTAATGCAACGACAACCGACGTAGCGCTATCCGATTTTAAGGAGACGACAGCCGTATTGATGCAAAAACTCAGTATCGGGCGAAGGCGAATACCACGCTCACCGAGCAAGTGGAGAGGCTCGGTACAAGAACCTGGAGCACTCATGCAGTGAAGTTCATACCATCAAAGCGACCACAACTTGCAAACAAGCGAACATCTCCTTCGGACAGATCTACCACCACCGATCCAACGAAGAAGGATCTCGACAACTATCGACGTCGACGGAGAAGACTGCATGAACGCAACCTCAAACAAAAATAATTTTAACAAGGATACCAAACATCGGATCGGAATTCGCCGAAACTGGAAAGAACATTTTTTGGTATGCTAAGATCATCTTCGTCGTAAATCGTTTTACGATCTCTCCGATTATCAAGATAAGTACCTGAAATTTAATTTTCCTTCTCATCATCAGTTGTTTTACAAACTATGCCGATCTATTCCACTTCTTTGTGACTTATCAAATCTTTCTGTGTGTTCAACGTACAATCTATTTCTCTTTGATTTCGTTATACATGTTGAGAATCTTTGTTAGAGACTTTGCGGTTATATGTTATGATAAGATTCTAACCGACTTTCATTATCGAACGAGTGTCCGAACTTCGCTTCGTTTGCAGATCTATCTGCGACGCCAAGGAGCCAAACAGCCGACGATCGTACCGGAATTGAACGGCTTGAAAAATCTGTTTTAATACGTTGCTGCAGCCGAGTCGAACTATCTCTAACCAATCTTCATCGATGCCCCGTCGTCACACCATCAGGAGTTCTGAGCCATATTGCTCCTTGACCATATATATCCGAGCACATAAGACTGCTCGGAAATTCCGAGCAAACCCTCGGAAATCCGAGCTCAACCACCTCAGAAATCCGAGCTGAACTACCTCGGAAATCCGAGCTGAACCAACTCAGAATATTCGAGCAAACCAGAGCACACAAACTCTTGCAGTATGCTCGCCAACTCGCAAAGCGTGCTCGCCAACTCGCAAAGCATGCTAGGCAACTCGCAATCACGCTCGGCAACTCGCAAAGCATGCTCGGCAACTCGCAAGCATGTTCGGCAACTCGCAAGCATGCTCGGCAACTCGCAAAACATGCTCGGAAACTCGCAAAGCATGCTCGGCAACTCGCAAAGCATGCTCGTGAACTCGCAAGCATGCTCGGCAACTCGCAAAGCCTGCTCGGCAACTCGCAAAGCGTGCTCGGCAACTCGCAAGCGTGCTCGGCAACTCGCAAGCGTGCTCGGCAACTCGCAAAGCGTGCTCGGCAACTCGCAAACGTGCTCGGCAACTCGCAAAGCGTGCTCGGAAACTCGCAAAGCATGCTCGGCAACTCGCAAGCGTGCTCGGCAACTCGCAATCATGCTCAGCAACTCGCAAGCGTGCTCAGCAACTCGCAAGCATGCTTAGAAACTAGCAAGCATCCTCGACAACTCACAAAGCATGCTCGGCAACTCGCATATTTTTGGAAAATCCGAGCTGATCCAGCTCGGAAATCTGAGCTGATCCAGCTCGGAAATCTGAGCTGAACCAACTCAAATCCGAGCTGAACCATCTCGGAAATCCGAGCTAAACCAGCTCGGGTTTCCGAGCTAAAAAAAAAAAGAAACGTGAGCTTTCAGCTCGGAAAAAAAGAGAGGGAAGGGGCAAGAAAAGCAGCTCGGAATACGAGCTAAACGTGATCTCGTGTAGAAATATATATATCCGAACTTCCCATATACTCGGGAACAAGTCTTCCGACCATCATCATCTCGACGATCATTCCTAACTCGACAAAGTTACTTTCCGCGACCGTCTCACCACTCACACAGAACCTGCTCGTATGCATCATTCCCATGTAAAAGGCTCCTCAGCAATAACCTAGTCCTATGGAAATGTTTCCTGAACGCGGCTGAACGAAGGACATGCAAACTAGGAGTAAACCGAGAAGGAACATGCATAGATAGTTAGCAAAGTAGTTTACCATGGAGCATACGAACTTGCCAACATGGACGATGACAAGATTCCAAGAAGTTGGAATGCAACACATTTCGAAGAAGTACTATCACTAAGACGATATTTCTAAACATCTCAAGAAACAACTCGAACTACGGGATGGCTTGATCCCCGAAAGGGGTACATAGGCAGCCAATATCTTGATCGTTTCAGCTGTCCCTCCTTTTATTGTAAAAAAAAGGGGGAGTGGATCCATATATATATATATATACTCTCGCATCAGAATTCAAAAAATTTTAAAACAATTTTCGAACTCGAAAGCTTTTCGGATAAAGTCGCTCGGAACATTCAAACAAATCAGCTAAGAACTTTTTAGCAAGTCAGCTAGGAAATTCCGAGCTGTCCAAGCAAGTAAGCTAGGAACTTCCAAAGTCAGCTAGGGAAGTCCGATCTGTTCAAACAAAGTGAGCTAGGAACTTCCGAGCAAGTGAGCTAGGAACTTCCAAGCAAGTCAGCTAGGAACTTCTGAGCAAGTCAGCTAGGAAAGTCTGAGTTAGTCAAACAAGTCAGCTCGACACTTCCAAGCAAATCAGCTAGGAAAGTCTGAGCTAATCAAACCAGTCAACTCGGAGCTTCTGAGTAAATCAGCTAAGAAAGTCCGAACTTCGGAGCAAACCAGTTAGAAAATTCTGAGCTGACCTCTCCTCTCGGAAATTCCGAGCTGACCTCTCTTCTCGGAAATTCCGAGCTGACCTCTCTTCTCGTAAATTCTGAGCTGACCTCTCTGCTCGGAAATTCCGAGCTGGCCTCTCTTCTCGGAAATTCCGAGCTGGCCTCTCTTCTCGGAAATTCTGTGCTGACCTCTCTACTCGGAAATTCCGAGCTGGCCTCTCTTCTCGGAAATTCCGAGCTGACCTCTCTCCAAGAAATTCTGAGCTGACCTCTCTGCTCGGAAATTCCGAGCTGGCCTCTCTTCTCGGAAATTCCGAACTGGCCTCTATTCTCGGAAATTCCGAGCTGGCCTCTCTTCTCGGAAATTCCGAGCTGGCCTCTCTTCTCGGAAATTCCGAGCTGACCTCTCTTCTCGGAAATTCTGAGCTAACCACTCTTCTCGGAAATTCTGAACTAACCAGCTAGGAAATTCTGAGCTGACCACTCTTCTCGGAAATTCCGAGCAAGACGCTCCCCTCAACCAAAGACAAAACTTTTCCAACCGATTTTGAGGCATATTCAGACTACTCTCAAGGCACTCGGCTCATACAGACAATTCACTCAAACAAGTTGGGAAAACAAATCATAACTAAAAGCACGGCGCGTCCGCAAAAGTTTAGCTCCCCAACCATTCTCATGAAGACATCCGGTAACAAAAACAAACTCCCTTTTCCCACTTTCATTATAATTTATTTCTCTTAGATCGAAATTAGGATATGAACATTGTAACTTAGAATCCGCCTACTATTACATCGAATGCATAGTCGTTAGGAATAGCTTATCTTGTCCGCTGACGGCCGCAGCGGACAAACGCATACATCCTTTACGGATATAAGCCAACACATCCAATATGGATTGAGGCTCTATTACATCCAACAACGGATAAAAGCACGCTATATATGTTTATTATCGGCAAAGGGAACATAAGCCGAGAGGTCGACGTAAGATCCCAAAAACGGGTTGTTGATAGGTCTTCAAATCCGCCGCACCAGTACTGGAGACGATAATAAACCCCAAAAAATCCAGTATAACGCTACTCGGCACACTGGTGAAATGACGTTTTAACCAAGTGTATCTTGGTTCGGTATCTTTGAAAGGTAGTCCTGCGGATACCGGCTTATTTTTAGTGAACGGAAGACGCAAGGCGAGAGTTTCACGGAAAACCGGGATCGAAAATCTAAACCCAGTAAAATGCAACACACTGGTCTCGACAACGTCATTATTGAGTACACGACCGACTTGGGAATGTAAGACGGCAGACCCCCACACTAGTACTAAAGTCAACCGTAAAAATCCTCGAAACCCAGCAAGACGCTTCCGAGCACGCTGGTCTAATCATTATAAGTCCATAAGAGAAAAACGATTTGTTATTTCTCGGACTCGAAACCCAGTAAACGCTTCCGAGCACACTGGTCTGATCATTATAAGTCCACAAGAGAAAAACGTTTTGTTTCTCGGACTCGAAACCCAGTAAAACGCTTCCGAGCACACTGGCCTAAACCATTATAGGTCCGCAAGAGAAGTACGTTTTGTTATTTCTCGGACTCGATGTCAAAACCCAGTAAGACGCTTCCGAGCACACGGGTCAAAACATTACAAGTCCGAAAAAGGAATACGTCTCGCTACTCCCGGAATCAATTTTGAAACCCAGTAAGAAACTTCCGAGCACAGTGGTCTAATCATTACATGTCCACGGAAGGAATACGTCTTACTATTCCTTGGACTCAATTTCGAAACCCAGTAAGACACTTCCGAGCACACTGGTCTAATCAGTACATGTCCACGGAAGGAATACGTCTTACTATTCCTCGGACTCAATTTTGAAACCCAGTAAGACGCTTCCGAGCACACTGGTCTAATCATTACATGTCCACGGAAGGAATACGTCTTACTATTCCTCGGACTCAATTTCAAAACCCAGTAAGACGCTTCCGAGCACACTGGTCTCAATAATCTCAGGATTGTAAGTAGAGTATATCTCGCTGACCTTCAAACTTAACTCAAAACCTAGTTAGGCACTTTCAAAGCATGCTGGTCTTAGTCATCACAAAGGCGAGTATATCTCGCCAACGTTCGAGCTCAAAACTTGATCCGAAATACGGCGGAACGCTTCTACGCGCACTAGAGTTAAACGATATCCTATAAACCTCAAGACTCGGACTACGCATCTGAGTGCAATGCTCCTAAAAGCACCAAGGGTCAAATGCTAAATCACACTTTCCTTCGAAAACTATACGAATCTGTCCGGGAAAGCCTTCAAGCTATACGGAACTAACTCGTACAGTCAATACGGAGCCGATGAACGAGATTTTCTCCCAATAAATTTTGCTCGAATTTTTGCATTAACCGACCTAACATCAACACGATAGTCGGGCTACTCGGACATACAAATCGTCCTAGCAGGCTCGACAAACTAACTTGAAACCAATCTTACTCACAACTCTGAGTAGACTTACTCGGAAAATCCAAGCAGATTTGCTCAGAAAATCCAAGCATGTTGCGCAGGAAATCCGAGCAGATATTGTAGAGAAATTTCGAGAAGTCATGCTCGGAAATCCAAGCAAATTTACTAGGAAAATTCCGAACCAAACGCGATTTCTCTCTCGGACTCAACGCACCGTCTCCACTGCTTTGAATACGCAAGCGTCGAAGAAAGACCAATAATGGATTTCCAAACATCCAACGACATGACAAGAGAACTACGGATGGCTTGATCCCTTTCTTAAGGGTACGTAGGCGGCCTTTCATAAGGTTCAGCTGTAACAAAAACTTTTCGCTTGAAGTAAAGAAGCATCAAGGTCATTGATAGGGGTCAGGTTTTAATCCTATATCTAACTGCAAGTGCACAGTTCAGTGGTTGTAGTATATAGGTATCGAATCCACAGGGACTCTGGTATTCAATAGCTCAAGAACAGGAAATTAAACTAGGAAGAAGGCAATGTGATTTAATAAAAGCTATGCGAGAAAGTAAACAGAAAGCAGAGATTGTTGGTTGTGAAAACAAGTTATTAAGAGCGCTAAGTCTAGGGCGTTCTCAGGAAATCAGACAAGCAGACAGTTCATTCAGCAAGGATCTAATTAAGCACAGTTCTAGAACTCAAAACACAGATATAGAATTAACCAAATTCCTTTGCGATAATTCTCTAAGTCTAAGTGCAGCAAACCAAATTTTCGTTTGCGAGAACTAACAGATTAAACTAGCATTAATTCCAAGTTTGATATGTTCACAATTATCCTAAACCAAACTTTCGTTTGCGAGAAGTTTAATTGCTCAACCTAATTAAGTCAGATTCCTAAACCACACTTCTGTGTCGTATTTAGCAACCTAAGATCTAAATTCTAATTGATCAGGTTAGAACTAGCTTTAAGCACAATTAGATTGAAGAACATATATAGTTATGAATCCTTAACTGAATTAAACAAGTCTAGCAAGTCATGAAATCCTATGTGAGAAACCCTAAACCTAACTAGGAATCTACTCAGACATAGATAATGAAAACATAATCATATGAAGAATAAATTGCATAAAAGATAAAGAATTAAAGGGGTTCGAAATCTTCTCCAAATACAGATGAAGTAAAGGTTCAGATCAGCCCCAAAAGCTCTAAAAATCCTCTGCTCTTAATTATGAAAGCGTAAGTAATTAAAACACCAAAAACTTAATTATATAGGTCTAATCTCGGTCAAGGGCTTCTTTGTAAATATCAAGAACTTATGGATCAGAGTGCAATATCTTGACTCTTCATAAACCGCCGAGTTTTGGGCCCATCTCGCTGGTGCAACGATCGGTGCTAGTGTGCAACGATCGACGCATTTCTCTGTTTCGGACAGTGAACTCTATCTCTCGGCCAAACACTCTAAAAATCTCCAAAAAGTGCCATAATCACCAAATATGCTCCAAACCTGATTATACCTGTAAAAGACTCTAAAAGAACACAAAAAGACACTAAAACACACTTATATCATGGTCTAAAACTAGTAAAAACCATGATATATAAACTCCCCCACACTTAGCCTTTGCTTGCCCTCAAGCAAAACATAGAACTAAAGCTTGGTGAAGAGGTTTGAAAACTCTTCAGAAACTCATTTCATCCTAGAAGCTACAATACTCAGATTCCCCTTAGTAAACCACAGAAAGAATCAATCACAGGATATCAAGACCAACATGTACTTCCCCCACACTTAGCAACTGTCCTAAGTAAACTCCACAATCACATTCAAGCATTCAAATTCTCCCTACTGACTTCTGCAAGTATTTAAGTGCGGTCTCACCTAAGGAGTATCGATCAAAGGGCACATGGATTCTTACCTTATCAGCTCTAGACCACCATACTATCTTTCTCTAGTCCCTTTCTTCTCTTTTCCCTTCTTTAACAACTGATTTTTCCCACATTGGGTATCATTTTATTTTTTTTATCAGTGTTCTTCCCGTTATGGGGTGTACTTTGGACACATTCCATGGATAGCACAGGAGATAATAGGGGTCTCTACCACTCATGTGACCACTTCGGAGTTACTAACCCATCCTCAGTTTATTGTCTTTTTTTTTTTTTTCTTACTTTATAGAAGGGGAGAAGGGAGTTAAATAGGATAGGTTGACAGGCTGTGTCAGAACTAACAAGGGAATCCGACACAAAGTATACCAAGCCCTTAGGTGAGAAATCTAAGTCAGTATTAAATTGAAGTCAGTAAAAGGATCCTCTGATACCTGAAGTGATGTGGGTGTTCCCAGTAGGTTGATCTGTGTCTGGGTTTTCTAATAGTCAGAGATAGATCCTGCAACTTCATCCCAATGGTTACTTAAGTTCCTGCAAGTCTTGTAAATCTTCTCAGAAAATCATAGTTTCTTACTTAAACAATTTTGACTCAATAAAACAAATTTTTTGGAAAAATGGACTGACTCTTAAGAAAACAGAAAGATAAACGTCAGTGGCACCTCCCCCACACTTAAGACACACTGTCCCCAGTAGTGTCAAGCGAAGGATCGGTAAAAAGAAATAAAAATTGTTAAAGTTCTGTTGAGTTCTGTCGGGTTTACCTCTGTCGCTCAGGCATCGATCGTTGCACTAAGTGCATCGACCGTTACTAGGCGATTTTCGTGTATGGTCGATCGTTGCTCAGGACCGCAACGATCGCTGCAATGCGATTCCGATCGTGTTGTGACGATCGACACAGAAGTGCGTCGATCGACGCACTGCGAATTTGTCCGAGACCTGCAATCATAAACTCACCAAAAACAAAAACAAACGTAAAATCCTAACAAAAACACCAAAAATTAAGTAGAAAAACACCAGTACCTAATGGTGGGTTGCCTCCCACCCAGCGCTTGTTTAAGGTCAATAGCTTGACCAGACGAACAAGATTTTCAGGCAGAGGGTGCATCATCCAGAGGCAGAATCTGACCTCTTGGAATCTCGGCCTTAGCCCAATAATGTTTTACCCTCTGTCCATTTACAGCGAACTCATTACCTTCCTTGCCGACTAGAACGACAGCTCCATATGGACGCACTTCTTTGATCGTGTAGGGACCGGGTCATCTTGATTTCAGCTTGCCTGGAAGCAAATGCAAACGAGAATTGTATAAAAGTACCTGATCATTAGGCTCAAACCGTCTAGAAACAATCTTTTTGTCATGATAAGCCTTAGTCCTCTCCTTGTACAGCTTTGAGTTCTCATAGGCAAAATGTCTAATCTCATCCAACTCATTAAGCTGTATCAATCTCTTTTCTGCAGCTGATTTAAGGTCAAAGTTCATTTGCTTTACAGCCCATGCTGCTTTGTGCTCAAGTTCCACTGGCAGATGACATGCTTTTCCATACAGCAGATGAAATGGAGTAGTCCCTAATGGCGTCTTAAATGCAGTCCTATAGGCCCATAAAGCATCATCAAGCTTAGCTGCCCAATCTTTTCTTGTCTTCCCAACTGTCTTCTCTAAGATCTCCTTGATCTGTCTGTTAGAAACCTCGACTTGTCCACTAGTCTGAGGGTGATAAGGAGTAGCAACTCGGTGATGAACTCCATGCTTTCTTAGGAGCTTCTCGAAGACCTTATTAATAAAGTGAGATCCTCCATCACTAATTACTATCCGAGGTACTCCAAATCTAGGGAATATGATGGACTTAAACAGCTTAATGACTACTGAAGAATCATTGGTTGGACTAGCTATTGCTTCTACCCACTTAGGCACATAATCTATAGCAACCAGGATGAATTTATTCCCATAAGATGAGGGAAAAGGACCCATAAAGTCTATGCCCCAGCAATCAAAAACCTCAACCTCAAGAATGAAATTCTGAGGCATCTCATGCTTCCTACTGATTTTCCCTCTCCTCTGACAGGCATCACAATGAGAAATGAAGGAGTGAGTATCTGCAAACATTGTAGGCTACCAGAAACCTGCTTGCAAAACCTTAGACACAGTCTTAAAAGTAGCAAAATGTCCTGCATAATCTGATCCATGGCAATGGAATAGGATATCTGGAACCTCTGATTCAGCAACACATCTTCTGTAAAGGCCATCTGAACAGTGCTTATAGAGGTAAGGTTCATCCCAATAGTATCGCCTGAGCTCTCCGAAGAACCTCTTCTTCTCATACCCTTTCAGATCATCTGGTTCAGTCTCTGCAGCCAGGTAGTTGGCTATATCTGCATACCATGGTCGATCAGTTGTTGTGACAACATCAATCTCAAACTCGTAGCCTCCAATCTGAATAGTAAAAG
Source organism: Orychophragmus violaceus (assembly GCA_030180135.1). NCBI lineage: Eukaryota > Viridiplantae > Streptophyta > Magnoliopsida > Brassicales > Brassicaceae > Orychophragmus > Orychophragmus violaceus. The sequence continues at coordinate 73,664,605 of CM058240.1, forward strand.
TCTATGGTTCTGTATCCGCACTGCAACGATCGTCTCAAAGGAGCGCATCGATCGTTGCTGTCCCGATAGGTGCATCGATCGACGCCGAGATGGCATCGATCGACGAAATGCGATTAATCCGACAGTTTTGCAGGTTTCTGTCCAAATCTGTGTGAAACATTGTCCCAACCATATTGACGTTCTCTTCAGGCAAATAGTCATTAATTGGCACGTCTTCCTCAACCAGCATTTTGAAAGATGGTCAGCAACTCCATTTTCAACCCCTTTCTTATCCCTCACTTCAATGTCAAACTCCTGAAGCAACAGAATCCATCTCAACAATCTTGGCTTAGCATCTTTCTTCTGCATCAGATATTTCAGGGCTGAATGATCAGTGTGTACAATCACCTTTGAGCCAACAAGATAAGGGCAGAATTTCTCAAATGCAAAGACAACTGCCAACAACTCCTTCTCCGTAGTGGCATAGTTCCTTTGTGCATCATCCAGTGTCCTACTGGCATAATAGATAGCATGAAGCTTTCTATCCTTCTTCTGCCCAAGAAAAGCTCCTACAGCATAATCACTTGCCTCGCACATAACCTCAAAAGGCAGATCCCAATCCGGTAGCTGAACTATGGGAGCACTCACTAATGCCTGCTTGATCTGTTCAAATGCAGTTTGACAATCTGCAGTGAACTCAAATTTGGTATCCTTACATAGCAAAGCAGTTAGTGGCCTAGCGATCTTGCTGAAATCTTTGATGAACCGTCTATAGAAGCCAGCATGTCCAAGAAAGCTTCTAATAGACTTAACAGAATCAGGCGCCTGAAGGTTGGTCATTACCTCAATCTTAGCGCGGTCCACCTCTATTCCTGCTTCAGACACTTTATGTCCAAGTACAATGCCATCTCTGACCATGAAATGACACTTCTCCAAATTAAGAACTAAGTGCTTTTCTTCACATCTTGTCAGAACCTTACACAGATTATCTAAGCATTCATTATAGGATGATCCATATACTGAGAAATCATCCATGAATACCTCCATAAAGTCCTCAATCATGTCTGTAAATATGGACATCATGCATCTCTGGAAAGTGGCTGGTGCATTGCAGAGTCCAAAAGGCATCCTACGGTAAGCAAATGTGCCATATGGACAAGTGAAAGTGGTCTTTCCCTGATCCTCTGGATGGATGGGAATCTGAAAGAAACCCGAGTATCCATCGAGGAAGCAATAGTAAGGATGATTGGCTAACCTCTCAAGCATCTGATCAATAAAAGGCAAGGGAAAATGATCCTTCCTGGTAGCAGCATTCAGCTTCCTGTAATCTATACACATCCTGTGTCCTGTCACAGTCATAGTAGGTATCAGCTCGTTCTTCTCATTCTTCACAACTGTAACTCCACCCTTCTTAGGTACTACATGGACTGGACTCACCCAATCACTATCAGAGATAGGATAGATAATCCCATCATCAAGGAGTTTCATAATCTCCTTTTTAACCACTTCCTGCAGATTAGGATTAAGTCTTCTCTGATGCTTGATAGATGTCTTGGATTCATCCTCAAGATGTATCCGATGCATGCACAGCTCCGGTGAGATACCTGAGATATCAGCAAGAGAATAGCCAAGAGCCTTGCGATGCTTGCGCAGCTTGCTTAGCAGTAAAGTGAGCTCTGCGTTGTTTAGACTAGCATTAACAATCACTGGATAAGTTGAATTGGGTCCAAGAAATGCGTACCTTAGCCCGGATGGAAGTTGTTTCAGTTCTATTTTCGGAGCTTTTTCCTCTGCCCAGTCTCTGTCGACTTGCAACGATCGATGCTTAGGTAGTGTCGATCGTTGCAAGGTCGCGTCAGACACTTCTACCTGCATTGCAACCTCAACAGAATCCATCATCCTTGTATAGCACATTGCTGGTTCGTCCTGTAGGTACTCCAACTCCAATATAGAGCCCAGTAAAGCCCTTTCTAGTGGGTCTTCAGCATGTGATTGGTAAAAGTACTCGGCAGGCAAATCACCCAATGTGTCCACATAGAAGGTCTGCCCGTCGATGGTTGGTCTCTTTACCAGATTGTTCATATCAAAACTCATCTTTAGATTCCCCACATTCAGAACTATTTTACCTCCCTGACAGTCAATCATTGCACCAGCTGTAGCTAAGAAAGACCTGCCCAGAATCAATGGGTCTTTTGGCTCTTGCCCATACTGTAGGACCACAAAATCAGTAGGTATCACACATTTGCCAACCATTATTGGCACATCCTCTAATACTCCTTCGGGAATCCTGATTGATCTATCTGCCAGAACCAGTGATATCCTAGTGGGTATAAAGTCTGTCATCCCGAGCCTTTTAGCAACTGAGAGGGGCATAAGATTCACACTGGAACCAAGATCACATAGAGACCTTTCGAACCTCTCTTTGTAGATAGCACAATCTAACACGAAGCTTCCTGGATCCTTTAACTTCTCGGGAATCCTGCCTTGAACCACTGCACTGCACACGTCATTGAGCATCATTATACTTTCCTCATCAGACCATTTCCCAGCAATCATATCCTTAAGGCATCTTTTCATCATAGGAGAAGTTTCCATGGAGTCCAACAAAGGTACTTCAACTTTCACCTTTTTTATGAACTCCTTCCACTTTGCATATTGCCTATCATTCTTAGCCTTTCTTGGATTCTTGGGATAAGGTACCTTAGGCTTGTATACCCTTTCGGTCGGCTGTTTCGGTTTCTCTGGTTTCGAACTCTCTGTAGTCACCTTGTGTCCATCGTTACTCCTATCGCATCGATCGATGCTAGGCGACTGTGTTACGAATTCCGGTTCCCTGATTTCACTCTGCATCGATCGTTGCTTAGATGCATCGATCGACGTATTGCGAATATCGCGGATCTAATCTTCCAGCTCTTCAATTTCCTCGAGTTCTTCAACACTTAACTGCTTTTTCTGGCCAGATGACAGCTCCTTACCACTTCTTAACGTCACTGCATTGCATTGGTACTTGGGATTGACATCAGTCCGTCCTGGGAGATATCCATCTTCCCTTTGAGCATATCCAGCAGTTCTTGTAACTCTAGCATCAAGCTCCTTCATGTGTGTGCTCAGATATTCAAACTTCCCGTTCAGATCCCTGTAGATTGTTTCCATCTTCTCGTTGACATCTGCTGCATTCTTAGTCTGACTCTCCATCATTTGTTTCAGCATCGTCTCCACTCTACTCTCAGATCCATTGGTTCTCTGAGTACCTTGTCCAAAGGTCTTTTGAAAACAACTTTTTTGTCCTCCATTGAAGAATCTGTTTCCCTGTTGATTACCAAATCTATTACCTTGGAATCCAGAACCTCCTATGTAATTCACATCTTCCTCCTGAGTGTCCTCCTCAGTTTGAATTACCTCTACATCTTGGGCAAAGTGGACAGCTTTCTTACCTGCTAGGAGGTTGCAAACTGTGTCCAGCCTAGATCTAATATCAGCTATGTCAGAATTCTCTACATTTCCACCAGAATTCTTCCTCCTCTCATCCATAGTCTTGCAACTGTTGCTGCCTATTAGATTCTCAATCAACTGCTTAGCCTGTGTAGGAGTCCTGGTGTTGAAGTTAGCATTACTGGAGTTGTCCAGTGCAGACTGATATGGAAGATCTATGTCTCTGAAGAAGATACCAATCAACTGAACCTCAGTGAATCCATGGTGTGGGCAGTCACGCTGATACTGCTTAAATCTCATCCAGGCAGTCTTTAAAGGCTCCACAGCTCCTTGGGAAAAGGTGAGTATGTCCTGTCTGGACTGGTCTGAGCACGCAGGAACTCACTCTTCAGGGCTGCCCAAGTAGTATACTGAGCAGGTGCCAGCTGCTTTAGCCATGCACTAGCGTCTCCAGCAAGACTGTGCGGAAAGAGCTTAAGGAACAGATAGTCCGGGCAGACTCCATCATACTTCATGCCAGTGACTATGTCCTCAAACGAATCAATGTGATCCATAGGCTGCTCCGTTGGGTAACCATGAAATGCATTCTGTCTCATCAGCGAGTAGTAGATGGTTTTGATCTCAAAATCATTTCTTTCAAAAGCAGGAAGCACTAAAGCTGACCGGTTTGCATGAAACTCATCCGGTCTGTTGTAGTCAGCTAAAGTCCTCTCACGTACAACCATCTCTCTACCTTGGGCCCGTCCTTGACCCTGGTTCTGCTCCTGTTGCTGTTGCTCAGGAGGATCAAGGATGACATTCCCTTCAGCATCAACCCTTTGAAAAGCAGCATTGTATGGGTTATTATCTCGGTCCCTCAGAGTACCTTGAGCATCGCGTTCTAGAATCAAACGTTCTCGCACCATCCTGTCTCTTCTTTCTCTTCTGTTGGTTCTCTCTAGACGTCCAAGTTCTTCAAGTCCGAGATTAACTAAGCTCGAGTTCGGATTACTTCTAGTTTTCTGCGTCTGCATAAACTGTCTGTAATCGTCCAGCAACGATCGATGCTATCAGTGCAACGATCGGTTCAATCTCAGAATCACCTAGTGACGATCGGTGCAAGGGTGCAACGATCGACGCAGTGCGAAATTGGTACCTGCGACAGAGAGAAAAACAGACAAAAATCAGTAACTAAAAAAAACAAAAACAAAAACGAAAAGAAAACGAAAAATCCTAGTAAAACCCTAGGTTCTAAGCTATCAAAGACTCTAAGAGTCCCCGGCAACGGCGCCAAAAACTTGATAGGGGTCAGGTTTTAATCCTATATCTAACTGCAAGTGCACAGTTCAGTGGTTGTAGTATATAGGTATCGAATCCACAGGGACTCTGGTATTCAATAGCTCAAGAACAGGAAATTAAACTAGGAAGAAGGCAATGTGATTTAATAAAATCTATGCGAGAAAGTAAACATAAAGCAGAGATTGTTGGTTGTGAAAACAAGTTATTAAGAGCGCTAAGTCTAGGGCGTTCTCAGGAAATCAGACAAGCAGACAGTTCATTCAGCAAGGATCTAATTAAGCACAGTTCTAGAACTCAAAACACAGATATAGAATTAACCAAATTCCTTTGCGATAATTCTCTAAGTCTAAGTGCAGCAAACCAAACTTTCGTTTGCGAGAACTAACAGATTAAACTAGCATTAATTCCAAGTTTGATATGTTCACAATTATCCTAAACCAAACTTTCGTTTGCGAGAAGTTTAATTGCTCAACCTAATTAGTTCAGATTCCTAAACCACACTTCCGTGTCGTATTTAGCAACCTAAGATCTAAATTCTAATTGATCAGGTTAGAACTAGCTTTAAGCACAATTAGATTGAAGAACAGATATAGTTATGAATCCTTAACTGAATTAAACAAGTCTAGCAAGTCATGAAATCCTATGTGAGAAACCCTAAACCTAACTAGGAATCTACTCAGACATAGATAATGAAAACATAATCATATGAAGAATAAATTGCATAAAAGATAAAGAATTAAAGGGGTTCGAAATCTTCTCCAAATACAGATGAAGTAAAGGTTCAGATCAGCCCCAAAAGCTCTAAAAATCCTCTGCTCTTAATTATGAAAGCGTAAGTAATTAAAACACCAAAAACTTAATTATATAGGTCTAATCTCGGCCAAGGTCTTCTTTGTAAATATCAGGAACTTCTGGATCAGAGTGCAATATCTTGACTCTTCATAAACCGCCGAGTTTTGGGCCCATCTCGCTGGTGCAACGATCGGTGCTAGTGTGCAACGATCGACGCATTTCTCTCTTTCGGACAGTGAACTCTATCTCTCGGCCAAACACTCCAAAAATCTCCAAAAAGTGCCATAATCACCAAATATGCTCCAAACCTGATTATACCTGTAAAAGACTCTAAAAGAACACAAAAGACACTAAAACACACTTATATCATGGTCTAAAACTAGTAAAAACCATGATATATCAGTCATACACCAGGAACGACCAATGGTTCCGAAGAAAATTTCAATAACATACATAATTGCTCAGAAGACTCTGCACAAAAAAATCAACTACGGCTGAAAGATCCAAAAGGGTCACCATATACACGCCAATGGATGTGGATAAACTTACTCAAAGGGCCGGAACAAATCCAACTCGAAAATACAATTTCAAAAAAAAATTCTAACTTGATGTACAAGACGAAGGCCGAAATGCGACAAACGATTAGGACAAATCCTTCGTCGCAAACGGAAGAGCAATAAAACAGAAAGGACCGAACCAAGTCTTTCGGACAATTGCTTTCGCCTCGAATACAAAATAACCTCGCCATCATCGCACTTGAGTCTGACGAGCTGGGGGCTAACTGTTGGGGTCAAAAACCCCTCGACGAAAACAATAGCCGAAAACAAGATCGGACAATCGGACACAGACAATTGTCCGTTTCGGATAAACAGAGTTCCGTATGAGTGACAAGTTATACGAAGTGTCGATAACTTCATACGAGTAACTTTATACGAAAAGAATCAACGGATAAACGAACGTCCGCATCGGACGTTCGAAGTCTCGTATGAATAACCAAGTTATACGAAGTACCGAAAATTTTAACTAAACAATTTATCGGAGAAATGGTTTCGGCAAAACAGACGACATCATAATTGGACAAACATAATCTTCCGACAGAAACTATGGATCGATGGAACATCCAAACGAAGCAAAGAACGAGCTAAACCAGTTCGGAAAACCGAGCTGAACCAACTCGGAATTCCGAGATAAACCATCTCGGAAAACTGAGCTGAACCAGCTCGGAATTCCGAGATAAACCACCTCGGAAAACCGAGCTGAACCAGCTCGGAATTCCGAGATAAACAATCTTGGAAAACTAAGCTGAACCAGCTCGGAATTCTGAGATAAACCATCTCGGAAAACTGAGCTGAACCAGCTCGGAATTCTGAGATAAACCATCTCGGAAAACTGAGCTGAACCAGCTTGGAATTCTGAGATAAACCATCTAAAAAAACCGAGCTGGACCACCTCGGAATTTCGAGATAAACCATCTCGGAAAACCGAGCTGAACCAGCTCGAAATTTCGAGATAAACCATCTCGGAAAACCGAGCTGAACCAGCTCGGAATTCCGAGATAAACCATCTCGGAAAACGAGCTGAACCAGCTCGGAATTCCGAGATGAACCAGCTCAGAATTCCGAGATAAACAATCTCGGAAAACCGAGCTGAACCAGCTTGGATTTCCGAGATAAACCATCTCGTAAAACCAAGCTGAACCAGCTCGGAATTCCGAGCTAAACCATTTCAGAAAACTGAGCTGAACCAGCTCAAAATTCCGAGCTAAACCATCTCGGAAAACCGAGCTGGACCAGCTCGGATTTCTGAGCTAAACCAACTCGGAATTCCGAGATGAACCAGCTCGGATTTTCCGAGATGAACCAGTTTGGATTTTCCGAGATGAACCAGCTAAGATCTAAACACGTCGCCTCTCGATCTTGATCATGAGTTGCCCCTCCAGAATCCTAAGTTGAACCTTTGAGCCAAGCCATCTCGGATTTTCGACCTAAACCGTTTCTGGTTTTCCGAGCTGAACTTTCCGAACGGATAACCAGACATTTGCCGATACGCATAACTTGTCGCAACCCATCTTCGGAAACATCAGCCCATACCTTCCTGACCCGACGATTTGGGCCGATGGATCGAGACTAAGAGAAATGGGGACTTAGGCCCAAGCATACGACAAACTCTAAGCCAAATAAGTGAGTTGATACGTAAACGGATTCGGAACGTCCAAATCTCGGCCCATCCGGGAAAAGAGTTGAGCCGCGGAAAGATGAATAAGTAAAGAAAGAGATTGGAGAAAGGAAAATCGGAGATAGAAATGTACATTTTAGCAAGAAAAGGAAAAAGATAAGAACATGAAGATTTCCGCAAATCCTACGGAAATATTCTCAAAAGCCGACGAACAGAAGCTATAAAAGGAGGGAGAGACCAGACGAGAAAGGCAGAGCGAAAAACCCTAGACCTAGACTTAAGAACTTAGCAGTTTCTCTTAGCCGTTTTGAGAGTTCTTTTGTACATTCTTTCCAATTCCTTTACTCTTTTTTACGATCTTTGTATTCTTTTCGACTTTTAATCAATAAAACGTCCTCCGGGTTTGCTAGTTTAGTGGTTATTCCTTGAAAGTTTCTGTTCCCTAAAAGTTTTGCTCTACAAGTTTTGACCGTGTGAGTTTCGACTCTCACACCCAACTCGTTACAAGCCAATTCCATGAAGAGTACGAACCTAAGGATAACATAATGGAAGCCTACTTGAAAGTTCTACGCGGACTAACAAGTCAGCTCGATTCCTTCGAGCTAACCAAAATTCCGCGAGGTGCAAACCCCTCTGCAGACGCTCTAAAAATGACCTATGACCTCTTGGTCAATAGAATAATTCCTTTCGAAGGAATAGAAAATCCTAGTATCAACATAGCGCTAAAATCACTAACTGTGAGTAACATAAGACCCAATGACTATTTAGAAGCCGATGAATCGAACCCCTACCGGGAACAACTGACAAACCTCCTATAGATGATGAGTTTGTTCCCCCTTTTGCAAGGACCCCCCGTTGAGAAGGAACCACTGGACACCCTCTCGGCATATTAGCTCGAGATCAGACCTGATTAGAGGATACCCATCATCGAGTATATCCAGAACGGGAATGTACCCCCCCAAAAATGGGAAGCTCGCAAGATCAAATCCAAGAGCACAAAATACTGTTTAATACAAAACAGATTATACAAACGCAGTCTCTCTGAGCCATTCCTAGTGTGCACTCCCGAAAGAGAGACCAAAAATTTACTTAAAGAAGTACACCAACGCTCCTGCGGAAGCCATTCCAAAGAATGAGCACTAGCTGTACGAATCAAAAGACAAGACTATTTCTGGCCTACTATGGTCACGGATTGTGAGACCTACTTTGCACAGTGCGACAAATGCCAACGGAATGCACCTATAGTCCATCAATTAGCTGAAAACTATTGTAAATATCATCTCCCTATCCATTCATGAGTGGTCTATGGACGTTGTTGGACCCTTCGTATTGGATGGAAAGCAATGACATTGTTATCTTCTAACCTCACATATTATTTCACCAAATGGATAGAGGCAGAATCGTATCAGAAAATAACCAAACGCCAGACGCAAAACTTCATTTGGAAAAACATCGTATGTCGCCACGTCCTCCCCTACGAGATCGTAACAGAAAACGAAACCAATCTCATCTCCAAAAGATTTAGATATTTCTTAGAAACATATAAAATACGCTTGATCACATCAACCCCATGGTACCCTCAAGTAAACTGTCAGACCGAAGAATCAAATAAGTAGGTTCTTGAAAACCTCAAGAAAAGACTTGGTGCTAAGAAACATAGATGGAGTGAAGAGCTCCCCAGAGTAATCTGGAATGCCACACTACACCTCACAAATCTACCAACGAGACTATTGGGGTCGAAATCCCCCTCGACGAAATCAATAGTCGAAAATGGTCCAAGTGATTTGACATAACTATGTTTCGTATGAATAAAGTTTCGAATAAAAGATGTTTAGAATAAATTACATTTCATATAAAACGTCTGAAACACTTAGCCAAAGTTCTGAGCAATCAAAATGCTTATTTGGGTCACTTAGACATGCATACCACTCAACGAAATCCATGGGCAAGCTCAGATGCTCCAATAACATGGTCGAATGTTAGAAGCAGAACAGCCTGCTCGGACGTTCCAAGCAAGACAACCTTCTCAGACCAGTTGCTCGGACGCTTGTCGATATCTTCCTCCTAATGCACAATTAGCCGTAACCCATCTTCATACCAACAACTTATGCATACTCGTAACTATTAGCCGTTGACTGAATTGCCAAATAAGTTATAAGAAACACAGACTTGGGCTATACTCAAAAGATTCATATACTATATACGCCGAACTAAGAAGACTCATACTCGACGGACTCGGATCGTCCTTTTTGGCCCATCCAAAAGATATAACTAAGTCACAAAAAGATAAATAGGAAAATGGGAAGATAAATCCGAGAAAGGAGGAAGATAAATCAGAGCAAGAAAAGGACTATATAAGACTCTTTCAACCGACTCTCCGTGACTATATAAGACAAGGGACTTCCCCGATCAAGACACACTTTAAAACCCTAGAAGAATTACTTATACTTTTCTTTGCTCTTACTGTTTTTGTACTCTCTTTTTCCATCAAACAATCAGTAAAACTATTCTTTGGATCTCTTTTCGTGTTATTTACTTAGAATCTTCTGTTCCCTAAAAAGTTAAACCCTACAAGAATACACCGTGCGAGTTCCGACTCTAACACATTGGCGCCGTATATGGGGAAAATATGTTTTCTTACACCTATAGACCACCGATCAGTAGATCCAAAGAGATGGCCACCGACGAAGAAGGAGACAGAGACATAACATATCCCCAACTGGCGATAGGTGACACAATAGAAAACACTAATACAAACAATACCACGGCAGACAATGTTGCTACATATGCAACCGCACATACACAACAACCAACACTACGCTGACAAATTTAAAGGATATGATAGCAGTACTGATGCAATAAAAAAAAACTCATGATCAGAAGAAGACGAATAGCACGCTCACCAAGCAAGTGGAAAAGCTCAGAACTGAAAACCGAGCAAGGGACACCCGAGCGGTGAACTTCATCACAACTGAGTGTAGGCGACTCGACTTCTCAATGCCCGACGGCTACACGAGAAACCCTAGACAACTCATAAATGACCGAACCCCTCTAATGGTCAGATCCAACAGAACGGATCCCCCACCACTGATCCGATCGAGAAGGCTCGCAACGGCTATCGACATCGACAAAGAAGATTGCGGAGACAAAGATTGGACCCTACCTAAAACCAAACCGAACAACAATCCGGTGATGAAGAAGAAAGGGTAAGAACAGATCGATTCAATCTTAAAGGAAACTAGCTCACAGATGACGATGGAAACGTCCTACAGGCTCAACAAAATGAGTTAACTGAAGAGCTAAGAGTAACAGGCCATGACGAACTCAACGAGATTAGAGCCACACTGGCGCAAACTGCCACAAATAGGAAAGCCGCACGATCTCAAGTTCACAAGGCAATGAGCACAGCACATGAGATCGACCGTGTCTTGGAGGAAACACGAAATACACCACTCACGGCTCGAATCACTAAAACAAGGATCTCTAACCCGGGTAAAATCAGGATCCCCTCTTACGAGGGAACGCCCAATCTGAAAGCTCATATGATGGCCTTCCGCATAGTGATGGTAAGAGACAATCTAAAGGAACGGGGGGGGGGGGGGGGGTGAGAGACTCTGGTTTCTGCCTCATTTTTGTAGGAAACATAAAGGGAGTCGCGCTCGAATGGTTCTCAAGAAAATAACGAAACTCTATCAGCAGTTTTAGACAGTTATCCTCGGCGTTCATGTAGTAGTATTTGATATACGTGGATCGGGAGACTTGTTACGTTGATATGTGGTTAATGTCCCAAGGTCCAAATGATATGTCTAAAGTTTTACCCTATACTAACTACAAGTGCACAGTATATCAATGTAGTACTTAGGGATCGAATCCACGAGGACTCTAGGCAACGATAGGATTAAGAACTAAAGAGATTAAAACTAGGAGAAAGCAAAAAGCAAATTGTATTGAATAACTAAAAAGAGCAAGCAAGAAAGTAAACAAGTAGCAGGTTGTGGTTGTAAGCAATAAACTAAGGGCGCTAAGTCTAGGGCGTTCTCAGGAAATCAGACAAGCAGATAAATCATTCAGTCAGGATCTAACTAAGCTCAGTTCTAGAACTCAAACACAGATATAGAATTAACCAACTGTCGTTGCGAGAATTCTCTAAGTCTAAGTGCAGCAATCCAAATTCCTTTGCAATTACTAACAGATTAAACCAGCTTTAATTCCAAGTTTGATATGTTCACAATCTAATTAAACCAAATTCCTTTGCGAGTAATTAAATTGCTCAATCTAAATAGTTCAGATTCTATACCACACTGTCGTGTCGTATTTAGCAACCTAAGATCTAGATTCTAAGTGATCAGGTTAGAACTAGTATTAAACACAATTTAGTTTGAAGAACATCTATTGATGTGAATCCTTAACTGAATTAATTATATCTAGCAAGTCATGAAATCCCTATGAGAAACCCTAAACCTAACTATGAAACTACTCAGACATGGATGATGTAAACATAATCAATGAATTAATAGAAATCATAAAAGAGATTAGAATATTAAAGGGGTTCGAAAACTTCTCCAAAACAAAGTGTAGTACAGGATCAGATCAGCCCCAAAAGCTCTAAAAACTCTCTGCTCTGAGTTATGATAGCGTCTTGAAAACTGAAGTTGAAAACCTAATTAAATAGCTAAAACACGACTTGGGGCTTCTGTGTAAATATCTGGAACTTCTGGGCATCTTTTGCAATATCAGCATTCTTCATTAAACCGCAGAGAATATGGCCCAACTCGCTGTGCATCGATCGATGCTGGTGTGCAACGATCGACACAGTACTCTGTTTCGGACAGTGAGCACAACCTCTCGGGTCAAATCTCTAAAGTGCTCCAAATAGCTCCAAAATCTTCACTTCTGCTCCAAACGTGCGTGTACCTAATAACACCTGTAAATGACTCTAAAAGAACACCAAAAGACACTAAAACATAATTATATCATGGCATAAAACCGGTAAAAACCATGATATATCAACTCCCCCACACTTAGCCTTTGCTTGCCCTCAAGCAAAACAGAGAACTGGACATGGTGAAGAGGTTTGAAAACTTTCAGAAACTATTTTTGTCCTAGAAGCAACAACACTCAGATTCCCCTTAGTAATCCACTGAAAGAATCACCTGCATGATATCAAGACCAACATATACTTCCCCCACACTTAGCAACTGTCCTAAGTAAACTCCACAATCATATTCACGCATTCAAATTCACCCTACTGAATTCTGCAAGTATTTAAGTGCGGTCTCACCTAAGGAGTATCGATCAAAGGGCACATGGACTCTTACTTTGTCAGCTCTAGACCACCATACTATCTTTCTCTGGTCCCTTACTTCTCTTTTCCCTTCCTTAGCATTCTGATTTTTCCCCATTGGGTATCATTTTTTTTTATCAGTGCTCTTCCCGTTAAGGGGTGTACTTTGGACACATTCCATGGATCGCACAGGAGGTAATAGTGTTTGCTACTACTCCCGTGACCACTTCGGAGTTACTAACTCATCCTCAGTTTATTATTATATTTTTTTTTTACTTTATGGAAGGGGAGAAGGGAACCAAATAGGACAGGTTTACAAGCTGTGTCAGAACTAACAAAGGAATCCGACACAAGGTATACCAAGCCCTTAGGTGAGAAAATTAAGTCAGTATTAAGGTGAAGTCAGTAAAAGGATCCTCTGATACCTGAAGTGATGTGGGTGTCCTTAGTAGGTTGATCCGTGTTGGGTTTTCTAATAGTCATAGATAGATCCTGCAACTTCATCCCAATGGTTACTTAAGTTCCTGCAAGATGTTGTTAATCTTCTAAAAAATTCACTGTTTCCTACTTAAACTGGTTTTGACTCAATAAAACAATTTTTTTTGAAAATTGGACTAACTCTAAGAAAACAGAAAGATAAAGTCAGTAGCACCTCCCCCACACTTAAGACACAATGTCCCCAGTAGTGTCAAGCGATGGATTGGTAAAAAGAAATAAAAACGAAAATGTTATTGGATGTGTTGAGTTCGGTCTGATTTTTACCTCTGTCGCACATGCATCGATCGCTGCATAAATGCATCGACCGTTGCTAGGCGATATTTTGTCGTGTGTCGATCATTGCTAAGGACCGCAACGATCGCTGCAATGCGATTTCTTTCGTGTTGTGACGATCGACACAAGTTGTGTCGATCGACGCATTGCGATTTTGGCCGAGAACTGCAGACAAAACTCACCAAAAACAGAAATAAAACGTAAAATCCTACAAAAACACCAAAAATCAAAATGCAAAAATGAAACAGTGGGTTGCCTCCCACTCAGCGCTCTTTTAACGTCAATAGCTTGACGTTTCAGCTGATCTAGGCAGAGGGTGCATCATCCAGATGCAGAATCTGACCTACTGGAATCTCGGCCTTAGCCCAATAGTGTTTCACCCTCTGTCCATTCACAGTGAATTCTTTACTTTCCTTACTGATTAGAACAATAGCTCCGTAGGGACGCACCTCTTTGATCTTGAAAGGACCAGACCACCTTGATTTCAGCTTACCTGGAAACAAATGCAAACATGAGTTATACAAAAGTACCTGATCGTTGGGTGCAAACTGTCTAGAGACAATCTTTTTGTCATGATAGGCCTTAGTCCTCGCTTTGTACAGCTTTGAGTTCTCATAGGCAAGATGTCTAATCTCATCCAACTCATTAAGCTGCACCAATCTCCTTTCTGCAGCAGACTTAAGATCAAAGTTCATCTGTTTTACAGCCCATGCTACTTTGTGCTCAAGCTCTACTAGAAGATGACATGCTTTTTCATACAGAAGATGGAATGGAGTGGTACCAAGAGGTGTCTTAAATACAGTCCGGTAAGCCCATAGTGCATCGTCTAGCTTTGCTGCCCAATCCTTCCTTGTCTTCCCAACTGTCTTTTCTAAGATCTCCTTGATCTGTTATTAGAGACCTCGACTTGTCCACTAGTCTGAGGGTGATAAGGAGTAGCAACTCGGTGATGAACTCCATGCTTTCTTAGGAGCTTTTCGAAGACCTTATTAATAAAGTGGGATCCTCGATCACTAATCACAATCCGAGGTACTCCAAATCTAGGGAATATGATGGTCTTAAACAGCTTAATGACCACCGAAGAATCATTGGTTGGACTAGCTATTGCTTCTACCCACTTAGATACATAGTCCATAGCAACCAAGATAAACTTATTCCCATAGGATGAGGGAAAAGGACCCATAAAGTCTATGCCCCAACAATCAAAAACCTCAACCTCAAGAATGAAATTATGAGGCATCTCATGCCTCTTACTGATTTTCCCTCTCCTTTGACAGACATCACATTGAGAGACAAAAGAGTGTGTGTCTTTAAACATCATAGGCAACCAGAAACCTTCTAGCAGAACCTTAGACACAGTCTTGAAAGTAGCAAAATGTCCAACATAATCTGATCCATGACAGTGGAATAGGATGTTTGGAACCTCTGATTCAGCAACGCATCTCCTGTAAAGACCATCTGAACAGTGTTTGTAGAGATAAGGCTCATCCCAGTAGTATAGTCTGAGCTCCCTAAAAACTTCTTCTTTGCATATCCCTTTAAATCATCTGGTTCAGTCTCTGCGGCCAGATAATTAGCTATATCCGCGTACCAGGGTCGATCAGTGGTTGCGACAGCACCTACCTTGAAGACATAGTCTCCACTTTGAACCGTGAAAGGTTTTGGTTCTGTTTCCGTATTGCAACGATCGTCGCATAAGGTTGCATCGATCGTCGCATCCTCGACACTTGCATCGATCGTCACAGATGTGGCATCGATCGACGCAATGCGATTTATCCGACAGTTTTGCAGATTTTTGTCTAAATTCGTTTGAAACACTGTCCCGACCATATTGACGTTTTCCTCAGTCAAGTAATCATTGATGGGCACGTCTTCCTCAACCAACATCCTTGAAAGATGATCAGCAACTCCATTCTCAACCCCCTTCTTGTCCCTCACTTCAATGTCAAACTCCTGAAGCAACAGAATCCATCTCAACAATCTTGGCTTAGCATCTTTTTTCTGCATCAGATACTTCAGGGCTGAATGATCAGTGTGCACAATCACCTTGGAGCCAACAAGATAGGGGCGGAACTTCTCAACTGAAAAGATAACAGCCAACAGCTCCTTCTCTGTAGTGGCATAGTTTCTCTGCGCATCATCTAGTGTCCTACTAGCATAATAGATAGCATGAAGCTTTCTATCCTTCTTCTGCCCCAGAACAGCTCCTACAGCATAGTCACTTGCATCACACATAACCTCAAAAGGTAGATCCCAATCCGGTGGCTGAACTATTGGAGCGCTCACTAATGCTTGCTTAATCTGCTCAAATGCAGTCTGACAATATGCATTGAACTCAAATTTGGTATCCTTACACAACAAAGCAGTTAGTGGCCTAGCAATCTTACTAAAGTCTTTGATGAACCGTCTATAGAAACCAGCATGTCCAAGAAAGCTTCTTATAGACTTTACAGAATCAGGTGCCTGAAGGCTGGTCATTACCTCAATCTTAGCGCGGTCTACTTCAATCCCTGCTTCAGACACTTTATGTCCAAGTACAATGCCATCTCTGACCATGAAATGGCACTTTTCCCAGTTAAGAACCAAGTGATTTTCTTCGCATCTAGTCAGTACCTTGCACAGATTATCTAAGCACTCATTATAAGATGATCCATAGACTGAGAAATCATCCATAAATACCTCCATAAAGTCCTCAATCATATCAGTGAATATGGACTTCATGCATCTCTGGAAAGTAGCTGGTGCATTGCAGAGTCCAAAAGGCATCCTACGGTAAGTAAATGTGCTATATGGACAAGTGAAGGTGGTCTTTCCCTGATCCTCTGGATGGATAGGAATCTGAAAGAAACCTGAATATCCATCGAGGAAGCAACAGTAAGGGTGATTTGCTAACCTCTCCAGCATCTGATCAATGAAGGGTAAAGGGAAATGATCCTTCCTTGTTGAAGCTTTGAGTTTCCTGTAATCTATGCACATCCTGTGTCCAGTCACAGTCCTAGTAGGGATCAGCTCATTCTTCTCATTCTTCACAACTGTAACCCCGCCTTTCTTAGACACCACATGGACTGGACTCACCCAATCACTGTCTGAAATAGGATAGCATCTAGGAGTTTCATAATCTCCTTCTTAACCACTTCCTGTAGATTAGGATTAAGCCTTCTCTGATGCTCAACAGATGTCGTAGACTCATCCTCAAGATGTATCCGATGCATGCACAGCTCCGGAGAGATACCTGAAATGTCATCGAGAGAATAGCCAAGAGCTTTGCGATGCATGCGCAGCTTGCTTAGCAGTAAAGTGAGCTCTGCGTTGTTCAAACTAGCATTAACTATCACTGGATAAGTCGAATTAGGTCCGAGAAATGCATACCTTAACCCGGATGTAAGTTGTTTCAGCTCAACTTTCAGAGCTTTTTCCTCTGCCCAATCTCTGTCGACTTGCAACGATCGATGCTTAATCTATGTCGATCGATTCAAAGTCGCGGCAGACACTTCTAACTTCATCACTTGCTCAGCAGAATCCATCAGTCTTGCATAGCAGATTGCAGGCTCGTCTTGTAGGTGTTCCAGCTCCATTATAGAGCTCAGTAAAGCTCTTTCTAGTGGATCTTCAGCATGTGACTTGTGAAAGTACTCTGCAGCCAAATCACCCAGTGTGTCCACATAGAAGGTCTGTCCGTCGATGGTTGGTCTCTTCACCAGTTTTTCCATATCAAAACTCATCTTCAGATCACCCACATTCAGAATTATTTTACCTCTTTGGCAGTCAATCATCGCACCAGCAGTAGCTAAGAAAGGCCTACCCAAAATCAGTGGATCCTTCTGTTCCTCTCCATACTGCAGAACCACAAAATCAGTAGGTATCACACATTTACCAATCATTATAGGCACATCTTCTAACACTCCTTCAGGGATCCTAATAGTTCTGTCTGCTAAGACTAGCGAGATCCTAGTTGGTAAGAAGTCAGTCATTCCAAGTCTCTTAGCTACAGAGAAGGGCATAAGATTTACACTAGAACCAAGATCACATAGGGATCTTTCAAATCTTTCCCTGTAGATAGCACAATCCAACACAAAGCTCCCTGGATCTTTCAGCTTCTCAGGAATTCTGCCCTGAACTACCGCACTACATACCTCCGTGATCATCATTACACTCTCCTCATCAGACCACTTACCAACAAGCAAGTCCTTAAGACATCTCCTCTTCACAGGAGAAGTCTCCATAGAGTCAATCAAAGGCACTTCGACTTTCACCTTTTTAATGTTCTCCTTGCATTTGGTATACTGTCTATCATTCTTAGCTTTCCTGGAATTTTTGGGAAAAGGCACTTTAGGTTTGTAAACCCTTTCACTCGATTGTTTCGGCTTCTCTGGTTTTGAACTCTCTGCAGTTGCCTTGCGTCGATCGTCACTGGTGTTGTGTCGATCGTTGCTGGGCGACTTTGTTACGACAGGTTCTTCGTTTTCGCTTTGCATCGACCGTTGCTGAGTAGCGTCGATCGATGCATTGCGAATATCACGGATCCCATCTTCCAATTCTTCAATTTCCACGAGTTCTTCAACACTCAACTGCTTTTTTTTTGCCAGGAGACAGCTCCTTACCACTTCTCAATGTTACTGCATTGCATTGATATTTGGGATTAGCATCAGTTCGCCCTGGGAGATATCCATCTTCCCTCTTAACATGTCCAGCAGTCTGTGCAACTTGAGCATCAAGCCTTTTCACATGTGAGCTCAAGGATTCGAATTTCCCATTCAAATCATCATACACCCAATCCAGTTTCTTGTTGACATCCACATAAATCTTGGTTTGTCCCTTTAGCAGCTGCTCCATCATTGCCTCCATCTTACTCTCATGAGTAGTAGCTACAGGAGGTGCTTGGTAAGAGGAAGATCCATAAGTCCTCTGATTACCTTGTTGGAAAGGTTTCTGAAAACCAGCATTCTGTCCAAAGCCAAAAGAGTTTTGGTTTCTTGTGAAAGCACTCTTCTGTCCACTGAAAAACCTATTACCCTGCTGATTACCAAACCTGTTTCCTTGGAAACCAGATCCTCCGATGTAATTCACATCCTCTTCCTGACCATCTCCTTCATAATTGATCATCTCAACATCTTGAGCAAAGTGGACAGCTTTCTTCTCAGCCACAAGATTGCAAACAGTGTCCAACTTAGATCTAATATCAGCTATCTCAGAATTCTCCATCTTTCCACCGGACTTCTTCCTTCTCTCATCAGTAGTCTTGCAGCTATTACTGATTACTAAATTATCTATCAACTGCTTAGCTTGATCAGGAGTCCTAGTGTTAAAGTTGGCATTGCTAGAATTGTCCAACGCAGTCTGATATGGAAGATCTATACCTCTAAAGAAGATACCTAAAAGTGTTACCTCAGTGAATCCATGGTGCGGGCAGTCACGTTGGTACTTCTTAAATCTCATCAAGGCTGTCTTAAGAGGCTTTGTTGGACCTTGGGTAAAGGTAAGAATGTCCTATCTGGACTGATCTGAGTGAGCATCATCATAGAAATGACGCAGGAACTCACTCTCCAGAGCGGCCCAAGTAACAAACGTCCCAGATGGAAGTTGTTTCAGCCAGGCTGCAGCATCTCCAGCCAGAGAGTAGGGGAAAAGATTGAGGAACAGATAGTCTTGGTTAACTCCATCGTACTTTATTCCAGTGACTATGCCCTCAAACTCATCTATGTGATCCATCGGCTGCTCACTTGGAGAGCCATGGAAGGCTTTCTGCCTCAGGAGAGAGTAGTAGATGGTCTTGATTTCAAAATCATTCCTCTCAAATTCAGGAAGTTCAAGAGCTAACCGGTTAGCATGAAACTCATTCGGACGGTTATAGTCAGCTAAAGTCCTCTCATGGACAACCATCTGTCTCCCTTGGCCCTGTCCTTGGCCTTGTCCTTGGCCTTGGTTCTGCTCCTGTTGTTGTGGTTGCTCTGGAGGATCAGGGATAACATTCCCTTCAGCATCTATCGGTTCTCCAGCCGCATTATATGGATTGTTGTGTCGGTCCCTCAGGGTACCTTGAGCATCATGCTTTATGATCACACGTTCAACAACAACCATCCTTGTTCTTCTAACTCTTCTTTTGGTCCTCTCTAGTCTAGCAAGCTCTTCAAGTTGGAGGTTTACGAGATTAGTGTTCGGATTACTTCTAGTATCACGCGTCTGCATAAACCGTCTGTAATCGCCAAGCAACGATCGATGCTAGTAGTGCAACGATCGATACAACTCCAATCGCCTAGTAATGATCGACACAAGAAGTGGGACGGTCGATGCTATGCGATTATGAAACCTGCGACCGAGAGAAAACAGAGAAAAAATCAGTAAACAAAAATAAAAATAAAAATCCTAGTAAAAACCCTAAGTTCGAAGCTATCGAAGACTCTAAGAGTCCCCGGTAACGGCGCCAAAAACTTGATAAGTCTAAAGTTTTACCCTATACTAACTGCAAGTGCACAGTATATCAATGTAGTACTTAGGGATCGAATCCACGAGGACTCTAGGCAATGATAGGATTAAGAACTAAAGAGATTAAAACTAGGAGAAAGCAAAAAGCAAATTGTATTAAATAACTAAAAAGAGCAAGCAAGAAAGTAAACAAGTAGCAAGTTGTGGTTGTAAGAAATAAACTAAGTGCGCTAAGTCTAGGGCGTTCTCAGGAAATCCGACAAGCAGATAAATCATTCAGTCAGGATCTAACTAAGCTCAGTTCTAGAACTCAAACACAGATATAGAATTAACCAACTGTCGTTGCGAGAATTCTCTAAGTCTAAGTGCAGCAATCCAAATTCCTTTGCAATTACTAACAGATTAAACCAGCTTTAATTCCAAGTTCGATATGTTCACAATCTAATTAAACCAAATTCCTTTGCGAGTAATTAAATTGCTCAACCTAAATAGTTCAGATTCTAAACCACACTGTCGTGTCGTATTTAGCAACTTAAGATCTAGATTCTAAGTGATCAGGTTAGAACTAGCATTAAACACAATTTAGTTTGAAGAACATCTATTGATGTGAATCCTTAACTGAATTAATTATATCTAGCAAGTCATGAAATCCCTATGAGAAACCCTAAACCTAACTATGAAACTACTCAGACATGGATGATGTAAACATAATCAATGAATTAATAGAAATCATAAAAGAGATTAGAATATTAAAGGGGTTCGAAAACTTCTCCAAAACAAAGTGTAGTACATGATCAGATCAGCCCCAAAAGCTCTAAAAACTCTCTGCTCTAAGTTATGATAGCGTCTTGAAAACTGAAGTTAAAAACCTAATTAAATAGCTAAAACACAACTTGGGGCTTGTGTGTAAATATCTGGAACTTCTGGGCATCTTTGCAATATCAGCATTCTTCATTAAACCGCCGGGAATCTGGCCCAACTCGATGTGCATCGATCGCTGCTGGTGTGCAACGATCGACACAGTACTCTGTTTCGGACAGTGAGCACAACCTCTCGGGTCAAATCTCCAAAGTGCTCCAAATAGCTCCAAAATCTTCACTTCTGCTCCAAACGTGCGTGTACCTAATAACACCTGTAAAGGACTCTAAAAGAACACCAAAAGACACTAAAACAGAATTATATCATGGCATAAAACTGGTAAAAACCATGATATATCACCAAACGAAAGCCTAAGAAACTTTATCGGTAGATTCAAGAAGGTGGTGTCAAGAATCGAAGGCTTAAGCGACAAAGCTGGAATTGACGCACTAAAGAAAGCGTTGTGGTACGAGTCGGATTCCAGGAAGGAAGTCTCATTGAACATACCTTAAACGATATCAAACGCTTTGCATTGGTCATTGGATTTTATAGTCGATGAAGAAGAATTGAAAGTATTATCCAACAAGTACAAGTCAACAAGGCAGTCAAGCAAAGATGCCCATTTACACACTAGTGCATGGAACACATGGACAAGAAACTCCAACTCGTACGTTGAAAAGGCATTCTGCGAGCCGCAGACTGAGTATTAAGCTCGCGGAAAAACTTGTGGCTGGAGAGCTCGGCAACGCGGTAAGTGTTAAAGACTTTGATTAAAATGAGACCAAAGACCGGCTGGGCAAGGCAAATCGAGGCGACGAGCCAAATTAAGACGAGCGAGAGCGAGCTCCTCGAGAAGGACGAGCAGAAACTGGCAATAATGGGCGAAGGAGAAGAAATGACGAAGATCCTAAAGCAAGTAGTCGACAAAGGATAAACATGATCATTGGCGGATCACGATAATGCCGAGACATAGTATCCCCGATCAATGCTTATCAAGACAAGCATGGAAGATCACAATAAGGAACGTCCGCTGGCCAGAGCCCTCTCAGATCCCGAATAATGCAATAACGTTTGAGGATAGCAAAATTTCAGGAACCGATCGGCCACACAACGATCACCTTGTCATCGACCTAGTCATCAGAGATCGTGACATAAGGAGGATCCTAGTCGATAGAGGAAGTTCCGCTGTCGCAATCTTCTGCGACACTCTAAGGAAGCTGAACATAAGATTGTCCAAAGTATCGCCTTTCCCGACAGCGTTAGCGGGGTTCTCTAGAGACACGTAAATTAACTCTCAAAACGATTAAGTAACCAGTGCAAGCTGGAGGGGTGACCAAAGTCATCAAGTTTTCAGTTATAGTATGTCCGGTGATCTATAGTGCGATCCTAGGAACTCTGTGGATAAACTCCATGAGAGATGTTCCGTCAACATATAATCTTTTCCTAAAGTTTATGACACCTGGTGGAATCATGAAGATTTGGGGGGGGGGAGTCGAGGACAGTCTGTTGGATCCCCTAGGATCTAGGGTTTGATATATTGAATGAAAACCAACCTCGTTCTTACCTTTGAACTGGCAGCGGAATGAGTATGGTGAACGAGATCAGTGGAGCAACGCAGATGCCTTGCCTCTACCAGATACACACGCACGCTCGCTGGAAACGGGATGCTAGTGCCGGATCAACGGGATTCGAATCTCTCTGGTGTGTCTACTGTTTCTATCAAGAAAAGTGGATTGCCTACTGTTTAGGTCGAAACTCTCGAGTTTTATTCGACCTAAACATGCTTAACGGGCCAGACTTAATTAAGTCCCAACCCGAAAAGCTGTTTCGGAAATTCCGAACTGTGTCGACCGACACACAAGCTGTGTCGATCGACACAACACCATTATATCGTTTATAATGCACATCCAATGCACATTAATATGATCATTACCATAATGATCATTCCCATGTCGTAGCTTCCAGTTTGCTTAGGTGTGTGACCCTATAGGATCATATAATACTGGCAGTAAGTATACAACTTACAGATTGCAAGAGGCTTCTAGCAAAACATTGCAACCGCCCAGTATTATACGAATGTCTGATCTCGACACACAACTATCACATGAGTGAGTACAAGTATGATTTCAGGACAGTATCCCAACAATCTCCCACTTGTACTGTAATCATCTATTCCTATAATCCTTTTGTCTCTATATCTCGATTTGGCATAAGGCAAGATTGGTGTCATCCTTATTAAGCCAACATCGTGTTTATCGAACTCCTGATCTCATACTGAAACATTACAAACAACTGAACTACAGTTCGTTTGAGTGCGGCCACACATTTTTTCAGTATTAAATCTTCGATAGGCCCTGAGATATTTATCTCCCGTTATACAGGAGGGACAAATCCCATCTTGTTCCATCCCTGTTTCAACGCACACTTCATGATAAACTTGAACAGTGCCGTTATAGTCGCCAGTTACGGGTCGACGTTTGACAAAGTCAAAGTGTACCAATTCATATGCAAGAAAGCATGAAGAACTCAGGTCTAAGGACTATACTCTATAGTCGTAATGAGAACCTCTTATGACATAGATATAACTATCTTGTAGACTTCTCATTAGTGGGTCATGTCCGATCATATGTTCACTAACATATATCTATGTGACTGACTGCGATAATCATATCATTGGCTCCATGAAACTTAGCCAACAATCACCTCACAATCTAGTCTCTCGCGGTTGTCAGTGTCCCACTTTGATAACCTCGACTACGGACAAAACATAATTTATGTCATATTTAACTTACAGGGTTTCATGATCAAGTCCTCAACTTGATTACCTATAATATGTCATAAACTTATTTTGGGACCATTATTTAGATCACAATAAATAATGCTGAAATCAAATTTCATTAAAACACTTCCAAAGAATGTTTACAAGAGCGTCTTATTATAACTAAAACAAAACTGAAACTCCCACTAGAATCAAGATTACATCTTAAGATCTCTAATGCCTACAGCAGTCGTATGACTCTCATGCTTAGGCCTTGGGAGTGACTTGGTCAGAGGATCAGCGACATTCTCGCCTGTCGGAACTCGGCTGATCTTCACACCACCTCTATTGACGATATCACGAATCAGGTGATATCTCCTCTCAACGTGTTTGGACTTCTGGTGTGACCTGGGTTCTTTCGCCTGAGCAATGGCTCCATTGTTGTCACAAAACAAAGCCACTGGCTCCAAGATACTAGGAACGACACCAAGTTCAGTCATGAACTTCTTGATCCAAACAGCTTCCTTTACCGCTTCTGAAGCAGCAACATATTCAGCTTCCGTTGTGGAATCAGCTACGGTATTCTGCTTAGAGCTCTTCCAGCTCACTGCACCGCCATTTAGACAGAAGACATATCCATATTGTGATCGGAAATCGTCTCTGTCTGTCTGAAAACTCGCATCGGTGAATCCATTCACCACAAGTTCTTCACTTCCTCCATACACAAGGAATTTATCCTTAGTATGTC
The DNA here is from genome assembly GCA_030180135.1 of Orychophragmus violaceus. Classification (NCBI taxonomy): domain Eukaryota; kingdom Viridiplantae; phylum Streptophyta; class Magnoliopsida; order Brassicales; family Brassicaceae; genus Orychophragmus; species Orychophragmus violaceus. Next base: position 73,689,103 of record CM058240.1, read on the forward strand.
TCAAATACTTGAGAATATTCTTGACAGATGTCCAGTGAACTTCACCTGGATCAGATTGGTATCTACTCGTCATGCTTAACGCGTAAGCTACATCTGGACGAGTGCAGAGCATGGCATACATAATAGATCCTATTGCAGAAGCATAAGGAATCCTATTCATGCGTTCTCGCTCAGCATGTGTCGCTGGACACTGCTTCTTGCTGAGACCAGTGCCATGAGACATCGGTATGAAGCCCTTCCTGGAATCATGCATCCTGAATCTGTGCAGCACCTTATCAATATAAGTGTCCTGGCACAATCCAATCAGCCTGTTTACTCTATCTCTGTAGATTCTGATTCCAAGAATATACGCGGCTTCTCCCATGTCTTTCATGGAAAAACAACTTCCGAGCCAAGTCTTAACAGACTGAAGCAACGGAACGTCATTACCGAGGAGGAGTATGTCATCGACATACAGTACAAGAAACGTAATTTTGCTCCCACTAGTCTTCTTGTAAACACATGGTTCCTCTTCGTTCTTGATGAAACCAAATTGTTTAACTGATTCATCAAAACGAAGATTCCAACTCCGTGATGCTTGCTTCAATCCATAAATGGATTTATGAAGCTTGCATACCTTCCCAGCGTTCTTAGGATCGACAAAACCTTCAGGCTGTGTCATATACATATCCTCTTCCAGAATACCATTCAGGAATGCGGTTTTGACATCCATTTGCCAAATCTCATAATCATAATGAGCGGCAATCGCTAGAAGAATCCGAATGGATTTAAGCATAGCGACTGGGGAATAGGTTTCATCATAGTCAATACCATGAATTTGCTTGAAACCTTTAGCCACCAACCTCGCTTTGTAAATCTGTACATTGCCATCCACGTCAATCTTCTTCTTGAAGATCCATTTACACTCAATGGCTTTTGCACCATTAGGTAAATCGACCAAGGACCATACTTGGTTTTCTGACATGGATCCCATTTCGGACTTAGAGGCTCCAAGCCACTTTTCGGAGTCCGGGCCCATCATTGCTTCCGCGAAGGTCACTGGTTCGTCACTATCAATGATCATCAGATCATTTGAATCGGTCACGAGAAATCTATAGTATCTCTCGGGTTCGTGACGGATCCTTCCGGATCTGCGAACTTCAGGCTCCACAGGCGCCGGTTCCACAGAACTTTGTGGATCCAACTGCTGCTCTTCCTCAGCAGGTTGAGCAATCTCCTGTGCATCTCGAATTTCTTCAAGATGTACTTTACTCCCACTGTTTTTCTTAGAGAGAAACTCCCTCTCAAGAAAAGAACAGTCCCGAGCAACAAATACTTTGTTCTCAGATTGGTTGTAAAAGTAGTATGCCTTGATTTCCCTAGGATATAACCAACGAAGTAGCATTTATCTGATTTGGGTGCAAGCTTGTCAGAGATTAAACGTTTGACATAAGCCTCACAACCCCAAATCCTCAGGAAAGACAGCTAGGAACATTCCCAGTCCACAGTTCATGTGGTGTCTTTTCCACTGATTTAGATGGTACCCTATTTAGTGTAAACGCAGACGTTTCTAGAGCGTATCCCCAAAAGGATAATGGAAGATTTGAATGACTCATCATAGACCGTACCATATCCAATAAGGTTCGATTCCTCCTCTCTGACACTCCATTCCATTGGGGTGTACCAGGAGGAGTGAGTTGTGAAATAATTCCACACTCGCTCAGATAGTCGCTGAATTCTTGACTCAAGTATTCTCCTCCGCGATCCGATCGCAGAACTTTGATACTTTTGCCAAGTTGATTTTGTACTTCATTCTTGAATTCCTTGAATCTATCAAAGGATTCCGACTTGTGTCTCATCAAATAGGCATAGCTATACCTACTGAAATCATCAGTGAAGGTAATGAAGTACTTGTAATTTCCTCTGGCAACAGTACTCATCGGCCCACATACATCAGTATGAACAAGGCCCAATAAGTCACTGGCCCTTTCATTTGGTTTGTTGAAAGGGGCTCTAGCCATTTTGCCTATCAAACAAGATTCGCATTTCTCACATGATTCAAAATCAAATGAGCCCAGAAGCCCATTTCTATGGAGCCTTTGGATGCGTTTCTCATTTATGTGGCCCAAACGACAATGCCATAAGAAAGTCGGGTTTTCGTCATTGGACTTAAACCGCTTTGTATTTATGTTAAAGACAGGCATTTCTTGGTTTAAAACATATAACCCATTATCTAATGGGGCGCTACCATAAAACGTACCATCACGATTAAAAGAACAAACTTTATTCTTAACAGCAAAATCAAAACCTTCCAAATCCAAAACGGAAACTGAAATTATGTTTCTGCTTATCGCAGGTACAAAGTAGCAATTATTTAAAATTAAAAACATGCCCGATGGTAAGGACAACTCGTAGGTGCCTACGGCCAGTGCAGCAACCTTAGCTCCATTTCCGACCCGTAGCTCCACTTGTCCTTTCTTCAGCGTCCTACTGTTTCTTAGTGCCTGCACATTTGTACAAATATGAGCACCGCAGCCGGTATCCAATACCCACGAAGTAGGACTAGAAGACATAACATTAAGTTCGATAACATAAATACCTGAGTCAGAACCATCATACGTCTTCTTCAGCTTCTTGTAATCTTCCATGAACTTCTTGCAGTCTTTCTTCCAATGCCCCAATTGCTTGCAGTAGTTGCACTTATCCTTAGGAGAAGGCCCGGATTTGGGCTTCGGCTTGGGCTTATCCTGACTTTCAGCCTGGACAACCTGGGCCTTACCCTTACCCTTCTTCGGTTTCTTAAACCTCTTACCCCCTTGTACCATCAGGACACTGGGAGTAGCCTTCTTGAGATTCGGTTCTGCTGTCTTCAGCATACCGTGCAACTCAGTCAATGTCTTAGTCATGTTTTGCATGTTATAGTTCATGATGAACTGATCAAAACACGACGGCAAAGACTGCTGAATCATGTCAGTGGCTAGCTCCTGGCTAATGGCACAGTCCAGTTTCCCCAGGTTATCAATGTAACCCATCATTTTAAGGACATGAGGACTTACTGGACTGTCCTTAGCCAACTTGCAATCCATGAGAGATTTAACCGTCTGGTATCTCTCTGTGCGAGCTTGCTCCTGAAACAAAGCTTTCAGGTTGTTAATTATCTCAATGGGTGACATCACGTTCTCATATTGCTTCTGCAGCTCAGAGTTCATAGTAACCAGCATTAGACAATTAACATCTTTGACATCAGCTGAATGCTTATCCCAAGCATTCTTTTCTGTCTGCGGGGCATTGGAACGTGGCCTCTCGGTGAGAACTCTTTCAAGGACATATTCCTTGTTCTCCTGCCTGAGAACTTTTCTCAGGTTCCGATACCATTCCAAGAAATTAGATCCATTTAACTTGTCCTTCTCAGGGATGGATCTTAGTGAGAAAGTGTTGATGTGATTTGAGACACACATAGCTGTAATTCAAAAGGTAGATTTTAGTTATAATGCTCAAGAAATGAGAATTCTTATCTAATAAGAAAAACTCGCATTGTATTCAAAACTATGTTTCCTCAGATGAATACAATGAGCCAAGATCCTCAGATTACTAAAATTCGAGTGGGCGACTCGCCGTTACTCAAACTTTAGTTATCTAGGTAAGCAAATCATTGCTAATTGTACTCAGTACAACTCTTGGTCATGGATAAGACAAACTATGTCCAATCCACTCTGATGTCTCTGGGCCCAGAACTTCCGTTAGCCCAGTCAAGTAAAACCAATCTTTTTTCTGTCTAGCGATCACTGATAGTTGCACTGCAAGTCTGTGAATGACCACCTGCCTTACTCATGTTGCAGTGGATATCAAGGACTCCAAGAATATCCAACAAACGACACGAGTCTTGACAGTAGACAAGATCGGGCAAGACATCAAGATCACTTGATATTTAGTTGAGGAAATGAACCGTTTTATCTTGATGCATATCCAATACACATCCAAGAATTTATTAATTTATTTAAAACATCCAGTTTTATTAGTTTTAGGTTCATCTAGAACTTTTAGGATTAAACTGTTCTGGTATATGCAAATTTGTGGTCCAACCAGTATATCTGCGAATGTTGTGTCGATTGACGCCAACCATTGGCATCGGTCGATGCAACCATACTTAAACCGATCTTCGATAACCGGTCAAACCGGATCGAATTTACTTAACCGATTCAATCCAATTGAACCGGTTCGGTTTAATGGTCCATGTCGATCGTCACACACTGTGTGTCGATCGACATTACCAAACCATAACCAATTGTTTAATTCAAATTAACCGAGCAAGATAACCAGTTCAATCCAATTGAACCGATCTATCTAATCGCTTTGCCTGTGTCGACCGACACACCCAGTGTATCGACCGACACAGCAGGAATACGGGTACTCGATCTCAGATCGAAACCCTAAAATTATTTGCGGATTTTCGCTTTGTGTCGACCGACACACGCTTTGTGTCGATCGATACTTTGCGACAAACCCTAAAATTTTATTGCGAGTTTTCGCTCTGTGTCGACCGACACACGCTTTGTGTCGATCGACACCCTGCGACAAACCCTAAAATTTTACGTGTTATTTCGCGGCGTGTCGACCGACACACGCTTTGTGTCGATCGACACAGTGCGATTCAATAGTTCATCGATTTTTAACAGGAACAAAACCGAGAATAAAACATGAAAACACGATTTCAACATGCAACAATCAATTCAACAACATCAAGTTTCGAATTATTTGCATTAGATTCAATAGCTAAACCCTAACAACGCTCTGATACCACTGTTGGATCCCCTAGGATCTAGGGTTTGATATATTGAATGAAAACCAACCACGTTCTTACCTTTGAACTGGCAGCGGAATGAGTATGGTGAACGAGAAAATACCCTGACTAGCTCGCCAACCCAGTTGTAGTAAAGAAAAAGAACGAGAAGTGGAGAGTTTGTGTGGATTTGACAGACCTCAACAAAGCATATCCCAAAGACAGCTTCCCACTCCTGCACATCGACCGATTGGTGGAAGTTAGAGCTGGACATCAACTTTTATCCTTCATGAATGCCTTTTCGGGATACAATAAAATACTGATGAATCCTGAAGACCAGGAAAATACCTCGTTCATAACAGATCGAGGCCCCTACTGCAACAAAGTGATGCCTTTTGGCCTAAAAAACGCAGGAGCCACTTACAAACGCCTCGTCAACAAAATGTTCGCTGGACTATTGGGTAATACCATGGAGGTTTACATCAACGATATCTTGGTTAAGTCCTCAAAATGCGAGGACCATATAGCTCAACTAAAAGAATGTTTTGTCATTCTCAACAAGTACGAGATGAAATTCAACCCTGCAAAGTGCACTTTCGGTGTTCCATCAGGAGAATTCCTGGGTTACTTAGTAACCAAAACTGAATCCCAAGCAAATTGCAATATTTTTGGAGATGTCATCTCCTAAATCCACACGAGAAGCCGAAAGATTTACCGACAAAATTGCAGCACTGAATTGCTTCATATCGAGGTGGACTGATAAGTGTCTTCCTTTCTAACAGCTCCTCAAAGCAAATAAGAAATTTGTTTAGGATAAGAGGTGCAAAGAAGCATTCACCCAGCTTAAAACCTATCTCAGCGAGCCACCGATACTAGTGAAACCAGTGGAGGGAGAACCTCTGTACCTTTACTTAGCCATCTGTTCGGTGGCAGTAAGCGGAGTTCTAGTTCGTGAAGATCATAATGAGCAAAAACCAGCCTACTATGTTAGCAAAACTTTGATCGACGCCGAGACGAGATATCCCGTAGTGGAAAAGCTCGCACTAGCACAGCTAACCTCAGCTCGAAAGCTGCAACCATACTTCCAATCTCATTCGATTGTAGTGATGACCTCACAATCCTTAAGGGCAATCCTGGATAGTCCCTGCCAATCATGTCGATTGGTGAAGTGGGTTATCAAATTGAGCGAGTATGATATAGAGTTCAGAACTCGAACTTTCTTAAAAGCACAAGTACTCGCTGACTTCATAATCAAACTCCCCTGATCGTCAAACTCAAGCCGTCCTCATCCAAAAAGTGGACCCTCCATGTCGACGGTGCATCCTAAAAACATGGATCTGGGGTCAAAGTCAAGGTAATCTCTCCCACGGGGGAAGTATTGGAACATTCCTTCAGACTCCGCTTCGCTGCGTCAAATAACAAAGCGGAGTACAAAACATTTATTGTCGGACTCAGACCTGCGATAGCAATTGTAGCACGCGAAGTAGATGCCTTCAGCGACTCCCAACTGGTCACGCGCCAATTTCACGGTGACTATGAAACCAAAGACGAGCGAATGGAGGCCTACATTCGTGTCGTTCACGGTCTTGCTAATTAAATCGATTCTTTCGATCTAACTCCAATTCCTAGAGTAGAGATTAAGGCAGCTGATGCCTTAGCATCATTAGCCTCGACCTCCAACCCAACTTAAAAAGGATCATACCAGTCGAAGGGATCGAAAAGCCCATCATAGATGTCACGCTAAAAGCTCTATCTCTCAAAGAGAAAGGATTTGACCAACCGATTGATGTCGAACTGACACCCGAAAGGGAAACCAAACTTGACACCATCGACGTTTATGATGACATCGACCCTAGGAATGCCATCTGCGTAGCTATCGTCCCGAACGGTCCCATAAAAATGACTTTCGTGGACCAGACTTCGCAGGTAGACACTTTTATGCGGCGGGGGATGGATATATTGGGACTATGGCCGCATCAGGAAAGAAAAAAGCAATGCACTTACTTGTCAGGACTAACTACTTCACCAAATGGATCGAAGTTGAGTCCTATTAAAAAAATCAAGGATGTCCATGTAGAGGAGTTTGTCTGACGAAACGAGCTATGTCGTCATGGACTTCCCATTGAGATCGTCAGTGATAACAGATCTTAGTTCATATCGAAGACATTTAAAACAATTTGCAAGATTTGGAACATAACGCTGAAATACTCGACGCCGCGTTACCCCCAAGGGAACGGAATGGCCGAGGCAGCTAACAAGTCGATCATGAATAACTTGAAGAAAAGGCTCGACGAATGCAAAACCAGCTAGAGCGACGAACTCCCAGCTTTACTTTGGGCCTACAAGACCGTTCCTCAAAAATATACGGGCGAAACGCCCTTCTCCTTTGCCCATGGCACCAAAGCTGTAGTTTCCGCAGAAATCCTCGTTTCAAGCATTCACCAAACAAAATATCCACAAAATGAGGAACTGAATAACCAAATGATAACTGAGCTTGATCTCGTCTACGAGCGAAGGAACCTCGCATTAGCTCGAATCCAAATTACCAACAGGCCGCCGCTCGCTACTATGATTCCCGAATTAAAACCCGAAGGTTTCAAGTAGGTGAGCTCGTCTTACGAAAAGTGTTCGACAACAAAAAGGAAGAACATGCTAGAATGTTAGGGGAGAAGTGGGAAGGTCCTTACCAGGTCACCGACATCGTGTGGGAAGGGGTCTATCGAATCAAGTTAGAAGATACCCATAAACCTGAAATACGACCTTGGAATATCATCAACCTCAAAAAGTGCTTCCACTAGGAATACTCAATAAAAATTCGAACTACGTTAAGGCTTGATCCCTCGACAGGGTACGTACGTAGGTCGACAACCGAGCACAGCCACCCCAAATATCTAACCTATGCAGAACTCGCAGTTTGAAGCGAAGTAGAAGACATCGCTCAAAGCCTAACGCACTCAACTCGCGATCAAGTTCTCAAATCTGTTAAGTTTGTCAAATACCACTTTGTATTATAAGTTTTCCTTATTCAATATATTTTCGATGTCGTCTCATTTTCACGACCTCGAAATAGTCCACTTTATTGCGATCTCATAACGGTCCTCCATTTTATAGAGACCTCAAAATCTCACTTTATTTCGATCTCACAATGATCCCCCATTTTATAGCGACCTCAAAACGGTCCACTTTATTGCGATCTCAAAACGGTCCTCCATTTTATAGCGACCTCAAATTGGTCCACTTATTGCGATACTCACAATGATCTTCCATTTTATAGCGACCTCAAAATGGTCCACTTTATTGCGATCTTACAACGATCCTCCATTTTATAGCGACCTCAAAATGGTCAACTTTATTGCGATCTCACAATGATCCTTCATTTTATAGTGACCTTAAAATGGTCCACTTTATTACGATCACACAATGATCCTCCATTTTATGGCGACCTCAAAATTGTCCACTTTATTGCGATCTTACAACGATCCTCCATTTTAGAGTGACCTCCAAATGAACCACTTTATTGCCGTCTCACAACGATCCTCCATTTTATAGCGACTTCAAAACGGTTCATTTCATTGCGATATCAGAACAATCCTCATTTTCGTGACCTCAAAAGTCCTCTTTCTGCGATCTCACAACGATCCGCCAAAAAAAAAATACCCTCAAAGCCACCATTCGTTCAGAAACTTTACCTTAATTCTTATAAGTCTAAACTAACAAGAAGAACTGGGGGGGGGGGATGAGCCCTCCCTTGACTATCACCAAGTATTACGAGACCGTGGGGAGAACAATCTTATAATACAATGGAGAAGTCGGAGACAGTCGCAGCGACCGGCTAGACCTCCACCAGCAATCGCAACAAAGAGATTGAGATTCGTGATGGCCTCCTGAAGGGCAATCTCAATATCGACTTTGGCCTTCTTCTTGTCCCACTTATCTATGACTTGTTGGAGGATTAACATGTATGGCTCGACAAGCTCCCGCTTCGCCGCCTTCACCGCCCTCGCCGTCTCACGGACCGCATCATCGCGACTGGAAATAGCCTTTGTCTTCTCTTCGCTATCACGGTTCACCTGCTAAAAGGAGAGCTGCCTCTCCTTCTGAGTCGCAAACATCTTGTCCGTGGAAATCCCGAGCTTGTCCTGAGGTCCTCCTCCGAGTTCTCCATCTACATGATCAGGGCCTCCTGCTCCTTGTACTTAGCCAGCTGCTTTTTCAGCGCCGCCTCCCAAACCTTAGCAGCCTGGAGGTTGACATTGATGTCCTCGACGACCTTCTCTGCCTCCTCTAGCTCGCCAGTGCGGGGAACATCCTTCGACTTCTGTTTGGAGAGTGCATGGTACTTGTTGACCGCTTCAAGGGCCTAAGTAGCACATAGATATCGATCAGAGATCGCTCAAAAACCTACGAAGTAAATAAAAATTTATCGACCTCAGAATACCTTTCCTTGGGCCGACATCATCTCGACGTCAGCTTGTTCTTGCACCATATCTTCTACCTCAGGGAGCTGGAACCCCTCCAACTTGAAATGCTTGAGGAGGAACGCCACTCCCGCATGATCATCGGCGATCGACACTCTTTCTTGTGCTTTAACCGCTAGGTAAAGCCCTTGCTTACGGAAGAACCCGATGAGGTCTTGAGTACGACACCTACACAATCTCCCGGGATGGCTGGCTAGGCAGAGGCGGAAGCCCGCTCACTGTAGAACCCCCATGGTTAAACTCTTCCTCGCTGATAGCTAGAAATGATGGAGTAGTCGAGCGAAGGGCCCTGGTAAGAATCGATTCTAACTGACCCGATTTACCGTGGGCCGTCAAGTTAGCATGAGCCTTTCTGGTGCGACGAGAGCTGTTTCTTCTGGACATCTTTTTTGGCGGCGGAGTACTTGCTGTTGAACCGGATCGGAGACGGTACGACCTACACATAGCAGAAAAACTAACCCTGGAAGACGAAATCTTCCGAACAATGAGAAAAGAATGAAAGATTATCGATTTGATGAGTTGCCTGCTGCTAGAGTCGGTTGATCGATGCGAGGTTTCACTTCGCGAATACTTTGAGGATTTGGAGACAGACGCTTCTTCGAACTCTGTTCTCCTATAGCGGATCTGATGTGATATGACGTGAAGAGATCCCAATCTATCCTCCCTCTCTTCAGGCGAGCGATCAGATTTGCGGTATCTGAATCAGGCGGTATTGCGTCCAGAGTCTCTGCCAACACAAAACCCAAAAAAAAAAAACGGTCAAAATATATTGCAAAAATACATCGAGCTAAGTTCGATCTATATGTGAAGATCACTTTTCTGACCAACGCTGACTGCCCAACGCGTTGGGATAACAGATAACTCGAAGTCGCCAATGGAGAACTTGTTGATCTTAAAGAAAAAGATTCGATCTTGCCACACGTCCCTCGGTGGAGTCTCTTCTATGATCCTCCCGTGACGTGGCGAGAAGTAATAAGTTCTCGGGCACTTCTTGTTGTACTTAACAAGGCCTAAGAGTAAGATGAGATCGACCGTCACCAGAATTCCTTGCTTTGCGGCCAACATTCCGATTCCGATGACCTGCCGAACGAAATTCGGAGTCATTTTAGTAAAAGAGAGTTGGAGATTCGCCAGGACGTCGAGAAGGATGCACGGGATCAGAAAAATCTGTCCACACCTCTTGAAGATAGTCGAATATGCGCAGAAGAAACCGAGGCAGATGATCTCCGGAGGAACATGATAGTTTTCCACATTCGGAGGAACGTGACAGTTTTCTCGGAGCTTTTGGATATGGCGCATCGTGAGTTTAGACTTCTGATGAGGACCATAAGTTTTCCGAGAAGAACTGCTTCCCACGGTTCTATTTTTGGAGCCATCAAAAATTTTAAAAGAAAGGAAGAGATTCCGGCGAAGAACGACCTTTTTCCTCTGGTTTTTGCTAAAAAGTAAAAATGAAAAACGAGTAAGGAAGAAGGAGTTACATGTGATAAATACGGCAAAAGCTTGTAGGGGGAAACATGGGATTAACCTCCTCCTTTTAAAGTCAATTAAGATCGACCTCGAGATCGTCAAATTTGTGCCAAGTCAGCAGATTGCAACCGTTAGATACGAGGGAGTGTTAAGATCGATCGATTCGAATCCTACTGACATGATTCGATGTGACGACCTCTCATATCCTCTCGTCTCAGGCGTTGGATCGGAGCAAAATGATTGCGATCCAAGGGGAATCAGAAAGGGATCCCGGGAATCGAGGTTTCCTTTTTCACGCGCCATCTCGTCTATTCGATCTAACTCATTTAGTAACATCTGTGCGCATGAAAAGAACAAACAAATATCAAGGAAAGCGTAAATATTGCCGAGGTTGCTGCCCATTAATTTGAACTTCATTAATGGGCTGAGGTCAATTGTTGGTGCTGCATTTTGCACCGTAAAATCTGACCATGTATATATGAAATACAAAGCCCACTAAAGGAAGAAGCCAAAGAGATAGACGAACTCCAACAGGCCCAGCAAGCATTACAAAGTGACAAAGCCCATACGCAAAAGGAGACGATCTGTCATTCGTGTCCACCGAACTTCAAGTTCCATAAAAAACAAGTCGCAGACCATTGTAACAACCTCCGAGAATCTCGGAACATTGAGAATAACACGAACGAGAATATCGTAACAGACGAGGGGAGATCGAAGATATAAGAGCAAGGAAGTCGCACATGAAACATAATCCCAACTTTATCGCTTTAAACACTTCGACTAAAATAGTTCGATCTCACTTTGTGAACTTATGACATGTTCTTTGTACAAATTCCATCTCAGCATTCAATCTTTTACAACATCTTTGATTCACAGAAAATCTATATATCATTTCCTGAAGTCCCAAAAACACATTTCAATACAAATCCTTGGTGTGAAATCTCTGAACTCACACACATTAAGTCAATAGAGACCAAAAATTTCTTGGCACAAACTGGCGGATCATGCTCGCCATTACGCACACGAAGATCGGCTTGGCGTGAAGACTGCATGGCATCACGCGCACGGAGAGCTGCTTGGCGTGAAGATTGCACGGCATCACCCGCGGGTGAAGCTGCTCGAAAAGTCATGCTCGGTAATACGCAGATCAAGGACTGCTCGGCAGTCCGCGGATCAAGGACTGCTCGCCACGTCGCAAGAAACCTGCCCGACATGATACTCCATGGTCTGCTCAGAAAGACATGTACCGCATATGGGCTCCAACTTCTCGGCATCTGAGCAGAACTGTGGCTGCTCGGCGGTGTTGATAACTCGAAATCTCTTTGTACGAATCTGCCCGGCGACAAATCTTACCGCGACATGAATTAAGATCCTCCTTAGCACGCGGACAGCAGACACTACTCGGACTGTGGACTCTCGGATGTGTTGTTTGTGGTATTGTCGTCATATATACTGCATTTACAGTCAGAGACTGTAACCTCTCATCTGAGACCATGCAAAGTGAAGTAACGATGAATCAAAGAGCATCAGATGATTTTGTTTCTTCCGAAGTCAAACCTGATATCAGCAACTTCTTTTATACGCTCAACAGATTTCACGCAGTCATCAAAGATCAAGGTTCATCGCTGATACGAGCAGAAATGTATGAAGGTTATATAATGAAATTTCCTCTTCCAACAAATCACGGTTCTCTGATTCCTTGCACAAGCTGGGTTGGATTAGGAATCTCAATCAAAGAGCTTTATGGTTAACCTTAGCATTTCCTCACAAACTATATCTAACAACGCTGGGATCAATCAATATTTGGTACCGATTCCGAATACCAGAATTTGGATATAATCATTCATCCATCTAAAGTTGAAGCTATTGCAAGGCCCGTGGAAGAAACCCATCGACTCACTTCTTCTCATCTTCAAATCTCCTTTTTGACGATCTGATCCTATGTATCGCTTGATAATTGATCCGGTCATTCCTAAGTTACCATAATCCCTAAACCTAACAGGTAAACTACTCAGACGTGACAATCATAACAATAGACATAATGAATAGAAAACCAAATATCATAAAAGAAGTAAAGAAACAGGGGTTCAAAATCTCTTCTCTGTCGAGTACAAAACCAGCCCCTCAAAGCTCTCTGAATAAAACTTAATGCTTAAGTAAAACTTAGCCTTAACAAGTAGCTTAAAAACCCTAACATAAAGTCTAAAACATGTTTTGGGCCTTTTGTAAGTCTGAGAAATTTCAGAGCAAAAACTATAATTTTCCAGGAATGCAGATTTTTGTGCGCAGAATTCTGGAACAGGGGTTGCGTACATTGATGCACATACTGCGTCGATCGATGCAATGCGAAAACGAATCCAGTGAACTCTGTGAAATCTCTAAATTGTGCATAGTTGCTCCAAATGCTTCCAAAACGTCCAATTAAGCTCCAAATGTCCTTAAACCTGTAAAACACCGGAAAAGGCTCCAAAACACATAGAAAGACTCGATAACAAAGACATATACCATGGTCAAAAGCCCTAAAAACCATGATATATCAACTCCCCCACACTTAGCCTTTGCTTGCCCTCAAGCAAACAAAAAAACAAGATTAAGAGAAGAAAATTGAAAACTTCAGAAACTCGTTTCATCGTACGAGCACCACACTTAGATTCCCCTTAGTAAGCCACATGAAAAATGAACCTGCATACATATTGACCAACATGTACTTCCCCCACACTTAGCAACTGTCCTGACTAAACTCCACAATCACATCTAGAGCATTCAAATTAACCACAGTGACTTCTGTAAGCTAATAAGTGCAGTCTCACCTAGGTAGTATCAATCAAAGAACACATGGATCCTTACCCTGTCAGCACCTGACCACCATACTATCTTTTTCTGGTTCCTTTCTTCTCCTTTCCTTCCTTAGCAACTGATTTTTGCCCACTGGGTATCATTTTATTTTATCATTGCTCTTACCTTTTTATTCGGGGTATTACTTTAGACATGTTTCCATGGATACACAGGAGGTAATAGGGTGACCACTTCGAAGGTACTAGCTTATCCTCAGTTTATCTCTTTTTTTACTTTAAGGAAGGAGAGAAGGGAACAATACTTAGACATGTTTACAAGCATTGTTAGGACTAACAAGAGAATCCGACTCAAAGTAACCAAGCCCTTAGGTGAGAAAAACTAAGTCAAGTTAAGTGTGAAGTCAGTAGTGGATTCTCTGAATACTTGAAGTGATATGGGTTTCCTCAGTAGGCTGATCTATGTTGGGTTTTCTAATAGTCAGAGATCATATGCAAGCTCATCCAATGGTCACTTAAGTTCCTGCAAGTGTAGTAATCTCCTCAAAAAGTCATTGTTTGCTACTCAATTTGACTCAATAAAACAGACTCGGCTGACTCTAAGAAAACAGAAAACGGTGCGTCAGTAGCTACCTCCCCCACACTTAAATAACACTGTCCGCAGTGTTATAGAAGCTTGGGCTCGGTGTGAACAAGAATGATATGGAACAAGAACAACACTTACCTGACGTCGGCTTGTGTCGATCGATGCTAAGGACCACATCGATCGACGCAAGTCGTGTTTTCTCTTTCCTCGGTTTGAAGTGAACCGCTATCTCAACCACAATACATACGATATAAATCATTATTATCCGAGTCTGAGTATGATCTCTGTGTCAATCGACCCACAAGACCGTATCGATCGACGCAGGGTGATTCCGACTGTTTTCACGCCTTGAACACACTAAAACAAGAAAAATCAAAGTAAACAAAATCAAAATGAAAATAAAAGAAACCTACTAGTGGGTTGCCTCCCACCCAGCGCTTGTTTTAAGTCATTAGCTTGACTATGGGAAGGAGAATTGATATATCATGGTTTTTACCAGTTTTATGCCATGATATAAGTGTGTTTTAGAGTCTTTTTGTGTTCTTTTAGAGTCTATTACAGGTATAATCAGGTTTGGAGCAGAGTTGGAGATATTGGAGCATTTTGGGGATTTTTAGAGTGTTTGGCCGAGAGATTGAGCTCACTGTCCAGAAATCAGGATTGCATCGATCGACACACCTTTGGTGTCGATCGACACACTAGCGAGATGGGCCGATTTGGCGGTTTAATGAAGAATGAAGATTTTGTACTTTGGCCCAGAAGTTTCCAGTATTTACAAAGAAGCCCCAGCCGAGATTAAGCCTATATAATTAGGATTTTGGTGTTTATTTTAGATACGCTTTCATAATTATGAACAGAGAGTTTTTAGAGCTATTGGGGCTGATCTGATCCTGTACTTCACTTTATTTTGGAGAAGATTTCGAACCCCTTTATTTATTTAATCTCTTTTATGCAATCTATTAATTCATTGATTATGTTTACATCTTCTATGTCTAAGTAGATTCATAGTTAGGTTTAGGGTTTCTCATTAAGGATTTCATGACTTGCTAGACTTGTTTAAATCAGTTAAAGATTCACATGAATATAATGTTCTTCGATCTAAATTGAGTTTAATGCTAGTTCTAACCTGATCAATTAGAATCTAGATCTTAGGTTGCTAAATACGACACGAAAGTGTGGTTTAGAATCTGAACTATTTAGGTTGAGCAATTGAACTTCTCGCAAAGGAATTTGGTTTAGTTTAATTGTGAACATATCGAACTTGAAATTAATGATGGTTTAATCTGTTAGTAATTTCAAAGGAATTTGGATTACTGCACTTAGACTTAGAGAATTCTCGCAAAGAGATTTGGTTAATTCTATATCCGTGATTTGAGTTCTAGAGCTGTGCTTAATTAGATCCTGACTGATTAATTTGTCTGCTTGTCTGATTTCCTGAGAACGCCCTAGACTTAGCGCCTTTAATTGACTGCTTTCACCACCGATAATCTGCTACTTGTTTACTTTCTCGCTTTGCTATTTAGTTTACTACAAATTGCTTTCTTCTTAGTTTAAATCTCTACAGTTCTAATCTATCGAGACCAGAGTCTCTGTGGATTCGATACCCTATATACTACAATCACTTAACTGTGCACTTGCAGTAGAATAGGATTAATTCTTGACCCTATCAAGTTTTTGGCGCCGTTGCCGGGGACTCTTATAGTCTTCGATAGGATAGAACTTAGGGTTTCTACTAGGATTTTTTTATTGTTTTTGTTTTTGTTTCGTTTTGTTTTTATTTTTTGTTTTTAGTTACTAATTTTTCTCTGTTTTCTTTCTGTCGCAGGTACCGATTTCGCTTTGCGTCGATCGTTGCACCTTTGTGTCGATCGTCACTAGGCGATTCTGAGATTGAATCGATCGTTGCATCTCTTGCATCGATCGTTGCTTGACGACTACATACAGCTTATGCTGACGCGCGAAACTAGAAGTAATCAGAACCTGAACCTCGTTAATCTCGGACTTGAAGAACTTGGACGTCTAGAGAGAACCAACAGAAGAGAAAGAAGAGCAAGGATGGTGGTACAGAAGGTAATCATAATGCCTGATGCTCAGGGACCGAGATAACAGTCCATACAATGCTGCTGGGCATAGGATTGATGCTGAAGGGAATGTAATACCTGATCCTCCTGAGCAACCGCAACAGGAGCAGAACCAAGGCCAAGGACAGAACCGAAATGGATTGATGATAGTCCATGAGAGGACTTTAGCTGACTACAACAGACCGGATGAGTTTCATGCAAACCGGCCAGCTCTTGTGATGCCTGGTTTTGAGAGGAATGATTTTGAGATCAAACCATCTACTACTCGCTGATGAGACAGAATGCCTTCCATGGTCATCCCACGGAGCAGCCTATGGATCACATTGATCAGTTTGAGGATATAATCACTGGCATAAAGTATGATGGAGTTTGCCAGGATTATATGTTTCTCAAGCTCTTTCCATACAGTCTCGCTGGAGACGTTGCTGCATGGCGGAAGCAACTGCCACCTGGACAGTTTGATACTTGGGCAGCCCTGAAGAGTGAGTTCCTGCGTCACTTCTACGATGATGCACGCTCTGATCAGTCCAGACAGGACATACACACCTTTTCCCAAGGTCCTACTGAGCCTCTTAAGACTGCCTGGATGAGATTCAAGAAGTACCAGCGTGACTGCCCACACCATGGATTCACTGAGGTCACATTGCTAGGTATCTTCTTCAGAGGCATAGATCTTCCATATCAGTCTGCGCTGGATAACTCCAGCAATGCAAATTTCAACACCAGGACTCCTGCACAAGCTAAGCAGTTGATTGATAACTTAGTGAGCAGCAACAGTTGCAAGACTATGGATGAGAGGAGAAAGAAATCTGGTGGAAGTGTAGAGAATTCGGAGATTGCTGATATTAGATCTAAGCTGGACACAGTGTGTAATCTCCTAGCTGGTAAGAAAGCTGTCCAATTTTCCCAAGATGTTGAGGTAATTCAGACTGAGGAGGACACTCAGGAAGAAGATGTGAATTACATAGGAGGATCTGGTTTCCAAGGTAATAGATTTGGTAATCAGCAGGGAAACATGTTCTTCAATGGAGGACAGAAGAGCGCCTTTACAGGCAATCAGAACTCAGCTGGCTTTGGACAGACTAGTGGTTTTCAGAAACCTTTTGGACAAGGTACTCAGAGAACCTATGGATCTTCATCTTATCAGACTCCTCCTGCAGCCACTTCTCATGAGAGTAAGATGGAGGCAATGATGGAACAGCTGATGGAGAGTCAGACCAAGATTTCTGTGGACTGCAATAAGAAGTTGGATGCTGTCTATGAGGATCTCAATGGAAATTTTGAGTCTCTGAACACTCATATGAAGCAGTTGGATACTCAGGTGAATCAGATTTCCAGTTCTATGAAAGGAAAAGGAGTGGCAGACACCCATATTAAAGCATGGTCTGTGTACATTGATGATGGATCTCACCTAGGTGAAGGATTTGAGCTAAGTACAGCTGAGTTGGTAGAAGAAAGTGAAATTTCGGATTTTGGAGAAAATATCTCGGGTGGAAACTTTGAAAACAGTGTTGCATCGATCGACACACCACTAGTGTCGGTCGATGCAGGTCGTGAATAGACAGACTCGCCGAGTGTTGATGACATTGATGCAGATTTGGAGCTTGATCGCTTATTCCCTGGAGTTTTTGAGATTACTCAACATGAGATTTATGCACAATTCATTAGATTATATCCCTCAGTGTCTGAAGTGATTAAGCAAGAGATTGAAGAGCTTAAGAAGTTGGAAGAGATTGGTGAAGAGTTGGAAGAAATTCCATCATCTGATGATCCACCTTATCACCCATGTGTGCAGAGGTACTTGAACAAGATGTTGCCTTTGGATGAAGAGCTGAAAGATTGGGTGATTGTAGTCCCTCAACAGATAAGTGATGTGCTGTTAACTAAGGTCCCCAAGAAGCTGCCTGACCCTGGTGTCTTTGTGCTTAACTGTTCTATCTTTGAGGATGGTTTTAGGCATTCTCTGTGTGATCTGGGAGCTGCTGGAAGTCTTATGCCATATTCTGTGGCAGAGAAGCTGGGTATGCTGGATTTTTCGCCTACTAGGACCTCTCTTGTCCTAGCTGATCAGTCTATACAAGTTCCAGAAGGACTCCTTGAGGACATCCCGGTGAGAGTTGGAAACTATTTAGTTCCAACAGACTTCTTAGTGCTGAAGTATGACAGTGATACTGATGATGCGTTGATATTGGGTAGACCATTTTTGGCTACAGCGGGAGCAGTAATAGATGTCAGACATAGTCTGATTGACCTCCACCTGGGAGATGAGCGGCTGCGTTATGAGATGGATAAGCTGCGCAAGCCACTGATAGATGGGCAGACCTTCACCATTATGGATGGATATGATAAGCAGCCAAGTGATACTGTGATTTTGGATCCTGGAGAACAGTTTACTCCTTCTTTTCTAGGACAGGATCATTCTGATACAGCTTGTTCGTCCGGTCAAGCTAATGACCTTAAACAAGCGCTGAGTGGGAGGCAACCCACTGTTAGGTTTACGTGTTTTTCTTTCTTATTTTTGGTGTTTTTCTTAGGATTTCACGTTTTTGTTTTTGCTAAGTTTCAGATACAGAACTCGAGTCTGGAGATACGTGACGATCGATGCACTTGTGCACCGGTCGTTGCAAGGAGATTACGACAAGGAGAGGTGATCGCATTGTGACGATCGTTGCAGACCTTTGCAACGGTCGTTGCAATTGGTTCAATTACAAAATTAAGGTACGTGCGCTAAACCTGAATCAATCTGGTCCAACCAGCATCGATCGTTGCTCTCTAGCAACGGTCGTTGCACCCACGACCGAGGTAAGTGCCTTAAACCCTTCTCTTCTCTTTTCTTCTCCATTTTCGCCGTCCGTACGTACCGAAAACCTCATTCGCTAAAACTCTCATTTCTTCATCATTTTCTTCAATTCCAAGTGCTATTCTCTCGATTTTACACTCTTAATCCATTCCTATAACCCATACATCACGAATCCAAGGTAATGTACCTCTATTTTTATGATTTTTGGATTCAATTTTAGGGTTTTAGAATTTGAGAATTTTGGATTGAAATATGATTGCATGCTTAAATAGACTAAAATTTGGATGGTGGGTGATGATTTTAGGCTGATTAGTGCTAATGTGGAACGAATTTAGAACGATTTTAGGGATTTTGATTGCGGCTGAAATCGCCATGCAACGGTCGTTGCTTTGCGATTTTGGGGATTTGTTCGAAAATGCGAAATCGCCTTGCAACGATCGATGCCTTAGTGCAACGGTCGTTGCTTCGCGATTTCACAGAGAGATTGCCGAGACTAATTGTTTTAATTTCTTGAATGCAGATGGCATCTCGCAGACAACCCCGCAAGCGCCGAGCCACAGCAGCAACAGCCACACGACAGTACATTCCACCACCAGGGTGGTTCCATAGAGAGTCACAGCCACCTGAGCCTTATGTGAGAGTTGGTCCAGCAGTAGCACTGCCTTGGCCCCGAGCAGATGAGACACCGATCCCGATAGCCAGAGACTGGCCACGGAACATTGCTGAGTTCCTTAAGACTGCTGAGTTTACAGAGAGGCCACTGCTTAACCAGTGGGACGAATTTGACACGCTGCTATACAACGGTTGGTGTGGGATGACTATTAAACCAACCAAGTTTGCAGACTACTCTACCTGTAAGAGTCTGGGGATTGATGAGCAGGTTCTTGCAGTATGTAAGGGCATTGGTTTAGGGACAATGCCTATGCGTCCTTATGATTTGTACCCAGAGCTGGTCAGACAGTTGCTAGCCACTTGCAGAGTGGTTTACCCGGATCCAGACAGCAGGAGTGCTACAGGAGGTATCTTTACCTTCATGAGTTTAGGAGTCAGGTATCAGATTCCTTTACTAGATATCTCCAGGATCTACGGTTTCAGCACTGAGCCGAGACGCATTGGCATGCCACTTGAGTGGGATCCAGAGGAGGCTCGATCATTTTGGGAGTGTATTGGCAGTGGCCGATACAGCTCGAGGACTACACCGGTGAAGCAGGTTAGGCATCCTGTACTGAGATATGTCTTGCGTATCTTGTGTTGGAGTTTGTTGTGCAAGTATGAGGCCAACAAGATGCGCAAGTATGAGATGGAGATGTTGTTTATCGGGCTGCGAGATCAATTTGAGGGTTCTGGCGTGAGAGATCCTACTAAGGGTCTCAACTTGGGAGCTGTTTTTACTCAGCACTTATGCGACCTGTAGCTGATGCCATTTGATGGTGTTCTTACTGAGACAGTGGGGAGCCTGCTTACTCCCATCTTCATGCACTGCGGGATTCCCCTAGAGGGCATAGAGTGTAACACAGCCAAGGAGTTCCTTGATTTCAGCCACTTGCAGAGCGCCACCAGGCTCAAGGAGGTGCGCATTTGGGTTTACCATGATCAGAGCTCTGGGAAGTGTGGTTTGGAACTTCCTGCTCCTGCACTTACACAGATTGATACACTGGAGGCCCTGAGATTCCAACCTCCTGAGACTGAGCAGCGCAGAGTCCCTTCTATGGCTCATCCGCTTGGAGAGCCTTCCACACGAGCTTCATCTTCCTCTGCTCTTGCGCCTACTGCTGCCCCTGCTGACGATATTGGACCTTTCCCAGAGCCCACGATTCCTTTGGGAGACATGTCTGTGGCTGAGTGGAGAGAGCGCAATGATGTGATACTGAAGACCATTTGGGAGTGGATGCGTGGCTGCACTTGCAGGAGACAGCCACAGGTTCATCAGCCCGTCCCTGCTACTCGACGTCGACAGCGTTCTCCTGCGGCCGCCAGTGACACTGAGCGCTATGGTGGGATAGATGATGATGAGAGCGAGAGCGCGTAGTCTCCATTTTTAGACATTCGGTTCTGTATTCTGTTATCTTTCCTTTTTTCTTTGCACTTTTTCCTTTTGATTTTTAGGATGCTAATCTGTTTGGATGGTTGTGCTTGATTTGATACATCAGTTGTTTCGATTTTATTCTGTTTTCAGTGTTTTCAGCTTGCAGGATTCGAATCTGACAATAACCAATGGACTAACCTGCTAACTTGCTGACTGATCCGATATACGCAGTGCGTCGATCGACACATCACTGTGTCGATCGTCACAACACGATCGAAATCGCATTGCAGCGATCGTTGCGGTCCTGAGCAACGATCGATCATACACGAAAATCGCACAGCAACGGTCGATGCACCTAGTGCAACGATCGATGCTTGAGCGACAGAGGTAAAACCCGACAGAACTCAACCAATCCTTAAACAAATTTTTCTTTCTTTTTTCCAATCCTTCGCTTGACACTACTGGGGACAGTGTGTCTTAAGTGTGGGGGAGGTTCTACTAACTTCTTTCTTTTTGTTTTCTTAGAGTCAGTTAAATTTTTCAAAATTTGTTTTATTGAGTCAAAACTTTTAAGTAAGAAACAATGATTTTTTGAGAAGATTAGCAGCACTTGCAGGAACTTAAGTAACCATTGGGATGAAACTGCAGATTATCTCTGACTATTAGAAAACCCAGACATGGATCATCCTACTGAGAACACCCACATCGCTTCAGGTATCAGAGGATCCTTATACTGACTTCAAACTTAATACTGACTTAGATTTTTCACTTAAGGGCTTGGTATACTTTGTGTCGGATTCCCTTGTTAACTCTGACACAGCCTGTAAACCTGTCCTATTTAGTTCCCTTCTCACCTTCCAAATAATAAAAAAAAAGATAATAAACTGAGGATGAGTTAGTAACTCCGAAGTGGTCATGGGATTGGTAGCTACAACTTTCATATCCTGTGCATCCATGGAATGTGTCCAAAGTACACCCCTTAACGGGAAGAGCACTGATAAAAAAAAAAATGATACCCAATGGGGAAAAATCAGAATGCTAAGGAAGGGAAAAGAGAAGAAAGGGACTAGAGAAAGATAGTATGGTGGTCTAGAGCTGATAAGGTAAGAGTCCATGTGCCTTTGATCGATACTCCTTAGGTGAGACCGCACTTAAATACTTGCAGAAGTCAGTAGGGAGAATTTGAATGCGTGAATGTGATTGTGGAGTTTACTTAGGACAGTTGCTAAGTTTAGGGGAAGTATATGTTGGTCTTGATGTCTGCAGGTTGATTCTTTCATGTGGTTTACTAAGGGGAATCTGAGTGTTGCTGCTTCTAGGATGAAAAGAGTTTCTGAAGAGTTTTCAAACCTCTTCACTACATTCTAGTTCTCTGTTTTGCTTGAGGGCAAGCAAAGGCTAAGTGTGGGGGAGTTGATATATCATGGTTTTTACCAGTTTTATGCCATGATATAAGTGTGTTTTAGAGTCTTTTTTTGTTCTTTTAGAGTCTATTACAGGTATAATCAGGTTTGGAGCAGAGTTGGAGATATTGGAGCATTTTGGGGATTTTTAGAGTGTTTGGCCGAGAGATTGAGCTCACTGTCCAGAAATCAGGATTGTATCGATCGACACACCTTTGGTGTCGATCGACACACTAGCGAGATGGGCCGATTTGGCGGTTTAATGAAGAATGAAGATTTTGCACTTTGGCCCAGAAGTTTCCAGTATTTACAAAGAAGCCCCAGCCGAGATTAAGCCTATATAATTAGGATTTTGGTGTTTATTTTAGATACGCTTTCATAATTAAGAGCAGAGAGTTTTTAGAGCTATTGGGGCTGATCTGATCCTGTACTTCACTTTATTTTGGAGAAGATTTCGAACCCCTTTATTTATTTAATCTCTTTTATGCAATCTATTAATTCATTGATTATGTTTACATCTTCTATGTTTGAGTAGATTCATAGTTAGGTTTAGGGTTTCTCATTAAGGATTTCATGACTTGCTAGACTTGTTTAAATCGGTTAAGGATTCACATGAATATAATGTTTTTCGATCTAAATTGAGTTTAATGCTAGTTCTAACCTGATCAATTAGAATCTAGATCTTAGGTTGCTAAATACGACGCGAAAGTGTGGTTTAGAATCTGAACTATTTAGGTTGAGCAATTGAACTTCTCGCAAAGGAATTTGGTTTAGTTTAATTGTGAACATATCGAACTTGAAATTAATGCTGGTTTAATCTGTTAGTAATTGCAAAGGAATTTGGATTACTGCACTTAGACTTAGAGAATTCTCGCAAAGAGATTTGGTTAATTCTATATCCGTGATTTGAGTTCTAGAACTGTGCTTAATTAGATCCTGACTGATTAATTTGTCTGCTTGTCTGATTTCCTGAGAACGCCCTAGACTTAGCGCCTTTAATTGACTGCTTTCACCCCCGATAATCTGCTACTTGTTTACTTTCTCGCTTTGCCACTTAGTTTACTACAAATTGCTTTCTTCTTAGTTTAAATCTCTACAGTTCTAATCTATCGAGACCAGAGTCTCTGTGGATTCGATACCCTACATACTACAATCACTTAACTGTGCACTTGCAGTAGAATAGGATTAATTCTTGACCCTATCAAGAATCGGACTTATGGGGGTTCGACAAAGACTTGGAGTGCCTCTGTGAATGTCTCCTCATCTAAGGTGGTGTATAAGCATTCGGATCATGATATTTCCCAAGGATCGAGTAAATGGAACCAGGGTGGGAGCGAAGCGTGGGTGGGATACTGCGTTTTCCTGCATTCACAGCTGATGGATTATAAGGTTTAAGTTTAGAGAAATCATACCTTTGCTTTGGTGGAGATGAGATGTCTGGGGCTTTCTGCTTATGAGCAGTTGCAGGCTCTGAAGATGTTAGAGCAAGTTCAGGATGAACTGCCATCTTATCTTCTCCCATCGGAATCTCAAGCTCCACTTCAACACTGGAGCTCTGTCCATCAATGGTGGATCTCAGCCTCTTATCCATCTTGAACTGCAATGGCTCATCTCCCAGGTGGAGATTAATCAAACCTGTCTCACATCGATCACTGCTCCAGCAGTAGCTAAGAATAATTCCAAGTAGCAGAGGATCAACAAGTTCAACCACATACTTTAGCACCACAAATTCTGTTGAAATCAAGTAGTCTCCAACTCTGATGGGAATGTCCTCAAGAACTCCTTCTGGAAACCTCTTTGATCAATCAGCTATGATAAGTGAGATCCTAGTAGGCTGGAAATCCACCAGTCCCAATCTCACAGCCTCAGAGTATATCATGAGAATCACACCAGATCCTAAATCACACAGAGAACTCTTGAATCTATCCTTAAAGATGGTACATTTTAGAACAAAGACTCCTGGGCCTGGAAGCTTCTCTGGAATCTGGTTCTGCAGCACTGCACTAACCTGCTTAGATAGCACTAAAACCTCTACTTTCAAATCTCCATCAGTAGAGATTATCTTCTTCGCATATCTCTGCAGAGAAGGGCGTTTCTTCAAGGCATCAGTTAGTGAGATCTTGGAAAGCTTATTATCCATCACTTTCATGCATTTAGCTTCATCTAGGTCTTGTTTGGAAGTCATAGGAGCCTTAGGATAGGGTACAGAGGGCTTGTAGACTCGTTCAGGGATTGTTGCAGGTTTTAGGACTCGACTGCGTTCAGTGTTGATCGATGCTTAAGGAGTGTCGATCGATGCTCAAGGAGTGTGGATCGATGCTCAGCGATTGAGAGTACTTTCAGCATTTGTATCGGGGTTGTGTCGATCGACATCAAGTGGGTGTCAATCGATGCTTGGCGCGGACAGAGACAACTCGTCCAGAAAGTCAGCTATGATGTCTTCTTCCTCTTGCATTAGATCAACTTACTCATCTGCAATCACAGCATTGACGAATTGCTTCTGTTCAGCTCTTCCTGATCCATTTTGCCTTTGCACTGTTCCAGCAGTCTGTTGAACCTGAACATCTAGCTTCTTCACATGAGTGCTCAGAGACTCAATCTTTCTATTCGAATCCAGGTACAGAGCATCTATCTTTCCATTGAAGTCCACTGTAGTCTTCTACTGA
This sequence comes from Orychophragmus violaceus, assembly GCA_030180135.1. Classification (NCBI taxonomy): domain Eukaryota; kingdom Viridiplantae; phylum Streptophyta; class Magnoliopsida; order Brassicales; family Brassicaceae; genus Orychophragmus; species Orychophragmus violaceus. The sequence continues at coordinate 73,714,164 of CM058240.1, forward strand.
CCTTCCAAGAGTTGTTCCAATAGACTCATCATCTTATCAGACTGCTCATTTTGTGGAGGAGGAGTCTGATATGAAGAAGAGCCATAATCTCTGGAGAATGAACTGTTCTGCTGAAAGGGTCTCTGAAATGCAGTCTTTGGTGTAAACCAGAAGTATGTCCCTGCTGATTTTCATATCTCTAACCCTGATAACCAGCTCCAGCTATGTAATTGACGTCCTCAACTTCATCAACCTGAACATCTAGCATCTTCCCAAGTAAGATGTTAAGAACATAATCGATCTTGTTCTTAATCTCAGCTCTCTGCGAGCTATCAACTTTCCCACGAGATTTTTACCTCTCCAAATCAGTATTCTTAATGCTATTACTAGACACCAAGTTGTCAATCAGCTCTTTAGCTTCCTCCGGAGATTTAGTATTGAAATTCTCATTGCTAGCAGCATCTAGAGCTATCTGATACCACAAATCAACTCCTCTGAAGAAAATGCCCAGCAGCTAAACCTTAGAGAAACCATGATGTGGGCAATCTCTTTGGTACATCCTGAATCTCACCCAAGCTGCTTACAAGGGCTCTGTAGATCCCTTCTTGAAAGTCAAGAGATCCTATCTAAGCTGATCAGATCTAGCATCATCATAGAAATGCCTCATGAACTTCTTCTTAATTGCATCCCAGGTTATTCAGAGTCCCATGTGGAATCTGCTTCAGCCAAATTAGCAGCTTCTCCTCCAAAAGAGTGAGGAAAAAGCTTGCAGTGTAAGTAGTGATAACTCACTCCATTATGCTTCATCCCAGTGACTAAAGACTCAAAGGTCTCTATGTGATCCATAGGCTGCTCATGTGGGAGTCCATGAAAGAGGTGCTTTCCCACAAGCGTATAGTATGAAGTCTTCAGCTCCAAGTCATTCCGCAGAAAGGCATGAGGGAAAATCGCAGACCTATTTGCGCTTTATCTCGTGGATTTTCGTGTCCATCTGCTCCTCCACCTTGAGCTTCTTCATCAGGCTGAATAATCCGCTGTTCAATTACATTCCCTTCAGCATCAATCCTCTGTCCTGAGCATTTTAAGGTTTGTTCTGCAAATCCCTCAGAACACCTTCTGCATCTCGAATGAAAATCAAAGGCGCAGCATTCACGTTTGCCATCTTAACTGGTCTCTGAGCTTTTCTGTTCGTTCTTTCTAACCTTGCAAGTTCCTCAAGTCTGAGATTCACGAGCTTCTTGTTGGGATTACTCCTTAGTGTGCGATCCGGCATAAACTGTCTCATTCACGCAAGTGTGTCAACCGACGCTAGCAGTTCTTCAATTGATGCTGACCGCAAGAAGGTGTCGATCGATTCCAAGTAGGTATCGATCGATGCAGGACGATTCTGTCGAACCTAAACTGCAAAAACAGAGAAAACAGAAAATAAATCAGTAAAATAAAAACGAAAAGCCTAGTCTAAATTCTAAACACAAATATATCGAAGACTCAAAATAGTCCCCGACAACGGCGCCAAAACTTGATATGCTCAGATTTTAATCCCTAGAGTTACACTGCAAGTGCACATATGTGACTAGTAGTATATAGGGGTCGAATCCAAAGAGACTCAAGAATCTTACGATAGACTATAAAGGTTCGAATTAAGGTAGGCAGCAGCAGCAATGAAAGCAATAAAATCAGAAACAAAAACAAATAGCAGACGGTTTGTAAATCAATCAGGCAAAGCGTCAGGTCAAGGGAGTTCTCAGAAAATCAGGAATACAAGCTAATCAATCAATCGAGATCGAATTAAGAACTGTTCTAGAACTAGAATCACGTAAGCATAAGAAATCAACTTTAGTTGCGAGTATTATCTATGTTTAGCAACCTAGCAAACCAACTTTCGTTGCGAGTATTAGATATCCTAAACATGCATTAATGTCAGGTTCTTTCGTTCACAATTTCCCTAAGCCAAATTTCTTTGTGAATAGTTCAATTGCTCATCTAGGTTCTTACTAGCTAATTAATCAAATGTCGTTGCGGAAATCAACCTAACATAAATAATCTAAGCGGCCAATTCAGACTAAGTATTAAGAACAACCCTAGATGAAGAACTAGAAGTTATGAATCCCTATAGATTAATCAACCTATAATTCCTTGAAATCCCTAATGAGAATCCCTAAACCTAACAGGTAAACTACTCAGACATGGCAATCATAAAAATAGACATAATGAATAGAAAACCAAATGTCATAAAAGAAGTAAAGAAACAGGGGTTCAAAATCTCTTCTCTGTCGAGTACAAAACCAGCCCCTCAAATCTCTCTAAATCTCTCTGAATAAAACTTAATGCTTAAGTAAAACTTAGCCTTAACAAGTAGCTTAAAAACCCTAACATAAAGTCTAAAACATGTTTTGGGCCTTTTGTAAGTCTGAGAAATTTCAGAGCAAAAACTATAATTTTCCAAGAATGCAGATTTTTGTGCACAGAATTCTGGAACAGGGGTTGCGTACATTGACGCACATACTGCGTCGATCGATGTAATGCGAAAACGAAGCCAGTGAACTCTGTGAAATCTCTAAATAGTGCAGAGTTGCTCCAAATGCTTCCAAAACATCCAATTAAGCTCCAAATGTCTTTAAACCTGTAAAACACCTGAAAAGGCTCCAAAACACATAGAAAAACTCGATAACAAAGACATATACCATGGTCAAAAGCCCTAAGAACCATGATATATCATATACATCGGTCTAATATCCGATAGGTATATCCAAGTTGGTATTCGTTTATAGTTTACTACAGAAATGGATTCGTAAGTCAAGTATACCTTGCTAGCGTTCAAACTCGGGGTATAACTCAAAACCCAGTAAAATGCTTCTAAGCACGCTGGTCTTAAGCATAATTTCATTACCAAAGACAGTGTGTAAGTGGAGTATACCTCGCCAACCTTCAGACTCAGAGTATAACTCGAAACCAAGTAAAACGCTTCTAAACACGGTGGTCTTAATCATCATTTCACTACCAAAGCGGGTCCATAAGACGAGTATATCTCCGAAACCTTCAATCTTGGAATATAACTCAAAACCTAGTAAGACAATCCTACGCACACTGTTCATAAGCAAAATAGTCCAAGCACTAGGATTAGGCTTAGATATGGAAATTATACGTTTCACATCATTTGCATCTCGCATAAACTTTACGTTTATTACAAACCGCGCTTCGTATGAAATATATGAAACTGCTCGGAAGGCTTTCCCACGAAAAAACCAACCCGGACAGTTCATACAAAACTGCTAGGAAGTCTTTCCTCCGACAAAATTTTCTCGATATCTAGCATATAAACAGCTCGGCACTAACAATACGACCGATTAGTCCGAAAAAGACCGATCTCGATATGACCATCCGACCAATCAGCTCCCCTTGGCATTTCCACACTACTTGACATGACGTTAGCTTGGCTGCTCGCAAGTTCATACTATCCGAGCAGGCCTGATCAACTCCCCCGAGAACAAACTCTGCTCAGAAAATCCGACTCAACTACTCGGCTACTCGAGACGTTTGCTCGGCTGCTCGAAAGATCGGACCGTCCGAGCAGGCCTAATAAACTCTTTAGAGTACGATCTCTGCTCGGACGATCCGAGTACATCTGCTTGGGTCCTCGTGAAAATTGCTCGGCTGCTCTGCTGCTCGAACGATCCGAGAAAACGTGCTCGGACGACTCGAATTCAGCTGCTCGGCTCCTCGCGACGAAATATTATCGGCGTACTGGCCTCCGACTAAGCCTGCTCTGATGGTTCGAGCTCCTCTTTCGACTATCATATTTGTAAACATGATCGGTTCACGACTTAACACATCTTTCAACTGTTTAATCCAATCTAGGGAGCATTGACAAAAGATCAACAATGAATTTCCTATAATTTGAGACTTGGAGAATGGGTCTTACAACTTAGAACGGAACATTTCATTCAAAATAACAAAGCATCCATGTCATAAAATGGAACGACTAACCACACTAAATAAAGAGTTCAACAACATACATAATACAAAACGATACCAAAAATATAGATAAAGTCAATAACCCCGACACTTAGACATTGAAGCGATAAGCCTCGGTTACGCCAGCTAACGCCGCTTCATCTTGAAGCGACATATCCCATTGCGATGGACCGGCAGGATCGCCCGAAAGGGAGAAATATCGAAATAACCTTCAGCTTCCCCCATCATCATGTCATACTCAAGGACATCGCTCGCCTCTTGTCGAGCCCTTTTCAACTTCAGTTTTTCCTCCTCAGTCTCAAACGCGGGAGGATTTTTTGCCCTCAGTTAAGCAATGATCTCGATTCTGCTCCTCACTTCGAGGTAGTGACTTTTGTTTCTCTTAGACTTCGGCAATTTTGAGAAAAATCCATGATGCTTGGAAAGACGGGATGTAATCTTATCAAACATCCTTTTTCTTCCTTTCTTGGTCGCCTCCCTTAAGGCCGATTTGCGAGAAGACTTTTCTTCCGCCAGCTGAATCTTCAAGGCCTCAGCTTCGGCAAGGGCTTGCGCCTTTTAATTCTCGAGCGACAGACTCTCTGCCTCGAACTAGGCCCTCCTTCCCTTGAGCGATATTTTCATCTTGACCACGGAACCTTCCAACCTTGCGTTGTCAATGGAATGTCTAGCAAGCAGGTTCTTAGTCTTTCGAATCTCCTTCTCGGATTCAGCAGCATGCCTGTTAACTGGCGCCCATGACTGTAACAAGAAGAAAAATTAACAAGTTAGACCAGTTAGGTCACAAAAGGAGGGAATACTACCAGTCAAAAGAAGAATGTACTTACCTTAAAAAAACTTGCCCGGCACCAGAAAGTGAATTACCATAGACCTGGTAGACGCAGCCACGCACAAATATTCATCACTTCGGAGGCATTAGCATATAGAGGACCGCCCTCGCTTTGTTCAAATTGGGTCAGCTTCAAATCAGATAAGGAACTTTGGCATCTTTGTCGTGCCTCTTCTTCAAGCGCTCCCATTTTGGTTTAGGCGACGCGGTGTGAGACGCTGGCCCCATAACCGGTCCTTGAGGAAGTTGAGGGACAATCACATTTTGGCTAGCTTCAACCTCATCCGGGGCAACGAAAATTTCTCCCCAATTGTTGGATCATGTCCATTCCTATGGTCTTCCCCGTTTGTTCCACTACTAAGCCACAAACTGATCACGCCAGCCGCCTGCATCTGTTCCTCTTACAGTCGCCTCTTCTCCCCAGCCGCTCTCTTGCGGTCCTAGTGAGCCTTTGCTGACTCTTACACCTCATGGTACTGTGCACGAAGATGAGAAGGTCCTCCCTCACGCCGTCTACCACCGCCTTGCTGCGACTCCCGTTCAGCTTACGCTTGTCCTCAGAGAGCTTACTGTTCTCGGAAAGCAACATGTCTTGATCTTCCTCGACTGCTTTGAGTTGCCTTTGGGACAGCCCATAAACCATCCTTTCTCCCTGGATCAACCTCAAGATCTCGACAAGCCTCAACATGAGCTTCTAAGTCAGCAAATCTGTTTCCCAATGTAATGGCAGTAGCCCCTTGGGTGTGCACCTCACGCCTCAACTCCTCGATCAGCTTCTTCATCTCCTTTGCTCGAGCCAGGCGATGTGCCGATGATTCGCTTCCATCGTCTAAAGACGCAAAGAGAAAACAATTAGAACCTGCCATAGTCGTAGTCTTGAAACAACTAAGAGATCACAAAAATTACCCTCCCTAGGGAGGCCTGAGATTCCATGTAGGCTTCCCGCTCGGTCATGTTGCTGATGGCCAGGAGCTGGCAGCCGGCTCGCTTGAAATGCCTTAGAAGGTAGGCCATACCCTCCTTATCCTAACCGATCAGAAAATCCTCCGAGTTCTTGAATTTGCAATGGAAAGGGAGACTACCATTATACCCACCAGAGATGACAAGTGAAGCGTTCAACGCCATGTTGATTTCAAGAGCTACATCCCCATACTGGATTCTCCCCGAGCCTACGGTGGTCTCCCTCATATTTTTCTCGAGTGGAACGATGGTCTCATTATGCTTGCCATTGGGCGCAGAATAATTGTTGAGGACTGCAATCGGATTGTTTAGAAATGGGAGCTGCAGGCAAACATTACAGACCCCTATCAACTACCCGCAATAAAATCCAAACTGAAACAGTTTGCAAGACCATACATTTTCTAGACGCAAATTCTCCGAACAATCTGTGATCCCGAATGCTTGCTTGACACGAGCTAATATCCGAATCAGACGAGGATAGGCATACAAAGTCCCCTTGTTTCACAAATTTCTCTTCACAAGAATCAGGGGGAGGAAATCAGAGACCGTGAGATTTCAGCGCATCTCCAGTGCACTCACCTAGAGCCTAATGATCTGCCTCACCAGATTAGGGCACACCGAAGGAAAGGCTATCTCAAAGCTGGCCATTACCTTCAGAAAAAACTGCGGGACTAACAAGGTGATCCTCCACGATTCGAATAAAATCGTGTAGGCTCAACATTATCCCAGACGAATCGAATCAGGGTTTCCAAACCGGGAGGGAATGTCGACGTCAACTCCCCTTCCAACCTATGAACTCTCCGCATTTCTTCGAGGTCTTCTAGAGTAGCCCTCGACGTCCTGTACGGACCGAACATCGGTTCCTTTAGGACACCGAAATCTAAGAAATCTTTCGACGAAAATCCAAGTTTTTTTTAAGCTTTCTCGGGAAAAACCTTTAGAAACGAGCTAATTAGAGAGCAAACAACAGCTATAAGGTTACCTTGAGGTAGCGTGTGTGGGTTTTTAAAGGGACGTGGGCGGTTCTTTTAAAGCTGATGACTGCGGTGGTTCTCCAGATCCCGCGGATCTATCGCTCCCATCAATCATAACCGTCGGATCTAAAATCCACTCATAATTCTGTTTAACAATAACTCTCGAGGTCGCGGAGATCTCTCCACTTCTGCAGATCTCAACCGTTGGATTCATATCTTTTAAATTTGAATCATGGTAGTTCCTCAGATCATGTGGATCTCTTAATCCGGGAAACTGAAATCATCGAATACGAAATCTCTTAATGATTTCAAATTTTTACGTACGCGAACTTACGTCAACAGAGTAAATATGCAAACTCTGATGGATTATTCACATTTTCCGCCAATTAATTATTAATTCCAAAATAATTAATAGGCTGGGGGAAATTTTTGGTACCAAAATCCACACCATGGATTTGGCCCGATAAGGTAGAAAGGCCTTATCACATAAACATGTCGACTAAAAGAAATCACTCCAGCCCAAACCGAAGCCCATCTGGTCTCCGCCTTACCGATTAGAATGAAGGTCGCAGAGATCATTCCAAAAAGTGCACTACGAGATACGCTGGATGGAATGCTCGACAAAGAGGCTATAAAAGGAGTCCAATGACTTTAGAAAGTGGACCCTTTTTTACATACTTTTCATACATAAACAGCTTTAAGAGCTCACTGTAAAATTCTCATTTGAGATCCCTTTGTAATATTCTTTCATTCAATACAAGATAATTATGAAACCTAGATTTATTTAGATAGTTATTCGAAGCATAGTTTGATCTTTGATGTGCTAATCCTTCGACAATTTCTTCATTCCAAGTCATAAATCTCTAGCATGGATTTCCGGATCTACAATAATAAATAAGAATTAGGATAGTGGCATGAAACCTTTACAAATTATAACCTATATGTTAAAGATGTGTTCAATCCATAACCAAACCAAACTGATGTGAATTGAACCGAAATAAAGAATACAGTTTGGTTTTGAATATATTGTATAAACCGTATGTATTTTATTTTTCAGAAACCGAAATATACAAAAATGTGGTGAAAGGAATAACACTACATATATGATGTAAGGGTCTCAAATACTGCTCAATGTTTGCTCTAGGTGACTCACACAAATAACACAACAAACTATCTTAATCTTGTAGGCAGTTATGCTTAAGAAGAAGAATCCCACCCATTCAATAAACATGCAGGTTAAACGGACAATTTAGAAACAAGAGAAGGTAAAACCAAGAACAGACAAAGATGACATGTAATATCAAAACTCGCAAAATTTTGGAATCCAGGAGATTGATAGATGTTAAGACAAAACACTCCGAAACCAAAAAAACTTAGCAGTATTGTCAAACCTGAAAAAAACACAAATCACCATTGAATCTCAAAGACCATATGAGGCACAAAAAACTCAAGAACCAGATAAACTTTGGTATAGAACAGAGCCGGAAATTATCTGAAAATTGTAATCCCGGAGACCAAAAAGATTCAGGAAAGCAAGGATAGAGAAACTAGCATATTTGTATAAATGATTATAAGAGCAACTAGCATATTTGTATCGCCTGTAACTTACTCTCAAGGGCCCTAAAAAAAGGTAACGACAAAGAAGCGTATAATAAGTGTTTCAAGTTTCAAGCAACTTCACAAAATGCGATGACAATGGGGAACAATTTTCAACGAAAGAGCCACTAGTTTCTTCCTGCTTGTAATACCTACGTCGAGTGTTATACTAGGTTACACCATACTATACATATAAAGCAGAAAATCTCACCTGCTCTGATTTTACTGGTGCAGTCTCTGCAGCATTTTGATATATCATGGTATTTACCCATTTTATGCCATGATATAGATGTGTTTTTAGTGTCTTTTGTGTTATTTTAGAGTCTTTTACAGGTTTAATCAGGTTTGGAGCTAATTGGAGATAATTGGAGTATTTTGGGACTTTTGGAGCATTTTGGCCGAGAGTTTAACTCACTGCCCGATTTGATGATCATGCCTCGATCGACACACCTTTGGTGTCGATCGACACACTAGCGAGATGGGCCGTACGCGGCGGTTTAACAAAGTTATGAAGATTTGCAGAGAAGCCCAGAATAGTTCCAGTATTTACACAGAAGCCCCAGCCGAGATTTTGCCTATATATTTAGAGTTTTGGCTTTTATTTTAGATACGCTTTCATACTTAGAGCTAAGAGATTTTTAGAGCTTTTGGGGCTGATCTAATCATGTACTTCATCTATTTTGGAGAAGATTTCGAACCCCTTTATCTATTTAATTTCTTATATGCAATCTATTATTTCTATGATTTCTGTTCCATTAATCATGTCTGAGTAGATTCATAGTTAAGTTTAGGGTTTCTCATTAAGGATTTTATGACTTGCTAGACTTGTTTAATTCAGTTAAGGATTCACATGATTAGAATGTTCTTCAAACTAAATTGTGCTTAATGCTAGTTCTAACCTGATCAATTAGAATCTAGACTTTAGGTTGCTAAATAAGACACGAGAGTGTGGTTTAGAATCTGAACTATTTAGGTTGAGCAATTAAATTATTCGCAAAGAGTTTGGTTTAGTTTAATAGTGAACATATCGAACTTGAAATTAATGCTGGTTTAATCTGTTAGTAATTGCAAAGAGATTTGGATTACTGCACTTAGACTTAGAGGATTTTCGCAAAGAGATTTGGTTAATTCTAATTTCGTGATTTTAGTTCTAGAACTGAGTTTAATTTGATCCTGACTAATTAACTTGTCTGCTTGTCTGATTTCCTGAGAATTCCCTAGACTTAGCGCTTTTAGTTTATTGCTTTCACAACAAATTCCTGCTACTGATTTACTTTCTCGCCTTGCTTTTATTTAATTCACTACCTGCTTTTATTCCTATTATTAATCTCTACTGTTCTGATCTATTGAGACCAGTGTCCCTGTGGATTCGATAACCCTATATACTACATTGATATTGCTGTGCACTTGCAGTTAGTATAGGGAATAAAACCTGACCTATCAAGTTTTTGGCGCCGTTGCCGGGGACTCTTAGAGTCTTCGATAAGACCGAACTTAGGGTTTTTACTAGGAATTTTTCTTTTTTGTTTTTGTTTTTGTTTTTATTTTATTTACTGATTTCTTCTCTGTTTTCTCTCTGTCGCAGGTACCGATTTCGCCCTGCGTCGATCGTTGCACCTCTTGTATCGATCATCACTAAGCGATTTGAGATTGAATCGATCGTTGCACTGTTAGCATCGATGGTTGCTTGACGATTACAGACAGTTTATGCAGAAGCGTGAAACTCGAAGTAATCCGAACTTAAGCCTAATCAATCTCGATCTTGAAGAACTTGGACGTCTAGAGAGGACTAACAGAAGAGACAGAAGAGAAAGAATGGTAGTACAGAGGCTGATTCTAGTACGCGATGCTCAAGGTACTCTGAGGGACCAAGATAACAACCCGTACAATGCTGTTTGGCAAAGGGTTGATGCTGAAGGGAATATCATCCCTGACCCTCCTGAGCCACCGCAACAGGAGCAGAACCAAGCGCCAAGACAGGCCCAAGGTAGAGAGATGGTTGTCCATGAGAGAACCTTAGCTGACTACAACAGACCCGGTGAGTTTCATGCAAACCGGTCAGCTCTAATTCTTCCTGGTTTTGAGAGGGATGATTTTGAGATCAAGACCATCTACTACTCGCTGATGAGACAGAATGCATTCCATGGTCATCCTACAGAGCAGCCTATGGATCACATTGATACATTTGAGGACCTAATCAATGGCATGAAGTATGATGGAGTCTGCCAAGATTATCTGTTCCTCAAGCTCTTTCCATACAGTCTCGCTGGAGACGCTGCTGCATGGCTGAGGCAACTGGCACCTGGTCAGAATACTACTTGGGCAGCTCTGAAGAGTGAGTTTCTGCGTCACTTCTATGATGATGCGCGTTCCGATCAGTCCAGACAGGACATCCTGACATTTACCCAAGGTCCTACTGAGCCACTTAAGACTGCTTGGATGAGATTTAGGAAATACCAGCGTGACTGTCCACACCATGGATTCACTGAGGTCACATTGCTAGGTATCTTCTTCAGAGGCATAGATCTGCCATATCAGTCTGCGCTGGATAACTCCAGTAATGCAAACTTCAACACCAGAACTCCTGCACAAGCTAAGCAGTTGATTGAGAACTTAGTGAGCAGCAACAGTTGCAAGACTATGGATGAGAGGAGGAAGAAATCTGGTGGAAGTGTAGAAAATACAGAGATGGCTGAATTGAGATCTAGAATGGACACAATCTGCAATCTCCTGACTGGTAAAAAGGCTGTCCACTTTGCACAAGATGTAGAAGTAATTCAGACTGAGGAGGACACTCAGGAAGAAGATGTGAATTACATTGGAGGATCTGGTTTCCAAGGTAACAGATTTGGCAATCAGCAGGGAAACATATTCTTCAATGGAGGACAGAAGAGTGCCTTCGCAGGCAATCAGAGCTCAGCTGGTTTTGGATAGACAAGTGGTTTTCAGAAGCCTTTTGGACAAGGTACTCAGAGAACCTATGGATCTTCATCTTATCAGACTCCTCCTGCACCTACAGCTCATGAGAGTAGAATAGAAGCAATGATGGAACAACTTATGGAGAGTCAGACCAAGAGTACTGTGGAGAGCAACAAGAAGTTAGATGCTGTCTACGAGGATCTCAATGGAAAGATCGAGTCTATGAACACTCATATGAAGCATTTGGATACTCAGGTGAATCAGATTTCCAGCTCTATGAAGGGAAAAGGAGTAGCAGACACTCATATTATAGCCTGGTCTGTGTACATTAACGATGGATCTCACCTAGGTGGAAAATTTGAGCTAAGTACAGCTGAATTGGTGAAAGAAGAAGAAATCTCGGATTTTGGAGAAAATCTCTCGGGTGAAAAATACAGTGCTGCATCGATCAACACACATCTAGTGTCGGTCGATGCAAGTCGTGAACAGACATACTTGCCGAATGATAATGGTATTGATGCAGATTTGGACCTTGATAGCTTGTTCTCTGGAGTCTCTGAGATTTCTCAACAGGAAATCTATGCGCAAATCATTAGACAACACTCCTCAGTATCTGAAGTGATTAAGCAGGAGATAGAAGAGCTTAAGAAGCTAGAGGAGATTGGTGAAGAATTGGAAGAAATTCCATCCTCTGATGATCCACCTTATCACCCATGTGTGCAGAGGTACTTGAACAAGATGCTGCCTTTAGATGAGGAGCTGAGAGACTGGGTGATTATAGTTCCTCAACATATTAGTGATGTTCTGCTGACTAAGATCCCGAAGAAGCTGTCAGACCTTGGAGTCTTTGTGCTTAATTGTTCTATTTTCGAAGATAGTTTTAGGCGCTCTCTTTGTGATTTAGGAGCTGCTGGAAGTCTTATGCCATACTCTGTGGCAGAGAAGCTGGGAATGCTGGATTTTAAGCCTACTAGGACCTCTCTTGTCCTAGCCGATCAGTCTATAAGAGTTCCGGAAGGACTTCTTGAGGACATCCCGGTGAGAGTTGGAAACTATTTAGTTCCAACAGACTTCCTAGTGCTGAAATATGATTGTGATCCGGATGAAGCGTTACTACTTGGGAGACCATTTTTGGCTACAGCGGGAGCGGTAATTGATGTTAGGAACAGCCTGATAGACCTCCACCTGGGAGATGAACCGCTGTGTTATGAGATGGATAAGCTGCGAAGACCACTGATAGATGGGCAGACATTCACCATCAGGGAAGCAGATGATGGGCAGCTGGATGACACTGTGATTATAGATCCTGGAGCGCATTTTACTCCATCTTTTCTTGGACACGAGCATTCTATGACAGCCTACTCGCCACCCTGGATGAGGAGACTTGAACGGAGACAGAAAAAGTCTCTGAGATCTCTTGGTGCCTGAAAGATCTTGTTCGTCCGGTCAAGCTTATGACCTTAAACAAGCGCTGAGTGGGAGGCAACCCACTGTTAGGTTTAGTTGTTTTTCCTTTTCATTTTTGGTGTTTGTTTTAGGATTTCACGTTTTTATTGGTTTTTAAGTTTCAGATACAGAACTCGAGTCTGGAGATGTGTAACGATCGATGCACTTGTGCACCGGTCGTTGCAAGGAGATTTGACGAAGAGGGGTAATCGCATTGTGACGATCGTTGCTCATACGCAACGGTCGTTGCAATTGTTCAATAGCAAAATTAAGGTACGCGCTAAACCGGAAATCGATTTCGATTTGACCAGCAACGATCGTTGCATCCACGACCGAGGTAAGTAGCCTTAAACCCTTCTCTTCTCTTTTCTTCCTCATTTCGCCGTCCGTACACCGAACCTCCACACCTAAAAATCCCGATTTCTCATCATTTTTCTTCGATTCAATCGCTAATACTTCTTATTTCACACTCTAAATCCGTTTCTTTAGCTCATATCTCAAGAATCCAAGGTAATGCACTTAATTTTTTTCGATTTTCGGATTCAATTTTAGGGTTTTAGGGTTTGAGATTTTTGAACTGAAATTTGATGAGGCATGCGTAATTAGACCGATTTAGGGTGATAGGTTATGATTTTGAGCTGATTTGCGATAATGTGGCACGAATTTGAGCTGATTTTGATTGATTGTTTGCGGCGAAATCGCCTTGCAACGGTCGTTGCATTCATGCAACGGTCGTTGCTTTGCGATTTTGGGAAATGTTCGATAAATGAAATCGCCTTGCAACGATCGATGCATTATATGCAACGGTTGTTGCTTTGCGATTTCACAGAGAGTTGCCGAGACTTATATTGTTTGAATTTTGTTTCTTTTACAGATGGCATCTCGCAGACAGCCCCGCAAGAAGCAAGCAACAACATCAACAGCCACGAGACAGTACCTTCCACCACCAGAGTGGTTTCACAGACACTCTCAGCCACCTGAGCCATATGTTAGAGTGGGTCCAGCAGTAGCACTGCCTTGGCCCCGAGCAGATATGACGGAGATCCCTACAGCCAGACAGTGGCCAGATAACATTCGCACGTTCCTCAAGACTGCAGACTTCACAGAGCGACCACTGCTTGACCAGTGGGATGAGCATGATTCACTTCTCTACAGTGGTTGGTGTGGGATGACCATCAAGCCAACCAAGTTCGCTGACTACTCCGCCTGCAAGATTCTGGGGATTGATGAGCAGGTACTTGCTGTGTGCAGAGGCATTGGCCTAGGGACAATGCCAATGCGATCTTATGATCTCTATCCTGAGCTGGTCAGGCAGTTGCTAGCCACTTGCAGAGTGGTTTACTCAGATCCCGATAGCAGGAGCGCTACAGGAGGAATCTTTACCTTCATGAGTTGGGGAGTCAGGTATCGGATTCTTCTCTTAGATATCTGCAGGATCTACGTGTTCAGTACTGAGCCGAGGCGCATTGCTATGCCACTTGAGTGGGATCCAGATGAGGCTCGAGCATTCTGGGAGTGTATTGGCAGTGGTCGATACAACTCCAGGACCACACCGGTGAAGATGATGAGGCATCCTGTGCTGAGATATGTCTCGCGTATCTTGTGTTGGAGCTTGCTATGCAAGTTTGAGTCCAACAAGATGCGCAAGTATGAGATGGAGATGCTGTTTATGGGGCTGCGAGATCAGTTTAGAGGTTCTGGCGTGAGAGATCCTACTACGGGTCTCAACTTGGGAGCTGTTTTCGCTTTGCATTTGTGTGATCTGCAGACGAAGCCTTTTGATGGAGTCAGTACTGAGACGGTAGGGAGCTTGCTTACTCCCATTTTTATGCATTGCGGGATTCCTCTACATGGCACAGAGCGTGATAGATCCCAGGAGTTCCTAGACTTCAGTCATTTGCAGAGCGCTACCTGGCTCAAGGAGGGGCGCATTTGGGTTTATCAGGACCCGACCACTGGGATGTGTGGTATAGAGCTTCCTGCTGCTAGGTGGACACGGATTGATACATTGGAGGCTCTGAGAATTCAGCCTCCAGAGACTGAGCAGCATGGGATTCCTACTATGGCTCATCCGCTGGTAGAGCCTTCCACACGAGCTTCGACCTCTGCTGCCCCTGCCCCTGCGCCTGCGCCTGCTGCTGCCCCAGTTGATATTGGCCCTTATCCTGAGATCACAGTAACCTACGGTGATATGTCTGAGGCTGAGTGGAGAGAGCGTAGTGATGGGATCTGGAGGACAGTTTGGGAGTGGATGCGTGGCTGCACTTGCAGGAGACAGCCACCAGTTCATCAGCCCGTCCCTGCTTCACGACGTAGACAGCGTTCTCCTATGGATGTCAGCGTCCCGGCTCGATCCTTAAATCCAAAATAATCAGCCCTTCATCTCTTCGATTTTTGATCTGATCTCATAATCCTTCCAAGACCGCCTCTCCAGTCATTAAGACTTGACCTCAATTCGAAATTGCAGGAGAGTATAGAATCAAACACAAAACAGTGTAAAATAACTTGAACAGTATCCTAAAAGTTCCCTTAAGCAATTTCAAGTACGAAACATACATGTGGTACTCGGGAAAAACAAAATATATTAGATTAAAGCCCTACGCAGCACAAAGCAACGATTCAAAAAGGACGACAAACTGGATTAAATCCCTCACAGGTACCAAGTTCAACAGAAAACCAGAAAAGAGAGAAAGAGGTCGGAAGAACGAAAATAGCATCACACGCCTTCTTCCCCTTCCTTCTATTCCATGGCCGAGGTCAACTCGATACTGTCATTGGTGCCAAGCTGAAACACTCCTCCAGGAACTCTAGTCACCAGATCAACTTGCATGGGCTACTCGATTTCCTCCAAGAACAGAGGAAGGGGAAGTTTGATTATCGGGAAGTCCAAGACCTCGGCAACAACAAGGTTGAGGGCAGCTACTTCCTTCTCCTGAAGAAACTTGGCCTTCTCTGCTGCGATATTATCTCCAGCTTTTAGCTCTTTGATCAGGTCAAGGTTAGCCTTGATCTCCCAGATCACAACCAGGGCGTCCGTCTCCAAGGTCTTGCAATCCCATTGAGCCTTTGCAGACTCTAACACCTCCCAGTGCTGGGAACAAAGCTTTAGTCGGGCTTCCTCCAAACCTTCGTCCACTGCCTTGTTGCGTCCCGTAATCAGCTTGCTCTTCTCCTCAAAGGGCTTGCAGTTCTCATCGATCAACCTATCCTGATCATCCTCAAATAACTTGAGCTTCCTCTGGGTCAGCCCCATAGCCATCCTCTTTACATGTATTCGGGCCTCGACATCTCGAAGATCCTCAACCTGAGCCTCCGAGTCAGCACATATATTTCCCAATGTTGTGGCTATAGCCCTCTGAGTGTGTGCATCCAGCGCCATCTCCTCCAGATCTTTCATACTAGGAACATCCTTCAGCATTTTCTCAAGCAAGGCGATGTGGCAAACGTAAAAATAAAAATGGTTAGAACCTACCATATGCATAGTCTCAAAATAAGAAAGAGGTCGCAAAATTTACCCTCCCAACGGAAGCATGAGACTCCACATATACCTCTCGCTCGGTCATATTTGTGATGGATGGGAGCTTACAGTCGGCTCCCTTGAAATTCATGAGAAGGTGGGTCATGCCATCCGGATCATCAGTGATCGAAAAATCCTTCTAGTGCTCAAATTTCCAAAGGAAAGGGAGACTCCCACTGGACCCACTAAATGAGTTTGATCTCGCATCAGCCACATTCAAGGTCCCACGATGTCCCATTATTGTTCTCTGCCTCTTGGGCTGAGGATCTTCCTGATCTTGGAGCACAACAGGAGAGATCACAGGAAAGGATATCACCTTAGGGCCTGAAACTTCGGGAGCTATCACCATAGGATTTGTATGAACATATCGATGAGCATCACCTCCAACCACCGAAGCGACTGATATATCATGGTTTTATAGGTTTTCAACCATGATATAGGTGTATATATTGAGTCTTTAACCTTGTATTTGGAGTCTTTAGAGTCCTTTGTAGGTTTAGGTACGTTTGGAGCTTATCTGGAGATTCTGAGAGCTTTTGGAAGGATTTTGCAGCATACATAGATTTCACAGAGTTCACTGGATGCGTCTGCACTTAGTGTCGGTCGACACCACTAAAGGACGAAATTCCTGCGTGTCAAAAATACAGATTTTGGAGATTTGCAAGATTTACCCAGAAGTTTCCCATATTTACAGAAAGACCCAAATCGTGTTTTAACTTTATATTAGGGTTCGTAAGCCACTGTTAAGGCTAAGCTTCGATTGATCAGAGATTAGGAGATTTGGGGATGGTCTTGTACTCGAGAGAGAAGAGATTTCAAACCTCTGTTCTTACTCTTTTGGATTTATTGAGATATCTATTCTGATTATGTCTTTTGTGATGATTGCCATGTCTGAGTAGATCTCTTGTTAGGTTAGGAATTCTTATTAGGTATTTGAAGGATTGTTAGAGTAATTGATTAATTTGGATTCATTATCTAGTTCTTCATCTAAATCGTTCTTAACGCTTAATCTGAACTGGCCATTTAGATTATTGATATTATGTTGATTTCCGCAACGAGAGTTGGTTAATTGACTAGAAAGAATTTAGGCGAGCAGTTTATCTATTCGCAAAGATATTTGGTCTATAGGAATTGTGAGCGAACGAACTTGGAATTAATGCATGTCTAGAACTCTAGGATTCGCAACGAGAATTGGCTTGCTAGGTTGCTAGACATAGATAATTATCGCAGCGAGAGCTGGTTATTTATACTTCTGTGATTCTAGTTCAAGAACACTAATAGATTGAATCCTGATTGTTTGTTATTTGATATCCTGATTCCTGAGAACTTCCCGAAACCTGACGACTTCGCTAATTTCTTACACTCGCTTCACTCCATTCGTTTACTTTGCTGTTTTGTTTACTGCTTTGCAACCTGCTTCGCTTAGCTTAATTCGACTACTCATAATTTATCGTGTGAAACTTGAGTCTCTGTGGATTCGATACCCTTTGTACTACAGTTGCATTCTTGTGCACTTGCAGTTAGAATAGGGATAAAATATTGACCTATCAGCGCCAACTGGGTCTCACCCCCACTAACGGCCAACAAGGGAGCATAAATCAACTCTCTTTCAACAAGTGGGGTATTCATCGCCAAGTTGATTGTGGACATCACGTCGCGAGAATTGACCCTCCCCGAACCCATGGCGGTTTACCTCGTGTTTCTTCTCGAGCGGAACAATGGTTTGATCATGCTTGCTATTGGATGTGGAACAATTGCTGAAGAACTAGAATATGATTTATTGGAAACGGGATCTGCATGTAAACGTTACAGACCTCCATCAATTACTCGTAACAATGCACGAGCTGACATAGTTCGTAGGACCATACCTTTATCTTGACGTAAATGCTTCTGACAGTCTGCAATCCTGAGCGCTTCCTTGAGATGAGCAAAACGAGGACCAATTAATGTCACCTCTTTGGAGGGTGGCAAAAGTCCTATGACCCTGTCAGTAAGCTGAGATTCTCTGATAAAACACATAAAAAAGAAAAGAAGGAATATTAGTTACCAAACTGTGCCATACACAACACATTAAGAAACGATATACTAGTAAATGCCTCATCTAACCAGCCCCAACACCCAAATAAATCGGATTCTCCCAAATTGAACCATCCGGCCGTGGTGGGAACAATTTGGAAGATCAATTATATTTCATGGCAGTTGTCGTCTCGCCCTCCGATTTTTCCAATAGAATCCTCCGGTCTTGACGAGGAGAGGTTTAGAAAGTCCCCTCGTTCCTCACGTTTCTCTTTACCAACATCAGATGATGTATATCAAAGACCGTGAGATTACGGCGCATCTCCAACTCACCTGAAGCCTGATAATATGCCTCACCATATTAGGAAACCTATGAGAAAAGGCTATTTCCAAACTATCCAATACCTCCAATAAAATATGCGGAATCGGAAAGGTGAGCCAGCACGATTTGAAGAAAGTTGTGTATGCACAACACTAACCGACATAGGGTTTTCAAACCGGGAGGGAATGTCGATATCAACTCCCCTCCCATACTTGTGTACCCTCCACATTTCATCGAGGTTTTCTTGAGTAGCCCTCGATGGTTTTTACTACCCAAACAATATTTCACTCGTTACACCAGAAGTACTTGCGCCATCTTCTCTTTATCGGTTCGACACTACAACAGAATCCAAGCAAGAAAATTAAACTCGGTTGAAAACGAGAAAACGAGGGGGGGGGGGGGAGGTTGAGAAGGAATTGATTTTTGCAACACTAAAATGCGAAATCTAAGAAATCTTTTGACGAAAACCCAAATTTTGTTCTAAGCTTTCTCAGAAAATTTTTATAAAACGAGCTAAGTGGAGAACAAATTGTAGTTAAGAATTTAGCTTGAGGTAGCGTGTGTAGTTTATTAATGGGGGACGTGGGCAATTGTTTTAAGGCTAATGATTGCGGCAGTTCTCGAGATCACGCAGATCTATCGCTTCCATCAATCTTAATCGTCCGATATAAAATACACTTGTGATTCTGTTTAATAACTCTCGAGGTCGCAGAGATATCTCGACTCCCACAAATCTCAGTTGTTAGATTTACGTCTTTTAATTTCAAATCGTGTATGTTCGCCAAATCATACAGATCTCTCGACTCGAGAAACCTCAACCGTCGGATACAAAATCTGTAAATGATTTCAAATCTTTACACTCGCGAACTGACGTCAGCAGATTAGACCTCTGCCGGAGAGACTGTTCACATTTCCCGCCAATTAATTATTAATTCTTAAATAAGTATTGGGCTGTGGGACAATTGTCGGTACCAAAATCCAACTCCCTGGATTTGGCCCGATAAGGCCCAAAGCCTTATCACTTTAACATGTTAAATTAAAGATATCACTCCGGCCCAAGATGAAGCCCATCCGATCTCTGCCTTATCAAATGGAATACAACCGCATTTTAAAGATGACTCGCTTCATATCAAAGTCAACAGACAAGCTGATTCAGTCAAACCCATTCACTTTGAGATTAATTCAAATGACTGAAGATCAAAGATATCGTTTCAACAGGCCACTACAAGATACACAGGACAGAGATCTTAACGATAAATCTATGAAAGGAGTTCAATGGATTTAATTTAAGGACTTCCCTTTTCACAATTTTCATACATAAACAACTCTACGAGCTCACTGTAAAACTCTGATTCAAGAACCCTTTATAATATTTTTTTCATTCAATACGAGATAATTATGTAATCTAGTTCATTTTAAATAATTCTTGAAGCATCATGTGACTATTGAGGTGGTAATCCATCAATTCTTTCCCTATCCCAAATCATAAGTTTCTAGTGTGGATTTCTGGATCCACAGTTGATGCCTTCAAGTTCTTGAACTTCCTCTTCTCTTAAGACACCTCCCATGTCTCTTAGCAGACTTGTCCAATTGTGGACAACTTCCTCTTCTGGTGGCTTTTGTGTGATATCTTTGGCTCGTTGGACTTCTTGACCTGCCAAACAAATAACCTTACCTTAGCTTAGTGGATTTGGGCTGTTTGTGACACTTTGTTGGCTTATCTCCATGGATAGGATCTTCTAATCCGATTAAGTCTACTTGGTTAAGGCCGGATTATTTGGACTCTAGTATTGTCATGACAATTTGTATGGCACGGTTAAAACCTTCTATGAGTCTCCTTGTAATTGACAGAGTCACAGGGGATTTATTGACCTTTGGTATGTTGGTTTGGATTGGTCTAGATTGATGAGCTCATCATTCCCACCCTCTTCAGAAGGTTTTACCCTAAAAAAATGTTTCATCTACATCAAAAGAAGATAGATCAGCAAAATTAAAGGTATGCAAATTGTTGTACACACCTGGTAATTCTAAGCGATATGTATTGTCGTTGATCTTCTCTTGGACTTAGAATGGTTCATCTCCTCTAGGGGCATACCCACTTTCATGGTTCAAAGGTCAGCTTCTTGCGTCCTTTGTTAGTTGTTCTGTTGTATTCTTATGTCTTCTTGAGGATTTTGTCTCTTGTTTTCTAATAAAGTTTCTTTTAAAACTCACATTTTCCGAGATCATCTAGATTAACTTGCTCAACTTGGATTATCAGCGACATATAAGGAAGGGTTAGGGGATTAAATCCATACACAAATTCAAAAGGTGACATCTTAGTGGTCAAATGAGTGGAATGATTATAGGAAAAGTCAATCAATAGCAACAAATCTAACCAAGTGTACATATTTTTACCAAGAGCGACTCTAAGTAAGGAGATATTCTATGGTTTACCACTTCAGTCTTGTCGTACTTTTCAGGATGAAAAGTTGTGGAGAATAACAGTTTGGTACCAAGACTTCTCCATAAGATCCTCTATAACTGGCTAGGAACTTATTGTCTTGATCAGAGACAATGGTCCTAGCTACTCCATGTAGTCTTACTACCTCTTTTAAGAACATTTTTTGGTTATAGTGACATCATTTGACTTGCCATATGGGATGAAGTGAGCAATCTTGGAGAATCGGTCAACCAAAACAAAGACTAGGAAGAGGAGAGCAGCCAGGATGAGAAGGAAATGTGTCGAGCCATTCGGCTCAACAGTCTGGACAGTCTTATCAAAGAGTGTGGAGACTGGTCGCGGTGAACGAGTGAATCTGAATCTACGAGCTGTTTTTTTCTCGGTTCTTGATCTTTGTTGATTGATGCATCATGAAGTATGCACGGAAACTCGGCCATGTGATGAACGACAGGACATGAGTTGGGACTGAAAGCATGTGTAGAACCAATTTAGAGGCGATATGTAATTCAGTTTGACAGACATGGCGTGGTGACATGGCTCGCAAGACGAACTGATGCAGAACAGTGAGCAGTTCTGGTTTGAACATGGAAGGTTGGATTTCATGGACGATTGTGATTGCATGTCGAGACGGCTCATATAATGGTAACGACTCAGATTGGTTTTTCTAATGCAAAGTGAGTAAACGAGGATGTTGTCGAGCCATTTACGGCTCGACCAGCTGGTGATTGTGATCTTCATGACACAGAGACGCGATGAAATTTCCAAGCCATAAATCGGCTTGGCCAATGGCAAATGCATGGACAGGCATGAACATGATGGGAAAGAGACATTGGGGCAGAATGCGTGGAAAGGAGATTGTCGAGCCAAACTTAGCTGAATTGGATTTGGTTAACACTTTATCATGAAACGACTAGAATCAGTTAGTTAGGAAATGCATGTTAATGATGAGCTGTTTTCCCTAAGTTCAATACTCATTCTAAGTATATTTTAACAATGATCTTTGTTGATGAGTCCAATGGTGATTTCCTGATCTGGCTCAACAAACTGGCATGGTTTGTCGATAGTTGTTGCCTAACCGTTTGGATAAATTTTCTTAGCCATTTTGATTTATGTTGTCTAAACAGAAATCATATTACATGTCTCCAAACCATATTTGGCTAGGAATAGCTTTCTTAGTTAGTTGTTTTATCCGTTGATCTCGATGGAGTGGATTTTGGCCACAACACTTAGCCCCCAGCTCGTAACACTCAAGTGTGATGATGACGAGGTAGATGTAATCTTGAGCGAGATCAACAGGCTGAAAGTTTTCCGCTTAGCTGTTTTGTCGTAAGTCGCTGAAATGTTTTTTCTTGAAAAGTATTTGAGACCTTCTGTTTTGAAATTTGTGAATTGTTTTACAATAGTTGGCAAAGGTGTTTTGTTAAAAGTTTTCGATCTGTCTTGAAGAAAGTTGTTGAGGCATTTTTTCATAAGAAGTTTCTGAAGTGTTTTTTTTAAGAAGTGGTTAACAAAAATAGCTGCTGATGCGTTATTGATGAAGTCATCGAGCCTTTTTGATGTAAGAAGATGCTGAGGCGTTTTTGATGAAGTTTTTGAGTCGTTTAGTTGTAAGAAACTTTTGGGTCATTTCTCGTAAAACTTCTATGGCCATGAGGTCTACCTCTAATGCAGAAATGCAGAAAGACAAATGACTAAATTCTGGACATTGTGCGGGATATGATGCTCGGATTTTCTATGGTCAAGACTTATGCATGTAGACGATGATTGTGGCTCGATTTTGAGAAGAGAATAATAAGTATAGTTCTTACAAACTTGCTAAATTTCGAGATGTTAAAGAACAACATGTTGAGAAACGTATAGTTGTTGGGTTTCACGTGCTTCTTCCAGATTAGTTTGCGATGTAGTTACGACACATACCCGTTTTAATGATGAAACATTTTATGTATCTCATACTACATGTGTTGGGATAGTGTCCAGAAATCACACTTGTACTCACTCCTGATGATAGTTGTGTGTCGAGATCAGACATTCGTATAATACTGGGCGGTTGCAATGTTTTGCTAGAAGCCTCTTGTAATATGTAAGTTGTAGACTTACTGCCAGTATTATATGATCCTATAGGGTAACACACCTAAGCAAACTGGACGCTAAGATATGGGAATGATCATTGTGGTAATGATCATGTTAATGTGTATTGGATACACATTAATATCGAGAAAATGGTGTTGTGTCGATCGACACAGCATGTGTGTCGGTCGACACAGTTCGGGTTTCAAAAGGGCTTTTCGAAATTATGACTTAAACAAGTCTGGCCCGTTAAGTGTGTTTGAGGTCGAATAAAACTTGAAAGTCTCGACCTAAAATATAAGCCGTCGACTTTTTCTTGACAGAAGAAGTAGAAACACTAGAAACTCTCAGATCCAATAGATCCGGCACTAGCATCCCGTTTTCCAGCTTGTGTGCGTGTGTATCTGGTAGAGGCAAGGCGTCTGCGTTGCTCACTGATCTCGTTCACCAATTTCCGCTACCAGTTCAAGGTAAGAACGAGGTTGGTAAATTCAATATAACGAACCCTAGATCCTAGGAGATCCAACAGTGTGGTATCAGAGCGTGTTAGGGTTTAGTCTATTGAATCTGATGCAATTAATTCGAAAACTGATGTTGTTGAATTGATTATTGCTTGCTAAATCGAGTTTTTGAAGAATTAATCTCGGATTAACACTCTGTTGAAAATCGATGAACTGTTGAAATCGCACGGTGTCGATCGACACTAAGCTTGTGTCGGTCGACACGCCGCGAAAACGCATAAAATTTTAGGGTTTGTCGCAGAGTGTCGATCGACACAAAGCGTGTGTCGGTCGACACAGAGCAAAAACTCGTAAATAATTTTTTAGGGTTTCGATATGAGATCGAGTACCCGTATTCATGCTGTGTCGATCGACATACTGGGTGTGTCGGTCGACACAGGCAAAGCGATTAGATAGATCGGTTTAATTGGATTGAACCGGTTATCTCGCTCGGTTAGTTTTAATTAACCAATTTGGTTCTGGTTTGGCAATGTCGATCGACACAGAGTTGTGTGACGATCGACATGGACCGTTAAACCGAACCGGTTCAATTAGATTGAATCGGTTAAGGAAATTCGATCCGGTTTGACCGGTTATCGAAGACCGGTTTAAATTGGGTTGTGTCGACCGATGCCAATGGTTGGCGTCGATCGACACACCTTTCGCAGAATTACTGGTTGGACCATAAATTTGCATATACCAGATCAAATTTAATCCTAAAGTTCTAGATGAACCTAAACTTAATAAAACTGAATGTTTTAATTAAATTAATAACTTCTTGAATGTATATTGGATATAAATCAAGATTAAATAATTCTTTTCCTCAACTAAATATCAAGTGATCTTGATGTCTTGCCCGATCTTGTCTACTGTCAAGACTCGTGTTGTTGTTGGATATTCTTGGAGTCCTTGGTATCCACAGCAACATGAGTAATGCAGGTGATCATTAATAGACTTGCAGTGCGACTATTAGTGATCACAAGACAGAAGAGATTGGTTTTACTTGACTGGGCTATCAGAAGTTCTGGGCCCAGAGACATCAGAGTAGATTAGACATATTTTATCTCATCTACGACCAAGAGTTGTACTGGGTACAATTAGCAATGATTTGCTTACCTAGATAACTAAAGTTTGGGTGATGGCGAGTCGCCCACTCAGATTTTGGTGAAGTATGGATCTTGGCTCATTGTATTCATCTGAGGAAACATAGTTTTGAATACAATGTGAGTTTTTCTTATTAGATAAGAATTCTCATTTCCTTGAGCATTATAACTAAAACCTCTACCTCTTTTAATTACAGCTATTTCTGTCTCAACTCACATCAACACTTTCTCACTAAGATCTGTCCTTGAGAAGGACAAGTTAAATGGATCTAATTTATTGGAATGGTATCGGAACCTGAGAATAGTTCTCATGCAGGAGAACAAGGAATATGTCCTTGAAAGAGTTCTCCCCGAGAGGCCACGTTCCAATGCCCCGCAGACAGAAAAGAATGCTTGGGATAAGCATTCAGCTGATGTCAAAGATGTTAATTGTCTAATGGTGGTGACTATGAACTCTCAGCTGCAGAAGCAATATGAGAACGTGATGTCACCCACTGAGATGATTAACAGCCTGAAAGCTTTGTTTCAGGAGCAAGCTCGCACAGAGAGATACCAGACGGTTAAATCTCTCATGGATTGCAAGTTGGCTAAGGACAGTCCAGTAAGTCCTCATGTCCTTAAAATGATGGGTTACATTGATAACCTGGGGAAACTGGACTGTGCCATTAGCCAGGAGCTAGCCACTGACATGATTCTGCAGTCTTTGCCGTCGTGTTTTAATCAGTTCATCATGAACTACAACATGCAAAACATGACTAAGACATTGACTGAGTTGCACGGCATGCTGAAGACAGCAGAGCCGAATCTCAAGAAGGCAACTCCCAGTGTACTGATGGTACAAAGGGGTAAAAGGTTTAAGAAACCAAAGAAGCACTACAAGAAAAAGCTCTATTCTTAGCACACGAAAAACGCCATCGTATGTATATGATGGCGTTTGTGATAATGCTATGTCTGCCCCAGCTATAATAGGTAGGTCATATGTGATAGCGTTTTCGCCGTGCTATAATATCTTTATTCTATAATAGCGATATTTTCTATTGCTATAGTTAAATCTACCTATAATAGATTTCTCTAGCCAAGCCGAGCCAAGCCGAACTAAGCCATATTAAATTATATATATTTATTTATTTTTTGTATCAATTAAATTTATAAATAAAATTATATTTGAAATGATTTTATTAATAAACCCAAACATGTTTACACAAAAGTCATTAACAAAACTATCTGAATCAACATTAAATTAAGTATTTCTTCATTGTTTTTTCTTCATTTCTCCTCTTATATCCTTCCATCTCCTGAAGATAAGTCTCCTTGTTCTTCTTTTTCATCAAAGGTCCTTTCCTTTGAACATCGGGTTAGCCATTGCACCAAGATCCTGCCCCATACGCACAACCAACAATATTCAGCATTTAACATTCACATCTCACACGAAAGTTTTAATTATATCTCACTAGAATATCAAGAAGAGTGTCAGAGCTAAGTCCAGTCTTGCCAACCAATACAAGCCCCTCAGAGAAGGCGTTCATCATGATGTGTAAGAAGATGTCATGAATACAATTTCCATTGGCATTACTGTAAATACTAAATACTAAAAGAGTGACAAAGTTCCTACTAACTAGAAGGGTTTTGTTGTCTAGAACTATCAGTTTACCTTGTCACCAACAGCAAGTAGAAATGCGTTGTCCATCTTCTGTTGGCTTCTTGCTACCTGAAACCGGACATGTTTGGAGTAGCAAAATCCTTTTCCAAGAAACAAGATAAGATCACATCTTGAAACAGAGAAAGATGCGAGCATTTGTGGAAACAAGCACATAAGGTTTGGTTTATTAAGAAATCTTTTGCAATGGAAGAAGTTATATTCTCCTCCGGTCCTATTAAACCGACATCACAAGATTACAATATTCTGTTTTTGAATTGGTGACCACAAATTTTGTTTATATACCTGCAAATCTCACACTCATCGCAGTGATATTGCTTCTTGGAAAGCTAAAACAAGCAATGTTGAGTCTCATTGGTACATATTCTAGTTATAATAAAGGGGCACAACTCGATGAAAAAAAGCTTACATTATTAGCTGCTTGATCCCAAAAGATCCTCCTAAGTTAGAAATTGTAAATGTTCCTCCCTGAGAAAAAAAAAAGAGATCATTATTAACTGATTTTTCCGAACATTAGATATGATCAGTGAGGGAGTGAATTATCTCACCTCGTATACTTCTGGCTTTAAGCTGTTCTCTTCTGCTTTTTGAGCCAATAACCGAACTTTTTCTCCAATTGTGGACAGACCCTTTTTGTTTGCGTCCTGGAATTAAGAAATTGGTAAAATTCAGAAATATGCAGTTTGTGAAGCAGTTAAGCGTTAAACATGTTTACTGAGTGCTGTTTTGCACACACCTTCACCACATGAACATAGAGCCCATTTTATGTCTGCACTGCGACGTTGATGTTCACGTTTTTAACCTATAGAGAAAGGTTAATATGTTTACTAAGACAGAGAAATTCAAAAGTTTGTCATCGATGTACTTACTGGGGTATGTAATCATCAGTCCATGAACTATTGCATTGAGGAACTTTTCTGAGAGCTAATGCAGCAACCTGAAACACATGCAAATAAGAAGTTATTTCAGAAGATCTGTTGGCTTGTTTGCAAGTATACACAAGTAAGATGTACCTTAACAACAAGATCATTGACAAATATTTGTTTTCCACCCAAAGCCTCTTGGAATGAACTAAGCTGACTCCTCAGACTGCATATACAAAATACATCATCAGAAACTTGATACTTACCCTATAAGTTTATCAACACATGCATCGACAGTTAAGTAATAGTGAGAGAAAGTTTGCTTTAAGAATGCCAAACGTGAGGTTGTGACATGTCAAAATTATAGAGTCAAAGAGTTTCAGAAGCCTTGATCTTCTTGAAACTTGGTAACGAACCCAACAAGGGTTGTATAAGGCTTTACCTTTCGTATCTGGGAATGAGGGATATCAACATAGTCCAAAGCTGGAACCTTAGAGTCAGTGACCTTAAATTGCCTTTCAGTAGCTTCTTTACCACTTGAATCTGCACCAATAGAAGATGTATTGAGACAAGAAGATGGGCGAAATAAAGTAAACAAAGGCAAGAAAGTTCTGAAAGAAAAAACAAGGGGAAGGAAGATTAAAGTATTAGGGTTTTTATCGCAGTCCAATCAAAATCGAAGGCAACGATTGGGTTTTGATTACCTAAACATGGATCTTGTTCACTAATACATTTTCGATTGCTAATCATGTCTATGAAGCTATTCAACAATGGCTACCTTCAATATAAGAGCCTATTTCAATTGATTTACTGCTTCTCCAAGAGAAAGCCATACCTTCATCTAGCCTCTTATCGTTCAATATTTTCCACACTTGATGGATAGAGAGAAGCGGATGGAAAGAAGCTGGGCCGGCTTCTGCAGATACGAGGAGACACAGGCGGAGGAAGGCGGAGGAAGGCGGTGGAATCAACACCGTGGTGGTGATGGCGAGGTCGGAGAGAGATTAACGAGAGAAATTTTTTGGGGAAAAAGAGATTTGGAAAGAAAGATTTTTTTTGTTTAACATATATGTGAATGAAAGAGAGTTAAAAGGATACTCGGTCAAACCTAAAAATATTTGGGGAAATAGTAGAGGGAAAGTTGGCCGGGTAAAATTTTTGTGTGCAAGTGTTGGCGGACTAAACTATTTTTGTTTCCCGCTTACTAATTTGTTATCTTAGCGTTATATCAATGCTATTAAAAATATAAAAATTCTGAAATTTATCTTCAATAGCAGTTTGAAAAACCGTGCTATTATATTATGCTATCAATAAGCATAATTTTTGTAGTGAAGGATAAGGGAAAGGCCCAAGTTGTCCAGACTGAGAGTCAGGACAAGCCCAAGCCGAAGCCCAAATCCGGGCCTTCTCCTGAGGACAAATGCAACTACTGCAAGCAGTAAGGGCATTGGAAGAGAGACTGCAAGAAGTTCATGGAAGATTACAAGAAACTGAAGAAGACGTATGATGCGTCTGACTCAGGTATTTATGTTATCGAACTTAATGTTATATCTTCTAGTTCTACTTCGTGGGTATTGGATACCGGCTGCGGTGCTCATATTTGTACTAATATGCAGGCACTAAGAAACAGTAGAACGCTGAAGAAAGGACAAGTGGTGCTACGGGTCGGGAATGGAGCTAGGGTTGTTGCACGGGCCGTAGGCACTTACGATTTGTCTTTACCTTCGGGCATGGTTTTAACTTTGAATAATTGCTACTTTGTACCTGCGATTAGCAGAAACATAATTTCAGTTTCCGTATTGGATTTGGAAGGTTTTGATTTTGCTGTTAAGAATAAAGTTTGTTCTTTTAATCGTGATGGTACATATTATGGTAGCGCCCCATTAGATAATGGGTTATATGTTTTAAACCAAGAAATGCCTGTCTTTAACATAAATACAAAGCGGTTTAAGTCAAATGACGAAAACCCGACTTTCTTATGGCATTGTCGTTTGGGCCATATCAATGAGAAACACATCCAAAGGATCCATCGGAATGGGCTTCTGGGCTCATTTGATTTTGAATCATGTGAGAAATGCGAATCTTGTTTGATGGGCAAAATGGCTAGAGCCCCTTTCAACAAACCGAATGAAAGGGCCAGTGATTTATTGGGCCTTGTTCATACTGATGTATGTGGGCCAATGAGTACTGTTGCCAGAGGAAATTACAAGTACTTCATTACTTTCACTGATGATTTCAGCAGGTATGGCTATGTCTATTTGATGAGACATAAGTCAGAATCCTTTGATAGATTCAAGGAATTCAAGAATGAAGTACAGAACCAACTTGGCAAAAGTATCAAAGTTCTGCGGTCGGATCGCGGAGGAGAATACTTGAGTCAAGAGTTCAGCGACTATCTGAGCGAGTGTGGAATTGTTTCACAACTCACTCCTCCTGGAACACCCCAATGGAATGGAGTGTCAGAGAGGAGGAATCGAACCTTATTGGATATGGTTCGGTCTATGATGAGTCATTCAAATCTTCCATTATCCTTTTGGGGATACGCTCTAGAAACGTCTGCGTTTACACTAAATAGGGTGCCATCTAAATCAGTGGAAAAGACACCACATGAATTGTGGACTGGGAACATTCCCAGTCTGTCTTTCCTGAAGATTTGGGGTTGTGAGGCTTATGTCAAACGTTTAATCTCTGACAAGCTCGCACCCAAATCAGATAAATGCTACTTCGTTGGTTATCCTAGGGAAACCAAGGCATACTACTTTTACAACCAATCTGAGAACAAAGTATTTGTTGCTCGGGACTGTTCTTTTCTTGAGAGAGAATTTCTTTCTAAGAAAAACAGTGGGATTAAAGTACATCTCGAAGAAATTGAAGATGCACAGGAAGCTGCTCAACCTGCTGAGGAAGAGCAGCAGTTGGATCCACAAAGTTCTGTGGAACCGGCGCCTGTGGAGCCTGAAGTTCGCAGATCCGGAAGGATCCGTCACGAACCCGAGAGATACTATGGATTTCTCGTGACCAATTCCAATGATCTGATGATCATTGATAGTGACGAACCAGCGACCTTCGCGGAAGCAATGATGGGCCTGGACTCCGAAAAGTGGCTTGGAGCCTCTAAATCCGAAATGGGATCCATGTCAGAAAACCAAGTATGGTCCTTGGTCGATTTAACTAATGGTGCAAAATCCATTGAGTGTAAATGGATCTTCAAGAAGAAGATTGACGTGGATGGAAATGTGCAAATTTACAAAGCGAGGTTGGTGGCTAAAGGTTTCAAGCAAATTCATGGTATTGACTATGATGAAACCTATTCCCCGGTCGCTATGCTTAAATCCATTCGGATTCTTCTAGCAATTGCCGCTCATTATGACTATGAGATTTGGCAGATGGATGTCAAAACCGCATTCCTGAATGGTATTCTGGAAGAGGATGTGTATATGACACAGCCTGAAGGTTTTCTTGATCCTAAGAACGCTGGGAAGGTATGCAAGCTTCATAAATCCATTTATGGATTGAAGCAAGCATCACGGAGTTGGAATCTTCGTTTTGATGAAGCAGTAAAACAATTTGGTTTCATCAAGAACGAAGAGGAACCATGTGTTTACAAGAAGACTAGTGGGAGCAGAATTGCGTTTCTTATACTGTATGTCGATGACATACTCCTCCTCGGTAATGACGTTTCGTTGCTTCAGTCTGTTAAGACTTGGCTCGGAAGTTTTTTTTCCATGAAAGACATGGGAGAAGCCGCGTACATTCTTGGAATCAGAATCTACAGAGATAGAGTGAATAGGCTGATTGGATTGTGCCAGGACACTTATATTGATAAGGTGTTGCACAGATTCAGGATGAATGATTCCAAGAAGGGCTTCATACCGATGTCTCATGTCATTAGTCTCAGCAAGAAGCAGTGTCCGGTGACACATGCTGAGCGGGAGCGCATGAATAGGATTCCTTATGCTTCTGCAATAGGATCTATTATGTATGCCATGCTCTGCACTCGTCCAGATGTAGCTTACGCGTTAAGCATGACGAGCAGATACCAATCTGATCCAGGTGAAGTTCACTGGACAGCTGTCAAGAATATTCTCAAGTATTTGAGACATACTAAGGATAAATTCCTGGTGTATGGAGGAAGTGAAGAACTTGTGGTGAATGGATTCACCGATGCGAGTTTTCAGACGGACATAGACGATTTCCGATCACAATCTGGATATGTCTTCTGTCTAAATGGCGGTGCAGTGAGCTGGAAAAGCTCTAAGCAGAATACCGTAGCTGATTCCACGACGGAAGCTGAATATGTTGCTGCTTCAGAAGCGGCAAAGGAAGCTGTTTGGATCAAGAAGTTCATGACTGAACTTGGCGTGGTTCCTAGTATCCTGGAGCCAGTGGCTTTGTTTTGTGATAACAACGGAGCCATTGCTCAGGCAAAAGAACCCAGGTCACACCAGAAGTCCAAACATGTAGAGAGGAGATATCACCTGATTCGTGATATCGTCAATAGAGGTGATGTGAAGATCAGCCGAGTTCCGACGGACGAGAATGTCGATGATCCTCTGACTAAGCCACTCCCAAGGCCTAAGCATGAAAGTCATACGACTGCTGTAGGCATTAGAGATATTAAGATGTAATCTTGATTCTAGTGGGAGTTTTAGTTTTATTTTAGTTATAATAAGACGCTCTTGTAAACATTCTTTTGGATATGTTTAATGAAATTTGATTTCAGCGTTATTTATTGTGATCTAAATAATGGTCCCAAAATAAGTTTATGTCATATTATAGGTCATCAAGTTGAGGACTTGATCATGAAACCCTATAAGTCATAGATGACATAGATTATGTTCTGTCCCTAGTCGAGGTTGTCAAAGTGGGACAATGACAACCGCGAGAGACTAGATTGTGAGGTGACTGTTGACTAAGTTTCATGGAGTCAATGATATGAGTATCACAGTCAGTCACATAGATATATGTTGGTGAACATATGATCGGACATGACCCGCAAATGAGAAGTCTCCAGGATAGTTATATATGTGTCATGAGAGGTTCTCATTACGACTATAGAGTATAGTCCTCAGACCTGAGTTCATCATGCTTTCTTGCATATGAATTGGTACACCTTGACTTTGTCAAACGTCGACCCGTAACTGGCGACCATTACGGCACTGTTCAGGTATATCATGAAGTGTGCGTTGAAATAGGGATGGAACAAGAAGGGATTTGTCCCTCCTGAATAACGGGAGATACATATCTCAGGGCCTATCGAAGATTTTGTACTGAGAAAATGTGTGGCCGCACTCAAACGAACTGTAGTTCAGTTGTTTGGATTGTTCAGTATAAGATCAGGAGTTCGATAAACACGATGTTGGCTTAATAAGGATGACACCAATCTTGCCTTATGCCAAATCGAGATATAGAGACAAAAGGATTATAGGAATTGATGATTCCAGTACAAGTGGGAGATTGTTGGGATAGTGTCCTGAAATCACACTTGTACTCACTCCTGATGATAGTTGTGTGTCGAGATCAGACATTCGTATAATACTGGGCGGTTGCAATGTTTTGCTAGAAGCCTCTTGCAATCTGTAAGTTGTAGACTTACTGCCAGTATTATATGATCCTATAGGGTCACACACCTAAGCAAACTGGACGCTAAGATATGGGAATGATCATTATGGTAATGATCATGTTAATGTGTATTGGATACACATTAATATCGAGAAAATGGTGTTGTGTCGATCGACACAGTTCGGGTTTCGAAAGGGCTTTTCGAAATTATGACTTAAACAAGTCTGGCCCGTTAAGTGTGTTTGAGGTCGAATAAAACTTGAAAGTCTCGACCTAAAATATAAGCCGTCGACTTTTTCTTGACAGAAGAAGTAGAAACACTAGAAACTCTCAGATCCCATAGATCCGGCACTAGCATCCCGTTTTCCAGCTTGTGTGCGTGTGTATCTGGTAGAGGCAATGCGTTTTCGTTGCTCACTGATC
Source organism: Orychophragmus violaceus (assembly GCA_030180135.1). Taxonomy (NCBI): domain Eukaryota; kingdom Viridiplantae; phylum Streptophyta; class Magnoliopsida; order Brassicales; family Brassicaceae; genus Orychophragmus; species Orychophragmus violaceus. The sequence continues at coordinate 73,747,315 of CM058240.1, forward strand.
TCGTTCACCAATTTCCGCTGCCAGTTCAAGGTAAGAACGAGGTTGGTAAATTCAATATAACGAACCCTAGATCCTAGGAGATCCAACAACATGGTGTGTTTAATATTATTTTTTCGAGATGTTGATGACCAGTGTGCTGAGAAGCATTTACTGGGATTCTTTATTTACCTTGAGTTTAGGGCTCACGAGTTTTTCTCGACATACATTCTTGTTATTATAGTAAACTTTTATGAATATCAGCCAGGATATCCCTAGAAGACATTAGACCAATGTATACTCAATCATAATTTATATAGCGCGCTTTTATTAATGAAAGATGTACTACAAACCTAATCCATATAGGATGTAGTGGTTATAATATGTAAAGGATGTAGTAATTTATCTGTTGTTGCCAGCAATAGAGGAGATGTTAAATGTCGAAATAGTTGTATAATGTTTTTTTTTTTTGAAAATATTTTGTTGCACTTAAAGAAATCAAAATTTTTGTTTTGAAAGCTGCGTTTTAAATTGAAAAGAGATGAGAGTATGAAGATATTTGTATCCCCTCCCCCCACTTTTTATAAAGGGGTACAGTTGAACCCGTCCTAAGATGGATTTCCTTTGTACCCCTTCTGAGGATCTAGCCATCCCATACTTCATTGATGGTGTTGTTCGACGGTTAGCTTCTCAGAGGTTGTGTGTTTATTCCATGCTCGCCTGGCTTCTTTTCCGATTTTTATGATTTTGGATTTCATCCATTTCCATGTGGTTTTCCTAAGCACCTGGCTCGGTCGCAGAATTCCGGAGTTAGTGCTCGGAAAAAAGCAAGGTCGTGACTCCCTCTAGCTTCCCCAATTTGTTGTGATTCTTCTAGGGTTGGTAATTTCAAGGAAATGTGGTATGTTGATGTGAAAGCTCTCATAGAGTTTATCTAGGGCATTCCAAAGATAATTTTATAAATCGTTGGATGGTCAGTGATAGAGAATTCTAAAATCTTTATTACTCCTTCAGCTTGTACAGGTAGTCTGATTGTTATGAAGGTCATTTTCGTCACTTTGGAGAATCTATTCATTTGCTTATGATTTGCATTAACTTCGGACATGTCAATGTTCATTCTTTCCATATGTTAGAGGTGGGATTAGCACCCAATAACAGAGACATCCAGTAGAGATTCGGCCTAGAAGGAATAAAGGCCCAGCAAGGCAAAGCTCGCCAATATCAAAGGAGTTCGGCAGATGGAGCTCGGCGGGACGCTCGTCGACATGCAAAAGAAAGAAGTTAAATGCTAATTTGACCTATCCAAACTGATCGATATCCTTAAACAAAATGTGTCGACCTTCGCGTGGTCGGTGAAAGAAATGATAGGAATCGACCCAAGAATCGCCCGCCACGAACTCAATGTCGACAGAACATACATGCCGTTTAAGCAGAAAAGGAGGAAGCTCGGAGCTGAAAGAGCACAGGCAGTGAATGACGAAGTGGATAAGCTACTGGGGGCCGGATCTATCATGGAAGTGAAATATCTTGAGTGGCTCACAAACCCGGTGGTGGTAAAGAAGTAGAACGGCAAATGGAGAGTGTGCGTCGATTTCACCGACCTGAACAAAGCTTGTCCTAAAGACTGCTTCCCACTACCACATATAGACCGATTGGTCGAAGCACCGCTGGCAACGAACTTCTCTCATTCATGGATGTCTTCTCCGGATACAACCAAATCCTCATGCATCCGGACGATAGAGAGAAAACTTCTTTCATAACAGACCGAGGGACCTTCTGCTACAAAGTCATGCCTTTTGGCCTGAAGAATGCAGGGGCGACGTATCAACGCCTCGTCAACAAAATGTTCGCAGGACAGCTCGGCCAAACCATGGAAGTCTACATCGACGACATGCTCTTAAAATTATTAGTAGCAACGGACCATCTCGCTCACCTAAAAACATATTTCGACATCCTGAATGATTACGAAATGAAGCTGAACCCGACAAAGTGCACTTTCGGCGTCACTTCCGGAGAATTCTTGGGGTACATCGTAACGGAGCGAGGAATCGAAGCAAACCCAAAACAAATAACGGAGATAATGAACCTTCCATCTCCAACCAAGACCCGCGAAGTGCAGAGGCTAACCGGAAGGATTACCGTGCTCAATCGATTCATTTCCAGATCGACAGACAAGTGCCTCCCCTTCTACCAGCTCCTCAGAGGAAACAAAAAGTTCGAATGGGATGAAATATGCGAGGAAGCTTTCCAACGATTGAAGGAGTAACTTACCACGCCTCCAGTACCTTTCCAACTATCTTTATAACGCAGTATCAAGTGTGGCAGTAAGCGAAGTGCTGGTTAGAGAGGACCGTGGCGAACAAAAGCCAATCTTCTACATCAGCAAGACGCTGGACGGAGGAAAAACCCGATACCCAATGATCAAAAAGCTAGCGCTAGCTGTCGCTACGTCGGCAAGAAAGCCCAGGCCCTATTTTCAATCACATCCGATTGTCATCCTAACGACCATGCCCTTAAGATCGATCTTACACAGTTTGGCCCAATCTGGCAGGTTAGCCAAATGGGCTATCTAACTGATCGAGTACGATATCAAATTCAAAGGGCGGGTCGGCATAAAATCTCAGGTTCTGGCAGATTTTATCGTCGTACTTCCACCCGAATTGACATAAGATGACCATTCGGAGGAAAGAAACTGGAGTCTTCACGTGGACAGATCGTCATCAAAGGCCGGCTCGGGGGTCGAAATCTGGCTCGAATCGCCAACGAGAGAAATACTCGAGCAGTCGTTCAGGTTAGGATTCCCCGCCTCAAACAATGAAGCTGAGTACGAAGCCCTGATTGCGGATTAAGGTTGGCCAAAGCCTTGGGCGCCAAACACATCCAAGCCCACTGTGACTCGCAACTGGTTGCAAATCAATTCAACGGCGAATACAAAGCCAAAAATGAAAGAATGGACGCTTACCTCGGCGTGACCAAACAAATGATTACCGACCTTGATTTCTTCAATTAAACAAGAATCCCTAGAAAGGGAAATACATCGGGGGACACCCTCACAGCCTTAGCATCAAGCTCGGATGCACACCTGAGACGAACAATCCTGGTGGAGCTCATAGAAAAGCCAAGCATAGATCCTCCCAACATCTGTAACGCCATAGACGGGGAAGTAGGCGAAGCAGACGCGACGGCAGAGCCAAGGCATGATAGCATAACTCCGAAAGAGCCCTGGAGCTCAGAAATAATGGCCTACATAACGAAAGGGAAACTGCCATTGGACAAATGGGAAGCTCGAAGGCTCAGGGCCAAAGCGGTACGATACGTGTTGACAGAAGATCTCTTGCGATACAACGCCACCGGAGCAGCCCTACGATGCGTAGAGGGCAACGAAATCGAAGAAGTAATCAGAAAAACCACACGAAGGGGACGGAGGAAACCACGCCGGCGGACGATCATTGGCACTAAAAATCAGGAAGCTCGGTTTCTTCTGGCCATCGATGGAGAAAGATTGCACAAGCTACGCCGCGAGATGCGAGCCATGTCAAAAACATGCTCCAGCAATACACACACCCACAGAGGAGTTGCAGACCGCTTCGGCTCCATACCCGTTTATGCGATGGGCGATGGATATAGTCGCACCAATGCTTAAATCCAAACAAAACGAACACATTCTAATCCTAACGGATTATTTCACCAAATGGGTGGAAGCTAAAGCTTACAAAACAGTAAAAGCCTGGGACGTCATCAGCATCCTGTGGAAATACATCATTTGCAGGCATGGAATTCCTTACGAGATCGTTACAGATAACGGGAAACAATTCACATCGATCTTGCTCAGTCAATTCTGCAACAAATGGAATATTCGGCTCAGCAGATCGACGCCCTACTATCCGCAAGGAAACAGACAAGCAGAAGCCACAAATAAAACCATCATCGCTGGTCTGAAAAAGCGACTCGACGAGCATAAAGGAAGTTGGACCGATGAGTTAGACAGATTTTTCTGGTCATATCGAACCACCACGCAAAGACCATCGAACCAAACTCCATTTTTCTTAGCTCATGGAGTAGAGGCCATGTCACCGGCCGAAATAAGCATGCCAACGGTTCGGATATCAATGCTCGTTCGGAACCCGGAACTCAATAACAAGATGCTCCTCGATAACCTTGACACGCTCGAAGAGAAAATGGGTGAGGCCCTCTTAAGAATCCAAAAATACCAGCACCTCAATGCGCGGTATTACAACAAGAAGACTAAGGGACGATACTTGAAAGAAGGTGGCCTTGTTTTGCGAGAATTCCACCAAGGAACCAAAGAAAAGAAGGCTGGAAAGCTCGGCATACATTGGGAAGGTCCCTATCAAATATCAAAGGTCGTCAAACCTGGAGTTTATGAGCTCTCCGAGCTAGATGGAACACCCGTCGAATTCGCATGGAACTCAATGCACCTTAAAAGATTTGTGTACTAGATTTCCAGTCACAAAAAAGGAGCTCATCGAGCCACAATTCATGTAAACCGAACTACGAATGGCTTGATCCCTATTTACAGGGTACGTAGGCAGTCCTTTCAGGATTCAGCTATACTTCAAAAAAATTTACATCTTGCAAAAGATATGTCGGCGTCTCAGACATACAAGCAAATTCGAAAGCACTCCACGAGTGCCATCGTGAAATAAACCACGTCGCCATCACACATGCAAAAATCACGACTCAAAGTAGGCACTGATGAAATCTGAAGCCGAGACCGCCCCCGCTCCCCTAAGTACGAGTCGTGACAAATAAGCCGACCTGATTCGCACAATCGACTTCGAACTAGGCGATATCCGTGATATGACATCGGCGTTCAACGCCACTCATATCGCAAAACGGTCACCAAATCACACTTCGGTAAACCCCCCTTCTCTCTCAGCAATCGGAACTGGCTCCAAAAAAATTGCTCACAAGAAGGTTACAATTTCGCCGAGGCATATCCCGGTCAAACGAAACGAATCAAAGGCATTACTCGATCACATCAAAAACAAATAATTTTACCGAGGCATAGCCCGGTCGGACGATACGAATCGAAGGCATTACTCGATCACATCGAACACAAACGACTTCGATGAGGCATAGCCTGGCAAAAACGATGACGGATCGAAGGAATTACTCGATCACGTAAAAAACCACAACTTCGCCGAGGCACAGCCGGCCAAACGATGCGAATCGAAGGAATAACTCAATCACATCGAACATCGCAACTTCGCCGAGGCCCAGCCCGGCCAAACTATACGAATCGAAGGAATAACTCAATCACATCGAACATCACAACTGCGCTGAGGCACAGCCCAGCCAAATAATGCGAATTGAAGGAATCACTCGACCACATCGCCATGAGATCTACTAAGATCGGCAGGAGCATGGTCGCATAAAAAGTAAACTGTACGAGTCGAAGTAAATGATACCGGACAAAACGAAAAAAAAATCTCTTCATTTTATTTTATCCTCAAAAAGAGTATTATTACAAATCGAGCTACATATAAAAAGAAGAAAAACTGAAAACAAATTTCTTGAAAGACGATTTTCATCCGAGTTCGGCATCTCCCGCCAGAAACTGAACTGTTTTTGACTAAGGCGATTGCATCTTCTTCTCCCAGCAAGGTCGCCGATGAGAAAGAAACTGTTAAAGGATGGCCACCAATACCAACGTTCTGCAGAAAATAAATGTAGGCACTCCTTCCGATAGCAGTCATCTCGCCGCCGAGGACCTTTCTTGAAAGACGATTTCATCGCCGTCGTTTGTAAGGCTCGTCCCTGATTGTTCGCTACACGAATGAGAGCAGGAGCTAGGCGGAAGTCGGATAGAAGATCTAGCTGGGGCAAGCAAAGATTCTGATATGCCGACCTCGCCACTCCAACAAACTCTCATCTCGCCACCGATTGAGCCCTGCGAATACAGATTCCCGAAGAAACAATCTGCCTGCATTCTACGGGATAGGCCTACTCCGACATACCATCACTTTCTCTACAAAAAGTACGTGTAAAGTGGAGGTTAGGATAGCCGAACTAAAGAAGTTAAAGAAAAAGGAGGGATCCTTACGCGGTTGGCAACTGATCCGGGGAGTAGCAGACTAGGGCACGTTCCTGAAATCAACGACGCATCAGATCGATCCAAACGAAGGATCTGAACGTCGCCCTTAAGTTTGGAAGGGCAATAAATGGAAGTAACCGTCGGCATAAATTCAGATACCAACGAGCTACCCTTTAGCAAAAAGAGCATAAGCTCATCGACATACCGGGCACGCGGTGATCAAGAGGACGGCATAGCCCGAAACAATGAAAGAACAAGAGATTTGCCACAATTTTTTCAAAGGAAAGAGGAAGCGAAAATGAAGAGGAGGAAGTAAGATCAGAAATCGCAAAGGAGAAGGAAAATGATGAAGACGATGGAAATGAAGAGGAAAGGGATCACATTTATAGCAAAAAAACATCGGTTACCGAAGCGACACGATGGTTACCAATACATATGTAAGGCGACACGACATTCCAGCCACGTGGAGGACATTCACTGGAGGAAGCCGGGGCACAATTAATGATCGTATAATTCGAAATAGTCGTTTGATCAATGACAGTAAAGGCCGGGGTAGCGGCGCGCCGACGTAGTCATTAAACCGGACCAAGAAGAACAAATCCGCCGACATGTGTATCACCCGGTGCGACGAACTGGGGGGGGGGGGCTTACTGTTAGAGGTGGGATTAGCACCCCATTAAGGCCCGGCCCAATAACAGAGACATCCAGCAGAGATTAGAACTAGAAGGAATAAAGGCCCAGCAGGGCAAAGCCCGCCAAGATCAAAGGAGTTCGGCAGCAATTGACGGAGCTCGGCGGAACGCTCGTCGACCTGTAAAAGAAAGAAGATAAATGTTAATTTGACATTTATCTTGAAAGAGATAAGGAAGAATATCTTTTAGGAAATATTCTTATGTAAATATTATCAGAGAGAATCTATGGCAAAACCCTAGATCCTCTGATAAAATATCCTTCCCCTGCGCGGGAAAAGACTAAGTCACAATTCATACTTTGTACTCACAAAAATCCCCAAGAGCTAGCAATCACTGACCGATTCCAGCTGGTATTCTAAATAAGACTAGATTTTTTGGTCTAACCGTTTCTGCTTTCTGATTCTAATTTAATCTCATATCCAAGTCTCTAAATTATTAATCGATTTAAACAAATTGATTATTTTTTAATTTTCTGAATCAACACCATATTTTTTCGAAAATGATGACCGGCGAACTTCCAATGTCCATTAGAACCCTCATCATGATCTTTTACGATATGTCCAATAAGGAGATGATCATTGTGAGTTCGGTCGATGTCCTATGTGTCTTTTCTTCTAATGAAATTAAACCGTTTGAGTATTTAGGAGGCTCGGACCAATTGACGCTTGTGTTTTTTCGTCTTTGGTTTGTTTTTTATCGAGGATACTTTGTCATGGCACTATTGAGATCCATCAATGATCATGTTGATCTTGTGTTGGTTGTTAATTTGTTTGTGTTCCTCTTTTAGTTCTCCTTCTTTGTTTTGTTGTTTTCATCGGTTTGTTCTCCTTTAGGATGTTTCGGCTCGACAACCTGGTCTGGCTTGACAGCTTGGTACACATCATTGGGTGGATCCCTAACTTCATTGCGATCGAAATCTCCATGTTCTCCAACTAAGAGTTTTGCAATAAGATTTTCGCCTAGGCTTTAAAAATTCACAGTGAAATTTATGTAGGCATGATGGTGTTCGCAAAATGCTTTCTCGTCGTAAGTGCTTGAATTTCTCGTCCATGTATTCCATGGTCCTTTACCTTATTCCAATCCAAATTGATAACAATGTTGTCCGGCAATTTCAGGTCCTTGGTGGTGTATGTATCCGCTGCCATGAGAGCTTCTGTTATTTTGTGGGCTTGGAGCAAAATTCGGGTCAGGTGTTTGGTTGATGCGAAATCTTTCTTCTCAAAGCTTAAAACCTTGATCTTTTCTTTGACAAAGCTTGAAACTTTAATGTTTTTTCCAAGTTTGATGCTTTCCTCAAGATCTTGGTAGCTTTGATACCAATTGTTGCAGAATCGAACGAGTTATTTGTGGAGACCAACAAGTTCTTTCTTGTTATAGATGCGGAACGAACGATTTTTTTTTTCTTGAGACCAACACGTTCTTTCTTCGACCGGACACATTCTTTCTGAATGTTTTAGGTTCAAACTCACTCTCGTTTTCTTTTGTTTGTGTTTAAAACCCATAAAACAAAGTATAAAATAAAATGAGTACACCTAAGTGTTTAAACCCAATTCAGCCCATTAGTGTGATGGAGTCTAAATATGGGGCCGAATGAATCTAGGCATTATATTGATCAAAGTTGGAGTTTTATGATATAATCCCAGTTTAAATATCGAGAACTATACTACAAGTACACATAAATACAATCGTAGTATATACGGATCGAATCCCCATATACTTGCATATGAGTGTAATCAAAAGAAGCAATGCAATTAAAAAGTTGTAAATTCGATTAGAGAAAAGCTAAGGGGGCTGTTTGGCTACAAGACTTTAGACTTTTATTTTCTTTTAAAGTCTTGAAATTTTTTTTTTACCAATCACACTTTAGAGATTTTACAATCTTAAAAGTCTCCTAAAAAATCTCAAAGTCTAACTTTCACTATTCTTTCTCTACGGTGAGTATTTTCTTAAAGCCAAGAATATAGAACTTTCATTTTTTTTTAAGTCACAACCCTCAAAATCACAGCCAATCTTTTTTAAAAGTTAAAGCCTAAAGTAAAAATTCTTACCAAGCAGCCTCAAGGTCAAAGAACTTTTAAGGAAATAAAAAAATACAGATCAATCATTCAATTAAAATTCAGATTAGGCGTGGAAATGAGTAATAACTAACTATCTCTCGTTACGAGAATTATATATGTCCAAATCATAGAAAATATAGATGCATCAATCTACTGAAAAGTTCATAAAATATATACATCCTCAATAATGGAGTATTATTTATAAACCAAACAAGTGCATGGTTACATATATATAAGAAATCTACTGTAAAGACTCACTAATACATACATAACAACAACCATACAAAAAGCTTAATTTTCATATTACAGAAATCAAATACAATTGACTTGCCTCTTAATTTTCAACACAAACGCCAAAAAGCTTCCAAATTTCTTCAAGTGGTGATGTCGCTTGTGTCTCTAGCACACCTTGTAATGGTGTCGCAGCCTCTGTTGTAAGAATTAGCTTGCCCAGAGCGGCAATCGTAGTAAGAGACGCCAGGTTTCTGACATGGAACCATGTCCCTCCTTAGGGTTTCGTAGCCAATGTACCGTTTCTGAGCCATAAGAACTCTCCGGCTGATCTCCGACGGCATTAGCTCTTCATCTTCTCCAATGAGGCTGTTTCGGACCAGCATCGCGTCGATCTCACCGTTCGTCGACGGAATCTGGATGGCATCGGAGATTGGTAAGTGGGTTTGGATGAAAAGAATGGCTAAGAACACCAACGCCATAGAGTTTGTCATGTCGACTCCAATTACAGCCGATTGTGCCGGCGCGATCTGTATGCCTCCTCTCTCTTTCTCCGTATTGTTATCTGGCAGAAGCAGAAAGTGGTAGTTGGTGAAGAAGACGACTTGCTAACAATGTACAAATAAAGCAGGTTTTGGTTTAACTATTTGCATTACAGAAAGTCAGCTTAAACCGGTCGGTTTGAAATATAAGTTTTATTGGTTATTATCTTTGTTCAGAATTGTGATATGCGCTGTACGCGCGGCTCATTCGGACCGAGCGACTTATCAGAAACTTGGGATTATTTTATATATTCGTTTTGTAGAACAATACAATTAATATTTCCTAGTCTATTGGTTATGTCAGTCATAAAGTGTCTCGGTCATTTGTTCTACACGCCCTCCCTGCGATTTTTCACTATTATTTCCTGTTTTTTAATGAAGACTAAATTACGAAACTAACCATCTCTTCTTCTTCAACTTCCCTCACGACTGTAACCCTAGTTTTGCGCCGTCAAGATTTTTTCCCAATTTCGTGATTTCAGCTTGTGTTTCCTATTGATTTAGCTTAAATATTATTGATGTGATGCGAAATATCAGTTTATTAACACAAAAATTTCAAATAAAAACGAAAATTTGAGGAAGACCGATTTGTTAGTCGCACAAGTTCAAATCGCGGCGGTGACCTGCCGTTTACCGCTTTTTCGGCGAGTTTACAGCCGACTTGCCGCATTTTAGAACATGGGTTATTATTAAATGGATACTCGTTTTTTGTGGGTTGACTATCTATTTCATCACGAGAAATATTATATAACACTAGATGTCCATCAAAGTTGCCATCAATCTATATATCCATAGAATTAAAGTTGAAAACTTAATTCCCTCTAAATCGAAAGTTCAAATGTTGTATCCACATGAATCTTGATTTTCATGGTTATATGTAAACCGAGAATAAACCACTACAATTCATAACCAAACCTAATAAAACCATGTCCAAATAAAAACCAAGATCCGATTAAAAAAAAGACAGAACCACTGTATCTTTCCTCTAACCCAACCCTTGATTTCCGGCTTCGGATAAAACTCGATGGGTAATCAGAGAACGAGTCATCGACGAATTGTTACAATCGAGATTGCGACAACCAATCGAGAATGCATATGCTTCATTCTCATATTTAATTTATTACTTCTTCTTTTTTAAAAAGACATAAAATAACACAAAACATATATTGTCACAAATATAACAACAAGAATACACATATTTAGCACTATTTTGGATTGTAAAGACTTTTATACTCTTATATAATTTAGGGGTTAAGTTTTATTATTTAGAGTTTAGGGTTTAATATTTAGGGTTTAGAGTTTAGTATTTTGGGTTTAAGGTTTAATATTTAGGGTTTAGGGTTAATTTAGTCTTTATCCCTTTTAATAAATGCTATTCTTTCTTGTTGTTATTTTTGTCAATGCCATTTTACCGATTTGCCCTTTTTAAAGAAAGAATTTATTGCTTCTTGAAGTTGTAAGAATAACCTTCTCTTGTATCTCGTGGAATATCTCTACAGCAAATTTGAAAGCGTTTAAAATTAAATTTGTTTAGAACCCATAAACTAAGCACTTTAGGAAGAACATACACATCAAAACTGGGGATTTTTTATTTAACTCAAATCACATTAAGAAAAAATAATATTATAAAGGAAAAATTAGGCTTGGGCATTTTTATCCGGATTCGAGGACCCGACCCGGAACCGACCCGAATAAGACAGGTTCAAGTTAGAATCTGATTTAGACATTTTAACCTGTTGGGTCCAGCTGTTGAAGACCCGCGGGTACAGGTTCGGGTCCGGGTATTAACCTGCAGGTCTTTCGGATACCCATATAAACCTGCATAAATATATATATATTAATAATATATATGTATTTTATATATTAAATATTTTAATAACCTGTTCCGAACCTGTAACCAACCTGTTTCGAACCTGTTTCTAACATGTTCTGAACCTGTCCGAACCTGTTCCGAACCTGTTCTGAACCTGTTCGAACCTGTAACCGAACTTGTATCTGAACCTGTTCAAACCTGTTCGAACCTGAAACCGAACCTGACCCGGTTAATATCCAAATAAGAACGGGTAATAGCAGGTAAGCTACCCTAAGACCCGACCTGACCCGGAACCGGCAGGAACCGACCCGAACCCGACCCGAAATTAACAGGTCCTTAAATGGGTCCTTCATTTCTTCTACCCGACGGATCCGGACCCGACACGGACCCGACCCGTACCCGACCCGAGGACCCGAATGCCCAGACCTAGAAAAAATGCCCCAAAAATCCTGAATTTTGCAAAACTAGCAAAACAATACATGAATTACTGAGCTGACAAAAAAGTATCTAGATTTTTGTTAACTTTCCTAAAAAACATTAGATTTTTCGTTGACCTAACCAAATTAACACACCGTGAACTAATCTAACATAATAATTACATGACGTTAAATGTGTCATTCACTGTTTTGTTAAAACAAAACGACGTCATTTCGTTTTTAAAATAAAATTGAAAACCCAACATTTACCTAAACTTGAACTCAGGTGTGGTGAAATGTGGGAAGGGGTTTATCACCACTGAACTATTGGAATTTTGTTGGTAATGTTCACACAATTTTAAGTAAATAGTCTTTCGTCCAAGAACCAAAAACCAGTTCCATATATGTCTCAGTCCTTTGGTATCATCACATTGTATCCCTTTCCAAACACCACAAGGATCACCTTTGATTGCCCAATTTGTTTCTCTTAACCCGAGGGAAGACCTGAGACTAAGCAGAGTGAGACATTCGTCGAATCGAGTATGTGATTTAGCAACAACAACACAATCGTACAGTAACAACCACAATAAGAACAACAATGAGACCAAACCAAATGTGCTTCTTCCATCCACCATTACTAATACTCATCTTCCACTCTCAAACATCATATCACTACATAAAAAACCAAATTTAACCCCAGAATTCCGAATTAATTTTTAACCGAATTAGAACCCTATATACAATTTTCGACTTTTGGAGAAGACGAAGACATATATGGAACTGGTTTTTGGTTGGATGAAAGACTCTTTAATTAAAATTGTGTGTGAGCATTACCAACAAAATGTCACTAGTTCAGTGGTGATAATTCTCACATTTCACCACACCTGAGTTCAAACCCAGGTAAGTGCTTGGTTTTTTTTATTTTAAATGAAACGACGTCATTTTGTTTTAACAGAATAGTAAACGGCATATTTAACGTCATCTAATTATTCTGTTATATTAGTTAACGGTATGTTAATTTGGCTAGGTCAACGAAAAGTTTAATGTTTATTAGAAAATTCAACAAAAAGCTAAGTATTTTTTGTCAGCTTAGTAATTCAGGTATTTTTTTTGCCAGTTTTACAAAGTTCAGGATTTTTTTTGGTATTTTCCCATGTAATAAATATTGTGAAGTAATTAACTCAATTATAAAGAAAATTTAAGGGAATTAGAGGAAACATAGAGTTTGGGGCCTTTGAGCTTAACTTGAAGAAGACTTACTCGACATTCCCCACTTCGACTCTAGCAAGCAGCATTTCCTTTGTTCATAAACTGTTTTTAAAAAGCAAAGTGGAGAAATGAATGATCAAATGGGTTTTGAGGAGAGGTAAAGGTTCAATTTTTTTTGTTAGTTTATGAGTTTCTTCTTCTATGGTCAGTGAGATTGTCGTAGCTTTATTTCATTTAACACCCAAGTGGAAAGAAAGCCACATAAATCAAATTCGGAACCAATAAACTCATAATTGTATTAGGCTAAATCGAATTGAATTTTGAACATACATGAACGCGGAGATCGCGGGTGAAATCGGTGAGGAGAGGAGGAGAACAAGTGTGGATTTTTTTTAAATCGGGTATGTTTTTTTTTTTGCCTCGCGGGTCTGGATTTTAATGAAGTCGGGTCGTTATCCGGTTTTAATCACCTCTACTCGGGTTATATCAAGTTTTAAAATAGTTTATGTATAATTCAAAATCAATAACAAAATTAAACCATTGTCTATGTGGTACGATGTTTCGAAATTTGATTTTTTGGGTAAATAAGATTCGAATTTTCGAATTGGAGAGAATTAAGCACCGAACCAAAGATTGAACCATGCAACCCTAGCCACCACCGAGAAGGAATAGAGTACCGCAACCGCCTGAAAGCCGAGAACGCAGGATTACCAGATTAGAATAAAGATGAGGAGAAGCCAAACACCAAGAAGCAAGAAAGTCGATGCCTAAGCAGGAGAAAGACAACGGCCTTTACTCACTCTCATTATTTTCGTTCCACCACCCTGAAATGATGACTAAATGGTCGGCAAGAGAACAAGAGCTTCTCAAGCTATTGTCATTTCACCGACCCCTCCGCGAAATACACCCGTCATACCGCCGCCGCCCTCAAACGCACATAAAGAAGAGAGGCTAACCCAACGCCACAAGCAACCCTCAAACACCAAACAAAACACGTATGGAACCCAACCCAAGAAGATCTAAGAACCACCGTTGGAAAGAACATAACCGCTACCAAAATCGGAGAGCCCGAGGAGAGGCCTACTGTAAACGAAATATTGGAGGGACGCTGTAATGCCCCGTTTAAAGAAGTAAAATAAGAACAAGTAATGGCTAAGTAACAGGAATTATCCAAGACACAACATGGATCAAAATGATGGGAATATCCGACAATACCGAAGTATGTCGGTAAGACCGAAACGGAGAACTAGGAAGGATGACCGGAGCATTAAACATAAAACCATCAAGAACCGTGCGGAGAATTATTTACGGAAATTAGTACTGTCAAGCTAAGTTAGTGGTCGTAGTAAGATCAGTTGTTGGCCTGACGTTTTACGAGCATCGGAGGAAAACAAGCTGTTTGGACGACGAACGGACGATCGGAAAATCTAGCTCAAAAACGCCCAAGCCACCAAGCACGAGGTGCCACTAAGAAACCAGGCAGCTAGGTGAAGAAAGTAAGAAGTCAGGTAGGAGGTGTTGCTACGCATGGACATCGATGACATGTCGCGACCGGACGCTGCCATGGGTCGCCGCGCATGTATCCGACGAAATGGCATCACCGGATGCTGCCACTTGTTGATGTGCATGTAGGCTGTCTAGGTGGCGCCACAACACTCCCTGAGGTGTCTTCTTGCATGGAGAACACGAGTTTTCGCCGCCGGGACACGGCTCGGTGTCGCCGATGTATCGCGACGCATGTTCGCCTCAAGACCGGCCAACCGGACGCCGGCTTGTGTACAGCCACCACCAGCTTAGTTTCCTATAAATAGGACCCTTCCTCAGTTCAGAAACTCAGCACAACTCACTCAGAAACCGAAACCTAGAGAGAGAAAAGAGAGAAAAACATTTTAGAGAGAGAAAGTTATCGGCAAGGAGAAACCGAGTCCCGATCGAGAGAGCACCGAAGTCCGAGAATTCCGGACGTGCGGGAAGCGGATTAGGAAGTCATCATACCATAGAAAGGCAGACCAGGAGGTGTAGAACCGAGGTGCATTGGGAACTAAACCTCGACCACACCAAAAACCTAGTGAGTCCTGATAGCTAGGACTAACGTTTTTATGTCGCAGGGACGGTTAAATCTCGGGAATGATTTAACTCCGTGACGTGTTTATATTATTATTATAATGGTATTTAAGCATGACGTTTATTTATGCTTATGCATGCATGTTTTTGGTTGCGGTTTTGTAAGCATGCCAGGATTCGTTTGCAAGCATATCGCGAACCATTCCGCAAGAAGGTCGGGAACTATTCTGCAAGCAGGTCGGGAACTGTTCCGCAAGCAGGATGAGAACTGTCCCACAAGTAGGATGAGAACTGTCCCGCAAGTATGATGGGAAACCGTTCTCAAGCGGGACGGGTAACCGCTTGCTAGCATAACAGGATCCATTTGCAGGCATGACGGGTAACCGCTTACGAGCATGATGGGCTACCGCATTACATTAATGATTTATTGTGACATGCTTGATGTGTTGTTCATGCTTGAGTGTTGCATGAGGATTGATTGATCGTGAACCCGGTCGCATGCCATACTAAAGGTTGTGATGCATGATCGGTTAGGATAAGCACGGTGGTACCGTCCTCTTCCGATGTGGTATTGGTGCATGCACCGAGGTTTACGATGTTTGTGTGAATGTTGTTTATATGCATGATGTGATAAGTACAGGAACGGTTAAGGAACCACCCCAAAAATTGAATGTGATAAGTAGGTGGCAGGATTGAGATCCGCTCGGAAATGTTTGTGAAAGGGTGTTTTACCGTATGGGTGAGGATGTGGTAGCTCCGTGTGATGGTTGATCGACGCGAGTCTCCCTTCCGTTTGTCGAAACGGTTGTAGTGGCTGCCGTGATCAGTGGATCCTTTGCAAGACCCTACACCGTAAGACGTTGTGTGATGCATCCTAGGACATATGTAACATTGTCTAGGATGGTATATTTGGTACCACCCGACTCCGTGGATTCGGAGAAGGATCGGAGGGTTACTGGCATCGCTCCCATGGACGAGTATCGTGTGACGACGCGATGCCGTGGATTTGGGTGTGATGCTCGGGCTATGAACCTTTGTGGTGATTGGTGGAGAGTAATCACAAGAGAGATGTGGTGTGGTGGTGCCGGTGCATCGAGGCCTCTGCATGTGTTGGTCTAGAAAGGTCTAGACGGGTTATGCATTCGTGATATGCATCTTGGTTCAATCGCTTTCGCAAGCATTTATCTTTGATATTGCACATTTATGCTGCTTGCGAGATGTTTATTGCTTTATGCTTCAGCTATGGGGATAGATCGGGAACTAACATTTGTAGTGGCTCTGAACTCACTGCGTAACCCATATGGTTGCGCATTAAACAACTTCTGTCTCGCAGGTAACCTTAGGTTGAGTAGCGGGCGGATTCAAACATATGTTGTGACCAGAATAGATTTGTGAAGTTGGTTGATCTACAAATCTAAGTATGTATTTCATATTGTTACGTTTTCGCTTTTCGATAAATTTGTGCGGACTGATTAATGATATACGTACTATTATTTGTGAGGTACACGTATTTGTGAAATACAAAACCTTTGGTGCCTAATGATACTTGACTTTGTCCAAGTCAACACAACTCTAGGCTAGGGTACGGGTTGGCAAGCATTAGGCCTTAGTCGAGAGTGTCGGATATCGACAATGGACCGGCCAGACTATGGTCTCGGCTGGGCCATTGGCAGTATTTGACATCTTGTGACACTTCCGGCTTGGCTATTGTCCGTAGTCCACGTCGAGGATGTTTCAGACCCCATTCCCAGATCTGGTCCCCAAAGATACGGATCCGTCACCACCAGATATCCACCGTCAAAATTAACGCCGACAGAGACCAGTATCTAACTCGCGCCACCATAACCAAAGAGGAGAGCCGATAAGTATGCGGATGAAGTGCTCGCCTGAGAAAGAAGAACAAAGTTGCCCGCTTCGGTGAAAAATGACAGCTAGAGAAGCAGAGTTGGCTAAGCGACGAGAAGTTTTAGAGTGGGGAGAGATGAGAGAGAAAACGATTTTATTTATTAAAAGTAAAATAAAATACCAATAGCATATCGGGATTATGAGATTTCTAACTAATTCAAATTTGAAGGAGATAAAGTTTTAGAGAGGAAAATATTTGTGTACATCTGTCGATATTTAACACAATCCCATTTCGATTTGTTCGCTTGTGAGAGGCTCCTCCATGCATAGCAGACGACCACGAGTTCCAAAAATATTCACAACATTTACTAGTCGCTTCTATGATCCATATGTTGATCTCAACAACCGCCATATCTTCGCCGGTGAAGATCCACATCGCCATGTTAGAACCACTTATAAAAACTCACCACAAACCTCCAACACCAAAAAATTTCCCCCTTTACTCCCTCGAGAAAGTGAAGCGCAAAAGATATTACCCCTTGCAAGCAATCAGAATTCCGATGAAAAGATAAAAGATCTTAGACTTTCCGTAATAGAGTAGGGTTTGAAAGTGGAAAGGAGATTTATTATCTAACACAAGCAATGAAAGACAGAAAAGGCCGAATAGAAGTCCAACACTACAAGAAAACAACGTTTTTACGACTGCATCTTGCGACTATTTTTGTAGTCGCATAATTTTGCGACTACTTGAAGACAATTTTGTGACTGTATTCACTACAAAAAAATGTCTCATTCATAGCATATAAGCATAGCACGGTTTACTGATATGCTATCGTAGATGTTTCTGAAAATTTCTAACTATAAGATAGCATTGGATTAACGCTATAATAGGGTTTCCATAAGCGGGAACAAAAAATTGGGTGAACCGCCAAACACTTAGCGAAATTTTGGTCCTAAATTAAGACAAAAATCATTTTCCCCCTTTTGCTTCATTTTCCCTCTGCGAATTCCCTCTCCAAATTTCATTTTCCCTCTTCTCCAACAATCATCCCAGACCAAAATTACTTCACTAATTTTCATTCCCAAAACCCCTAAGCTACCGAAATCCGTTTTCCTCTAAGAACCCTAAATCAATTCGGCCCTAAGAACCCTAAATCCATTGACAGTGAGCTCAAGCCGAAGGCAAGTTTCTTGCTTAGATTTCTATTGTTCATTCGATTTATCTCTGCAATTGTTCATTGTTTGTTCTTCTTGACAACATTTCTCCTTATTTGGATGTTTATAAGCTTCGATTTTAAGATGTCGTTGTAAGGAATCTGTCGATTTTGTGTATGCTAACTATGTTCTCATGTTCTCTTGTTCTTTACTTCGATTACAGCTTCGATTTGTACTCTTAGATTTTACATGCATGTCACACTACACAAATTTTAGATCTAAAACTATCACTGCTCTAGCTTAGATATGAAAGAAATGAACATGTTTGGTTTAGATATCAGTGAATTCAAGCTTCGTTTGTTCATCTGTTCTTATTCTTCTTGGATTATTGGTTTCTATGTTCTGATTTTTGTGGACTCTTTCTTCAAATGAATATGCTCAGTTTGGTTTGTTTTGTTTTGTTGAACACTTCAATACTAGATATTCTGATTTCATGGCTTCACATTATATTGCATATCCTTATACTCACTGTGTTTATTTATTTTGCAAGTGTTGGTGAGTGCACTAATGGGAATCTGAGGCTTATCTTTCGTTCTTATCATGACACAGGTTTGTACCAAATTTCCTATCATTTATGTGCTTGTTGATCTATGTGTTTAACTTTGGTTTAATGTTGTTGTTTATGATTTGTTTGGTACCGTGCATTATCTATAGTTCTTCTGTGAAATTGTATTATTAAGACTTATAATGTAGATTTGTTTTTCGTTGTTTCAATGTGGCTTGATTCGTTTCTGTGTTTTAAATATTATACTTTGGCAACGTTAAATGAAATGAAAAGCTGATTAAGTCTCTGGAATTGAGTGATTTGTTGTCATTTTTAAACTCATTGCTTCGTGTATAATGTTGTTTGTGCTGTTGTTTAAAGGTTTTAAGTAAAGTTAGATCATATAATATTGGACAAGACATGGGTCCATCTTTCCAGGTAAGGAATTTGCTAATATAGCTTAGGTAAATGTTGGAGATTAGTTTGTTTAAATTTTTTTGTTGTCTGCAAATGAAGACTTGATCCTGATTACGAGCTTGGTGCTTGGAAGTTTGTTCGGGCAGTGACTGGGGATTTAGTAGAAAGAAAGATGATGATATGCCCCTGCATAGACTGTCGAAATGTGGATCGACACATATGCAGTGATGTTGTTGGTCATCTAGTTACTAGGGGAATGGATGAAGTCTACAAACTGTGTAAGGATTGGTACCATCATGGAGAAGTTAACTCAGAGGGTGATGGTGAAATCAAAGTGAATCAGCGGAATGAAGAAATCATTGGGTTATACAGAGCTGCAGAATGTTTAGACGAGGAGTTAGCTGCTTCGGGTGACTTGTGTGATATGGCAGAGGGAGAGGATAAAGAAGAGGATGAGTTCTTGGCCAAACTAGCAGATGCAGAAACTCCTTTATATCCTAGTTGTGCGAATCATAGTAAGCTTTCAGCTATTGTGTCATTATTCAGATTGAAGACTCAGAATGGCTGGTCTGACAAGAGTTTCAATGATCTACTAGAGACATTGTCGAAGATGTTACCAGAGGACAACATGTTGCATACTTCATTTTACGATCTCAAGAAGTTTCTGAGGTCTTTTGATATGGGCTATCAAAGGATTCATGCGTGTATCAATGACTGTTGCCTTTTCAGAAAAAAGTTCAAGAAGCTAGACGAATGTCCTAAATGCAAAGCGTATAGGTGGAAGGTTAACATGCAGAATGGTGAGATCAAGAAAGGTGTCCCACAGAAAGTACTAAGGTACTTTCCAATTATCCCAAGGCTCAAGGGGATGTTTAGGTCTGAGGACATGGCCAAAAACTTAAGGTGGCACTATAGTAACAAGAGCAGTGATGGGAAACTAAGACATCCTGTAGATTCAGTGACTTGGAGTCAAATCAATGACAGGTATCCATCGTTTGCTGCTGAAGGAAGGAATGTGCGGCTTGGATTATCCACAGATGGATTTAATCCATTCAACATGAAGAATAGTAAGTATAGTTGCTGGCCTGTCCTACTTGTTAATTATAATTTGCCGCCTGACCTATGCATGAAGAAGGAGAATATTATGCTAACCTTATTGATTCCTGGTCCACATCAGCCTGGTAACAGCATTGACGTGTACTTAGAGCCCCTGATAGATGATCTAAACCAGCTGTGGAGTGAAGGTGAGTTGACATATGATGCTGGGAGTAAATCTATTTTTACTCTCAAAGCAATCCTTCTATGGACCATCAGTGACTTCCCTGCATATGGAAATCTAGCTGGATGTAAGGTGAAGGGAAAGATGGGGTGTCCTATATGCGGGAAAAACACAGATAGTAAGTGGCTAAAATTTAGTAGAAAGCATGTGTATATGGCTCATAGGAAGGGTCTCTCACCAACGCATACGTACAGAGCAAAGAAGTCTTGGTTTGATGGACATGCTGAGCATGGGAGAAATGGTAGGATCTTATCTGGTCATGATATTTCAAAGCAGCTGAGAAACTTCAAAAACAATTTTGGGAATGTTAAAACATCTGGAAGGAAGAGAAAGAAAGCAGAGACTGTAGCAGAAGAAGATGTTAGCGAGGATGGTTCAAGTGAATCTGAGGAAGAGGAAGAAGCAGAAATAGGCGAGGAGGAGATGTCTAGATGGAAGAAAAGGTCAATATTCTTCAATCTGCCTTATTGGAAGGTATGTTCATATATAACATTAACATGAAATTGTTGGGAATGTCCTGAAATCTATTGTACTTACTCTAAGTGAAAGTCGCATTGTCGAGATGAGACAATCATATAATACTAGGTAGTCATAATGCTTTGCTAGAAGCCACTTATGATCAATGAGTTTATAACTCATTGCTAGTGTTGTATGATCCTACATGGTCACACACCTAAGCAAACTGGACGTCAAAGACGAGGTTGATCATTAATGTAATGATCTAGTGAATGCATATTTGATATGCATTCGGTATCGAAATTCTGGGGCCGTGTCGATCGACACAGAGAGTGTGTCGGTCGACACAACTCGCGGATTAACCAGATTAATACGGTTTAATCGTTGGTTAATTCCGTTGTGGTTTAAGCCGACATATATAAGATATATGGTCGACCTAAACTCGAACTTAACCTAATTCACAGCCACCAGAACTAGAAAAGAAACCTCTCTAGAGATTAGATCTCTTACAGGCACTAGCATCCCTCCTGTTCAGTTTGTGTGCGTGTGGATACCAGTAGAGGCACAGCGTTTGAGGTGCTTCGTGATCTCGATTATCTGCAAACCTTCCGCTGCTTATTACCAAGTAAATCTGAGATCTGATAGATTCAATTACATGAACCTTAGATCCTAGGCTTGGAATTCAGACCAGGATTGCCTAATTGGATTAGGATATGCTAGAAATTCCTTTAGTGGTATCAGAGCTTTAGGGTTCCATTGAATCTGTAGCATGTTGATTAGATTAGTTGAATCTGAATCTGTGTATGGTTGATACAAACTTGCTAAAATTCGTTTTCATGAAAATCTAGTTTTTAGGTTTTTTGCTTGAAAAACGATTAGGGTTTATCGCCTTGTGTCGATCGACACCAATCCGGTATCGGTCGACACAGAAGGATAACCCAAATAAAATTGTTTTCGCCTAGTGTCGATCGACACAAGAACCAACCTCGCGAAATTGATAAATCGGTTCAATTGGATTGGACCGGTTATCGAGCTTGGTTAATGATGGTTGAAAACTGTGAATGATTTAATTGCGATTGTTTTGATTAGGTTGGTATCGACCGATGCTAATGTAGCATCGATCGACACTGACCAGTATTCAAAACCGGATCAATTGGATTGATCGGTTATCGCGGATTGTTTTGGTTATTCTGCATCGATCGACACTGAAGTAGTGTCGGTCGACATGAGATTCGATGGTTTAGGTTATGGAACCTGAAATCACAGAACCAAAGCAAGATAAATCAATTAATTAGAAGAATTAAAACATAATAAAACTGAACGTTTTAAATAGTTCTGTTCCTCAATCAAATATCAAGTGATACTTGATGTCTTTCCAATCTTGTCAACTGTCAAGACCCATTTAATTGTGCGATAGACTTGCAGTGCAAGATGTCCACAATTTCATGAGTAAGACAGAGGTAATCGTGTTGATGGATTTGCAGTGCAAGACATCGACAATTACATGACTTAAGAGATTGGTTTACTTGAATGGGCCATCAAAATCGTTTTGGGCCCAGAGACGTCAGGTGGATTGGGCATGAGATGTCGATCCACAACCAAGAGTTATATTGGATATAACTAGCAAAGTTGTTGCTTACCTAGATAGCTAAATTAGGGTGATAGCCAGTGGCTCACTCAAGTTTAGTGAAGTATGGGTCTTGGATCATTATATTCATCTGAGGAAACAATGTTTGAATATAATGCGAGTTTTCTTAAAAGTTAAGACTTCTCATTTCTTGAACATCATAACTAAACCTTTTTCCTTTCTTTGTTCTCAGCTATGACTAACACTCATAATAACTCTTTCTCCCTGCGATCCGTCCTTGAGAAGGACAAGTTAAATGGATCGAATTTTCTCGAATGGTATCGGAACTTGAGAATTGTTCTCAAGCAGGAGAAAAGGGACTATGTCCTGGAAACTGTTCTCCCTGAAAAACCGAGAGAAAATGCTCCACATGCAGAAAGGAGTGCTTGGGATAAGCACTCTAATGATGTGGTCGATGTGAGTTGTCTCATGTTGGCTACCATGAACTCGGATTTGCAAAAGAAATACGAGAACGTGGAGTCGCCAGTGGAGATGATCACTAGCCTGAAAAGTATGTTTCAGGAGCAAGCACGAACTGAGAGATACCAGACGGTTAAATCTCTCATTGAATGCAAGCTACCAAAGGACGGTCCAGTCAGTCCTCATGTCATTAAGATGATGGGTTATATTGATAACCTGGGGAAGCTGGATTGTCCCATTAGCCAAGAGTTGGCTACTGACATCATTCTGCAGTCACTGCCGTCAAGTTATGATCAGTTTGTTATGAACTATAACATGAACAACTTGACGAAGACGTTGACTGAACTGCATGGCATGCTCAACACAGCTGAGCCTAATATCAAGAAGGGCACTCCAAATGTACTTATGGTACAAGGAGGTAAGAAGTTTAAGAAACTTGGAAAATGTAAGGGAAAGAGCAAGGCCGTCCAGGTTGAGAACCAGGACGCGCCTGTGCCACCCCCTAAGCCCAAGCCTGGCCCATCTGTGACTGATAAGTGCCATTACTGTAAAGAGCCTGGACATTGGAAGAGAAACTGCAAAAAATTCTTGGAAGAGAAGAAGAAGAAGAAGACTTTCGAGACTTCATCTTCAGGTATTTATGTTATAGAAGTAAATGTTACTACTTCTGGTTCTACTTCTTGGGTATTGGATACCGGCTGTTGTGCTCATATTTGTACAAATATGCAGGGCCTAAGCAACAATAGGAAGTTGGAAAAGGGACAAGTGGACCTACGCGTGGGGAATGGAGCAAGAGTTGCTGCATATGCCGTAGGAACATATAACTTGTCTTTACCTTCTGGTTTGGTTTTAAAGCTTAATAATTGCTACTATGTACCTGCTATAAGCAGAAATATTATTTCTATTCCTGTTTTGGATGTGGAAGGATATCAGTTTTCAATTAAGAATAAATGTTGTTCTTTTGATTACAATGATATATTTTATGGTAGCAGCCCATTAGAGAATGGGCTTTATGTTTTAAACCAAAGCACACCAATCTATAACATTAACACCAAGAGATTCAAATCAAATGACACGAATCAGACTTTTCTATGGCATTGTCGTTTGGGCCACATAAACGAGAAACGGATTCAAAAGCTCCATAGTGATGGGCTTTTGGGCTCTTTTGATTATGAATCATGTGAAAAATGTGAATCTTGTTTACTGGGCAAAATGGCAAAGGCCCCTTTCAACAAACAAAATGAAAGGGCCAGTGACCTATTGGGCCTTGATACAGCCCTGGAATCACTCCAATGCTAAGATCACTTGATGATCAGATGATTCCTAAGCCAAGCTTGCGGAAGATGGATTGAAGGTAGATGTGGTGGTGGAACTTGTGATTGACTCTCTCAACCAATGGGTTTGATTGACTCTCTCAATCTAAGAACAAGCTATCTGAATCACTCAAATAGATTGATCTGAAACTCCTAAGAACAAGGTGATTCACTCACAATATTCAAAGAAGGAACACTTCACAAAGAACACAAACTTTGGAAGAAAAACAGAGTAATTCTATTACTTTAAAAATGGTTGAAAAGGGTGATTTACAATGAATTCGAACCTGAGCTTTTATAGGCTCATAGACAACAGTCTGAAAGGCCTAATACAAGAAAAGAATCGAAAAATATAAGGAATATGGCCGTTGGGATTTATTGGAATATTTGGCCAGAAATGGAAAGATGAATCTTCTTAAGTCTTGAAAGCTTTGGCATGAATGTGGAGTGTCTAGGTACATTCTGGATGATGTTAGAGAGCTTCAATTCGTGGCCAAACTTCAGGGAAAAGAGTTGTTGGTGATTAATCTCCATTGGCTCCAAATTAGGCAAGTGTAAGAGTAATAATGGGATCCTCCTGATCATATGGCTGCTGGTGCATGGGAACTTGATAGATAACTCTCTTGGATGATTAAATGTGTCTCCTGAATGCTTAGATATCTCTCCTGGTCGCCAATGTCTTGTTTGTAACTGATTGAATCCTTGAGCCTCCAGATGAAGCAAGCTGAGAATCATCTGTTTTAGAAGTTGAATAACTTCTTCATCTGAACTCCATTTATGATGATTCAAACTCTCCAGGATTCCTTGATGAGTTAAGTTTCTGGAACAGGTTGATTTGTAGCTTAAATCCTCATAGTGGGAAAGATATGATCCAAGACATGCACATATGTCTCTGGTGCATACAAGCTGTTTCTCTCCAAGGGTCTTGGTTGGTTGATTTATGTCCTCTCCATGCTCCTTGGTTGATGATGACTTGATGTCCTCATCATACTCTCCCTCTTGAAAAGGTTTCGACCTCGAAACTGAATAATCTGCACCAAGAGAAAGCAAGTTAGCTTTCATTCTGCTTTGGGAGTTTAGTGTCTTACCTTGATGTTTATATGGTCTGGAGGTGAGTGGATTGTCTGGTGGTTCTCCTTTGAGCAGATAGGATAGTAATACTCCTCTTCTTTGGTCTGGTGTAGTGTCTCCTTTGTCTGCCTTGCTCCTGCTCTCATTATGACCTGGAAAATGTTCAACACTTTGGCAAAGAGACAAGTGCATTATGGGCTCTTTATCACAGAATAAGAAACTTGAATCATTCTCCTTAAAGTCAATTTCCTGTACTAATGATATCTCATCTTCTTGCAAGGTTAACAAGTTCTTTAACACAGCTAATGAATCATTGGAAATGAAATGTATCAAAGAAAGACTTAGCTTGTTAATAGATGTTGTTGTGTCTTTGCTTGGGTCTGGTGGTTTCTCCTTGATGTTCTCCTTTTCTCTACTGCCTTGATCAGTCTGATCACTTAGTATAAGGACTATTTCTGAGTTTCTCTTCACATTCTCTTCTCTCTTGTGCTTTGTATCTGTAGAGATGCTCATTGGGAAGAACAAGTGCATTATATCTGTTCTTGGAGTACTTAAAACAGATTGTATGATACTTGTACTTACTTGTTCAGCTTCAGTAGGTTGTGTGAGGGTTTGGACCCTCTGCTCTTGTGAGCTAGTGATCATTAAACATTCATCTTCTTTCCTGATCACCAAAACATGTTTCTCTGGTCCTTGATCTTCTTCCCTACTGACTTTTATTTTCTCATGCTCTTTACTGCTCAGCTCTTCTTTCCCTGTATCAAATCCTTTTGACAAAGACAAATGCATGACACTAGAATTGGGAAATAACAAATCAGAATGAGCTAAACTAGCAATGGTTTTAGCTAATGAGATTTTATATCCTAGTGATGTTTCTTTCAACAATTGTTTAGATGGACAGGTTGCAGCAAAATGTCCTCTCTTATGACATCTATAACATGTCTGATCTTTAAGTCTCTTAGAGTTAGTAGACTTACCTTGTGTTGGCAGGTTTAAAAGTTTGAGTGAGAAATCAAAGCTGGGTCCGGTTGCATTGGGTGAAGCTTTGTGGATTTGCTTCTGTTCTGTTTTCTTTGGGTGCAACATCTCCATGATCTTCTGCCATTCCTGATCCTGTTTTGCTTGAAGAGCCTTCTTAGCTTCTGCTTGGTAGGTGTAAGTGTTTGAGAACACATCTTTGGCCTTTGGATAGCAAACAGACTTGTGCTTAGGAGCAGTCTTCATTTTGGATATAGGCTTCACTCTCTTGGTTGTAGCCTGAAGCTTCTCTACAAATTCCTTATGCATTCTGGACTTGAGATCTCCCCAATCTAGTACTGGTCTCTCGTAGATGGTTAAAGTGCTTTCTTTTATCCACCATTCATAAGCTCTTCCTGTGAATGCTGAGACAGCTTGTGTTAGCTTCTGATCCTTTGTGATTTTGTTATCTTGTAACCACTGCTCCATGTTGCTTTCCCACTGCAAGTATACTTCAGGATCATTGCTAGTTCCTGAGAAGACAAGGGATCCTCTCCTCTTGTTGGCTGGTTTCTTTGTGCTAGTTGGTTGTGCTTGAATGGTCATCAAAGTGTGGTGATGCTCTTTTTTCTTTGGTGAGGTTTTGTAGTAGTGGTACTTCTCATCCACTGCCTCATCATAATCTGAAGTTTGATAGCCTCGTTCTGTCCATGAATCTTCTTCTTGATAACATGCTTCCTTGAGATAGCTTATGGTACAGTCTGGTGGATCTGGTTCAATTTCCTCCTCATGTGGTTCTTCTTCAAAACTAGAATAGTCTTCTGGCCATGGAGGTTCTTCATAATTAGCTTCTACATCAGATGATGCTGAACTGTTTCCTTGGCTCCATTGATCTTCAAGGTTTTGTTGGTAGAAATCTTCTTCATCTGAATCTTTCATAGTTGCTGCCTCTAGTGCTTAGCTGCTAGCAATAAAACTTATCAGTTCTTTTGGGGTCTGGTTGAAATTAAACAAAAAGGTAAGAAACTAATACTATTTTTTTGTCTTTTTGAATGAATGCTGGAAGTAAAATGGGAAACTAAAATCTATGACAAAGAAAACTAATGAAACCTTTACTTTTTTTTTGAATTTTTGATTTTGCAAACTAAAAAAGGATACTGGATCATCTAGAAAAGGAAACAACTACCTTTTTGACTTGGACAAAGAGAAAAACGAATTCAAAGACATAAACTTCTTTTTTTGGTTTTTATGATGCTTAAGAACAATGCAACTTCTGGAAAACTTAAAACTCAAACAGAAACACAAAACTGATGCAAATCTTTTGGTTTTTGGGTTTAAAGATGCGATAGATGAATGAAAATCAGAAACAACTAAAGAGCAAATGCAAAACAGAGACTATTTTTGTGATTTTCGTTTTTTGGATGCAAAATGACTAAATAGCAGAAACTAGTATGCAATGAAACTTTGTTTTTAGGCTTTTCTGATTAATGATGCAATGAATCAAAATAGAAAACTGAATGGATCTAAATGAAAGAAATATGAATGCTAAAACAGATTGAAAACAGAAACACAATTATTATGGGTTTTCGATTTGAATGAAATGAAACAACAAAAACTTAAAGAGATAAAGGTTGGATTGATACAACCTGAGGGGTAGGAGCTTTTGAAGCTCTGATACCAGATGATACAGCCCTGGAATCACTCCAATGCTAAGATCACTTGATGATCAGATGATTCCTAAGCCAAGCTTGCGGAAGATGGATTGAAGGTAGATGTGGTGGTGGAACTTGTGATTGACTCTCTCAACCAATGGGTTTTTTTTTATTTGAATGAAATGAAACAACAAAAACTTAAAGAGATAAAAAGGTTGGATTGATACAACCTGAGGGGTAGGAGCTTTTGAATCTCTGATACCAGATGATACAGCCCTGGAATCACTCCAATGCTAAGATCACTTGATGATCAGATGATTCCTAAGCCAAGCTTGCGGAAGATGGATTGAAGGTAGATGTGGTGGTGGAACTTGTGATTGACTCTCTCAACCAATGGGTTTGATTGACTCTCTCAATCTAAGAACAAGCTATCTGAATCACTCAAATAGATTGATCTGAAACTCCTAAGAACAAGGTGATTCACTCACAATATTCAAAGAAGGAACACTTCACAAAGAACACAAACTTTGGAAGAAAAACAGAATAATTCTATTACTTTAAAAATGGTTGAAAAGGGTGATTTACAATGAATTCGAACCTGAGCTTTTATAGGCTCATAGACAACAGTCTGAAAGGCCTAATACAAGAAAAGAATCGAAAAATATAAGGAATATGGCCGTTGGGATTTATTGGAATATTTGGCCAGAAATGGAAAGATGAATCTTCTTAAGTCTTGAAAGCTTTGGCATGAATGTGGAGTGTCTAGGTACATTCTGGATGATGTTAGAGAGCTTCAATTCGTGGCCAAACTTCAGGGAAAAGAGTTGTTGGTGATTGATCTCCATTGGCTCCAAATTAGGCAAGTGTAAGAGTAATAATGGGATCCTCCTGATCATATGGCTGCTGGTGCATGGGAACTTGATAGATAACTCTCCTGGATGATTAAATGTGTCTCCTGAATGCTTAGATATCTCTCCTGGTCGCCAATGTCTTGTTTGTAACTGATTGAATCCTTGAGCCTCCAGATGAAGCAAGCTGAGAATCATCTGTTTTAGAAGTTGAATAACTTCTTCATCTGAACTCCATTTATGATGATTCAAACTCTCCAGGATTCCTTGATGAGTTAAGTTTCTGGAACAGGTTGATTTGTAGCTTAACTCCTCATAGTGGGAAAGATATGATCCAAGACATGCACATATGTCTCTGGTGCATACAAGCTGTTTCTCTCCAAGGGTCTTGGTTGGTTGATTTATGTCCTCTCCATGCTCCTTGGTTGATGATGACTTGATGTCCTCATCAGGCCTTATACATACGGATGTATGCGGCCCAATGAGCACTAGTGCCAGAGGAAATTTTCGATACTTCATTACCTTCACTGATGATTTCAGCAGGTATGGCTATGTCTATTTAATGAGACACAAGTCGGAATCTTTTGAAAAGTTCAAAGAGTTCCAAAATGAAGTACAGAATCAACTTGGCAAAAGTATTAAGGCTCTTCGATCAGATCGTGGAGGAGAATACTTAAGCCAAGAATTCAGTGATCATTTGAGAGATTGTGGAATTGTTTCACAACTCACTCCTCCTGGAACACCACAATGGAATGGGGTGTCTGAGAGGAGGAATCGGACTTTATTAGATATGGTTCGATCAGTGATGAGTCTCTCAACTCTTCCATTATCCTTTTGGGGATACGCTCTAGAAACGTCTGCGTTTACACTTAATAGGGTTCCGTCAAAATCAGTTGCAAAGACACCACATGAGATGTGGACTGGAAATGTTCCAAGTGTGTCTTTCCTGAAGATTTGGGGTTGTGAAGCTTATGTTAAGAGATTAATTACAGATAAGCTCGAGCCCAAATCTGATAAATGCTACTTCGTTGGTTATCCTAAGGAAACCAAGGCATACTACTTTCACAACCAATCCGAGAACAAAGTGTTTGTTGCTCGGAACTACGTCTTTCTTGAGAGAGAGTTTCTTTCCAAGAGAAACAGTGGGAGTAAAGTACAACTCGAAGAAGTTCGAGAACCGCAGGAAAATGCTCAACCCGTAGAGGAAGAGCAACAGTTGGATCTACAAAGAGTTGTAGAAACCGCGCCTGTGGAGCCTGAAATTCGCCGATCCGAAAGGATCCGTCACGAACCCGAGAGATATGGATTTCTCGTAACCAATTGTCATGATTTGTTGATCATTGACAGTGACAAGCCAGCGAATTTTGAAGAAGCGATGATGAGCCCTGACTCCGAAAAGTGGCTGAAAGCCGCTGAATCCGAAATGGGATCCATGTCACAGAACCAAGTATGGACTTTGGTTGATTTACCCGATGGTGCAAGACCCATTGAGTGTAAATGGATTTTCAAGAAGAAAATTGATGTGGATGAAAATATTCAGATATATAAAGCAAGGCTGGTGGCAAAAGGTTTCAAACAAATTCATGGCATTGACTATGAAGAAACTTATTCCCCGGTCGCCATGCTTAAATCCATTCGGATTCTCCTAGCAACAGCCGCTCATTATGACTATGAGATCTGGCAGATGGACGTGAAAACAGCTTTCCTTAATGGAATTCTGGAAGAGGATGTGTACATGACACAGCCCGAAGGTTTCATCGATCCAAATGCAGCTAGGAAAGTATGCAAGCTTCATCGATCCATTTATGGATTGAAGCAAGCATCTCGGAGTTGGAATCTTCGTTTTGATGAAGCAGTCAAAAAGTTTGACTTCATCAGGAACGAAGAGGAACCATGTGTTTACAAGAAGACTAGTGGGAGCGCAGTTGCATTTCTCGTGTTGTATGTAGATGACATACTTCTTCTCGGAAATGACGTTCCGTTGTTACAGTCTGTTAAGGCTTGGCTCGGAAGTTGTTTTTCAATGAAAGACATGGGAGAAGCCGCGTATATTCTTGGAATTAGAATCTATAGAGATAGATTAAACAAGTTGATTGGACTGTGTCAAGACACTTATATCGATAAAGTCTTACACAGGTTCATAATGCAAGATTCCAAGAAGGGCTTCATACCAATGTCTTATGGCATAAGTCTCAGCAAGAAGCAGTGTCCTGAGACACCTGCTGAGCGAGAACGCATGAGTCGGATTTCCTATGCCTCGACGTTGGGATCCATCATGTATGCCATGCTCTGTACTCGTACAGATGTTGCTTGTGCTTTAAGCATGACGAGTAGATACCAATCGGATCCAGGTGAAAGTCACTGGACAGCAGTCAAGAATATTCTGAAGTATTTGAGAAATACTAAGGATAAATTCTTGGTGTATGGAGGAAGTGATGAGCTGGTAGTAAGTGGTTACACAGACGCAAGTTTTCAGACAGACAAAGATGATTTCCGATCGCAATCTGGTTACATCTTCTGCCTGAATGGCGGTGCAGTCAGCTGGAAGAGTTCCAAGCAGGACACTGTAGCAGATTCCACAACTGAAGCTGAGTACCTCGCTGCTTCTGAAGGCAAAGGAGGCTGTTTGGATCAAGAAGTTCATCACTGAACTTGGTGTGATTCCTAGTATTTCTGAGCCAGTGGCTTTGCATTGTGACAACAATGGAGCCATTGCGCAAGAAAAGGAATCTAGATCACACCAGAAATCCAAACACATAGAAAGGAGATATCACCTTATCCGTGATATTGTGAATAGAGGAGATGTGAAGATCAGCAGAGTCCCGACGGATGAGAATGTTGCTGATCCACTGACCAAGCCCCTCCCAAGGCCTAAGCATGAGTTTCACACTGCTGCTGTAGGCATTAGATTTCTTAAGATGTGATCTTGTTTTCAGTGGGAGTTATATTTGGTTTTAGTTATGACATGATGTTCGTAAAACATAATTTGGTTATGTTATTTTAATGAAATTGTTTCAGCATTATTTAATTGTGTTATTAAATAATAGTCCTGAAATAATTCATGGCAATGTTATAGGTCATCAAGTATGTGACTTGATCATGAAACCCTATAAACAAAGATTGTCATGGATTATGTTGGTCCCTGGTCGAGGTTGTTAAAATGGGACATTAACAACCACGTGAGACTAGTATGTGAGGTGACTGATGACTATGTTTCATGGAGTCATTAATAAGAGTATTAAAGTCAATCTAATAGATATGTGTTAGAGAACACATGATCGGACATGACCCGTTAATGAGAACTCTACAAGATGTTATATGAGTGTCATAAGAGTTTCTCATTACGACTAAAGAGTGTAGTCCTAAGACCTGAGTTCATCATGTCCTCTCTCATATGGATTGGTTCGTCTTGACTTTGTCAAACGTTAGCCGTAACTGGTGATTATAAAGACACTGATTAGACGTATCATGAGATATAAAAGAGACATGTATGGAACAAGATGGGATTTGTACCTCCTATATAACAGGAGTTAAATATCTCTGGGCCTATCGAAGATTTGATACTGGAAATGTGTGGCCGCGCTCAAACGAGGTGATTGTCAGTCGTTTGTTTTTCATCAGTACAAATTGGGATTCGATAAACGTGATCTGGCTTAATAAGGATGACACCGTTCTTGCCTTATGCTAGATTGAGATATAGCTACAAAGGGATTAAAGGAATAGATGATTCCAGTACAAGTGGGAGATTGTTGGGAATGTCCTGAAATCTATTGTACTTACTCTAAGTGAAAGTCGCATTGTCGAGATGAGACAATCATATAATACTAGGTAGTCATAATGCTTTGCTAGAAGCCACTTATGATCAATGAGTTTAGAACTCATTGCTAGTGTTGTATGATCCTACAGGGTCACACACCTAAGCAAATTGGACGTCAAAGACGAGGTTGATCATTAATGTAATGATCTAGTGAATGCATATTTGATATGCATTCGGTAACGAAATTCTGGGGCCGTGTCGATCGACACAGAGAGTGTGTCGGTCGACACAACTCGCGGATTAACCAGATTAATACGGTTTAATCGTTGGTTAATTCCGTTGTGGTTTAAGCCGACATATATAAGATATATGGTCGACCTAAACTCGAACTTAACCTAATTCACAGCCACCAGAACTAGAAAAGAAACCTCTCTAGAGATTAGATCTCTTACAGGCACTAGCATCCCTCCTGTTCAGTTTGTGTGCGTGTGGATACCAGTAGAGGCACAGCGTTTGAGGTGCTTCGTGATCTCGATTATCTGCAAACCTTCCGCTGCTTATTACCAGGTAAATCTGAGATCTGATAGATTCAATTACATGAACCTTAGATCCTAGGCTTGGAATTCAGACTAGGATTGCCTAATTGGATTAGGATCTGCTAGAAATTCCTTCAGAAATAACATCATATAAATTATAGTTCTCTGACCTTTTTTCTTTTACTATGTTTGTATTACACAAGAGCTACCTATTAGGCACAACTTAGATGTGATGCACATAGAGCGAAATGTTGCTGCAAGTATTGTCTCGACATTACTTCACTGTGGTAAATCAAAAGATGGGCTCAATGCTCGCAAAGATCTTGAGCTGCTTGGTATTAGAAAGGATCTGCATCCTACCACCAAAGGCAAAAGAGTATATCTTCCAGCAGCTCCGTGGTCTTTGAACAAGGCTGAGAAAAAAGTATTCTGTAAACGGCTTTACGACTTTAAAGGTCCTGATGGTTATTGTTCAGATATATCAAGAGGCGTATCACTAGAAGACAGTAAGGTTTCTGGACTGAAATCACATGACTATCATGTGTTAATGCCATCAAATCTTGCCAGTTGCTCTCAGAGGTCTATTACCTAAAGGTCCTAGGTATGCAATTCTACGCTTATGTGCATTCTTCAATCACCTTTGCCAGAGAGTGATTGATATGGAGCAGATTTCAGTAATGGAAACTGAAATAGTTGAGACTCTATGCATGTTTGAGAGATACTTCCCTTCAAGCTTCTTCGACATTATGGTTCACTTGACAATTCATCTAGGAAGGGAAGCTAGGCTTAGTGGACCAGTCCATTTTCGCTGGATGTATCCATTTGAGAGGTAAAAATTGCATTTCTGTTATTTTGAAAGTTTTAAGTCTTACAAGGTGATACAATCTAACTTCTTATTTTCTCTGTAGGTACATGAAAGTCCTCAAAGATTTCGTTAGAAATCCTGCAAGACCTGAAGGGTGTATCGCCGAGTCTTACCTGGGAGAAGAGTGTGTGCGGTTTTGTAGTGACTTCCTTAGAAAGACTACTATCGTGGAGGAAAAACTAGATAGGAATATAGAGTATGAGAGTGATTCTATACTAGAAGGCCGTCCAATATCAGCAGCCACCACAACAAATTTGTCTGATATGGAGAAGAGAATTGCTCATCTCGCTGTCATTCAGAACACGTCCTGTGTGGATCCTTATGTAGAGTAAGTTACTGCTTAGTACTTTTTAACTTTTAATATCTCTGATGTTCATAATCAGCTGATGTCTTTTATCTTGTTTGGTCATAAGCATGCATCTACAATATTTGCAAGACACAAATTCAAAGTGTAGACGCGATGCAACTGTTTTATGGAGCACTCATACACAGAATTTTGCTTCTTGGTTGAAGGAACAAGTAAGTATTAAATAACTGTTTATCCTGTTTATTTTCTCAGTAATACTGGTTTATATTCAGTGACATCTTTTATCTTTCTGTGTATTAACTAGGTACCAATTGATTTAGAGAGTCATCAGAAGACTCTGAAATGGCTGGCATATGGTCCCAGGAATACTGCAAGGATGTATACTGGATACATAGTGAATGGACAGAGGTTTCATATAAACTCAGTTGATAAGAAGAGTCAAAATAGTGGAGTATATTATGAGGAAACATCAATGTGCAGATCAAGTGCTAAAGACACTGCTCAAGTTGTTGATTTAGTTTCATATTATGGGAGAGTGACAGAGATCAAATTGCTGGATTATCATGTCTTCTACGTGCCTATATTCAAGTGTCAATGGGCAGTAAGAGGCAACAGGGTTAAGATAGAAGATGGATATACTCTAGTTAATCTGAACCAAAGTCAAGTTTCTTTTTTGAGGGACCCTTACATCTTAGCATCTCAAGCGAAGCAAGTTTTTTACTCAAGGGAGAATGACACATCAAATTGGTATGTGGTGTTGAAAGGCCCTTCAAAAAGATACAGAGAGGAAGAGGAAACTGATATGAATGCAGAGATAGGACCATTGCCATCACATATTGAGATGGATGCAGAAATAGAAGAAGATCACAATGCCAGACCTGATTGCGAGGGGATTTATGTTTGATATGATTGCTTGTTGTGTGATTTCTTGTTCTCTGTGTTAGTGTCTAGTGTTTCCTTGTGAATTTTGTGTTGTTTATGCTTGAGCAATGTGTGCTTGATTAGGAATTTGTTTTGCTGTGTTGTGTAACCGGATTTAGCTGCTACTAATATAATTATTTTATGTTCAGGTGACTAAACATGGGGCGCAAGAAGACAACACGAGGTAAAAACACTGCAAACAAGACTCTAAAAAAAACAGAAACCAAGAAGAAGGTCATAGAAGAGGAAGAAGCAGAAGTTGTGGAATTTTTGTGTACTTTGGGAGAAAGTGCTCATGAAGAAGAACATCAAATAAATGAAGAGAATGA
Source organism: Orychophragmus violaceus (assembly GCA_030180135.1). Lineage (NCBI taxonomy): Eukaryota > Viridiplantae > Streptophyta > Magnoliopsida > Brassicales > Brassicaceae > Orychophragmus > Orychophragmus violaceus. The sequence continues at coordinate 73,782,672 of CM058240.1, forward strand.
GAAGGAAGCAGACATTGAAGTGTCAAGAGAGAATGAAGAGGAAAGAGCAGCATTAGAAAGAGAGAATGAGGAGGATAGAGAAGCAGAAGATACTACAGAGAAGGAAAGAGAAGCGGATGGTACTGAGACAGCAGAGGCTATTGATGAAGAGCCTATCGGTGAAGTTGAATTGAATGAAGAGCATGACCATCAAGAAGGACCTACTCGTAAGAGACATCGAGGACCTACAAAAATGAAACACATTGCAAAAGATCCAAATAGCAGAGTTAAGGTTGAGTTTAATGACTTGGGAGAACCTGTTGGGCCAGGATCAGTTTTGCTATCATCATATCTAGGACCATTGGTGAGGGAACATGTCCCTGTGACGATTGAGGATTGGAGAAAAATCACTGAAGAAATAAAAACAGTTCTCTGGAAATCTGTTCAGGTGATCTTCTCTTTCAAATTTTCATGTGTTAATTTAAGAAATACATACTCAGTTTGAATTTTTCCGTGTGTAGGCAAGATTTGAGGTTGATGAAGAGTATCAAAAGGCTGTTCTGATGAAGCAAATTGGCTGTCTGTGGAGATCTTCAAAATCACGCCTAGTCTCGCAGATAAGGAATGTAGCTAGTACTAATCAAGAGAGGATGAATCTGCGTCCAAAGAATGTTTCACCAACTGAATGGCGTAAATTTGTCAAAGCAAAGACTAGCTCAGCCTTTAAGGTAAAGTATTATATTTTCACATAGACTTATGCATTGGGATGTGTATAACTAACACTCATATCCTAGGTTGTGAGTGATTCTTACAAAGAGAGAAGGAGGTTACAGATTCCTCACACCTCCAGCCGTAGGGGAATGGTCAGGCTCGCAGAACAAATGGCAAGACAATTTAACTTAATGCTGCTAAGACTTGCATATATTATTAACTCATTTGATGATTGGTGTCTTGTTCTTTCAACAGAAAAAGAGAGCGGCGAACCATCTCAAGTGACTAGACTAAAGGTTTAGGTCAAGTCTCGTACTAAAAGGGATGGTACACCAGTCAATACAAAAGCGGCTGAGAAGTTTGTAAGTAACTGAATTAGTATTGGATGTTACTGAATACTACCTTCTTTAATTTTTAATTCATGTTTTGCAGAGAAAGGCAGCTGAGCTTGTTGACAGTGAAGGTCCATCCGACTCAACAAACCCAAGAGAAGATCACCTTACGCAGCTCTTAGGTCCTGATAATCCTGGTCAGATTAGGGCAATGGGTAGAAGCATGAATATGACCAAGTTAGCTTGCTTTCAAGTAAAGCAACACTTTATGGCTCAAATGGAAGAGAAGCAGTATCAGCTGATGGACAAGGTGTCTTATTTAGAAGATGAACTAGCCAAATTCAAGAGGCAGGAACCTGAAGTGGGTGAAAACTCAGCTGATGCAAGAGTAAGTCAGTTGTTTCTTTGTTAATTTTAGTTATCTTTTATTTTAAATTCTGACACGTTCAACCCACCAATTTGTAGAGTGTTAAGTCAAGAACCGGACCTAAATGTATGTTAGTTGATTGGCACCTTACTGAAGACAATGTTGCTGAGGGACGTCTTGTTTCTTCTGACCCGAATGACCATGTGAATGAAATCCCTTTAGGCCCTAATGCTGTTAAGGTTTTGGTTGAAAGTGCAATCAATGCAGAAGCCTTTCTTTGGAGACCTGCTCCTGAGATATATAATGTTGACCAAGCTGTAGGAGAAATGATTGCATGGCCGGCCAATAGGTGTGTTATTATTGATCACCATGGGTTCAACGTTGAAGACGTTCCTCTTCTGGTAAAGTCTTTTATACATAACTTTAATTTAGTTATGCTTGATTTGTCTATGCTTAGAGTAATCGTATTCTTTTATGTATGTATGATAGAGCCCAAGGACTGATTCTTTCAACAAATGCAAGCTTTTGGATTGGGCTCAAACTGATGATGTTATTGTTGCTGAAGGGAGTTGGCAGTGTCGAGAAGCAAAAGCTACGGTTAATGGTCTTCCGCTAGGACCAAATGCAGTTAAGGTATTTGTTGATGTGGTCCATGAACCTAAGACATTTCTATGGAGGCCAACTAAAGAGAAGCCATACCTTGGACAATCGGTTAAGTGCTTTGTTGCATGGCCTGCGAAGAAGTTGGTGTTTGAAGATTCCACAGCTGTGCCTGTAACATGTCCAAGGCCTCCTGCAGAGAATCATACAAGTTCAAAAGTCTTATTCTCTGGATCACCAAAAGGTTCAGTTAATGAAATCCCTGAAGGTTCAGTTTTTGCATCACCAAGTCCTAAAGCTCCTACACAGAAAAGTCCACTGTCATGTCCAAAAGCTCCAGCCGTAAAGAAAACTAAACCAGCTCCACAATCACCCACTCGAAGATCTCTGGTAATTATTTCATGCCTTATAAACTACTTTGATGTTATTGTGTTCAAACCATATAACCAAATAGTCTATGTTTGATTCATTGCAGCGTCACGGTCCAACTGCAGTGGCGAAAGAAAATCAGAAGTGCAAGTTGTGGGACATTACAGGAAAGAAGGTGATTGTTGCTGAAGGTCGATGGGCTTCAGACAACCCAGAAGACCGCTGCCATTTTGTTCCCTTGGGGCCTTATGCAGTAAAGGTTTGGATTGATGTAGTGAAGGTGGCAACTGCAGTAGTTTGGCGCCCATCAACTGAGATAGAGTGTATGGGAGATGCTATTGGATCAACCATTGCATGGCCAAAAGACAAAGTGTCCTTGACTTAGATCAGGTTAACTCTAGACTTGAATGAAGACTGTTAGTATGATGATGGTTTCTGGAAATGTTGTGTGATATTATGTGTATGTTTGATATGTTTCTGGTACTTGGATGTTGTTGTTGGATTGAGACTTTATGTTAAGTTTTATGAAAAGTTAATGAAATCAGGTGCATTTGGAATGGTTATATGTACATTTCATAGCAGGTTAGACAAGTATTACTAATGCCATCTTAACATATATAATTGCATATAAAAAACTGTTATGAAGTCTCATTTCATAGCAAAAGTATTGAGCCGTAGTAGATCGAAACTATAGCTTATATAGGTCCGCTATCAGTTTATGTTAAAGCGTTTTATATACGCTATTATAGAACAAGTATACCACGTATATAAAACGCTATAATAGAATGTATCAAACATAGCAACCAAATATTAACGCTATTATATGCAGACAATAACATAGCACGAAAGAAAAGCTATCGTAGGGGGGTTCTATTATAGCTGCCGCTGTCAGAGCGTTTGTGGAAACGCTATCTATTACGTATGATAGCTTGTATCGTGTGCTATGAATGTTGATTTTTCTTGTAGTGATTGCGACTCCAAATATATGGTAGTATATTAGTCGCTAATTTATGACAAAAATGGTAGTCGCCAATTTAGTCTCCAAATTACGACTAATTAACGACTATAGTCGAGATCAGAAAATTTAGTCGCCAAGTCGTCACTAGTTTGGTAACTAATTTGCGACTCTCCGGTGGGTCGTAAAAAGTCGCAAATTAGTCGCTAGTTTTATGACTCTTCAGCCGGGTCAGTCATTTCATATAATATGTTTTTGTTCTACTAATAATATAAAATAGTTTGGTTATATTTGTTAATTTTATTTATTGGTACTTCGTGTAATTTTCTTTTTATTCATTTATTTAAATCTTCTAAAAAAATTTCTTATAGATTCTATTTGTATCAAGTGTTTATTTAATTTAGTAACATATCAATAAACACTAAACCCTAAACCCTACAAATAAACCATATACCTTAAGCCATACACCTTAAACGTAAGTAAAATAGGAAACTATTAAACCATTAAATTTATATCAAAGCTAATATTTTCTTAAACTAAATTTAAATTTCTAAGATCTTAAATATAATTAATTAACTTTCCCAAAGTTCTTTCTATAAGATTGTATATGAAACACACTATTAATATAATTATAAACATTTTACTGGATCGAATATATATATATAGAAACTCCACAATAAACAAAAGATAAAATTTTCATTAACCAACAACTTGAGATAAGACGAATTAGTTAATGAACCACATCATAAGATTTTCTTATGTGTCGTATTTCCTCTAGGACTGGATTGAGAAACCTAAAAAGAAAGAAAAACAATGTATTATATGCAATATACATACATAAACATACTAAATTAATAAAATGAACAAAGAATATTAACACAAGAGACCGCCACCAAACCCTCTCACCGGAGGGAGAAAGATAGGGCATGACAAAAAAGGAAAAAAAATTAGACTAGGGTTGATGTAAGATCCGGGGCGGATCCTACAAACGGGTTGAGGTTATGGATCGCAAGGCTGGTAGAGGATGCTCTACTTTCTGAAATGTGGACGAGGCTGGTCATAGGATGGACGAAGGGCGATATGTGGTCGAACGCGGGCGAGATGGTCGGCGATGGTCGAGCGGGGCGAGAGATGGATGATGGTCGAAGATGGTCGATGGGATAAGAATTGACTCATTCAATCAAATGGATTGGTCAGAAGAAGTTGAATCACAAAACAACTCAAGCCAAAGATTCAGTAGCATCAAATGACTCACTTACTTTGGAACTAAAGAACAACACAAAGAAACTTTAGATCTTTGTAAAGGGAAACGACTTTTATTGCTTTCAATACTATTAAGGGTGTTTAACAAATGAGACAGAGCAGAGCTTATATAGGGATCTCGCACACGTTCTAAATAATTAACTAAGAAGGAAATTGAAATGGAATATAAAACTAGCTATTGGCCTTTATGAGGGAATCAGCCCAACTATGCTAAGTGAGTTCTCCTTTGTATCTGGAAGTTTTGAGAGGATAATTCAGCTTCTTTGGAACATCCTGGTCGTCATAGAAGTTGACCAAAACGCAGCAGAAAGAACAAGAGAGCCGTTGGAGAGTTATTCCACCAAGTGTGATTGCATCCGAAAAGGGCAAGTATCCAAACATGTTGATCCTCCTGATCTGGTGATGGCTGGAGCATGGTAAGATTTTTTTAAACTCCTCTAAATGTCAAATAAACTCTCTTGGTCGCCAAAGTCGTATTTGTACTGAATCAAACCGGACATCTCTCGTACTTGCCATAAATGGCTCGTTTTGGTTCAATTGAGAACATAGGTGGATCCGCCTAATCCAAGGCGTGCTGTTTCATATTAGAGTGTTTTAGAAAGCTTCAAGAAATATCTCAGAATCTCATGGGCGCCACTGGTATGTTTGAATCCTAATAAACCTATAAGGTTCCAAATGAAGCAAGCCGAGGAACCTTTGTCTTTGAACTTGAATATCTCCTGAACGATAACCAGTATTGAATTAATTCCAGTTCTCCACGTGCTTATCTTGGCTCAAGATTATAGACCGAGTGGTTTCAGGGATTAAATCCTTGTAGTTTGAACGCAGTACTCCGTTGAGTGCCTATATGTCCGCGGGTAAGGCCAAATGAGCAGCTTCTGAACAAACTCCAAATTCAGCTCGAAACAGGGCAGATTTCTCCTGATCAAACTCTTCCAAATAGTTGGTTTCCTGGTGAATATCAAGTATGATGTGATTGGGTCGAGCCAATTCTCATATGGACAGCTTCCAAGACTCGGCTACGGCTTTGGGTGGATGTTTGTCAACCATCTCCAAATGGGATCATGCCAATTGGGTTCTGGGACAATCATTACTCCTGAAACATATGGTTGTCTGATGAATCTTCAATCCCACGTTATTTGGCCGAGTAGAACTTTTTTTGGTCTCCTTAGCCTCCTCGGGTCGTCTTGAATCCATGTGTTGCGGGCTTGGGTCGATGTTTGGGTTCATGACCACATCATACCCTCTCTTTTCAAAACGTTTAGTCCAAAAAACTTGATCACCTGAACATAGATAAGTCAAGTTAGTATCATTAATTAAATATGGGTTTAGAAGAATACCTCTTGTGTGATTTTGATTATGTTTCGGGTGTTGGGAATCGAGTGGTTCTTCTTTGATTAACATGAAGTATATGACACCATGGTTGTGTGGCCGACACAATATTTCATCCCCTCGATCTGTTTTCTCCTCTGCTTTCCTTTTTCCTGTATCAACATCTCTTGGCAAGGACAAGTGCATTATACAAGTATTGGAAGATCCTACAACTACTTTTTCAACTTCTTGATATTTCTCTAGTTCTTTCGATGAAGTTGTTACTACTTTCCTAGTGGGACAAGTCCTAGCAAAATGAACGCTTTTATGACACCTATAACAAATTGTATCATTGTTATTTGAAGGGTTAGAGGACTTACATTGCTCTGTTTTTCCGTGTGGCCAAAGTGATGGTCTTGCACTTAATTTTGGAGCTAGGGTCTGTTTGTAGGATTATGTTGGTTCATAGGTTTAATTATCATATTACAACCTATCACATAATCAACTAGGATCTAGGTGATTTGCAGTTGAATCATAGACAGATCAAGATCATTACCTTATGATTAGGTGCAGCGGATTGGTGGTAATGAAGAGATCACTGAGAGCTGATGATTACCGGCTCCTCCTAGGTATCCACACGCTTACAAGCTACTGGATCAGGCTGCTAGACCAAGCTGGAACAACAGAGAGAGAGGAGGACAACCAGACCTAGAAATCGCAGAAGCTTTAGGCTAACTGGCGCCTGCTCTTCCTTTTATGGGCCCAAGTAATTAAACTAATGGCCTATTAGGCTTTTGGGCCCAAGACCCAAATCAGACAAAAGGACTGTATTTTGTCTGGCCCAATTCTCTGTACAAATACAGTAAATGTCTTGCATCTTACTGTATTAATTCCTTGTTAACTTTCCCGTTAGCTATGGTGTGTGACCCTTAGGGATCATACAATACTGGTAATAAGTACTTAACTTATAGATCAAGAGCGGGCTCTAGCAAGTCATCATGACCTCCCAGTATTTATGACTTATGTCTGATCTCGACACTTATCATACTTTCTAGAGATAGCACAGTAGATTTCAGGACATTCCCAACAATCTCCCACTTGTACTGGAATCCTACATTCCCTAATCCTTTTGTCTCAATATCTCGATCTGGCATAAGGCAAGATGTGTGTCATCCTTATATAGCCAGACCATGTTCATCGGACCAGATTTGATACTGACAATGCAAACGACTTGGGCAAGTCCGTTTGGGAGTGGCCACTCTCTTACCAGCTATCAAGTCTCCGATTGGCCTAGAGATATTACCTCCGTTAAACGGCAGGGACAAATCCCATCTTGTTCCATCACTATGAACTACACACTTTTATAATACACCCAACCAAGGTCCTTATAGCTCCCAGTTACGAAACAGCGTTAGACAATGATCAAAGCGCATCAATCCATGTGCAGCCACATGCATGCGAACTCAGGTCTAAGGACTATACTCTATAGTCGTAAATGAGAACCTTTTATGACACAGATATCAATATCTTGTAGAGTTCTCATCAGCGGGCCATGTCCGGTCATATGCTCCCTACATATACCTATGTGTTGACTTTGATGCCGCGCATCCATGACCCATGAAACTTGGTCATAAGTCTCAACACACTCTAGTCTCAAGTGGTTGTTGGTGTTCCAATTTCAACAACCTTCGACTATGGACACTATGATTTATGTCATTTCGTTAAATATGGGGTTTCATGATCAAGTCTTTCTCATGTACTTCGATGGCCCATATATTACGACATGAATCATTTTGGAACGATTATTTTATATCACAGTTAAAAATAATCCAGAAATAAAATTTCATTAACATTAAAATGTTTACATGAACCAATCAAAATAACTAAAATAAAGCCCTCATAACTCCCACTCAAAAAGAGATTACATTTGAATATCTCTAATTCCTACAGCAGCAGTATGCAACTCGTGCTTAGGTTTCGGGAGTGGCTTTGTCAACGGGTCAGCCACGTTCTCATCAGTGGGAACTCTGCTGACCATCACTTCACCTCTATTCACTATATCACGAATCAGGTGATACCTTCTCATAATATGTTTTGATTTCTGATGATGTCTCGGTTCCTTAGCTTGAGCAATTGCACCATTGTTGTCACAATACAGTGTTAAAGGCTCAGTGGCATTTGGGAATACACCGAGTTCAATCATGAAGTTCCTTATCCAAACTCCTTCCTTCGCAGCTTCTGAAGCAGCGATGTATTCAGCTTCAGTTGTGGAATCTGCCACGGTGCTCTGCTTGGAGCTCTTCCAACTTACTGCACCGCCATTTAGACAGAAGATGTAACCAGACTGTGACCGGAAATCATCTTTATCTGTCTGAAAACTTGCATCCGTGAATCCACTCATTTCAAGCACTTCACTTCCTCCGTAAACCAAGAACTTATCCTTAGTATTCCTCAAATACTTCAGGATATTCTTTACGGCAATCCAGTGATTCTCACCTGGATTAGACTGGTACCTACTCGTCATGCTTAGTGCATAAGCAACATCAGGACGAGTACAGATCATGGCATACATGATAGATCCTATAGCCGAAGCATAAGGAATCTTACTCATGCGCTTAAGCTCATCAGGTGTTTTAGGACACTGAGTCTTGCTTAGTGTAGCACCATGTATCATTGGCGTGAATCCCTTCTTGGATTTATCCATTCCGAATCGATGCAGGACTTTGTCTATATAAGAATCTTGACAAAGTCCAATCAGCCTTTGAGATCTGTCTCTAAAGATTCGGATTCCAAGAACATACGCGGCTTCACCCATGTCCTTCATGGAAAAACAACTTCCCAGCCAGTCTTTAACAGACTTCAGCATTGGAATATCATTTCCAAGAAGCAATATGTCATCGACATATAGGATAAGAAACGCCACTTTGCTCCCACTAGTTTTCTTATACACACATTGTTCTTCCTTGTTTCTGATGAAGTCAAAATTCTTTATTGCCTCATCAAAACGAAGATTCCAACTCCTCAATGCTTGCTTCAATCCAAAAATGGATTTGTGAAGCTTGCATACTTTCCCAGCATTCTTAGGATCAATGTAACCGTCAGGCTGTGTCATATACACATCCTCCTCCAAGATTCCATTCAGGAAGGCGGTTTTCACATCCATCTGCCAAATCTCATAATCATAATAAGCGGCAGTTGCTAGGAGAATCCGAATTGATTTCATCATGGCTACTGGTGAATAGGTTTCATCATAGTCTATACCATGAATTTGCTTGAAACCTTTTGCCACCAACCTGGCCTTGTAAATCTGGACATTTCCATCCATGTCAATCTTCTTCTTGAAGATCCATTTACACTCGATGGCTTTAGCACCAGCGGGTAAGTCAACCAGTGAAAACACTCGGTTGACAGACATGGAGTCCATCTCGGATTCAGTGGCTTCACGCCACTTTGAGGAGTCAGGGCCTATCATGGCTTCTGCAAAGTTCGAGGGTTCATCACCGTCAATGATCAAAAGATCATGGCAATTAGTCACGAGGAATCCCTGATATCTATCGGGTTCGTGACGGATCCTTCCGGATCTTCGAACTTCAGGTACTTCAGGTTCAGGTTCTATTACAACTTCATGTAATTCATCATGCTGTTCTCCCTCATTAGGTTGAACAGGTTCCTGTCCTTCTTGAATTTCATCAAGTTGTACCTTACTCCCACTATCTTTCTTAGAGAGAAATTCCCTCTCAAGAAAAGTACAATCCCGAGCAACAAAGATCTTGTTCTCGGATCGCAGATAGAAGTAATAAGCCTTGGTATCCCTAGGATAACCAATGAAGTAGCACTTGTCAGATTTTGGTGTAAGCTTGTCTGAGATTAATCTTTTGACATAGGCTTCACAACCCCAAATTCTGAGAAAAGACATTACTGGAGCCTTTCCAGTCCATAACTCATATGGTGTCTTTGCTACTGCTTTTGATGGCACTCTGTTCAGTGTGAACGTTGCGGTCAGCAAAGCATATCCCCAAAGGGATATAGGAAGGTCTGTGTGACTCATCATGGATCGGACCATATCTAACAATGTCCGATTCCTTCTCTCAGACACACCATTCCACTGAGGTGTTCCAGGAGGTGTGAGTTGGGAGATGATCCCACACTCACTCAGATGATCACGGAATTCCTGGCTCAAGTATTCTCCTCCTCGGTCCGACCGAAGAGCCTTAATACTTTTATCAAGCTGGTTCTGTACTTCATTCTGGAATTCTTTGAACTTCTCAAAGGTTTCCGACTTATGTTTCATCAAGTAGACATATCCATATCTACTGAAATCATCAGTGAATGTAATGAAGTACTGATAGTTTCCTCTAGCATTTGTGGACATTGGGCCACACACGTCAGTATGTATCAGGCCCAATAGTTCACTGGCCCTTTCTGTGGGTTTATTAAAAGGGGCCCGTGTCATTTTGCCCATTAGGCAAGATTCGCATTGCTCACAAGACTCAAAGTCAAATGAGCCCAAGAGTCCATTTGAATGGAGCCTCTTGACGCGTTTCTCACTAATGTGCCCCAAACGACAATGCCAGAGAAACGTTTCATTTTCTTCGTTAGATTTGAACCGTTTTGTATTAATGTTATATACTGGAGTAGATTGATCCAGCATGTACAGCCCATTAATAAGAGGGGCACAGCCATAGAACATATCATTGAGATTAAAGGAACACAATTTATTCTTAATAGAAAAATCAAATCCTTGTAAATCCAATAATGAAACTGAAATGATATTTCTGCTTATAGCAGGTACAAAATAACAATTCTCAAGTTCTAAAATCAATCCAGAAGGTAAAGACAACAAGTAAGTGCCAACGACCAGTGCTGGAACCTTCGCTCCATTGCCAACCCGCAACTCTACTTGCCCTTGCTTCAACCTTCTACTGTTGCTGAGTGCCTGCACATTAGTACAAATATGAGCCCCACATCCAGTATCTAATACCCAAGTGGTATTATCATAAGTAGTAGTATTTACTTCAATAACAAAAATACCTGAAGTAGTGGTCGCGAAGGACTTCTTCTTCTCCTTCAGACTTTCCTGGTATTTCTTACAGTCCCTGCGATAATGCCCTGCCTCTTTGCAAAAGTGGCAGATATCAGAAGGCCCAGCTTTAGACACGGGCTTGGGCTTGGCCTTTTCTTTGTGGACTGCCTTGCCCTTTCCTTTGTCTGCAGCGGATTTCTTAAAACCCTTGCCCTTCTGCACCATGAGTACAGACGGGTCCTTGGCCTTCTTCAGATTAGGTTCTGCAGTCTTGAGCATACCATGTAGCTCAGGCAAAGTCTTTGTCAACCCATGCATATTATAGTTCAAGGTGAACTGGTCATATGCAGGAGTAAGAGACTGCAGAACGATATCACAAGCAAGCTCTTGGCTTATAGGACAGTCGAGTCTAGTCAAATGATCGAGATAACCCATCATTTTCAGAACATGTGGACTCACTGCTGCATCCTTAGCCATTTTACAGTCCAAGAGATTCTTTACAGTTTGGAATCTCTCTGTACGAGCCTGCTCCTGAAACAACGCTTTCAGGTTTGCCATCAGTTCCATGGGACAAGTCAGGCCTTCCCACTGAATCTGCAGATCGGGAGCCATTGTCGCCAACATTAGGCAAACCACGTCATTAGCATATGAAGAATGCGTATCCCAAGCATTCTTCACAGCTTGTGCGGCATTATTCGCAGGTCTAGGGGGGAGAACTCTTTCAAGGACATAAGCCTTCTTCTCCTGCCTGAGCACAAGTCTCAGGTTCCTGGACCAGTTTAGGAAGTTTGATCCGTTCAGTTTGTCCTTCTCAAGGGCAGACCGGATCGAGAAAGTGTTTTGTGTTGTTGTGCTTGACATAGCTGAAATTATGAGACAATAGAGTTTTAGTTATTTAGTTCATAAAAGAGTAATCTTAATAACTTATAAGAAAACTCGCATTGCATTCAAAATTTCTTTGTTTAACCTCATATGAATGCAATGATTCCGAGACCCATGTTCAACTAAAACCAAAGTGGGCCACTGGCCGTCACCCAGAATTAGCTTTACTTGGTAAGCATACACACAGCTAGTTATATCCATATAACTCTCGGTTGTGGATTGGACCCAAGGCCCAATTCACCAGATGTCTCAAGGCCCGGGACTCCCGATGGCCCAGTCAAGGAAACCAATCTCTTACAGCCAAATAATCACTAAAGTCTGGGACTCCCAATGAAATTAGTGACTATATACTACTTTACTTACGCAAAAACAGACACCTCACACTGTAAGCCATATCTGTAATTGAATAAGCATTAAGTAGCTGACAAGATTGGGCAAGACATCCAAGCTTGATATTGGTTTTGAGAATTTTAGGTTTTCTTTCCAAAAATAGAAGATTACTATTTTGGGAAACTTACTTATTTTAGAAACTTTCTAAATCTAGAAACATGCTAAAAATAGAAATTTCTAATTTAATGTTTTATTAAAGTTTCGGTTGGGTCACAAATTATAGGCCCAATTCTTGGCCCAAGACCACAGAATTCCAATTGGCCCAATAATTTGACATAACCGAGTTGGTTCATTAATTCTGGTCCACGGCCAAATTAACTACTAAATCCAACTGGTTATTTACTAAACCAGACCAGCTCTAAATTATTTGGTCCAACCAAATCAAACTTAGACCAGCCTTCGGTTTAGGTTAAAATTCAATTTTGAATTTAAATCCGGTTTAACCAGAAATTAAATAATACCAATTGCATTAAATAATTTCCAGCAAACCGCGATTTGGTTAACCGCTTGAACCACCAATTAAATTGGATCGGTTCGGTTAAGTCCAAATCAGGAAGAAATAGATTGGTCTAACCAATCAATTTTAGCTGATTTTGACCTAACTTGCGGGTTAAGCTTAAGTTAACAATGAAACACAATCGGATTGATCGGTTCATTGTCGCGGGTTAGGGAAGGATGAACCGCGAAGCTCGGCTGAACTGATTGGCTACTCGCAGAACGTATGCCTCGGCAGCATATCGATCGATATGACGCTCCCTCGTCGATCGATACTCGCGTGCATCAGCTCGTTGCGATCGGGTCATCGGGACAGCGAGAAGCAATCGATCTGATTGATATCGATCGATATCACGCTCCCTCGTCGATCGATACGGGCGTCCACTTCGCATACCGATGGGTTTCAATCGGTTCATGCGATTTACAAATTAGGTTTTCAAGTTTTCTAATCAAATTTCTTAACACAAATTCGATTCTAAACATTTAAAAACAACCTAAATATGATCCAAACAGCAAAAACCTAACGACCTATGCTCTGATACCACTGTAGGATTATGTTGGTTCATAGGTTTAATTATCAGATTACAACCTATCACATAATCAACTAGGATCTAGGTGATTTGCAGTTGAATCATAGACAGATCAAGATCATTACCTTATGATTAGGTGCAGCGGATTGGTGGTAATGAAGAGATCACTGAGAGCTGATGATTACCGGCTCCTCCTAGGTATCCACACGCTTACAAGCTACTGGATCAGGCTGCTAGACCAAGCTGAAACAACAGAGAGAGAGGAGGACAGCCAGACCTAGAAATCGGAGAAGCTTTAGGCTAACTGGCGCCTGCTCTTCCTTATATGGGCCCAAGTAATTAAACTAATGGCCTATTAGGCTTTTGGGCCCAAGACCCAAATCAGACAAAAGGACTGTATTTTGTCTGGCCCAATTCTCTGTACAAATACAGTAAATGTCTTGCATCTTACTGTATTAATTCCTTGTTAACTTTCCCGTTAGCTATGGTGTGTGACCCTTAGGGATCATACAATACTGGTAATAAGTACTTAACTTATAGATCAAGAGCGGGCTCTAGCAAGTCATCAAGACCTCCCAGTATTTATGACTTATGTCTGATCTCGACACTTATCATACTTTCTAGAGATAGCACAGTAGATTTCAGGACATTCCCAACACTGTTGTGATGAATCTTGTGGCACGTCCTTGGCTTGAACAGGCAGCTCAGCCTTTGTTTTCTCCCTTAAAGTGTTTGTGGACCATTGCCTTTTCTCATGACCATGTCCTCTTGTTGGCTTAGCTTTTGGAGTCGGCCTTGTGGTTAGGAGCCATCTTCTTGGCTCAGGCTTTGCATAAATCTTTATTCTGCTTTGCTGATTTTCTTCAGCAGCTTCCAGGAACTCTTCACATATTATTTGCTTCATCTCATCCCAAGAAGCATCTGGTACGTCATACTTGAGTCGAACGTGAGCATCTTGAACCCAATGCCCAAAGGCATCCTCGGTTAGAGTATCCTCCGCATAAGATATATTCTCGTCCTCGGGCACTTGGTTGGCCTGCAAAATAGATGGAATACGGCTCAATTTACCTCATAATCGGTTGAATGTTCACATGACATGAATTGGTTGGTGGCGTGCTCTTGATCTGATTATGGTTTCCCATCTTCAAACTCCGTGTTGTCACCATATTTATCTTCGATCATGTCCTCATGATCCCAAGGTCTGACCTCATAGTGCTCTGCCTCTCCTAAACTGATTTCAGAATTACTTTCTTCATAACAAGGTTGGTCTTCATGGTGAGAGTTCTCGTACTGATTTGGTTCTCCTCCATGAGTGAACTCTCCAAGTTCTTGTTCACCTTCGTAGTCAGTCTCATCTCCAAAACCAGAGCTGTTGTAGCCATCTATTGGCCATGGTGGAGATTCATAGTCAGCTTCTTGGTCGGACCATGTTTGGCTCGACTCTTCAAACTCGCCTTTAATGGATCCGACGGACTCGTCTTCCTCTTCTCTCATAGTTCTTTGGTTCTTGTGGATGTAAACCAAAGTATCAAAGTTCTTTATTGAAAAAAGAAATAGAAATCTAGGATATTGGTTTTGTCTTTTTTATTTATTTATTGGAAATTCGAAAAGAGCAAGTCAATAAAGAAAACTAACTAATAAAAACAAATCTTTATGGGTTAATAGAGGAAAAAACGAATCAAACAAAAGAAAAATCAGAAAACTAAGATAAACACTTTTCTTTTTGAGTTTTCGGTTGAAGGTGAAACATGAATAAAACTAAAGGCAAACAATTTTTATGTAATTTTCTTGATGAAAAACTAGACTAGAATGATAAAGTAATGACACTAACAGGGAAATACTAAGTTTTCTTTTTAAATTTTCGATTTTTAAATGCTATAACACAAAAACAGAAACTAAGGAAGAAAAAGAGAACGGATAGAATACACTTGATGCTTTGAGCCTAGGCTCTGATACCAGATGATGTAAGCTCCGAGGAGGATCCTATAAACGGTTTGAGGTTATGGATCGCAAGGCTGGTCAAGTACGCTCTTCTTGCTGAACAGTGGACGAGGCTTGTCGAAGGATGGACAAAGGGCGATACGTGGTCGAACGCGGGCGAGATGGTCGGCGATGGTCGAGCGGGGAAAGAGATGGATGATGGTCGAAGATGGTCGATGGGATAAGGATTGAATAACTCAATCAAATGGATTGGTCAGAAGAAGTTGAATCACAAAACAACTCAAACCACAGATTTAGTAGCACCAAATGACTCACTCACTTTGGAAAAAAAGAACAACACAAAGAAACTCAAGATCTTTGTAAAGGGAAAACGACTTTTGATCCTCCTGATCTAATGATGGCTGGAGCATGGTAGGATGTTTTTAGACTCCTCTAAATGTCCAATAATATCTCCTGGTCGCCAAAGTCGGTTTTGGACTGAATCAAATCGGTCATCTCTCGTACTTGCCATAAATGGTTCGGTTTGGTTCAATTGAGAAGATAGGTGTATCCGCCTGATCCAAGCCGTTCTGGTGCGTCTTAGAGTGTTATAGATAGCTTAAAGAAGTATCTTAGATTCTCATTGGTGCCACTGGTATGTTTGAAGCCTCATAAACCCGTAAGGTTCCAAATGAAGCAAGCCGAAGAACCTTTGGCTTTGAACTTGAATATCTCCTGAAATATAATTGGTATTGACTTGATTCCAGTTCTCCATGTGCTTATCTTGGCTCAAGATTATAGACCAAGTTTTTTCAGGGCTTAAATCCTTGTGGTTTGAACGCAGTACTCCGTTGAGTACATATGTGTCCGCGGGTAAGGCCAAATGAGCAGTTTCTGAACAAACTCCAAATTCAGCTCGAAACAGGCCTGATTTCTCCTGATCAAACTCTTCAAAATACTTGGTTTCCTGGTTAATATCAAGTATGATGTTATTGGGTAGAGCCAGTTCTCATATGGACAACTTCCAAGACTCGACTACGGCTTCTGGTAGATGTTTGTGAACCATCTCCAAATGGGATCGTGCCAATTGGGTTATGGGACTATCATTACTCCTGAAACATATGGTTGGCTGATGAATATTCAGTCCCACGTCATTTGGTCGAGTAAAACTTTCTTTGGTCTCCTTAGCCTCCTCGGGTCGTCATGAATCCATGTGTTGCGAGCTTGGGTCGATGTTTGGATTGATAACCACATCATACCCTCCCTGTTCAAAAAATTTTGTCCTCAAAACTTTTTCACCTGAACATATATAAGTGAAATTAGTATCTTGAATTAAATGTGGGTTTAGAAGAATACCTCTTGTGTGGTTTTGATTGTGGCTCGGTGTGGAGAATCGGGTGGTTCTTCTTTGATTAACATGGAGTATCGAACATCATGTTTGTGTGGCCGACACAAGATCTCATCTCCTCGATCTGTCTTCTCCTCTGCTTTCCTTTTTCCTATATCAACATCTCTTGGCAAGGACAAGTGCATTATAAAAGTATTGGAAGATCCTACAACTACTTTTCAACTTCTTGATATTTCTCTAGTTCTTTCAATGAAGTGATGGTCTTGCACTTAACTTTGGAGCTATGGGTTGTTGAGATGGATCTTGTGGCACGTCCTTGGCTTGAACAGGCAGCTCAGCCTTTGTTTTCTCCCTTAAGGTGTTTTGGACCATTTCCTTTGCTCATGACCACGTCCTCTTGGTGGCTTAGCTTTTGGAGTCGGCCTTGTGGCTAGGAGCCATCTTCTTGGCTCGGGCTTTGCATAAATCTTTATGCTGCTTTGCGGATTTTCTTCAGCAGCTTCTACGAACTCTCCACGCATTATTTGCTTCATCTCTTCCCAAGAAGCATCTGGTATGTCATACTTGAGTCGAACATGAGCATCTTGATCCCAAGGCCCAAAGGCATCCTCGGTTAGAGTATTGTCCGCATAAGATATATTCTCATCCTCGGGCACTTGGTTGGCTTGCAGCCAATCCTCCATGTCTATTTCCCACCTCAAGTAAGCTTCTGACCCTTGGTGATGGCCTTCAAAATAGATAGGATAAGTTTCAATTTACCTCATCATTGGTTGAATGTTCACAAGACATGAATTGGTTGGTGGCGTGCTCTTGATCTGATTATTGTTTCCCATCTTCAAACTCCGTGTTGTCACCATATTTATCTTCGATCCTGTCCTCATGATCCCAAGGTCTGACCTCATAGTGCTCTTCCTCTCCTAAACTGATTTCAGAATTACTTTCTTCATAACAAGGTTGGTCTTCATGGTGAGAGTTATCGTACTGATTTGGTTCTCCTCCATGAGTGAACTCTCCAAATTCTGGTTCACCTTCGTAGTCAGTCTCATCTCCAAAACCAGAGCGGTTGTAGCCATCTATTGGCCATGGTGGATATTCATAGTCAGCTTCTTGGTCGTACCATGCTTGGCTCGAATCTTCAAACTCGCCTTCAATGGATCAGACGGACACGTCTTCCTCTTCTCCCATAATTCTTTGGTTCTTGTGGATGTAAACCAAAGTATCAAAGTTCTTTATTGAAAAAAAGGCTAGTAAAGTCTCTGAATTCGAAATACTAAGGCAATAAACAATAGTGGTATGTTTCCTATTCTATGGCATACGGTAATAAAGAAATCGAAATCTAGGATATTGGTTTTTGTCTCCGTTTTTATTGGAAATTCGAAATGAGCAAGTCAATAAGGAAAACTAACTAATCACAAACAAAATTTTATGGGTTAATAGAGGAAAAATCAGAAAACCAAGATGGACACTTTTTTTTTGAAGTTTTTGCTTGAAGGTGAAACATGAATACAGAAAACTAACAGGGAAATACTAAGCTTTCTTTTTAGATTTTTTCGATTTTTAAATGCTAGAACACAGAAAACACAAAAACAGAAACTAAGGAAGGAAAAGAGATTGGATAGAATACACTTGATGATTTTAGCCTCAGCTATGATACCAGATGATGTAAGATCCGGGGCGGATCCTACAAACGGTTTGAGGTTATGGATCGCAAGACTGGTCGAGGATGCTCTCCTTGTTGAACCGTGGACAAGGTTGGTCGAAGGATGGACGAAGGGCGATATGTGGTCGAACGCGGGCGAGATGGTCAACGATGGTCGAGCGGGGAGAGAGATGGATGATGGTCGAATATGGTCAATGAGATAAGGATTGAATCACTCAATCAAATGGATTGGTCAGAAGAAGTTGAGTCACACAAAAACTCAAGCCAAAGATTCAGTAGCACCAAATGACTAACTCCCTTTGGAAATAAAGAACAACACAAGGAAACTCTAGATCTTTATAAAGGGAAAATGACTTTTGTTGCTTTCAAGATGATTAAGGGTGTTTAAAAAATGAGACATAGCAGAGCTTATATAAGGCTCTAGTACATGTTCTAAAGAAATAACTAAGAAGGAAATCGAAATGGAATATAAAACTTGTCGTTGGCCTTTATGAGGGAATCAGCCCAACTATAGTAAGTGAGTTCTCCTTTGTGTCTGGATGGTTTGAGAGGATAAGTAAGCTTCTTTGGAACATCCTGGTTGCCATAGAAGTTGTCCAAAACGCATCAGGAAAGACAAGAGAGCCGTTGGAGAGTTATTCCTCCAAGTGTGATTTCATCTGAAAAAGGCAAGTATCCAAACATGTTGATCCTCCTGATCTGGTGATGGCTGGAGCATGGTAAGATGTTTTTAGACTCCTCTAAGTTTCCAATAAACTCTCCTGGTCGCCAAATTCAGTTTTGTACTGAATCAAATCGGTCGTCTCTCGTACTTGCCATAAATGGCTCGGTTTGGTTCAATTGAGAACATAGGTGGATCCGCCTGATCCAAGGCGTGCTGGTGCATCTTAGAGTATTGTAGAAATCTTCAAGAAGTATCTCAGATTCTCCTGGGCACCACTGGTATGTTTGAAGTCTAACAAACCCGTAAGGTTCCAAATGAAGCAAGCCGAGGAACCTTTGTCTTTGAACTTGAATATCTCATGAACGAAAACTGGTATTGACTTGATTCCAGTTCTCCACGTGCTTATCTTGGCTCAATATTATAGATCAAGTTGTTTTAGGGCTTAAATCCTTGTGGTTTAATCGCAGTACTCCGTTGAGTGCATATATGTCCGCGGGTAAAGCCAAATGAGCAACTTCTGAACAAACTCCAAATTCAGCTCGAACCAGGGCTGATTTCTCCTGATAAAAATTTTCCAAATAGTTGGTCTCCTGGTGAATATCAAGTCTGATGTGATTGGGTGTAGCCAATTATCCTATGGATAGCTTCCAAAACTCGGCTACGGCTTCGGGTGGATGTTTGTGAACCACCTTCAAATGGGATCGTGCCAATTGGGTTCTAGGACAATTTTTACTCCTGAAACATATGGTTGGCTGATGAATCTTCAGTCCCACGTCATGTGGTAGAGTAGAACTTGCTTTGGTCTCCTTAGTAGCCTCCTCGGGTTGTCTTGAATCCATGTGTTGCGGACTTGGATCAATGTTTGGGTTGATGACCGCATCAAAGGTCCTCTTCCAACTCCAACAAGATCACCGGGAAATGGAGAGGTAGCTCACCAGAGAAGATAAATTCTAAAGAGAAGGAAGAGAGATAGGAGAAAGGAACAATTGTACAAAAAAAAGTTTCAAAAAATGAAATCGTTTTGGAGATCCTAAATTTGATATTTTAGTTATTATAAAATGACGTATTATATTTATATTTAAACTATTATTCACCATACTATATTATCATTTTTTACAATAAAATATTTTACTAAAGTGAACTCACGTATTTACAAATGTTTACATTAATTGGAAAGTACTTTTGAGGTTTTATTCACTCTCAAATTGGTTGATTGCTTGCTTACCCTTAATGAATTAAGGTTTTTACTATGTTAACCTTAGTTTATTTAAACTAGTTAGATATTAATAGCTATATTAGTTTTGTTTATTTTAGAGATATACATAGCCTATGAAGTATGAAGACAAAAAGGCCGAGTCGGATGACGGAATTACGGCCTATAAGCCTATGCAATGTAGGTTACAAGATCATATCCAAGGTTATATGTCAAAGGCTAAAAGGATTATTACCCAAACTTGTTTCGGAAACGCAATCGGCTTTTGTTGCAGGGAGATTGATTTCAGATAATATACTTATTGCTCAGAAAATGTTCCATGGTTTAAGGACAAACCCATCATGTAAAAGCAAATATATGGCAATAAAGACGTATATGAGTAAGGCCTATGATCGGATTGAATGGATTTTCATTGAAAATCTATTGAATAGAATGGGATTTTTGGTACAATGGGTTGATTGGATAATGAGATGTATTACCACAGTTCAATATAAAGATCTAATTACTGATCAACCACGAGGTCATATTATCCCACAGAGGGGACTTAGACAAGGAGATCCTTTGTCACCATATTTATTCATTTTGTGCACGAAAGCACTAATAGCAAATATAAAGAAAGCGGAGAGAGAAAAAAAACTAACAAGGTTGAAAGTGGCAAGAAAATGCCTTCTGATCTCACATCGGCTTTTTGCTGGTGATAGCTTGTTTTTATGCAAGGCTGAAAAGGAGGAATGTCAAACGAGTTTATGGATTCTTAAAGACTATGAGAGTGCTTCTGGTCAACAAATTAGCTTTTCGAAGTCTTCACTACAATTTGGTCATAAGATTGATAACGGAGTCCGAGAAGAGATGAAGACAATTTTAGTCCCTATATTGCGACCATGCTACGTCTACTTAACGACTACCACTGTTAGTCGTAAAAGTAGTCATAACCCGCCGACTATTTTTACTACTATACAGTTTAGCGACAATAGATTTACAACCACGTTTAAGGACTATTCTGTGACCAAAAGTGCAGTAGCAAAAACGCTGTTTTCTTGTAGTGATAGCCGTGCAATTTGGATTTACTTGCTTGAATCAAAATCTGATGTGTCGACTGTTTTTCCTGATTTCATTATTCTTAATTAAAATCACTTTAACAAAACTATAAAAGCAGTTAGATCCGACAATTCTCCTGAGTTAGCTTTGGAGAAACTTTTTAAATTCAAAGGTATTCTTTCCTTTCATTCTTTTCCAAAAACTCCCAAACAAAACCAAGTGGTAGAAAGGAAACACCAACACATTCTAAATGCTTCTCGGGCTCTTCTTTTCCAATCAAACCTTAATCTCTGTTACTGGGGTGAATGTGTACTTACCTCTGTTTTCCTGATTAATCGCCTACCCTCTCTTATCTTAGACAACAAAACCCCTTATGAACTTCTTATGAACAAAAGCCAGACTACAAAGGTCTAAGAAGTTTTGGTTGTCTCTGTTACAAAAGTACATCCATGAAATAACAAATAAATTTGATCCTAGAGCCAAATCTTGTGTTTTATAAGTTATCCCTCTGTCTTTAAGGGTTACAAACTTCTTTATCTTGAAAGTAACAACATCTCTATTTCAAGGCATGTTGTATTTCATGAAAATATAAAAGCTTTCTTTCATAGTCCTGCAATTCCTGATGATAGCTTATACTATGTAACTTCATCCTCTGGTGAACGTGAGCCTTTCGCTGAATCACCAACATATGTAGGTTTTCCTTTGGAAACTACATCACAGAGACAAAGAAAATCCCCTTCCTACTTGCATGACTATTTGTGCCAATCTACTCATTCTTTATATCCTTTATTTGCTTATCTTTCTTATGATATGCTTTCTTCATTTCATTTCTCTTTTATCGAATGTGTCCTTTTTGCTCCTACACCACATACTTTTACTGAGTATGCGTCTTACAAGGCCTTGACACTTAGGATGTCTGTTCATTACCTAAAGGAAAGAAAACAGCTGGATGTATGTGGGTTTTTAAACTCAAGCTTCACGCAGATGGCATTTTAGAGAGATACAAGGCTCGTTTGGTCTTAAAAGGTTATAGCCAAGAAGAAGGGGTGGACTATGTAGATACTTTCTCTCCGGTGGCCAAAATGCTAACAATCAAAATGATCCTTGCTCTTGCTTCTAAGAAGCAATGGTTTCTACATCAATTGGACATATCCAATGATTTTCTAAATGGAGACCTTACCGAGGTGATTTATATAGATTTAGTTCCAGGATATGCAACAAGAAAGGGGGACAAATTACCATCAAATATTGTTCTGAAATTGAAGAAGTCTATATACGACTTGAAACAAGCCTCTCGACAGTGGTTTTTAAAATTTTCAATTACATTGGTAAATTTGGGATTCGAGAAAATAAATGGTGATCACACTTTGTTCCTCTGCTTATCTGGTCAAAAGTTTCTTCTGGTGTTAGTCTATGTTGATGATATCATTATAGCTAGCAATCATGAAGAAGATGTCTCAACTTTCATCATTCAGCTTCAACACAGCTTTAAGCTTCGAGATTTGGGATAACCTAAATATTTCTTAGGCTTACAGATAGCTCGTCCGAAGGCTGGAATTTCAATATGTCAACATAAATATTTTTTTGAGATGTTAAATGATACATGACTTATGGGATGTAAATCAGCTACTGTTCCTATGGATCCAAACAACAAACTCTCAACTGAGGATGGTGATCTTCTTCCTGATGCTGAATCTTACAGACTTTTGATAGGGAAGTTGACGTACGTAACCATAACTTGTCATGATATATGTTTTCCCGTGAACAAGTTATGCCAATACTCTGCTACTCCAAGAAAACCTCATATGCAAGCAGCGTACAAAGTATTGCACTATTTGAAAGGAACTATTGGCCAGGGTCTCTTCTATCCAGCTGATAATTACTTCCAAATAAAAGATTTCTGTGTTCAGACTGGGTTCAATGTCCAGACAGCGGACAATCCATCAGTGGTTTCTACGTTTTCATTGGTGAATCTTTGGTATCTTGGAAATCAAAGAAACAAGATGTTGTTTCCTTATCTTCTGCTGAACCACAATACATGGCAATGTCATACACTACCAAGGAAGTTGTTTGGCTCACTCGTATGGTCAATGATCTTCAAGATTATGCTCATACAATACCGGTTCTTTACTGTGACAGTACTGCAGCTCTGCACATAGCCAAGAACCCGACATTCCACGAGCGTAAAAAACACATTGAAAAGGACTGTCACTCAATCCGCGAGAAGATAGAGGCTGGTGTTTTGAAAACATTGCATGTTTGCTTTGAAAATCAGCTTGCAGATCCATTTATCAAGCTACTCTAAACCTACTTTGTTCCACAAACTTATGTCCAATATGGATCTCATTAACATTCTATTGCCATCTTGAGGGGGACTAATAGTGTAGATACATTTACATGTACATAATACGAACTTGTATAGAGTAGCTTAGAGTATTGAAAGCTAGTATATATATTGAATGGACAGTTATATTAACATTAATGAAGATTATTTTGGTTAATCTCTTGCTAACTAACAGTAACTAAAGTAGGAAATTAACTTTTACCTCTTCAATTGGATTATCATATGAGTCCTTCGGACCACCATCGTCCTTCGGACCACATCGTCCTCACGATTTGTTTTTTCCAAAACAAAATATGTAATGGTGTCAGTGTCTGTTTATTCCTCATCAGCTTTTCCATCCTCGTTATCAGACGGGTTATCATCATTGTCTTTGATTTCTTCTTCGTTGGTCGATAGATCATCTGAATTGCTATCATCATTGTTAGAATCAATGGGGATGGCTATGTCCTCCTTGGTGGTTTCTAGCTTCTTAATATTACTAATCTCTAGAAAATCTTTGTTCCAAAATTAGAATGTAATAGGGCAAGCTCCTTTTTCACATAAGATAGTTCATTCATTAGCAAACCGCTGGGATTGAAAACCTTTTCTTGATGTATTCACATTTGTTGATGTCTGACCCTTGTTTGACCGTAAACGGTCACAAGTCTTTTCTCCACCAACCCATGATTTCCTTGGGAAGACATCACCACATTGTATTGCATTAGCAAATTTTCAACAAGTGAGCTCTTCCTCATCAGACCATCTTATCTCAATCTCATCAAAAAATGTTGTCTTCATCTTCTATTAGTGCTTTGACAGCAACATGTTAAGAAATTGACAATTAGTTTATGACTATATAAAATGTCGAAGTGCGTCACATATGTAATAAAATAATTACCTAATATTTGAAATATGTTGGCGATTATGTTCAGAGAAGTATCTTGTGTTCTTTGCCGAGTACATTAGTGTAAGGCATGATGATATTGATTAGTTTATGTGCACTAGGACGGAGTATTGGGACAACATCTTGTTCGCCTGCTTCATCAACCATGTGCAATGCATGTGCAAATCTATGAAAAGCACATGTTTCTTGGCAATGGTTTTCCAAGTTAGAAGTACATCTTATGATGCATTGTATAGTCATGTTAAAGGATTTTTGACCCCCCCCCTCCATATAAGAAAGGAATGCGTCAATATCTTTGACCATCATAATGTATTCCACTTTTCTTTTTGCATTCTTAAAAGTGGGACATAGCCCTCTGTCGACAAGAAGTAAGCAAGCTAACATTAATCTGCTCTCCTTCTCTTTGTATGGTTTGCCTAAGAGTATGTTCATATTCCGTATTGGTGGTAGGTTTTTCTCTTTCTAAAGAGTTTTTGTGTACTATGTGATCTCCATATCATCACCATCATCTATTTCATGTAACTTTGTGAAATTAATATTGGTTGCGATGGAAAAATCCTAATTGAGAATCGAATTGGTTGAACAGAAAATAAGCACCATATCGCATAAAGATTTATGGCAATAAGCACCTAGAAATGAGGAAGTTGAGAAACATGATGGATGATGATACCTTGTCAACAGTTTTGGTTAACTAAAGGGATAATTCTGATGCAGTCTATCACCTCTACACGCAGAGTTCGAAGCTTTGATATGGGCGATGGAGTGCATGAAAAGATAGAATCAACAAGAAGCGACCTTTGCAACAGACTGTTCAGATCTGGTGAAGATTGTGTCTATGCCAACAGAATGGCATGCTTGTGCAATACACTTGGAGGAGTACAGGAGTCGCGAGATTTTCTTCACAAGGTTTGTTATCACTCATACACCAAGAACAAGCAATACGAAGGCAGACAACTTCGTACGTGGTGCTCGAATCCAACCATCCTATTTTGTTTATGTTAATCCGGTCCCTCCGACCTGGATAGCTAAGTGTAGGTAGCTTATTATGATGTTGATAGAAAAAGGGACAATTCTGACAGTTGTCTATCTAAAGCCCATTGGTTTTTGTTATTTAACTAGTTAATCTACGAGTATTTGTAAAAATAATTTGAATATCATTTCGGTATGGCATAAATTATCAGGGAACAAAACACAATATTACAATCCAACATAGACACAAGAAAGTAGTTAATTATTATAGGTGAAGTAATTGTCCTACACATTTCAGATTTCAGACCAAAGACTCTTGACAACATGATAAAGTGCGAATATGTAATAGTCTTCGCAGCTAAGATCATGTTTCATTAAACCACATTTTTGAAATTCACCAAAAATTTTAGGTAACTTAGTGCGAACGTGAGAAAACCGCAACTTTGTTATGGTATTGATAACCTCCTCTCCTAGTTGGCACATATAACCTAGAGGTGATCGCCATGACGGAACCCGATCTATGATTGTAAGATATCAAGTCGGCCTATCTAAAGATAAAAAAGAGTTTTAGGATTTTCCATAAGAGATTCTGAGAAGTTTCTATAACAAGATCGGCGGAGGAAGATTTGATTAGGATTTCGCTAGGTTTCAGAGAAGAAACAAAGAGTCCAATGAAGAGTATTCAAGTCGTCGGGGAACTGTTTTTCTGTTTAGAATTCATATATTGAGTAAAATGTGTCTACATCGGCAAGCTTTGACGCTTTTATATAGGTTACAAAGCCAACATAGAAAAATAGTAAATATCCTAAAACATAACTATAATATTTCCGATTAAGTCGGCATAAACATCTCGAACGAATCTTCCTGCTCGGAGTGAACTCTACGCGCGCCGCTTACTCTATGTCGCCTTGATTTCCGTATCTTGCCGCGATGACCTGATTCCTTTCTTTTTGGGCCGACCAAATCTTCTGAATGGGATTTTATGGATAGGTGCTAAACCCATCTCCATCAATAAGCCCCACCCCATGTTCGGAGGTTTAAAATTGTCTTGAGAACGGCGATAGAAAGAGAATAATCGTCTGGTTCATGAAGTGGTTTAGGTCGGCCGTTTTAGCAAGATTCCGGTTGAACCGTCTTGTAGGTGTGGAGATCAAAACGCCGCCTCGATATAATCTTGGTGTCTTCTCCAACACTGCACTGTTTCCACTATAAATATTTCGAATTCACTCCTTATTTCTCAGTTTTGCTCAAGCGACAGAAAAGATATTCTTCTTTGCTCTCTACCAGTTTTATTTATGATTTCTCTTCCATGGTTGCTCCGCCGTAATCTGCTAGTTTTTAGATCTAGGCTTTCATTTCTTATTTAGTTCTTGTAATGTTCTTCGCCAAGGATGTCTTTGATCTGTTGTTTTGGAAGCAAAGGTAATGAAGTTATTACCGTGTCGTCATCATCTGGGAGTGAAACACGAAGTCAGCGGAGTAATCCTGGGAACTCGTCGTACAAAGACATGTCGTCCGACTTTATGGGTCATCCGGGTTATGCGACGATGAGAGAACTCGTGCGCCGTCGTGAGCTAGCTCAATTTGAAGGTTGCGTGGAGAGCTCAGGTAAGAAGTAATTTGCTACCCCTGCACTAAGGGATTCTGATTCGGATGGCGTGGAAGAGAATGAAAGTGATGTCGAGGAGGACGAAGCCGAGATTAATGAGGCCGCGATTTTTCCTGTTGAGGACAACAATGTCGCGATCATTCCTACTGAGGAAGGGTTATCAGCTGCCCGAAGGGAGCTGTTTGATAACGTCCTCCCAATCTGGTCAAAAGACAGGACGATCAGATTTGTGCAGGCGGATTGCGGTGCTGACTCAAGGATCTACTCCATCATTCATGAGCCAAAAGATCAGCCATACACACCGCCTCCGGGTTACATATGTTTATATGAATTCTTTTTTCTCAACGTCGGTTGCTGGCGACTTTGGTTTTCTCTTCTTTATCTTTTCGTCTTGTAATGCGCTCTGCGTGACATCGTCATTTCACAACTCTCGGCGATGGCTATTCGTCACATGGTGGGGCTTATGGTCCTTCCCATGGAATGTGACACCACGATAGACGTTAGGACGTTTGAGGAGATGACGTCCATCAGTCAAATGACGAATACAAACCTAGAGTGTTTTGCCGTTATGATGAGACCGGATCAGGGCGTGATTTTGGGTCAACCGAGTAAAGTTTGACATTGGCAGAGGAGTTACTTTTATGCCGAGATAACTTCTTTGGTTGTCCCCGATCAACATATGGAGTTTAGATATTCCTGGAATACTAACATTGGTAGAAATTGTTCCTAAATTCTTTTGCCGCATTTATTAACAACTTACTTATATGTTTTCTTTTCTTGTTGCGGTGCACCATCCTTTCTACAAACCGTATCCAGATAACTCTTCTCCATTGTTGAAGTTATAAGAACTCTGAGTCATGGTAAGTGGAAAAATATTGATCGCGTGCGTATCAACCGATCCCGTCTGAAGATTAGTAAAGGTAAATACGTCATTAAGCTTCTTGATTTTCTTGCCTTGTTTTTAAACCATCGTTTAACCTTTACAGTTGAGTGGGACACCTTTGAAGCCGTCGATCTTTCTGAAAAAGATGGGAATAGTGAGGAAAATCAAAGTTGACTATTCCCAAAATCTGAACGTTAAGTCATCTGCCACAAAGGATTCTTCGGCAGAGAAGCCCGAGGAAGTCATTCCTTTGGCCGAAAGCGGCAACTCCAATTTGCCGATCACAACTGGACTGCCTTTTGGCCCCTAAAAAGGAAGAAAAAAAAACAACTGCCAAGATAAGTGAATTGGTGGCTTCGAATTTATTTCCATCAAAGAAGACGTCGGCCAGCGATAGACCCGCTGGGGAGAGTTCCTCCAAAAACAAGGTTGTCGAGGATTCTACTAAAAATAAAACCGAGGAGACTGGGAAGAAGAAGGCTACTATCTCATCCAAAGAGATAGCCGTCATCCCGTCACAGAGTGAAGGTAAGGACAAAGAGAAGCAGCCCTCGATTCATAACTTCGCCTACAAGTACGAAAGCGAAGTTCCCTTTGTGAACTATCCAAATGCATGATTTGACCTTTTGTATTGCATTAGAGGTTCGACAAGGGAGTATCCGTCTTTGAAAGATCTCTCGGATCCTGACCTAATCGTCGATCTCAAACATAGCGAGGCCGCGGTAAATTTCTTTTCTTCTCCCCTTTTGTTATTTATAGTCGACGCCTTTTGATTTATTGATGATTCTCAGGTTACAGCGGCATCCAACAGGGTGATTCTGGAGTATGCGTCGAAGATCAGGAAGGCCGTCATGGAGGTAATGAAAAGGGACATAATACTTCAAAAGCTAAAGGAAAGGATCGAAGAGTTCGTGAAAATCGGGAATGAGCAGAACGTGGCTCGAACGAAAACCTTGAAAAAATGGTTGACGTTCAAAAGAAATCAATTGTCGATTACGAGAGATACGAGACCAAAGAGAAACATCTTCGGGGTTTTTGTGAGGAACTTGTTTTAAAGGAAAGATCCCATCGAGGCCGAGATGAGGGCAAAGACCCAGTGTTACTTTGACACGTTCCGACAATATGTCGAGGACCAAGAGATGGTGAAGCTCAAAAGAGTTGAGCAAGGTTAGATTACCGGCACAAAAATTGCCTGGAAAAGCTGATCAAGGAAGGGGTGATGATTCCGCAGTCAGTGATGGACCAACTGAAAGAGGATGAAAGAAAATTGATCTCGAGCTCGACCAGCTAAACGTGCTCGATAAAGATGACTTGAAATTCGTAGTTTCACCGATCAAGCATCCCTTAATCACGCGCCGTCGTGACTCTCCGGCATATGTTCCTAGAAACATCGACGAGTTCAGAACAAATAAAGGAATGATCTCTCCCGCTCTTCTCAAGGATCCAACCGTTCGATCCTTTAGGGTTTAGAATTCTGGTGGTACAACGGCCGAAGCCACTCAAGATCAGATTGTCCCATCCAACCAAGTCCAGGAGCAAACCGAGGACGAGATCCAACGGACTGATCCTTCTGAAAAGGTCGACGGGATTGATCAGACGGAGAAGACGTCTGAGGCGGAGGCAGATGCCGTCGTAATTTAACTTTACCTCTTTGTAATTTAATATTTTTTGTTATGTATCAGAACATCTATCTGTTTTAAGGAGCTTTTTTTGTTCTCGGAAGTAATTTTCATTTCCTTATGTGTTTTATGGAAAGTACTTTTTCTTGTTTAAAAAGATCTTTCAAGATAGAAAAATGCTGTTTTCCTTAGCTCTACTTGATTTTTTGGAAAATTAACTTGTGTTGACTGTAGGGGATAGCCTATAGCGGCATTTACCATTTTGGATGCTCGGATTTATCGCCTCGGCTTTGTTAAATCAGGCTACTCTAGTTGTTTCTACCAAATCTTTCGTGAGACCGACGAATACCCAATCGAGCGATTTTACTAAGAAGGTCGGCATGTGAATAAACATCTCAGTCATGAGGCTTACGTTTTACCTAACCTTAGTTTGTGAGGCTTATACGGGCTCAGCTTTGCCATTCTAAGGACGAAACGAATGTGCATGGTTTGAGTGCTCGGCTTATTATTATCGTCTATCTTAGAGAACACAAGGGTAGGTGCTTGTTTTTAGTGCGAGACGGATCTCGGCTTTTCCTTATTGTGATTTTTTATCATTCAATTTTTAGGCTTATATACATCTCATTGTGTAAAGAAGACCATACTCCAGGCCATGGAGCATGATGATAATTATGTGCGTGTCTGTGTTCTCAGATTACAGACAAGGCGTGTGTTTCACAACTTTGTGAACTAAGGAGCTCCGCTTTAGGATAGGTCATCGAACGATTGAACTCGACATAGAGCTAAAGGATAATTGAACTCGGTATAGAGTTAAAGAACCATTGAACTCAGTATAGAGTTAAAGAATAACTGAACTCGGCATAGAGTTAAAGAATAACTGAACTCGGCAAAGAGTTAAAGAATAATTGAACTCGACATAGAGTTAAAAATAATTGAACTTGGCATAAGGTTAAACAATAATTGAACTCGGCATAGATTTAAGGAATAATTGAACTCATCATAGAGTTAAAAGAATAATTGAACTCGGCATAGAGTTAAAGAATAATTTAGTAAGTTTGTGACTGTTCCGATGAAGGCTGCCTACATATCTTCCGCAGAAGAATCAAGTCACTCATAGTTCTTTACAATGATTGAGAAATAATGAGCTCGGCGTAGCGAGGTTTCTTTGTTTGTGTAATTGTGCCGATTAAGCTGCCTACATACCCATTGGACGGGATCAAGTCACTCGTAGTTCTCTATGTTTGTTGAAGAAGATGTTAAAACGAGGCGAAGTAGGCGTCTAGTGATATTCTTTTAGACTGGATGAGTTCTACGATTGCGAAAGAGCCTTTCCATTCATCTACTCCAGCTTGTATACTCTGGGTTTGATGACTTTCATGATTTTATAGGGTCCTTCCCAACGTGCACCGAGCTTCTCCATTCCTTCGTATTTTCATACACCTTTCGAAGGACTTAATCACCGAGTTCAAAGTGACGTCCGTGTACCTTTTTGTTATAGTAGCGGGCGACAAGCTGCTGATAGTTTTGAATGCGGAGTAAGGCTCTGTCTCGTTCTTCCTCTATTTTATCAAGAGCATGAATGAGCATCTTTTCATTGAGGTTGACGTGTTGAGGCATAAGAGCACGGTGCAAGGTGTATACATTCGCTTATGATGGAACCGTTTCTTCAACCTCGAAATCTAGAGAGATTAGAGTGGCTCCGTTGGTACGGCGAGGGGTTGTTTTGTGTGACCAAGACCCTTGTCAAGTTCATCGGCCTAGACCCCTATATTTTTCTTCAGTCGCTTTTTGATTCCGTCAATGATGGTTTTATTAGTAGCCTCGGCTTTACCTTTTCCTTGAGGATAACATGTGGTTAACTTGCTGAGTCGTATATCCCACCTTTTTCAAAATCCTTCGAAGAGATTGGACCTGAATTGAGATATGTTGTCTGTGACAATCTCGTAAGGCAGTCCGCAGTGGCAAATGATGTACTTCCAAACAAAGTTCTGAACTTGTATGTCATGGATTTCCATGTAAGCCTTAGACTCGACCCACTTGGTGAAGTAATCTATCATGCTCAAGTGGAATCACGTTTGATTTGACAGCGGCAACGGTCGACGATGTCCATATCCCATCTCATAAACGGATATGCAGATGTGGACATTGTGAGTAGTTTTGTCGGCCGATGAATAAAAGGTTTATGACGCCGATATTTTTTGCACTTGTCGGAATATATTTCGCAATCGGTGACCATTGTTGGCTAGTAGTGTCCGTTTACATTGATTTTGAGAGCGAAAGCTCGGCCGCCTGAATGGTTTCTGAAAGCACCAGAGTGAGTCTCCTTGAGAACACGGCGGATTTCGTCGCCATATATGCACATGAGAAGGACTTTCTTGGCCGTGTACTTGTACAAGATATCGTGGTACAACGTGTATTGTGCACCTTTAACTTTTAGTCACCGTGCAGACCACTTATCTTTTGGGTTTCCCTCCGTCAAGAACGACCATATCTCATCTCGCTAATCCTTATCATTTTGGCCGATGTCCGGATTTGCGGAGGCGTTATTTAGATCAGCAGGTTCCGCTGGATCATCATCTGAGGCACTAATTGCGAGAACCATATCTCAAGAAGGATTTTCGTGTTTACTTCTGGTACTAAGACACTTGGTTCATGAATCATTTCTATCGGAATTTGTCGGTATAACTCGGTATTGGAGTTGATGCCAAGGAGGCAAAAGCGTCTGTTGGTGCATTGTCGTTCCTTGGGATCTGGACTATTCAAAGAATTCAAAAGTTTTAGCGAGTTCACGTGCCGCTTTGAGGTCAGCTTCCATTTGTTCATTCTTAGCCTTGTATTCACCGTTAACTTGAATCACAACGAGCTTAGAGTCGCAGTAGGCTACGAGATTTTTCATGCCCATCTCTTTGGCCAATCTGATTCCGGCAAGTAAAGATTTGTACTCGGCCGTGTTGCTGGATGTCATGAATCCCAGTCGGAAATATTGCTCAAAAACTTCACCGGTTGGCGATATGAGTTGTACTTCTATGCCCGTCCCTCGATATAAGGATGTGCCATCGACAAAAAAAAAAATCCAATTTTTTCAACTTCTTGAATGTTGGCATTTAACTCTGGTGAAAGCTCGACAAGGAAATCGGTGATTACCTGAGATTTGGCAGTTGTCATGTTTCGATAGTCAATATCGTACTCACTGAGTTCAACAGCCCGCTTGGCTAAACGACCTGACTGACTTTGACTGTACAAGATTGTCCAGAGTTGTTGATTTCTAAAGATGCCAATCATGTGCGATTGAAAGTACGGATGTAGCTTTCACGTTGAGATGACGACTACCAGGGCAAGTTTCTCCATCGCAGGATACCTCGTCTCTGCACCATTCAATGTTTTTCTAAAATAAAAGATTGGTTTTGGCACCTCTATCATCGCAGATAAGGACCCCACCTACTGATGTTATTGAAACTGAAATGTATAACAAGAGCGTCTCGCCGTTTTCTGGTTTTGACAAGAATGGTGAGTTCGTGAGATAATCCTTGAGCTGGATAAAGGCTTCTTGACACTTCTAATCCCAGCCGAACCTTTTGTTTCCCCGAAGAAGTTCGTAGAAAGGCTTCTTGGCAAACTATATGTTGACTGTGAGATAAATTTGTTCAAAGCGGCAACGCGGCCAATGAGGCGTTGTACGTCCTGAGTGTTCTTTGGTGAGGGAAAGTTAATAATGGTTGTTATCTGCTTTGGATCAGATTCAGTTCCTATTCGTGTGATGACATATCCGAGAAATTCTCCAGATATGACGCCGAAAGTGCACTTTGTCGGGTTCAATTTCATATTGTATTAGTTAAGGATGTTGAAGTATTCCTTGAGATGTCCGACGTGTTGGGATCCATCAGATACATAACTATCATGTTGGTTTGCGAACATTTGGTTACCAAATATTGATATGTCGCGCCGGCGTTCCTAAGGCCAAAGGGAATAACCTTGTAACAATAAGTGCCGCGATCGGTGATGAAGGTTGTTTTCTCACGATCAACAGGGTTCATGAGTATTTGGTTGTTTCCTGAGAAGGCGTCCATGAACGAGAGTAATTGATTACTTGTCGTTGCTTCCACAAGGCGATCAATGTCCTGTAGTGGAAAGCTATCTTTAGGACAAGCTCTGTTGAGATCTGTGAAGTCGACACAGACTCTCCACTTGCCATTTTACTTTTTGACGACAACTGGATTGGCAAACCAATCAGGGTATTTAACTTCCTGGATTGATCCTGCATCCAAGAGTTTTTTGACTTCGTCATTGACAACTTTGGCTCTTTTAGGGCCGAGTTTGCGCCTTTTTTGCTTGATCGGTTTGTATATTAAATCAAAATTGAGCTCATGGATAGTGATAGAAGGGCTGATACTTTCATATCTTTGACTGACCAGGCGAAGGTTGAGATGTTTTGCCAAAGAAAATCGATAACTTCTTCTTGATATCTTATGGGAGTTCTGATCTAACTCCAACACACTTGTTGGCGTCTGATTCATCGATGACTACTTGTTGGATGAACTCCTTTCTTGGTCCCTTGTATCCCTGCTCGGCATTGATCATGCATATCGGAGCTCGCATCTTATGCTCCATGAGGAAACATGATCGGCTCATCCTTTGGCAACCCCTGACGTCTGAATTCTGTTTTCATGGTATATAACCACGGAGTTCTCAGGATGGCATTATAGATCGCTGGTTGTCGATAACATGAAACTTTACAAGCTTCGTTACTCCACCAACATAAACGGGTAACTTAATGGTCCTGATATACTGCTTCCCA
Organism: Orychophragmus violaceus; assembly: GCA_030180135.1. Classification (NCBI taxonomy): domain Eukaryota; kingdom Viridiplantae; phylum Streptophyta; class Magnoliopsida; order Brassicales; family Brassicaceae; genus Orychophragmus; species Orychophragmus violaceus. Next base: position 73,816,824 of record CM058240.1, read on the forward strand.
CTACCACATATAGACCGATTGGTCGAAGCAACTGCTGGCAACGAACTTCTCTCATTCATGGATGCCTTCTCTGGGTACAACCAAATCCTCAAGCATCCGGACGATAGAGAGAAAACTTATTTCATAACAAACGGAGGGACCTTCTGCTACAAAGTCATGCCTTTTGGCCTGAAGAATGCAGGGGCGACGTATCAACCGTCAACAAAATGTTCGCAGGTCAGCTCGGCCAAACCATGGAAGTCTACATCGACGACATGCTCGTAAAATTGTTAGTAGCACCATCTCGCTCACCTTAAAACATATTTCGACATCCTGAATGATTACGAAATGAAGCTGAACCCGACAAAGTGCACTTTCGGCGTCACTTCCGGAGAATTCTTGGGGTACATCGTAACGGAGCGAGGAATCGAAGCAAACCCAAAACAAATAACAGCGATAATGAACCTTCCATCTCCAACCAAGACCCGCGAAGTGCAGAGGCCAACCGGAAGGATTACCGCGCTCAATCGATTCATTTCCAGATCGACAGACAAGTGCCTCCCCTTCTACCAGCTCCTAAGAGGAAACAAAAAGTTCGAATGGGAAGAAATATGCGAGGAAGCTTTCCAACAATTGAAGGAGTACCTTACCACACCTCCAGTACCTTTCCAACTATCTTTATATCGCAGTATTAAGTGCGGCAGTAAGCGAAGTGCTGGTTAGAGAGGACCGTGGCGAACAAAAGCCAATCTTCTACATCAGCAAGACGCTGGACGAAGCAGAAACCTGATACCCAATGATCGAAAAGCTGGCGCTAGCTGTCGCTACGTCGACAAGAAAGACCGGGCCCTATTTTCAATCACATCCGATTGTCGTCCTCACGACCATGCCCTTAAGATTGATCTTACACAGTCCGACCCAATCTGGCAGGTTAGCTAAATGGGCTATCGAACTGAGCGAGTACGATATCGAATTCAAAGGGCGTTACGGCATAAAATCTCAGGTTCTGGCAGATTTTATCATCGAACTTTCACCCGAATTGACACAAGATGACCATTCAGAGGAAAGAAACTGGAGTCTTCACGTGGACAGATCGCCATCAAAGGCCGGCTCAGGGGTAGAAATCCGGCTCGAATCGCCAACAGGAAAAATACTCGAGCAGTCGTTGAGGTTAGGATTCCCCGCCTCAAACAATGAATCCGAGTATGAAGCCCTGATTGCGGATTAAGGTTGGCCAAAGCCTTGGGCACCAAACGCATCCAAGCACACTGTGACTCGCAACTGGTTGCAAATCAATTCAACGGCGAATACAAAGCCAAAAATGAAAGGATGGACGATTACCTCGGCGTGACCAAACAACTGACTACCGACCTTGATTTCTTCAATTAAGCAAGAATCCCAAGAAAGGGAAATACATCGGGGGATGCCTTCGCAGCCTTAGCGTCAAGCTCGGATGCACACCTGAGACGAACAATCCTGGTGGAGCTCATAGAAAAGCCAAGAATAGATCCTCCCAACGCCTGTAACGCCATAGACGGGGAAGTAGGCGAAGCAGACGCGACGACATAGCCAAGGCATGACAGCATAATGCCGAAAGAGCCCGGGAGCTCAGAAATAAAGGCCTACATAGCGAAAGGGAAACTGCCATTGGACAAATGGGAAGCTCGAAGGCTTAGGGCCAAAGCGGCACGATACATGTTGATAGAAGATCTCTTGCGATACAACGCCACCGGAGCAGCCCTACGATGCGTAGAGGGAAACGAAATAGAAGAAGTAATCAGAAAAACCCACGAAGGGGATGGAGGAAACCATGCCAGCGGACGATCATTGGCACTAAAAATTAGGAAGCTCGGTTTCTTCTGGCCATCGATGGAGAAAGATTGCACAAGCTACGCCGCGAGATGCGAGCCATGCCAAAAACATGCTCCAGCAATACACGCACCCACAGAGGAGTTTCAGACCGATTCGGCTCCATACCCGTTTATGCGATGGGCGATGGATATAGTCGCACCAATGCTTAAATCCAAACAAAACGAACACATCCTAATCCTTACGGATTATTTCACCAAATGGGTGGAAGCTAAAGCTTACAAAACAGTAAAAGCCCGGGACGTCATCAGCTTCCTGTGGAAATACATCATTTGCAGGCATGGAATTCCTTCCGAGATCGTTACAGATAACGGGAAACAATTCACATCGATCTTGCATTTGCAACAAATTGAATATTCGGCTCAGCAGATCGACGCCCTACTATCCGCAAGGAAACGGCCAAGCAGAAGACACAAATAAAACCATCATCGCTGGTCTAAAAAAGCGACTCGATGAGCATAAAGGAAGTTGGGCCGATGAGTTAGACAGAGTTTATTGGTCACATCGAACCACAACGTGAAGACCATCGAACCAAACTCCATTTTCCTTAGCTCATGGAGTAGAGGCAATGTCACCGGCCGAGATAAGCATGCCAACGGTTCGGATATCAATGCTCGTTCGGAACCCGGAACTCAATAACAAGATGCTCCTCGATAACCTTGACACGCTCGAAGAGAAAATGGGTGAGGCCCTCTTAAGAATCCAAAAATACCAGCACCTCAATGCTCGGTATTACAACAAGAAGACTAAGGGACGATACTTGAAAGAAGGTGACCTTGTTTTGCGAGAATTCCACCAAGGAACCAAAGAAAAGAACGCTGGAAAGCTCGGCATACATTGGGAAGGACCCTATCAAATATCAAAGGTCGTCAAACCTGGAGTTTATGAGCTCTCCGAGCTAGATGGAACACCCGTCGAATTCTCATGGAACTCAATGCACCTTAAAAGATTTGTGTACTAGATTTCCAGTCACAAAAAAGGAGCTCATCGAGCCACAATTCATGTAAACCGAACTACGAATGGCTTGATCCCTATTTATAGGGTACGTAGGCAGTCCTTTCAGGATTCATCTATACTTCAAAAAAATTTACATCTTGCAAAAGATATGTCGGCGTCTCAGCCATACAAACAAATTTGAACGCACTCCACGAGTGCCATGGTGAAATAAACCATGTCGCCATCACACATGCAAAAATCACGACTCAAAGTCGGCACTGATGAAATCTTAAGCCGAGACCGCCCCCGCTCGCCTAAGTACGAGTCGTGACAAATAAGCCGACCTGATTCGCACAATCGACTTCGAACTAAGCGATATATTTGATATGACATCGGCGTTCAACGCTACTCATATCGCAAAACGGTCAACAAAGCACACTTCGGTAAGCCCCCCTTCTTTCTTAGCAATCGGAACTGGCTCCAAAACAATTTCTCACAAGGTTACAATTTCGCCGAGGCATATCCCGGTCAAACGAAACGAATCAAAGGCATTACTCGATCACATCAAAAACAAATAATTTCACAGAGGCATAGCCCGGTCGGACGATACAAATCGAAGGCATTACTCGATCACATCGAACATAAACGACTTCGCCGAGGCATAGCCCGGCAAAAACGATGACGGATCGAAGGAATTACTCGATCACGTCAAAAAACAACAACTTCGCCGAGCCACAGCCCGGCCAAACGATGCAAATCGAAGGAATAACTCGATCACATCGAACATCGCAACTTCGCCGAGGTACAGCCCGGCCAAACTATACGAATCGAAGGAATAACTCAATCACTTCGAACATCACAACTGCGCCGAGGCACAGCCCGGCCAAATAATGCGAATCGAAGGAATCACTCGACCACATCGCCATGAGATATACTAAGATCGGCAGGAGCATGGTCGCATAAAAAGTAAACAGTACGAGTCGAAGTAAATGATACCAGAAAAAATGAAAAAAAAATCTCTTCATTTTATTTTATACTCAAAAAGAGTATTATTACAACTCGAGCTACATATAAAAAGAAGAAAAACTGAAAACAAATTTCTTGAAAGACGATTTTCATCCGAGTTCGGCATCTCCCGCCAGAAACTGAACTGCTTTTGACTAAGGCGATTGCATCTTCTTCTCCCAGCAAGGTCGCCGATGAGAAAGAAATTGTTAAAGGAAGGCCACCAACACCAACGTTCTGCAGAAAATAAATGAAGGCACTCCTTCCGATAGCAGTCATCTCGCCGCCGAGGACCTTTCTTGAAATACGATTTCATCGCCGTCGTTTGTAAGGCTCGTCACTGATTGTTGGCTACACGAATGAGAGCAGGAGATAGGCGGAAGTCGGATAGAGGATCTAGCTGGGGAAAGCAAAGATTCTGATATGCCGACCTCGCCACTCCGACAAATTCTCATCTCGCCACCGATTGAGCCCTGCAAAGACAGATTCCCGAAGAAACAATCTGCCCGCATTCTATGGGACAGCCCTGCTCCGACATACAATCACTTTTTCTACAAAAAGTACGTGTAAAGCGGAAGTTAGGATAGCCGAACTAAAGAAGTTAAAGAAAAAGGAGGATTTCTTACGCGGTCGGCAACTGATCCGGGGAGTAGCAGACCAGAGCACGTTCCTGAAATCAACGACGCATCAGATCGATCCAAACGAAGGATCCAAATGTCGCCCTTTAGTTTGGAAGGGCGATAAATGGAGGTAACCGTCGGCATAAATTCAGATACCGACGAGCTACCCTTTAGCAAAAAGAGCATAAGCTCATCGACACGACCGGGTACGCGGTGATCAGGAGGACGGCATAGCCCGGAACAATGAAAGAACGAGAGATTTGCCACCATTTTTTCAAAGGAAAGAGGAAGCAAAAAGGAAGAGGAGGAAGTAAGATCAGAAATCGCAAAGGAGAAGGAAAAGGATGAAGACTATGGAAATGAAGAGGAAAGGGATCACATTTATAGCAAAAGAACAGCGGTTACCGAAGCAACACGATGGTTACCAATGCAGATTTAAGGCGACACGACATTCCAGCCACGTGGAGGCCATTCAATGGAGGAAGCCGGGGCACAATTAATGATCGTAGAATTCGAAATGGTCGTTTGATCAAAGACAGTAAAGGCCGGGATAGCGGCGCGCCGACGTAGTCATTAAACCGAACCAAGAAGAACAAATCTGCCGACATGTGTATCACCCGGTGCGACGAACGGGGGGGCTTACTATTAGAGGTGGGATTAGCACTCCTCTAAGGCCCGGACCAATAACAGAGACATCCAACAGAGATTCGAACTAGAAGGAATAAAGGCCTAGCAGGGAAAAGCCCGCCGAGATCAAAGGAGTTCGGCAGCGACTGACGGAGCTCGGCGGAACGCTCGTCGACCTGCAAAGGAAAGAAGATAAATGTTAATTTGACATTTATCTTGAAAGAGATAAGGAAGAATATCTTTTAGGAAATATTCTTCTAGTTATTATGTAAATATTATCAAAGAGAATCTAGGGCAAAACCCTAGATCCTCTGATATAAATATCCTTCCCCTGCGCGGGAAAAGACTAAGTCACAATTCATACTTTGTACTCACAAAAAACCCTAAGACCTAACGATCACTGACCGATTCCAGCTCGTATTCTAAATAAGACTAGATTTTCCGGTCTAACCGTTTCTGCTTTCTGATTCTAGTTTAATCTCATATCCAAATCTTTAAATTATTAATCGATTTAAACAAATTGATTATATTTTGATTTTCTGAATCAACACCATATTTTCTCGAAAATGATGACCGACGAACTTCCAATATCCATTAGAACCCTCATCATGATCTTTTACGATATGCTCAATAAGGAGATGATCATTTTGAGTTCGGTCAATGTCCTCTGTGTCTTTTCTTCTAATGAAATTAAACCGTTTGAGTATTTAGGAGGCTCGGACCAATTGACACTTGTGTTTTTTCGTCTTTGGTTTGTTTTTTATCGAGGATACTTTGTCATGGCACTATTGAGATCCATCAATGATCATGTTGATCTTGTGTTGGTTGTTAATTTGTTTGTGTTCCTCTTTTAGTTCTCCTTCTTTGTTTGTTGTTTTCATCGGTTTGTTCTCCTTTAGGATGTTTCGGCTCGACAACCTGGTCTGGCTCGACAGCTTGGTACACATCATTGGGTGGATCCCTAACTTCATTGCGATCGAAATCTCCAAGTTCTCCAACTAAGAGTTTTGCAATAAGATTTGTGCCTAGGCTTTAAAAATTCACAGTGAAATTTATGTAGGCATGATGGTGTTCGCAAAATGCTTTCTCGTCGTAAGTGCTTGAATTTCTCGTCCATGTATTTCATGGTCCTTACCTTATTCCAATCCAACTTGATAACAATGTTGTCCGACAATTTCAGGTCCTTGGTGGTGTATGTATCCGCTGCCATGAGAGCTTCTGTTATTTTGTGGGCTTGGAGCCGTAAGCAAAATTCGGGTCAGGTGTTTGGTTGATGCGAAATCTTTCTTCTCAAAGCTTAAAACCTTGATCTTTTCTTTGACAAAGCTTGAAACTTTAATGCTTTTTCCAAGTTTGATGCTTTCCTCAAGATCTTGGTAGCTTTGATACCAATTGTTGCAGAATCGAACGAGTTATTTGTGGAGACCAACAAGTTCTTTCTTGTTATAGATGCGGAACGAACGATTTTTTTTCTTGAGACCAACACGTTCTTTCTTCGACCGGACACATTCTTTCTCAATGCTTTAGGTTCAAACTCACTCTCGTTTTCTCTTGTTTGTGTTTAAAACCCATAAAACAAAGTATAAAATAAAATGAGTACACCTAAGTGTTTAAACCCGATTCAGCCCATTAGTGTGATGGAGTCTAAATAAGGGGCCGAATGAATCTAGGCATTATATTGATCAAAGTTGGAGTTTTATGATATACTCAAAGTTTAAATATCGAGAACTATACTACAAGTGCACATAAATAAAATTGTAGTATATACGGATCGAATCCCCATATACTTGCATATGAGTGTAATCAAAAGAAGCAATGCAATTAAAAAGTTGTAAATTCGATTAGAGAAAAGCTAAGGGGGTTGTTTGGCTACAAGACTTTAGACTTTTATTTTCTTTTAAAGTCTTGAAAGTTTATTTTTTACCAATCACACTTTAGAGATTTTACAATCTTAAAAGTCTCCGAAAAAATCTCAAAGTCTAACTTTCACTATTCTTCTCTACGGTGAGTATTTTCTTAAAGGCAAGAATATAGGACTTTCATTTTTTTTTAAGTCACAACCCTCAAAATCACAGCCAATCTTTTTAAAAAGTTAAAGCCTAAAGTAAAAATTCTTACCAAACAGCCCCAAGGTCAAGAAACTTTTAGGGAAATAAAAAAATACAGATCAATCATTCAATTAAAATTCAGATTAGGCGTGGAAGTGAGTAATAACTAACTATCTCTCGTTACGAGAACTAGGTATTAGCCTGCGCTACGCAGCGGGTTATTTTTTATTAAAAAATGTGTTTTAATTTCTAATAAAAGTATACAAATAAGGAATTGAACCCAACCAAAAGACAGATTGAAAAATCAAACCTCTGCAAACTCGTGAATTGTCATGGGTTACTAAAAGTGAAAGGTCCTACGTAATTTTGTGGTTAAATTATCTATCCTCCTGTTTGCCAACAATTATGTGGCCATCAAATGGAAATGTCAGCATGTTTTCTTCGACGTCAACGCTCCCTAGTTGGCAAATGTTCTGATGGCCTGACGAGAATCCAACGCAAGACCCTGCCAAGGAAACTCTGAAAATTCAACACTGCTTTTGATTCAATCGAACCTGCTTACGACAATGCCAGCTCCAACAACATATTTACTCAGACATAGCCTTTCTCTCAATGGGATTCTTCAAGAAACATTTTGTCTCAGGCTTCTTTTGAAACACTTTGGAAGGTCAGCGCAGCTGCTGATTCTGTCAGAATTATGAGATCTGATGTCGATCCTAGCCATGTAGCATCTGCTGTTTCAAAGGAAAAACAAATCTGAGATCAGTTTATTTCATTCATGCAAGTATGATGCCCTATAAATAAATACGTTTTCTTATGTCATTGATGAGCTTGAGGTCGATCTGAGCTACTGGAACTTAGTTACTGGTTTAGTATAGTATTGCTTTTGGCTTGGTATTTGTAACCTGATACATATATTTTACAGTGAGAAATTTTGTTATTGTGAAGGTTTGATAGCTTGAATTGATATGCAAAATTCGCATTTGTAATTTAGATGTGTCGAGTTACATATACCAAACCAAAACAGATCCAAGCAAGTAACTACGTGTGATTCTGAAAATAATATAAAGCTATACCTTGTAGTTGGAGGTCGAGAGAAGCTTTGGGAAAAGACTGGTGTGTTGATAATACTTATCATCCTCTCTTGAGCGCCACATATTCCACTCCTCTGACGATGACCATACCTCGGCTGAACGCCGCTTCAAGCCACTCGATGCCGCTTACAATATTGGAGGCTCGGCCTGAAATCACAATTCGCCGTGAATGCGTTTTCTCCACCGCGAAATACAACTTTAAGTTCGCCGTCGTATGCTGGGGAGATATTTGCACCATAAATAAAAGGAGAATATACACACACAAAAAGACAAACGAATTTAAAGCCAAAACTTCCAGAAATTAAACATTTACTATGTATAACTATGAAGTCCTAGTGTGGTACACCATTCCACGCTAGCTCGCGCAGTTTCTCTGAAGGCAAGAAGAAAAAAGTTAAAGAAAGGATTTCATACGAACCAATTAAGACAATAATTAAGAAGAGTAAAATGGAGGATTTCATTGAGCTGTGTGGAAAAGCTGAACATGAAGGCCATGTCTGGCAAATGATAACTTATACCTTGACAATATTATTATTATCTTAGGATTCTCACTATCAAAACGTATTCAGGGTCGCTTTTTTATTGGAATCAAAAACAGGTTCAGTCGCTAAAAATAGTAACTGAAACACTACATCAAATGCAAAGTAAGGTACCTAATATGACAGTTGTTTCTAAAAACTTTAAGTTTATGAGACTTTAAAGTTAAAAAGGCTTGATGCAAAGTATGTAAGAATATAATAGATTATTACCATCCTCAATTGTAATAAGACCCTCGACAGGAATTGGCAAGCTTATGATAGACTGGATCCACTTTTATCCTATAAGAAGAAGAAAAACAAAGAGCGTAAAGAGCAAAAAAGTATTATGCTTCTGAATCTTGGCCAGCGAGACTAAATAGTTATCAACTAAAAAATCTTGTTGACATATTCTAACGTTCCAGCTAAGTGATTGATCAACTTGACTCGCAACATATGGAGCTAGCCCTGAGTCAACGGTCAGCAATTATCAACATATATAAGAGATAAAATAAAAAAAGAAATATAAGTATTAAGCTTTTGGGTCTCAAATGTATTCATCCTTTGTGCCACTGACCTTGTCTATTTTCCCAAGATCCTACCTTTCACAGTTTCTTCAACATCAGACCTCGAGGAAGGGCGGACTTGCAAAGATAATAACCGCAAGAGAAGAAGCTAAATATCACATAATTTATTTCTATGGCGGTGCACGTTTTCATCACTTGTTTTTGATGTCAGGTTCTCTGCGTCAAAGCCTCGAGTATCAATGGTAAGAGCAATCTCTTTAAATCCAGCTTCTTTAGCTCGTTTGACGAGCTGTCTAACCACATTTCCGTCGTTGTACATCTGACATCAAGAGAGAATGAATGGCTAATCTGAAAAAAACCATTTCACAAAAAACTAATAGATCTTTTGCAACTTACATAAAGCTGGAGAAAGCGAAATCCGGGTCCGGTGGAAGCTATTTCCTCAACGCTACAAGTAGGCCATGAAGATAAAGTCTGAAAATACCAAAGAATTCTTCGATAGTTGGAAAACAAAACGAATAAGGTATGTGAACCAGGATGAGATAGAATCGCACAAATAACTCCTAAAACGAAACAGTACACAAAGTCAGAACAATCATTCTCGAAGATTCGAAATCATTTCGTGATCCACAATAGCATAACAGATCTAGATAACATGATTGAAACCAGGAGATGGACAAAAAAAATGCACGATCCTGGAGGAGAAAAGAATCAAAGTCATATGATTGGAGATGAAAAGATGTCGATTGAGATTAGGAAGTAGAAGGGATGTCGATTGAGATTAGGATATATACCTTGTTGTGACATGCGACTGTAATAGCCGATGAGTAACCTTCGACAGTGACCGGCGAAGAAAACCCACGACGTCTAAGATCAACGGTGAGAAAATCCTAATCGATCGCTTATGATGAGACGGCGGAGGATCGTCGTAGAGAAGATACATATATATGGTTTTGAAAGTAGAGAGAGAGATTTGCATCGAACAAACCATAGGCTTGTTTTTTTTTTTTGCCGAATCAATACTATAATAAAGCTCATTATTTGTTTTTTATACATGTGGAATCTGATGTGTTCAAAAGTTTTAATTTGATTGGTCTGAGATTTTAATCATTAATTCAAGTGTCAACAATACAGGTGCTGAGTTGTCAACACCAGGAGAGACACTTCTCTTATTATAGTATTGATTATATATGTCCAAATCATAGAAAATATAGATGCATCAATCTACTGAAAAGTTCATAAAATATATACATCCTCAATAATGGAGTATTATTTATAAACCAAACAAGTGCATGGTTACATATATATAAAAAATCTACTGTAAAGACTCACTGACTAATACATACATAACAACAACGATACAAAAACCTTAATTTTCATATTACAGAAATCAAATACAATTGACTTGCCTCTTAATTTTCAACACAAACGCCAAAAAGCTTCCAAATTTCTTCAAGTGGTGATGTCGCTTGTGTCTCTAGCACACCTTGTAATGGTGTCGCAGCCTCTGTTGTAAGAATTAGCTTGCCCAGAGCGGCAATCGTAGTAAGAGACGCCAGGTTTCTGACATGGAACCATGTCCCTCCTTAGGGTTTCGTAGCCAATGTACCGTTTCTGGTCCATAAGAACTCTCCGGCTGATCTCCGACGGCATTAGCTCTTCATCTTCTCCAATGAGGCTGTTTCGGACCAGCATCGCGTCGATCTCACCGTTCGTCGACGGAATCTGGATGGCATCGGAGATTGGTAAGTGGGTTTGGATGAAAAGAATGGCTAAGAACACCAACGCCATAGAGTTTGTCATGTCGACTCCAATTACAGCCGATTGTGCCGGCGCGATCTGTATGCCTCCTCTCTCTTTCTCCGTATTGTTATCTGGCAGAAGCAGAAAGTGGTAGTTGGTGAAGAAGACGACTTGCTAACAATGTACAAATAAAGCAGGTTTTGGTTTAACTATTTGCATTACAGAAAGTCAGCTTAAACCGGTCGGTTTGAAATATAAGTTTTATTGGTTATTATCTTTGTTCAGAATTGTGATATGCGCTGTACGCGCCGCTCATTCGGACCGAGCGACTTATCAGAAACTTGGGATTATTTGGGGAGTAATCGGGACCTAGTTTTCTTTATATTTACGGGCGTGTTTAATATATATATATTCGTTTTGTAGAACAATACAATTAATATTTTCTAGTCTATTGGTTATGTCAGTCATAAAGTGTCTCAAGTCATTTGTTCTACACGCCCTCCCTGCGATTTTTCACTATTATTTCCTGTTTTTTAATGAAGGCTAAATTACGAAACTAACCATCTCTTCTTCTTCAACTTCCCTCACGACTGTAACCCTAGTTTTGCGCCGTCAAGATTTTTTCCCAATTTCGTGATTTCAGCTTGTGTTTCCTATTGATTTAGCTTAAATATTATTGATGTGATGCGAAATATCAGTTTATTAACACAAAAATTTCAAATAAAAACGAAAATTTGAGGAAGACCGATTTGTTAGCCGCACAAGTTCAAATCGCGGCGGTGACCTGCAGTTTACCGCTTTTTCGGCGAGTTTACAGCCGACTTGCCGCATTTTAGAACATGGGTTATTATTAAATGGATACTCGTTTTTTGTGGGTTGACTATCTATTTCATCACGAGAAATATTATATAACACTAGATGTCCATCGAAGTTGCCATCAATCTATATATCCATAGAATTAAAGTTGAAAACTTAATTCCCTCTAAATCGAAAGTTCAAATGTTGTATCCACATGAATCTTGATTTTCATGGTTATATGTAAACCGAGAATAAACCACTACAATTCATAACCAAACCTAATAAAACCATGTCCAAAACCATGTCCAAATAAAAACCAAGATCCGATAAAAAAAATCAGAACCACTCTATCTTTCCTCTAACCCAACCCTTGATTGCCGGCTTCGGGTAAAACTCGATGGGTAATCAGAGAACGAGTCATCGACGAATTGTTAAAACAATCGAGATTGCGACAAACAATCGAGAATGCATATGCCTCATTCTCATATTTAATTTATTACTTCTTTTTTGAAAAAGACATAAAATAATACAAAACATATATTGTCACAAATATAACAACAAGAATACACATATTTAGCATTATTTTTGATTGTAAAGACTTTTATACTCTTATATAATTTAGTGTTTAAGTTTTATTATTTAGAGTTTAGAGTTTAATATTTAGGGTTTAAAGTTTAATATTTAGGGTTTAAGGTTTAATATTTAAGGTTAATTTAGTTTTTATCCCTTTTAATAAATGCTATTCTTCCTTGTTGTTATTTTTGTCAAATACCCTATTTTATGCCATTTAACCGATTTGCCCTGTTTTGAACAAAGAATTTATTGCTTCTTGAAGTTGTAAGAATAACCTTCTCTTGTATCTCGTGGAATATCTCTACAGCAAATTTGAAAGCGTTTAAAATTAAATTTGTTTAGAACCCATAAACTAAGCACTTTAGGAAGAACATACACATCAAAACTGGGGATTTTTTATATAACTCAAATCACATTAAGAAAAAAATAATATTATAAAGGAAAAAAATGCTCCAAAAATCTTGAATTTTGCAAAACTAGCAAAAAAATACATGAATTACTGAGCTGACAAAAAAGTATCTAGATTTTTGTTAACTTTCCTAAAAAACATTAGTTTTCGTTGATCTAACCAAATTAACACACCATGAACTAATCTAACATAATAATTAGATTCACTGTTTTGTTAAAACAAAACGACGTCATTTCGTTTTTAAAATAAAATTGAAAACCCAACATTTACCTAAACTTGAACTCATGTGTGGTGAAATGTGGGAAGGGGTTTATCACCACTGAACTAATGGAATTTTGTTGGTAATGCTCACACAATTTTAAGTAAATAGTCTTTCGTCCAATAACCAAAAACTAGTTCCATATATGTCTCAGTCTTCTGGTATCATCACATTGTATCCCTTTCCAAACACCAAAAGGATCACCTTGGATTGGCAAATTTGTTTCTCTTAACCCGAGGGAAGACTTGAGACGAAGCAGAGTGAGCCATTCGTCGAATCGAATATGTGATTTAGCAACAACAACACAGTCGTACAGTAACAACCACAACAAGAACAACAATGAGACAAAACCAAATGTGCTTCTTCCATCCACCATTACTAATACTCATATTCCACTCTCAAACATCATATCACTACATAAAAAACCAAATTTAACCCTAGAATTCCGAATTAATTCTTAACCGAATTAGAACCCTATAGACAATTTTTGACTTTTGGAGAAGACGAAGACATATATGGAACTGGTTTTTGGTTGGATGAAAGACTCTTTAATTAAAATTGTGTGTGAGCATTACCAACAAAATGATACTAGTTCAGTGGTGATAATTCTCACATTTCTCCACACCTGAGTTCAAACCCAGGTAAGTGCTTGGTTTTTTTTTTTTTTTAAATGAAACGCCGTCATTTTGTTTTAACAGAATAGTAAACGGCACATTTAACGTCATCTAATTATTCTGTTATATTAGTTAACGGTATGTTAATTTGGCTAGGTTAACGAAAAGTTTGATGTTTATTAGGAAATTCAACAAAAAACTAAGTATTTTTTGTCAGCTTAGTAGTTCAGGTATTTTTTTGCCAGTTTTACAAAGTTCAGGAGTTTTTTGGTATTTTCCCATGTAATAAATATTGTGAAGTAATTAACTCAATTATAAAGAAAATTTAAGGGAATTAGAGGAAACATAGAGTTTGGGGCCTTTGAGCTTAACTTGAAGAAGACTTACTCGACATTCCCCACTTCGACTCTAGAAAGCAGCATTTCCTTTGTTCATAAACTGCTTTCAAAAAGCAAAGTGGAGAAATGAATGATCAAATGGGTTTTTCGGAGAGGTAAAGGTTCAATTTTTTTGTTAGTTTATGGGTTTCTTCTTCTATGGTCAGTGAGATTGTCGTAGCTTAATTTCATTTAACACCCAAGTGGAAAGAAAGCCACATAAACCAAATTCGGAACCCATAAACTCATAATTGTATTAGGCTAAATTTAATTGAATTTTGAACATACATGAACGCGGAGATCGCAGGTGAAATTGGTTAGGAGAGGAGGAGAACAAGTGTGGATTATTTTAAATCGGGTATGGATTTTTTTTTTGCCTCGCGGGTCTGGATTTCAATGAAGTCGGGTCGTTATCCGGTTTTAATCACCTCTAATCGGGTTATATCAAGTTTTAAAATAGTTTATGTATAATTCAAAATCAATAACAAAATTAAACCATTGTCTATGTGGTACGATGTTTCGAACTTTGATTTTGTGGGTAAATAAGATTCGAATTTTCGAATTGGAGAGAATTTAGCACCGAACCAAAGACTGAACCATGCAACCTAAGCCACCACCGAGAAGGAATAGAGCACCGCAACCGCCTGCAAGCCGAGAACGCAGGACTACCAGAGTAGAATAAAGATGAGGAGAAGCCAAACACCAAGAAGCACGAAAGTCGATGCCTAAGCAGGAGAAAGACAACGGCCTTTACTCACTGTCATTATTTTCGGTCCACCACCCTGAAATGATGACTAAATGGTCAGCAAGAGAACAAGAGCTTCTCAAGCTATTGTCATTCCACCGACCCCTCCGCGAAATACAACCGTCATACCGCGGCCACCCTCAAACGCACATAAAGAAGAGAGGCTAACCCAACGCCACAAGCAACCCTCAAACACCAAACAAAACACAGATCGAACCCCACCCAAGCAGATCTAAGAACCACCGTTGGAAAGAACATAACCGCTACCAAAATCGGAGAGCCCGAGGAGAGGCCTACTGTAAACGAAATACTGGAGGGATGCTGTAATGCCCCGTTTAAAGAAGTAAAATAAGAACAAGTAATGGCTAAGTAACGGGAATTATCCAAGACACAACATGGATCAAAATGATGGGAATATCCGACAATACCGAAGTATGTCGGTAAGACCGAAACGGAGAACTAGGAAGGATGACCAGAGCATTAAACATAAAACCATCAAGAACCGTGCGGAGAATTATTTACGGAAATTAGTACCGTCAAGCTAAGTTAGTGGTCGTAGTAAGATCAGTTGTTGGCCTGACGTTTTACGAGCATCGGAGGAAAACGAGCTGTTTGGACGACGAACGGACGATCGGAAAATCTAGCTCAAAAACGCCCAAGCCACCAAGCACGAGGTGCCACTAAGAAACCAGGCAGCTAGGTGAAGAAAGTAAACAGTCAGGTAGGAGGTGTTTCCAAGCATGGACGTCGACGACATGTCGCGACCGGACGCTGCCATGGGTCGCCGCACATGCATCCGATGAAATGGCATCACCGGATGCTGCCACTTGTTGATGTGCATGTAGGCTTTCTGGGTGGCGCCACAACACTACCAGAGGTGTCTTATTGCATGGAGAACACGAGGTGTCGCCGCCGGGACACAGCTCGGTGTCGCCGATGTATCGCGACGCATGTTCGCTTCAAGACCGGCCAACCGTACGCCGGCTTGTGTACAGACACCACCAGCTTAGTTTCCTATAAATAGGACCCTTCCTCAGTTCACAAACTCAGCACAACTCACTCAGAAACCGAAACCTAGAGAGAGAAAAGAGAGAAAAACATTTTAGAGAGAGAAAGTTATCGGTAAGGAGAAACCGAGTCCCTATCGAGAGAGCACCGAAGTCCGAGCATTCCAGACGTGCGGGAAGCGGATTAGGAAGTCCTCATACCATAGAAAGGCTGACCAGGAGGAGTAGAACCGAGGTGCATTGGGAACTGAACCTCGACCACACTAAAAATCTCGAGAGTCCCGATACATAGGACTAACGTTTTTATGTCGCAGGGACGGATTTGGGGGAATGATTTAACTCCGTGACGTGTTTATATTATTATTATAATGGTATTTAAGCATGACGTTTATTTATGCTTATGCATGCATGTTGTTGGTTGCGGTTTTGTAAGCTTGCCAGGATTCGTTTGCAAGCATGTCGCGAACCATTCCGCAAGAAGGTCGGGAACTATTCTGCAAGCAGGTCAGGAACTGTTCCGCAAGCAGGATGAGAACTGTCCCGCAAGTAGGATGGGAAACCGTTCTCAAGCGGGACGGGTAACCGCTTGCTAGCATAACGGGATCCATTTGCAGGCATGACGGGTAACCGCTTACGAAAATTATGGGCTACCACGTTACATTAATGATTTATTGTGACATGCTTGATGTGTTGTTCATGCTTGAGTGTTGCATGAGGATTGATTGATCGTGAACCCGGTCGCATGCCATGCTAACGGTTGTGATGCATGATCGGTTAGGATAAGCACGGTGGTACCGTCCTCTTCCGATATGGTATTGGTGCATGCACCGAGGTTTACGATGTTTGTGTGAATGTTGTTTATATGCATGATGTGATAAGTACGGGAACGGTTGGGGAACCACCCCGAAAATTGAATGTGATAAGTAGGAGGCAGGATTGAGATCCGCTCGGAAATGTTTGTGAAAGGGTGTTTTCCCGTATGGGTGAGGATGTGGTAGCTCCGTGTGATGGTTAATCGACGCTAGTCTCCCTTCCGTTTGTCGAAACGATTGTATTGTCTGCCGTGATCGGTGGATCCTTTGCAAGGCCCTACACCGTAAGACGTTGTGTGATGTATCCTAGGACATGTGTAACATTGTCTAGGATGGTATATTTGGTACCACCCGACTCCGTGGATTCAGAGAAGGCTCGGAGGGTTACTGGCATCGCTCCTATGGCCGAGTATCGTGTGACAACGCGATGCCGTGGATTTGGGTGTGATGCTCGGGCCATGAACCTTTGTGGTGATTGGTTGAGAGTAATCACAAGAGAGATGTGGTGTGGTGGTGCCGGTGCATCGAGGCTTCTGCATGTGTTGGTCTAGAAAGGTCTAGACGGGTTATGCATTCGTGATATGCATCCTGGTTCAATCGCTTTCGCATGCATTTATCTTTGATATTGCATATTTATGCTGCTTGCGAGATGTTTATTGCTTTATGCTTCAGCTATGGGGATGGATCGGGAACTAACGTTTGTAGTGGCTCTGGACTCACTGGGTAACCCATATGGTTGCGCATTAAACAACTTTTGTCTCGCAGGTAACCTTAGGTTGAGTAGCGGGTGGATTCAGACATATGTTGTGACCAGAATAGATTTGTGAAGTTGGTTGATATACAAATCTAAGTATGAATTTCATATTATTGCGCTTCCGCTTTTCGATAAATTTGTGCGGACTGATTAATGATATACATACTATTATTTGTGTGGTACAAGTATTTGTGAAATACAAAACCTTTGGTGCCTACTGATACTTGACTTTGTCCAAGTCAACACAACTCTCGGCTAGGGTACAGGTTGGCAAGCCTTAGGCCTTAGTCGAGAGTGTCGGATATCGACAATGGACCGGCCAGACAATGGTCTAGGCTGGGCCATTGGCAGTATTTGACATCTTGTGACACTTACGGCTCGGCTATTGTCCGTAGTCCGCGTCGAGGGTGTTACAGACGCCATTCCCAGATCTGGTCCACAAAGATACGGATCCGTCACCACCAGATATCCACCGTCAAAATTAACGCCGCCAGAGACCAGTATCTAACTCGCGCCACCATAACCAAAGAGGAGAGCCGATAAGTATGCGGATGAAGAGCTCGCCTGAGAAAGAAGAACAAAGTTTCCCTCTTCAGTGAAAAATGACAGCTAGAGAAGCAGAGATGGCTAAGCGACGAGAAGTTTTAGAGTGGGGAGAGATGAGAGAGAAAACGATTTTATTTATTAAAAGTAAAATAAAATACCAATAGCATGTCAGGCTTATGGGATTTCTAACTACATCAAATTTGAAGGAGATAAAGTTTTAGAGAGGAAAAGTTTTGTGTACATCTGTGGATATTTAACACAATCCCATTTCGATTTGTTCTCCTGTGAGAGGCTCCTCCATGCATAGCAGACAACCACGAGTTCCAAAAATATTCACAACATTTACTAGTCGCTTCTAATTCTTAGTCTCTACTTTGATCCATCTGTTGATCTCAACAACCGCCATATCTTCGCCGGTGAATATCCACATCGCCATGTTAGAACCGCTTCTAAAAACTCACCACAAACCTCCAACGCCAAAAAATTTCCCCCTTTACTCCCTCGAGAAAGTGAAGCGCAAAAGATATTACCCCTTGCAAGCAATCAGAATTCCGATGAAGAGATAAAAGATCTTAGACTTTTCGAAATAGAGTAGGGTTTGAAAGTGGAAAGGAGATTAATTATCTAACACAAGCAATGAAAGACAAAGAAGGCCGAATAGAAGTCCAACACTACAAGAAAACAACGTTTTTGCGACTGCATCTTGCGAATATTTTTGTAGTCGCATAATTTTGCGACTACTTGAAGACAATTTTGTGACTGTATTGCGACTCCAAATATATGGTAGTATATTAGTCGCTAATTTATGACAAAAACGGTAGTCGCCAATTTAGTCGCCAAATTACGACTAATTAACGACTATAGTCGAGATCGAAAAATTAGTCGCCAAGTCGTCACTAGTTTGGTGACTAATGTGCGACTCTCCGGTGGGTCGTAAAAAGTCTCAAATGAGTCGCTAGTTTTACGACTAATGTTCGACTCTTCAGCCGGGTCAGTCATATCATATAATATGTTTTTGATCTACTAATAATATAAAATAGTTTGGTTATATTTGTTAATTTTGTTTATTGGTACTTCATGTAATTTGCTTTTTATTCATTTATTTAAATCTTCTAAATTTTTTTCTTATATATTCTCTTTGTATCAAGTGTTTATTTAATTTAGTAACATATCAATAAACATTAAACCCTAAATCCTACAAATAAACCTATACCTTAAGCCCTACACCTTAAACGTAAGTAAAATAGGAAACTATTAAACCATTAAATTTATATCAAAGCTAATATTTTCTTAAACTAAATTTAAATTTCCAAAATCTTAAATATAATTAATTAAATTTCCCAAAGTTCTTTCTATAAGATTGTATATGATACGCACTATAATATAATTATAAACATTTTACTGGATCAAATATATAGATAGAAACTACACAAACATACCAAATATAACTTGTTTCTATTGAGATCAGAAAACAAACATACATTATTTGCTTAAAAAAATCCGAAGTTTAAGTAGACAAAAACAGATAACTGATTAAAGTATCAAAGAACCAACTACAAGTTCATATTTAGAGGATCACTTGGTCCACAATAAACAAAAGATAAAATTTTCATTAACCAACAACTTGAGATAGACGAATTAGTTAATGAACCACATCATAAGATTTTCTTATGTGTCGTATTTCCTCTGGGACTGGATTGAGAAACCTAAAAAGAAAGAAAAACAATGTATTATATGCAATATACATACATAAACATATTAAATTAATAAAATGAACAAAGAATATTAACACAAGAGACCACCACCAAACCCTTGCAGAAGAGCCCTCTCACCGGAGGGAGAAAGATAGGGCATGACAAAAAAGGAAAAAAAATTAGACTAGGGTTGATGTAAGATCCGGGGCGGATCCTACAAACGGGCTGAGGTTATGGATCGCAAGGCTGGTAGAGGATGCTCTACTTTATGAAATGTGGACGAGGCTGGTCATAGGATGGACGAAGGGCGATATGTGGTCGAACGCGGGCGAGATGGTCGAGCGGGGCGAGAGATGGATGATGGTCGAAGATGGTCGATGGGATAAGAATTGACTCACTCAATCAAATGGATTGGTCAGAAGAAGTTGAATCACAAAACAACTCAAGCCAAAGATTCAGTAGCATCAAATGACTCACTTACTTTGGAACTAAAGAACAACACAAAGAAACTCTAGATCTTTGTAAAGGGAAAAGGCTTTTATTGCTTTCAATACTATTAAGGGTGTTTAGCAAATGATACAGAGCAGAGCTTATATAGGGCTCTCGCACACGTTCTAAAGAATTAACTAAGAAGGAAATCGAAATGGAATATAAAACTAGTCGTTGGCCTTTATGACTGAATCTGCCCAACTATGCTAAGTGAGTTCTCCTTTGTATCTTGAAGTTTTGAGAGGATAATTCAGCTTCTCTGGAACATCCTGGTCGTCATAGAAGTTGTCCAAAACGCAGCAGAAAGGACAAGAGAGCCGATGGAGAGTTATTCCACCAAGTGTGATTGCATTCGAAAAGGGCAAGTATCCAAACATGTTGATCCTCCTGATCTGGTGATGGCTGGAGCATGGTAAGATGTTTTTAAACTCATCTAAATGTCAAATAAACTCTCTTGGTCGCCAAAGTCGTATTTGTACTGAATCAAACCGGGCATCTCTCGTACTTGCCATAAATGGCTCGTTTTGGTTCAATTGAGAACATAGGTGGATCCGCCTGATCCAAGGCGTGCTGTTTCATATTAGAGTGTTTTAGAAAGCTTCAAGAAATATCTCAGAATCTCCTGGGCTCCACTGGTATGTTTGAAGCCTAATAAACCTGTAAGGTTCCAAATGAAGCAAGGTGAGGAACCTTTGTCTTTGAACTTGAATATCTCATGAACGATAACTGGTATTGACTTAATTCTAGTTCTCCAGGTGCTTATCTTGGCTCAAGATTATAGACCGAGTGGTTTCAGGGCTTAAATCCTTGTAGTTTGAACGCAATACTTCGTTGAGTGCATATATGTCCGCGGGTAAGGCCAAATGAGCAGCTTCTGAACAAACTCCAAATTCAGCTCGAAACAGGGCATATTTCTCCTGATCAAACTCTTCCAAATAGTTGGTTTCGTGGTGAATATAAGGTATGATGTGATTGGGTCGAGCCAATTCTCATATGGACAGCTTCCAAGACTCGGCTACGGCTTTGGGTGGATGTTTGTCAACCATCTCCAAATGGGATCGTGCCAATTGGGTTCTGGGACAATCATTACTCCTGAAACATATGGTTGTCTGATGAATCTTCAGTCCCACGTTATTTGGTCGAGTAGAACTTTCTTTGGTCTCCTTAGCCTCCTTGGGTCGTCTTGAATCCATGTGTTGCGGGCTTGGGTCGATGTTTGGGTTCATGACCACATCATACCCTCCCTGTACAAAACGTTTAGTCCAAAAAACTTGATCACCTGAACATAGATAAGTCAAGTTAGTATCGTTAGTTAATTAAATATGGGTTTAGAAGAATACCTCTTGTGTGATTTTGATTATGTTTCGGGTGTTGAGAATCGAGTGGTTCTTCTTCGATTAACATGGAGTATATGACACCATGTTTGTGTGGCCGACACAATATTTCATCCCCTAGATCTGTTTTCTCCTCTGCTTTCCTTTTTCCTGTATCAACATCTCTTGGCAAGGACAAGTGCATTATACAAGTATTGGAAGATCCTACAACTACTTTTTCAACTTCTTGATATTTCTCTAGTTCTTTAGATTAAGTTGTTACTACTTTCCTAGTGGGACAAGTCCTAGCAAAATGACCGCTTTTATGACACCTATAATAGATTGTATCAATGTTATTTGAAGGGTTAGAGGACTTACATTGCTCTGTTTTTCCGCGTGGCCAAAGTGATGGTCTTGCACTTAATTTTGGAGCTAAGGTCTGTTGTGATGGATCTTGTGGCACGTCCTTGGCTTGAACAGGCAGCTCAGCCTTTGTTTTCTCCCTTAAAGTGTTTTTGGACCATTGCCTTTTCTCATGACCATGTCCTCTTGTTGGCTTAGCTTTTGGAGTCGGCCTTGTGGTTAGGAGCCATCTTCTTGGCTCAGGCTTTGCATAAATCTTTATTCTGCTTTGCCGATTTTCTTCAGCAGCTTCCACGAACTCTTCACGTATTATTTGCTTCATCTCATCCCAAGAAGCATCTGGTACGTCATACTTGAGTCGAACGTGAGCATCTTGAACCCAATGCCCAAAGGCATCCTCGGTTATAGTATCCTCCGCATAAGATATATTCTCGTCCTCAGGCACTTGGTTGGCCTGCAAAATAGATGGAATACGGCTCAATTTACCTCATCATCGGTTGAATGTTCACATGACATGGATTGGTTGGTAGCGTGCTCTTGATCTGATTCTGGTTCCCCTTCTTCAAACTTCGTGTTGTCACCATATTTAGCTTTGATCATGTCCTCATGATCCCAAGGTCTGACCTCATAGTGCTCTGCCTCTCCTAAACTGATTTCAGAATTAGTTTCTTCATAACAAGGTTGGTCTTCATGGTGAGAGTTCTCGTACTGATTTGGTTCTCCTCCATGAGTGAACTCTCCAAGTTCTGGTTCACCTTCGTAGTCAGTCTCATCTCCAAAACCAGAGTTGTTGTAGCCACTCTTGGCCATGGTGGAGATTCATAGTCAGCTTCTTGGGCGGACCATGTTTGGCTCGACTCTTCAAACTCGCCTTCAATGGATCCGACGGACTCGTCTTCCTCTTCTCCCATGTTTATTTGGTTCTTGTGGATGTAAACCAAAGTATCAAAGTTCTTTATTGAAAAAAGAAATAGAAATCTAGGATATTGGTTTTGTCTTTTTTATTTATTTATTGGAAATTTGAAAAGAGCAAGCCAATAAAGAAAACTAACTAATCACAAAAAAATCTTTATGGGTTAATAGAGGAAAAAACGAATCAAACAAAAGAAAAATCAGAAAACTAAGATAAACACTTTTCTTTTTGAGTTTTCGGTTGAAGGTGAAACATGAATAAAAACTAAAGGCAAACAATTTTTATGGAATTTTCTTGATGAAAAACTAGACTAGAATGATAAAGTAATGACACTAACAGGGAAATATTAAGCTTTCTTTTTAAATTTTTGATTTTTAAATGCTATAGCACAGAAAACACAAAAACAGAAACTAAGGAAGAAAAAGAGAACGGATAGAATACACTTGATTCTTTGAGCCTAGCCTCTATTACCAGATGATGTAAGATCCGGGGCGGATCCTACAAACGGTTTGAGGTTATGGATCGCAAGGCTGGTCGAGTACGCTCTCCTTTCTGAACAGTGGACGAGGCTTGTCGAAGGATGGACGAAGGGCGATACGTGGTCGAACGCGGGCGAGATGGTCGGCGATGGTTGAGCGGGGAGAGAGATGGATGATGGACGAAGATGGTCGATGGGATAAGGATTGAATCACTCAATCAAATGGATTGGTCAGAAGAAGTTGAATCACACAACAACTCAAACCAAAGATTTAGTAGCACCAAATGACTCACTCACTTTGGAAAAAAAGAACAACACGAAGAAACTCAAGATCTTTGTAAAGGGAAAACAACTTTTGATCCTCCTGATCTAGTGATGGCTGGAGCATGGTAAGATGTTTTTAGACTCCTCTAAATGTCCAATAAACTCTCCTGGTCGCCAAAGTCGGTTTTGTACTGGATCAAATCGGTCATCTCTCGTACTTGCCATAAATGCCTCGGTTTGGTTCAATTGAGAAGATAGGTGTATCCGCCTGATCTAAGCCGTTCTGGTGCGTCTTAGAGTGTTCTAGAAAGCTTAAAGAAGTAACTCAGATTCTCATGGGTGCCATTGGTATGTCTGAAGCCTCATAAACCCGTAAGGTTCCAAATGAAGCAAGCCGAAGAACCTTTGGCTTTGAACTTGAATATCTCCTGAAAGAAAACTGGTATTGACTTGGTTCCAATTCTCCGCCGGATCATCATCTGAGGCACTGATTGAAAGAACCATATCTCAAGAAGGATTTTCGTGTTTACTTTCTGGTACTAAGACACTTGGTTCATGAATCATTTCTATCGGAATTTGTCGGTATAACTCGGGATTGGAGTTGTTGCCAAGGAGGCAAAAGCGTCTGCTGGTGCATTGTCCTTCCTTGGGATCTGGACTATTCAAAGAATTCAAAAGTTTTAGCGAGTTCACGTGCCGCTTTGAGGTCAGCTTCCATTTGTTCATTCTTAGCCTCGTATTCACCGTTAACTTGTATCACAACGAGCTTAGAGTCGCAGTAGGCTAGGAGATTTTTCATGCCCATTTCTTTGGCCAATCTGATTCCGGCAAGTAAAGATTTGTACTCGGCCGTGTTGCTGGATGTCATGAATCCCAGTCGGAAATATTGCTCAGAAACTTCACCGGTTGGCGATATGAGTTTTACTCCTACGCCCGTCCCTCGATATAAGGATGTGCCATCGACAAAAAAAATCCAATTTTTTCAACTTCTTGAATGTTGGCATTTAACTCTGGTGAAAGCTCGACAAGGAAATTGGCGATTACCTGATATTTGGCAGTTGTCATGTTTCGATAGTCAATATCGTACTCACTGAGTTCAACAGCCCGCTTGGCTAAACGACCTGGCTGACTTTGAATGTACAAGATTGTCCAGAGTTGTTGATTTCTAAAGATGCCAATCATGTGCGATTGAAAGTAAGGATGTAGCTTTTACGCTGAGATGACGACTACCAGGGCAAGTTTCTCCATCGCAGGATAACTCGTCTCTGCACCATTCAATGTTTTTCTAAAATAAAAGATTGGTTTTGGCACCTCTATCATCGCAGACAAGGACCCACCTAACGATGTTATTGAAACTGAAATGTATAACAAGAGCGTCTCGCCGTTTTCTGGTTTTGACAAGAATGGTGAGTTCGAGAGATAATCCTTGAGCTGGATAAAGGCTTCTTGACACTTCTAATCCCAGCCGAACCTTTTGTTTCCCCGAAGAAGTTCGTAGAAAGGCTTCTTGGCAAACTATTTGTTGACTGTGAGATAAATCTGTTC
This sequence comes from Orychophragmus violaceus, assembly GCA_030180135.1. Lineage (NCBI taxonomy): Eukaryota > Viridiplantae > Streptophyta > Magnoliopsida > Brassicales > Brassicaceae > Orychophragmus > Orychophragmus violaceus. Next base: position 73,841,740 of record CM058240.1, read on the forward strand.
AAAGCGGCAATGCGGCCAGTGAGGCGTTGTACGTCCTGAGTGTTCTTTGGTGAGGGAAAGTTAATAATGGTTGTTATCTGCTTTGGATCAGATTCAGTTCCTATTCATGCGATGACATATCCAAGAAATTCTCCAAATGTGACGCCGAAAGTGCACTTAGTCGGGTTCAATTTCATATTGTATAAGTTAAGGATATTGAAGTATTCCTTGAGATGTCCGACGTGTTGGGATCAATCAGATACATAACTATCATGTCGTCGATGTAAACCTCCATTGCTGTGCCGAGTTGGTTTGCGAACATTTGGTTTACCAAATATTGATATGTCGCGCCGGCGTTCTTAAGGCCAAAGGGCATAACCTTGTAACAACAAGTGCCGCGATCCGTGATGAAGGCTGTTTTCTCACGATCAACAGGGTTCATGAGTATTTGGTTGTTTCCTGAGAAGGCGTCCATGAACGAGAGTAATTGATTACTTGTCGTTGCTTCCACAAGGCGATCAATGTCCTGTAGTGGAAAGCTATCTTTAGGACAAGCTTTGTTGAGATCTGTGAAGTCGACACAGACTCTCCACTTGCCATTTTTCTTTTTGAGGACAACTGGATTGGCAAACCAATCAGGGTATTTAACTTCCTGAATTGATCCTGCATCCAAGAGTTTGCCGACTTCGTCATTGACAACTTTGGCTCTTTTAGGGCCGAGTTTGCGCCTTTTTTGCTTGATCGGTTTGTATATTAAATCAAAATTGAGCTCATGGATAGTGAGAAGGGCTGATACTTTCATATCTTTGACTGACCAGGCGAAGGTTGAGATTTTTTGCCAAAGAAAATCGATAAATTTTTCTTGATATCTTATGGGAGTTCTGATCCAACTCCAGGCGAAGGTTGAGTTTGCGCCTTTTTTGCTTGATCGGTTTGTATATTAAATCAAAATTGAGCTCATGGATAGTGATAGAAGGGCTGATACTTTCAATCTTTGGACGGTGGTCGTTAGGTCTCGGTGTTTCCGACAACCATGGTTTATTCGTACTTTTATCTTTTTCATAATGCTGCCTCGGCTCGCGGTCTTCATTTTTGCCGGTTTGCTTATGCTCGTCTAGTTCTATAAACTTGTTTTCACGAAGAAGAGCCTCCTCGATCGTAAGAGGCTTTTTTAGGAATATATCCTGATAGAAAGGACCATACGGCGTTTTGCAAGGCTGTAACGACGAGGGTATCAGAGATATCCACTCGTGTGATGATGCCTTTGAAACATTCTATGAAAACTTGAAAGGTTTCCATATGCTCTTGAGACATGGACAACAGAGTGGATAGTGACGTATCATTGTCTCTGAATACGAAGTGATGCTTGAGGAATGCATGGGATAATTCCTGGAAATTGTCGATTGATTCCAGAGGAAGGCGCGAAAACCAAGTGAGGGCGAATTCTTTCAAGCTTTCCGCGAAAAGCTGACAGTATCCTATATCTCGTTCATCAGCCGAGAATCGTACTTTAGATGCCGCGATTTTGAACGAAGTTATATGAGTTGTAGGATCTTTGCTGCTATTGTAGGACGGCAGCTTGAACTTTTCGGGATGACCAGTGTGTGCGTCGGTGATGTGTGACGTAAACTGTGTTTTTGTTTTTCCCAATTATCAAATCAATTTCTTGGGCATACCTTGTCATATGGTGAACCTCGATTTTGATTTCTTTGAGGCTATCTCTTAATTATGTTAGTTCACGACGGTAATTATTGTATTGATTTGATCCTCGGGTATTTGGTGCCCGGGTGGTATTGTACTCTGGAGTACTATAGGCTAACCGCTTGGTGACACCATCCTTTGATTTTTAGGGATGACGGGTCGTGATTTGGACGTTCCTCTCGATTTATGCTCCGACAGAAGTTTTTCATGCTCGGCGCGTAATTCGCGACTTTTCGTAAGAATTCTCTTAACAAATCGTTCTGAGCATCGATTTTGGCTAAGAGAGTAGCATAGACATAATCTTGATCGGCAATCTTTGACGCCTTTATATAGGTTACAAAGTTGATATAGAAAAATAGTAAATATCCTAAAAAATAAACTAGAATATTTCCTGCTCGGCATGAAGTTTATGTGCGCCGCTTACTCTTTGCCGCCTTGATTTCCTTATCTTGCCGCGATGACATAATTATTTCCTTCCTGGGCCGACCCGATCTTCTGAATGGGACTTTATGGAGAAGGGCTAAACCCATCTCCAACAAAAATCTACACCGTTTATATTCAAAACATGTGTAGGCAAGTATAGGAACTGTGAGATTGAAGATTCACACCAAGGATTTGTTTAAACGTGGATTTTGACTAAGATAATTTGGATATAAATCTCCTATGAATCAAGGATTGTATTTAGGATTGAATGTCGAAATTAGAACCTGTACAACGAATCAGAAGTGAACAACGAATGAGGTTGAATATATTTAGTCGAAGTGGTTTCTATCTGAAGTTGTCTCGTCTTTGAGAAGATCTCTCTTCTCCTTTTATAGCCTCAATCTCTCATCTGCAAGTTCTGATTTTCCTATGAGTTCTTGTTGGCAATGATCTCTTTCTGTATCCATGATTCGCAAAGTTTGAAACGATCGTAGAGTTGGTCTTTCGAGGGGCTCGATCTTTCTGGACATTGAGGTCGATCCCTTTTAGCTTGAGCTACCTTTTAGTAATCTTTGAGCTTAAATGACTAACGTTTGCCGGGCCCAGATCGCAATTGGACTTTTGGTTATTTCATGGGCCAGATTTTTGGTGAGAAATTCACCACCAATAATAGCCCCCAGCCCGTTAGTTCGATTATTCGAGGTTAATGGGAGGTAGACAATCTTGGGAAGTTGCGTGCCAGCCTCGGTATTGACATATAATGATTGTCTTGCTCATATTTTAGATCTTTTTTCTGGACAGACGGTTGAAATGTGAATTGTTTGTTAACTCGCGGCGCGTGGACTTCGATTTTGAGGAGATGATAATTAAGACCCTATCGTCCACCATTACACTGGTCGGTTATTGGATGGTTGAGATTTTAGATCACAATAGACATTGTCGACCTTGATCCGCGGAAGAGTGATGTCATCTCTGGCCGTTTATCCATGATCGTTGATTTTGAATCGACAAGCTAAACTAAGGGAATACGAAAGATCCCTAGAAAAACTGATTTGACACTTAATCATTATCCTGAATTTAAAATGAACAGTTGAGATTTGCGGGATATGAAAGATCCCATCGAGGCCGAGATTAGGGCAAAGACCTAGTGTTACTTTGACACGTTCCAACAATATGTCGAGGAACAAGAAATTGTGAAGCTCAAAAAAGTTGAGCAAGGTTAGATTACCGGCACAAAAATTGCCTGGAAAAGCTGATCAAGGAAGGGGTGATGATTCCTCAGTCAGTGATGGACCAACTGAAAGAGGATGAAAGAAAATTGATCTCGAGCTCGACCAGCTAAACGTGCTCGATAAAGATGACTTGAAATTTGCAGTTTCACCGATAAAGCATCCCTTAATCACGCGCCGTCGTGACTCCCCGGTACATGTTCCTAGAAACATCGACGAGTTCAAAAAAAATAAAGGAATGATCTCTCCCGCTCTTCTCAAGGATCCAACCGTTCTATCCTTTAGGGTTGAGAATTCTGGTGGTACAACGGCCGAAGCCACTCAAGATCAGATTGTCCCATCCAACCAAGTCCAGGAGCAAACCGAGGACGAGATCCAACGGACTGATCCTTCTGAAAAGGTTGACGGGAACGATCAGACGGAGAAGACGTCTGAGGCGGAGGCAGATGCCGTCGTAATTTAACTTTACCTCTTTGTAATTTAATATTTTTTGTTATGTATCAGAACATCTATCTGTTTTAAGGAGCTTTTTTGTTCTCGGAAGTAATTTTCATTTCCTTATGTGTTTTATGGAAAGTACTTTTTCTTGTTTAAAAACATCTTTCAAGATAGAAAAATGATGTTTTCCTTAGCTCTACTTGATTTTTTGGAAAATTAACCTGTGTTGACTGTAGGGGATAGCCTATAGCGGCATTTACCTTTTTGGATGCTCGGATTTATCGCCTCGGCTTTGTTAAATCAGGCTACTCTAGTTTTTTCTACCAAATCTTTCGTGAGACCGACAAATACCCAGTCGAGCAATTTTACTAAGAAGGTCGGCATGTGAATAAACATCTCAGTCATGAGGCTTACGTTTTACCCAACCTTAGTTTGCGAGGCTTATACGGGGTCAGCTTTGCCATTCTAAGGACGAAACGAATGTGCAAGGTTTGAGTGCTCGGCTTATTATTATCGTCTATCTTAGAGAACATAAGGGTAGGTGCTTGTTTTTAGTGCGAGACGGATCCCGGCTTTTCTTTATTGCGAATTTTTAGCATTCAATTTTTAGGCTTATATACATCTCATTGTGTAAAGAAGACCATACTCCAGGCCATGGAGCATGATGATAATTATGTGCATGTCTGTATGCTCGGATTACAGTCAAGGCGTGTGTTTCTCAACTTTGTGAACTAAGGAGCTCCTCTTTAAGATAGGTCATCGAACGATTGAACTCGGCATAGAGCTAAAGGATAATTGAACTCGGCATAGACTTAAATAACGATTGAACTAAGCATAGAGTTAAAGAATAATTTAACTCAATATAGAGTTAAAGAATAATTGAACTCGGTATAGAGTTAAAGAATAACTGAACTCGGCCTTGAGTTAAAGAATAACTGAACTCGGCATAGAGTTAAAGAATAATTTTAGTAAGTTTGTGACTGTTCCGATGAAGGCTGCCTACCTATCTTCTGAAGAAAAATCAAGTCACTCATAGTTCTTTACAATGATTAAGAAATAATGAGCTCGGCGTAGCGAGGTTTTTTTTTTTTTTTTTTGTAATTGTGCGCATGAAGGCTGCCTACATACCCATTGGACGGGATCAAGTCACTCGTAGTTCTCTATGTTTGTTGAAGAAGACGTTAAAATGAGGTGAAGTAGGCGTATAGTGATATTCTTTTAAATTGGATGAGTTCCACGATCGCGGAAGAGCCTTTCCATTCATCTACTTCAGCTTGTATACTCTGGGTTTGATGACTTTCATGATTTTATAGGGTCCTTCCCAACATGCACCGAGCTTCTCCATTCCTTCATATTTTCATACACCTTTCGAAGGACTTAATCACCGAGTTCAAAGTGACGTCTGTGTACCTTTTTGTTGTAGTAGCGGGCGACAAGCCGCTGATAGTTTTGAATGCGGAGTAAGGCTCGGTCTCGTTCTTCCTCAAAATGAGCGTAGAGTTGGTCTTTCGAGGGGATGAATCTTTCTGGGCGTTGAGGTCGATCCCTTTTAGCTCGAGCTTCCTTTTAGTAATCTTTGAGCTTAAATGATTAATGGTTTGCCGGGCCCTGATCGCAACTGGGCTTTTGGTTATTTCATGGGCCAGATTTCCTGGTGAGAAATTCAACACCAATAATAGTCCCCCAGCCCGTTAGTTTGATTATTTGAGGTTAATGGGAGGTAGACAATCTTGGGAAGTTGTGTGCCACCCTCGGTATTGACATATAATGATTGTCTTGCTCATATTTTAGATCTTTTTTTTCTGGACAGACGGTTGAAATGCGAATTGTTTGTTAACTCGCGGCGCGTGGACTTTGATTTTGAGGAGATGATAATTAAGACCCTGTCGTCCACCGTTACTCTGGTCTGTTATTGGATGGTTGAGATCTTAGATCACAATAGACTTTGCTGAGCTTGATCCGCGGAAGAGTGATGTCATCTCTGGCCGTTTATCCATGATCGTTGATATTGAATCGACAGTCTAGATTAAGGGAATACAAAGATCCCTAGAATCTCGAACTCTTCCAGAAAACTGATTAGATTCTTAATCATTATCTTGAATTTAAAATGGACGGTTGAGATTTTGCGGGATACGAAAGATCCCGTTGATCTCGAGAAAAGGAGGCGCGAGTCTGCTTTAAAGGGGAGGTTACCCCTTCATGTTACCCACTACAGGTCACACTACAAATCAGAGGTAACTTCTCATTCTTCCCATTTACAGTTTTTCTTTCTCACTATGTGATACGATCAGAGTTTTAATCCCTAGATCTACATTGCAAGTGCACAGACGTGAACCAGTAGTATATAGAGTATCGAATCCACAGAGACTCTAGACTCTTACGATAGATTATAGAATTTCAGGTTAAGCTAGGTAGAAGCGGTAGAAAGCAGTAAATCAAAACAGAAAGCAAGTAAACAGTTTGTAAATCAGAAGGCGTCAGGTCAAGGGAGTCCTCAGAAAATCAGGAACATAAGCTAATCAATCAATCAGGATCTAATTAAGAATTGTTCAAGAACTAGAATCACAAAATTATAACAGACCAACTTTCGTTGCGAATATTATCTATGTCTAATAACCTAGCAAGCCAACTTTCGTTGCAAATCCTAGAGTTCTAAACAAGCATTAATCTCAGGTTCTTTCGTTCACAATTCTCCTAAGCCAAATTTCTTTGCGAATAGTCAAATTGCTCATCTAAGTTCTTTCTAGTCAATTAATCAACTTTCGTTGCAGAAATCAACTTAACATCATAAATCTGGGTAGCTAATTCAGATTAAGCATTAAGAACAACCCTAGATGAAGAACTAGCAGATGTGAATCCCTACAGATTGATCAACCTATTATTTCATGAAATCCCTAATGAGAATCCCTAAACCTAACAGGTAAACTACTCAGACATGACAATCATAACAAAAGACATGATGAATAGAATATTGAATATCATAAAACAGAATAAGAAACAGGGGTTCGAAAATCTTCTCTCTGTCGAGTATCTGATCAGCCCCTCAAACTCTCTGAATGTAAAATAAAGCGTAGCCTAAACAGTGGCTTAAAATCCTAATATAATGATCTAATCACGGCCGGGGCTTCTTTGTAATTAAGAGAAACTTATGGGCCAAAGTGCAATTTCCAAATTCTTCTTTAAACGCGTCGAAAATGGCTGTGTCGACCTTGTGTCGATCGACGCACATTGTGTTTCAATCAACACAGGTGTTAAATATGGGCAGTGAACTCTTCCTCTCGGGTAAATGCTCCCAAATGCTCCAGAATGCGCCATAATCTCCAAATCCGCTCCAAACGTGTCTAAACCTGAAAACACACATAAAAGGACTCCAAAGGACTCTAAAAGACTTGATAAGAAGACATATACCATGGTTAAAAGTCCTAAAAACCATGAAATATCAACTCCCCCACACTTAGCTTTTGCTTGCCCTCAAGCAAACAGAAAACCAAGATTAGGAGAAGAAGTTTGAAAACTTCGGAAACTCGTTTCATCGTAGAAGCACCACACTCAGATTCACCTTAGTAAGCCACATGAAAATGAATCTGCAAACATCAAAACCTACATATACTTCCCCCACACTTGGCAACTGTCCTGAGTAAACTCCACAATCATATCCAGAACATCCAAATTCACCATACTGACTTCTATAAGCTAATAAGTGCGGTCTCACCTATGGGGTATCAATCAAAAAACACATGGACTCTTACTCTGTTAGCATCTGACCACTCAACTGTTGCTTCTGGTTCCTTTCTTCTCTTTTCCCTTCCTTAGCACTGATTTTTCCCCACTGGGTATCATTTTATTTTTTCTATCAGTGCTCTTCCCTTACTGGGGCATACTTTGGACATGTTTCCATGGATGCACAGGAGGTAATAGGGGTCTCTACCACTCCCGTGACCACTTCGAAGCTACTAGCTTATCCTTAGTTTATTTCTTTTTTTTTACTTTCAAGGATGGGGAGAAGGGAACCATAATCAGATAGGTTTACAAGTTGTGCCAGACCAACAGAGGAATCTGACTCGAAGTATACCAAGCCCATAGGAGAGAAAATTAAGTCAAGTTAAGGTTGAAGTCAAGTAATGGATTCTCTGAATACCTGAAGTGATATGGGTGTCCTCAGTAGGCTGGTCTGTGTTGGGTTTTCTAATAGTCATAGATCATCTGCAATTCATCCAATGGTCACTTAAGTTCTTGCAAGTGTGGTAATCTCCTCAAAAAGTCCTTGTTTCCTACTCAATTTTGACTCAATAAAACAATTTTTTGACTGACTCTAAGAAAACAAAAAGCGTGCGTCAGTAGCTACCTCCCCCACAATTTAAACACATTGTCCCCAGTGGTGTCAAGCTTAGGCTCGGTGAGAAAAGAAATCGGAATGAAAACAAACCGGAAAAAGGGTCAGAACACTTACCTGTCGTCGGCCTGTGTCGATCGATGCCACTAGGGTGTCGATCGATGCAAGGCGATTATGCCCATGGTTATGTAAATAACCGGTGTCTGAACCGCAATCGAATCGGTAAACCTTAAATCGCAACAGTGTCGACCGATGCACTATGTGTGTTGATCGATGCAGTGCGATTCTGCCTGTTTCTCACGCCTTTGAACACACAAAAATAGAAAATCAAAAACACCAAATCAAAACGAAAAATGAAAACAAAAACGAACCTAACAGTGGGTTGCCTCCCACTCAGTGCTTGTTTAAAGTCAATAGCTTGACTGTGGATAGGAGATTGGACTTATGGGGGATTCAACAGATACTTTGAGTGTCTCTGTGAAATTCTCTTCGGCCAAGGTGGCGTATAAGCATTCGGATCATGAGATCTCCCAAGGAAACAACGAATAGAACCAGGGCGGGAGTGAAGTTTGGGTGGGATTCCGCATTTTCCTGCATTCAAAGCTGAGGGATTAGGAGATTTGAGTTTAGAAGATCCATACCTTTGCTTTGGTGAAAGAGAGAGATCTGGAGCTTTCTGCTTAAGAGCAGTTGCAGGATCTGAAGATGTTAGAGCAAGTTCATAATGAACTGCCATCTTCTCTTCTCCAACATGAATCTCTGGTTCCACTTCCACACTGAAGCTCTGTCCATCGATGGTGGATTTGTTAAGCTTATCCATCTTGAACCGCAAAGGATTGTCTCCCAGGTGGAGATCAATCAGACCACGTCTCACATCAATCATTGCGCCCGCAGTAGCTAAGAAGGATCTACCAAGCAGTAGGGGATCGTCCGGTTCAACCGCATATTTCAGTACCACAAAGTCTGTTGGAATCAAGTAGTTTCCAACTCTGACAGGAATGTTCTCAAGAACTCCTTCTGGATACTTCTTTGATCGATCAGCTAGGATAAGAGAGATCCTAGTAGGCTGGAATTCCATCAGTCCCAATCTCACAGCCACATAGTATGGCATGAGATTCACACTAGATCCTAAGTCACAAAGAGAATGTTTGAATCTGTCCTTAGAGATGGAACAGTCTAGCACAAAGGCTCCTGGGTCTGGAAGCTTCTCTGAAATCTGAATCAGTTGCTTCTCCATCACTCTTATGCATTTAGCTTCGTCTAGCTCTTGTTTGGACAACTTAAGAGGCTTAGAATGTGGTACAAAAGGCTCACAGACTAGTTCAAGGACTGTTGCAGGATTCTGGTCTCGTCTGGGATCTGTCTCGATCGATGCACGATGTGTGTCGATCGACACAAGGCGATTTTGGGCAATTTCATCAGACGTATCGGGACTGTGTCGATCGATGCACGAGTTGTGTCGATCGATGCTTGTCTCAGACAGACAGAATTCACACAGAAAATCCGAGTTTATGCTCTCTTCTTCTTCCAGCAAGTCAATCTCATCTCTTATCATCACAGCATTAACGTATTGCTTCTGTTCAGCTTTCCCAGCTCCATTTTGCCTGTGCATTGCTTGAGATGTCTGTTGGATTTGAACATGTAGCTTCTTCACATGAGTGCTCAAGGATTCAAACTTCTCATTCAGATCTTCATACACAGCATCCAGCTTCTTGTTGATGTCCACAGTAGTCTTAGTCTGCCCCTCCAGAAAGCGCTACATCATGGCTTCCATCTTGCTCTCATGAGCACTAGCAGCAGCAGGTGTTTGATAGGAGGATGATCCATAAGTCCTTTGATAAGAATTACCTTGCTGATTTCCAAACCTATTTCCTTGAAATCCAGAGCCACTGATGTAGTTCACATCCTCTTCTTGGTTGTCTTTTTCAGCTTCAAACATCTCAACATCCTGAGCAAAGTGGACAGCTTTCTTTGCAGTCAATAAATTGTGAACAGTGTCCAGCTTATTCCTGATATCAGTAATCTCCAGATTGTCGATCTTTCCACCAGACTCTTTCCTTCTTCTATCAGCATTCTTGGTGCTATTGCTGCTTACCAAGTTGTCAATTAGCACTCTAGCCTGCTCAGGAGTCCTTGTATTGAAATTGTCATTGCTGGCATTATCCAATGCAGACTGATAATAGAAATCAATACCTCTGAAGAATATGCCCTGCAGCATCACTTCAGAGAATCCATGATGAGGATAGTCATGTTGGTACTTCTTAAACCTCATCCAAGCAGACTTGATAGGCTCTGTAGGACCTTGGGTGAAGGTGAGAATATCCTGTCTAGACTGATCAGAGAGAGCATCATCATAAAAATGCCTCAAGAACTCTCTCTTCACAGCATCCCAAGTAGTAAACTTCCCAGTTGGAAGTTGTTTAAGCGAAGCTGCAGCCTCTCCAGCGAGAGAATAAGGGAAAAGCTTGAGATATAGATAGTCATAGTTTACCCCATTATACTTCATTCCAGTGATGAAGTCCTCAGAGTCATCAATATGATTCATCGGTTGCTCACGTGGGAGACCAAGGAAAGGATTCTGCCTAAGAAGAGAGTAGTAGACAGTCTTTATCTCGAAGTCATTCCTCTCAAAGCCAGGAGGTACAATTGCTGACCGGTTAGCATAGAACTCATCCGGTCGGTTGTAGTCAGCAAGAGTCCTATCATTAGCAGGAGGATTATCCATCTGCCCTTGACCTTGGGGCGGTTCAGGATTAGGGATCACACGTCCCTCAGCATCAATCCTTAGCCCAACATCATTGTACGGGTTGTTCTGTTGGTCTCTCAAAACACCCTGAGGATCAGGTCCCAAAATCAAAGGCACCTGATTAACGTTCGCCATCTTAGCCTTCTTCTGAGATTTTCTGTTCTCTCTCTCTCTAGCCTAGCAAGCTCTTTAAGTTTGAGATTCACGATCTCCTTATCCGAATTACTTCGCAAGTCGCGATCAGACATAAACTGATCTGTTTACGCAGATGTGTCGATCGATGCAGGAAAGCGTCGATCGATGCAGGGCGCGAAGATGTGACGGTCGACACACAGGACCGTGTCGATCGATGCAAGGCGAATCTAGGCGTACCTGAAACGCAAGAAAATAGAAAAATTAGTAACCAAAAACAAAAACGAAAAACCTAGTCTAAACTTTAAATTCAAATCTATCGAAGACTCAAAAGAGTCCCCGACAACGGCGCCAAAAAGTTGATACGATCAGAGTTTTAATCCCTAGATCTACACTGCAAGTGCACAGACGTGAACCAGTAGTATATAGGGTATCAAACCCACAGAGACTCTAGACTCTTACGATAGATTATATAATTTCAGGTTAAGCTAGGTAGAAGCGGTAGAAAGCAGTAAATCAAAACAGAAAGCAAGTAAACGGTTTGTAAATCAGAAGGCGAAGGCGTCAGGTTAAGGGAGTTCTCAGGAAATCAGGAACATAAGCTAATCAATCAATCGAGATCTAATTAAGAACTGTTCTAGAACTAGAATCACAAAATTATAACAGACCAACTTTCGTTTCGAATCCTAGAGTTCTAAACAAGCATTAATCTCAGGTTCTTTCGTTCACAATTCTCCTAAGCCAAATTTCTTTGCGAATAGTCAAATTGCTCACCTGAGTTATTTTTAGTCAATTAATCAACTTTCGTTGCAGAAATCAACCTAACATCATAAATCTGGGTAGCTAATTCAGATTAAGCATTAAGAACAACCATAGATGAAGAACTAGCAGATGTGAATCCCTACAGATTGATCAACCTGTCATTCCATGAAATCCCTAATGAGAATCCCTAAACCTAACAGGTAAACTACTCAGACATGACAATCATAACAAAAGACATGATTAATAGAATACTGAATATCATAAAACAGAATAAGAAACAGGGGTTCGAAATCTTCTCTCTGTCGAGTATCTGATCAGCCCCTCAAACTCTCTGAATGTAAAATAAAGCTTAGCCTAAACAATGGCTTAAAAACCCTAATATAATGATCTAATCACGGCTGGGGCTTCTTTGTAATTAAGAGAAACTTGTGGGCCAAAGTGCAATTTCCAAATTATTCTTTAAACGCGTCGAGAATGGCTGTGTCGACCTTGTGTCGATCGATGCACATTGTGTGTCGATCGACACAGGTGTTAAATATGGGCATTGAACTCTTCCTCTCGGGTAAATGCTCCCAAATGCTCCAGAATGCGCCATAATCTCCAAATCTGCTCCAAACGTGTCTAGACCTGAAAACACACATAAAAGGACTCCAAAGGACTCTAAAAGACTTGATAAGAAGACATATACCATGGTTAAAAGTCCTAAAAACCATGACATATCACTATGTTTTCTTAGAATTCCGTAGTTCCGAAGCTCTCTCTCTCTCTAGAAAACTTCTTCCACTCCCTTTTCTACTCGAATATGGCGCCAAAGAACATGCTGATGGCGAGCACTTCAACCTCGGCGGAGCCATACTGTCCCCATCCGGCCTCAACGCTGAATTTGCGTCATCTAGCAAATCTGCGAACAAAAAGCCGGATTCCGGCGGATGTGGAAAAGGTTATTCCGACCAAGATAGAGCCTCCGGACAAGGTTCGAGAAGGGTTCTGCTGCACCTCTTATGCCTACTTTGAAAAGTGGGATCTTTTTCCCGATCCCGCGCCTTGTCTCGTGGGTCTTGGCGCAGCTACAGCCGCGTTTCCGCAGATGACTCCGAACTTTGTTTGGTACGTCAACGGGCTCGGGGTTTGAGCCGCCGAGGAGGGAATCGAGTTCGGAGCCAAGCAACTCATGAGATTGTGTCAGGTCAAATATAAAGTCAGGGCTCAGGGAACGTATTACCTCTCTCCTCGGTTCGGGAAGATCCCGGAGGATACCCCTCTGCGAGACGTCTTTAAGGAATGTTATTTCTTTTTTCAGAATCAACAAGACTTCGGCAGGGGATTTCGACTATTCGGTCATCCCAACACGTTGGGCTGTCAGTGTTGGTTAGGATTAGGGGTTTCTTCTGGTTCGACTTAGTCTCTGTTAGTCAAAATATCGAACTCTTAATGAACCTCTTTATATTTTGATGAGACTCCTGATTTGGTGCCTCTGAATCGAGTCACGGAAAGTCTGATAGCTCGTCTAAGACAAGAACAATATTTCTCTGGAGCGCATTCCAGCTGCTCTCGGTTCTAAGCCTCAACGACCTCTCAAAAATCAGCCTCAACTCCTTCGAAAAGTCCAGCTCCCACCATCACCTCGACATTCTTCTCTTTTCGGCCATCAGGCTCCACTTCGCATAGCATAGCGGACAATACAAGTAAGGATATGTTAATCTCTTGTTTGTTATCAATTTAGATATAAAATCATTTGAGTCTGAGTTCACTTTTTGTTTGCAGGCCGAACCGTCTCAGATAGTAACTTGGTTGTCAGCACTCCCCCACATGAGAAGATTTCCCGTAGAGGAAGCACACGTTGCCATAGGAAGGACCCGGTTGACTTGGCGAAAAATAGAAAAAGGGCGATCTAGGCGATGCCATACTCTTTTCCCTCAGCCGGGCTCCGCCACCGCCAACTCTCAGTCTTGAGGAAGTTAACCAGAAGCCCGAGCTCCAACCTCCTGTGGAATTTAACAAGGAGATCGCTCCAGCACGTTTAAATCAGTTCTCGCTCGAACGGCTCTAGGGGCTCGAATGGCCAGAACCCAGGAGGGTCTCGTCCTCCTACTATAAAGCATTATCAAACTGACGCGGAGGTGAGCTCGCGGAGGGAGAGTGAGGAAGTTGAAATGAGGCCCACCACTTCGGGGTCCGTTGGGACCTTTAATTGGCTCTTTAGGCACCAGAAGGGGTGTCCCATTGCGGACGACCCACCAGGAGTGGCTTATTTTCTCTTGAATTTTAAGTCTGCGGGTTTTCAGCTTCCGACCGTCCGCGACATTGCACTCTGAGAGGCCTATATTGAGATGATGGCGGCGCACAGGAAGGTAGGGACCCTTTTTCTAAGGCATTCTTTATATCCCCCCAATTCTTACATTTTTCTAGATTTATGCAGTCGCTCGAGTCCATGAACAAGTTCGCAGCCAAGGTCGAGAGTGAGCTAAAGAAGTCCCTCGTGCCAGGGAGCTCGAGGGTGCCAAGAATGCGGTGACCGAGCTCAACCTCGCGCTTTAAACTGCTAAGGCCCAAGAGGTGAAGCTAAAGGGGAAGTTGGCTGAGTATGTGGAGCAATAGGCCTGTTTGATGCATCTTGAGAACAAGGAGAAGCACCTAAACCACAAACTCGATGTTTCTGTCACAAGGACGTTCGCGGCGGAAGAGTCGAGCCAAAAAGCGATTTAGCATGCCACCCAAGACCGAGCTGAAAAGGAGAAGGTCCTCGTGGACAAGGAGCACGACATCAAGGTCGCAGCTCACACCGCGAAGAAGGAGCTCAGCAAGGCGTACCTTGAGATCCTGAAAGGGATCAAAGTGAAATGTGACCAGAGGAAGGTCGAGACCAGCGCCGAGATCCGTGTTTAGGAGGCCCTTGCGTACATCGAGCTTATTTTCGAGTTCACGTCAGGTGAGCTGGACTTGACTCAAAAGGTCTTGAATTTGGCCGAAAAGAAGGGGATCGCGACCGAGGAGATGAATGCCACGGCTGTTTCGGACTTAGCATCAGCAAGCTGAACCTGGCCGCGATGTCCGAGGACTCAATAATGTTGGTGAACCCTCTTGCTCAAGCCACTCCTCAGTTCGACCAGTACGGGTTGAATCTTCCGAGGGAGACCGGTGGCGGTTCAATGGCGAGCGGTGAGGTCGAGGGACGAGCAGCTTCTGGTGCTAAGGACGCAGAAGTTGGCAAGCAGGTGGACCAGCGATCCAGTGCTTTAGAATAAGTTCTGAGATGTTTTGGTGTTGTCCGAAAGGGTTTTTAATTTACTTTTCGAAATTGTGTCGCCCGAAAGGGCTTTTAATCCTTCGATGTTGCCCAAGAAGGGCTTTTGTAATCGTGAGGACCTTATGTCCTCTTTTTCTTTATAAACTGAACTTTCTTTTCTGATTTTCTATGCCTTAGTCTTTTAGAAACGACTTAAGTATCTCGATTTTTAGACCTCGTTCGATTTCGATCTGCCTTTATACTTTTCGTGCCTTAATTATTTTAGTTATAATTTAGGGAGATCGTACTTCAGGGCTTAGCTCGATCAAATTGTATTTGAGTATATCGAGCAAAACAAGATAAGTTCAGAACAAAACAGATCGAACTCGAAAGAACTTTTTTGGTTTTGCCTTAGGAGTAAAAGTCTGCCAAGTGCAAAACGGGATAGGTTGAGCTCGAATAGATCAAGCCGATCTCGTCATGCCTTAAGATATTTGGAGTAAAATCTTAAATAAAGTTTACTGTGTGGAACTGGAGAACGTTTACGCGAGAATTTTACTCTTTTTGAGATCTTAGTTTTCCAGGGTTCGACCGAATACGAGGTCGATTGAATGTGAGGACTTCTTTGCCCATGGGAGGAGGTGTCCCCCAGTTCTTCTAGTTGTAAGGGTTGAAGAATTAGTGTTAAGTATTTGTGAGCAAGTGTTTACCTATTAGGTTGGTATTTGTTAGGGATTGTCGTCTTGTATGATCGCTTATTGTTTTTAGGGACCGTTTTAGGTCGTTATTTTGAGGATTATTTAAGATTGTGACCATTTCAGGTCGTTATATTACTGAGGATCATATCAGATCGCTTATTTTGGGACCGTCTCAGGTCGCTATATTATTGGGATCGTTTTGGATTGCTGATTTTTTTGATTGTTTCAGATCGCTGTTTTTGGGATCGTTTGAGATCGCTAATGTTGGGATCATTTCAAATCGCTGATTTTTGGGATCGTTTGAGATCAATCATTTTGGGATCATTTCAGTTACTAGGTAACCTAGGAATTCTCCTGATGGGATACCAAAAGTGCACTTCGCGAAGTTGATTTTCATCTCGTACTTGTTGAGAATGGAAAAGCATTCTTTTAGATGGGGGATGTGGTCCTCAAACCTCGATGACTTGACCAACATATCGTCGATGTAGACCTCCATGGTTTTACCCAATAGTCCGGAGAACATCTTTTAGACGAGGCGTTGATAGGTAGCTCCTTCATTTTTAAGCCCGAAAGGCATCACTTTGTAGCTGTGAGAGCCTCGGTCTGTTCTGAACGAGGTCTTTTCTTGGTCTTCGGGGTTCATCAATATTTGATTGTACCCTGAGAAGGCGTCCATAAAGGATAGCAACTGGTGACATGTCGTTGCTTTTACCAGTCAGTCGATGTGCAGGAGTGGGCTATCTTTCGGACAGGCCTTGTTGAGGTCTGTAAAGTTGACTACGACATGATTTGCGAGCCAGTTGGGGTATTTTACTTCTCTGATCAATCAAATTTTGAGTGACCGGTCGACCTCGTCATTGACAGCTCGGGCTCGCTCTGGGCCGAGTTTACGACGTTATTTCTGACTGATTTGTAGGTAGGGTCGACATTCAACTCGTAGCTCATTACGTCAATTTCGATTCCTTCATATTGGTCGAGGACCATGCGAACGACTACTCGACGTACTGTTTGAGGAAACTAATCAACTCGTTTTTGATCGAGCCTGAGAGATCGACTCTGATACCAACGCGTTTCTCAAGTTGAGCTTTGTCTATGCAAACCTGAATCGTGAGGTCCTTTGGGAGGCTTCTTTGACTGGGGTCATTGTGCTTTTTAGTTCGCATTTCGGCGAGCTACTCTCGTTTTTGTAATTGTTATGAAAGGGATTTTCGATCTGCTTGTACCCATTCATCTCGCAATTTCTGGAAGTTTTTTGGCTTCCGTAAACAGTTTTTAGTCCTTTCGGAGTTGGGAACTTAACGCACTGATGGTAGGTCGATGGTACGGCTTTCATGTCGTATATCCAGGGTCGACCTAGGATGGTGTTATAAAGAGCTGGTCGATCTACTATGACGAATTATGTCATTCTTCGTACTCCTCTCGTATCGATCATTATTCTCGAGAGTTCGACATCTCCGACAACTAAGTAGACGAGTAATGCGTCGTTGTGCGGTTTGTCTAGATCGAGTGTTTCGCTCTCATAGAAAGTGATTTTGTGATCTGGGCCTTGCATCAGGACCTTTTTCCGTTTGTCGGTCTCGACTCTCCTTCGAAGAGCTTTGATCGAGTTGACTGAATCTCGGCACAGCTTAGAGCCTCCACATATGAAATCAATTCGCTTTGGGGGTATTTCCCGTACATCCTCCCCCCCCCCCGGGAGCAAAAATGGAGAAAATTAGCGTGCAAAGCTGAGAGTCTTCCTAGGAGTAGGAGGTGGCGTAACCGATCCCTCTGGGACGCCGCATAGGCTTAGTTCGCCGAGAATAATCTAGACTCTTTTCTGAGAGTTTTGAGGTATTGTTTCGGGAGTTCCTTCTTTTTTGAATCGCTCTATTTGTTTTGAGATGGCTTTTTGGAAGCGGGTTGCATTAAGTTGTAAAAATTTTAATGTGTTTGAGGCAGATATATATACATGTGTGTGAATGTGCATATAGTTTAAAGGAAAAAAAAAGAAGAAGGTGATCCTCATATGATGAGGGGTTAGGTTGGTGATGCAATAAGGATATTTTTGGGGGCAAATCGCATTAATAGCACAAAAAACATGACTTGTCAAAAATATAGCAGCAAGGAAGAAAAATCATAAAAATAGCACAAAAACATGTTTTGTCACTAAATTAGCTCTAACCCTAAATCTTAAATACTAAACCCTAAACCCTAAATAATAAACCCTAAACCCTAAATAATTAACCCTAAACCCTAAATTATATAATGCTATAAAAGTCTTTATAATTAAAATAATGCTAAAAATGTGAATTATTTTTTTTGGTGCTATATTTATGATAAGGTATGTTTTTTGTGCTATTTTATGCCTTTTCTCAATTTTTGGTGCGGAGAAAAAAAGATAAGAATTGTATATTTTTTTTTTTTTGAACTGAATAAACTTCCATTAGAAAAACTTAGTGTCACACAAACCTAACTCTACCAACAGAGTCTAGAGAGAGAGCACTTCTTGCCAAAGCATCAGCCACTCCATTGTCTTTGCGATTAATGAAAGAGAAACAAAGGAAATCAAAGCTAGAAACCATCTTTTCAATGTCGATTAGTAGACCGTAAAGCTCCGTTGATTGTTCTTTCTTGGAGAGTGCTCGGATTAGGTTAAGAGAGTCCGTAAACACCGTCACCTTGCTCCTGTTGAGCGCTCGTAGTTGTTTTAAAGCTTCCAAGATAGCTAAAGTCTCGGCCATAAGAGAAGACCTCACTGATATTTTTTTCATCATACCTTCCTGCACCCTTGTTCCGTCCCTGTTTTTGATGCTCCATCCCAGCCCAGCTTCTTCTGTGTTACTGATCCATGACGCGTCCGTGAATACCTTTGTTGTGGCTTCTTGGTGCTCGTCTCTGTTCCTGACTTGATCCACTCGTACACCCTCCGTCCATTTTTCTTCAGCTTCGTTCTCTCCTTGCGCCTCTGACCATTCTCTTGCGTCCGTGATCGCTCTCGTGCATACCTCTAAAGCTGCTTGTTGTCGTCCTTCAAATATCCACTTGTTTCTGCTTGTCCATATGCTCCAGCACAGCCACGAAAAAAGGGTGTCTCCTTGTAGTCCAACTGGTGGCAGGGTTTGTAGGTTCCGGCTCAAGGTTAAGCTCTCACTAAAGCTGCTCCAACTGCTTGGATCTATTGTCTCTCGGAATGGGGCTAGTTTCCATACCTCTCTCGCATACTCGCATCTAAACAACATATGTTCCGTGTCTTCTTTTTCTCTGCATCTCGGACAGGTATCATTTTCTATCACTCTTCTCTTCAGCAGGTTTGCTCCAACCGGTATAGCTTCTTTCTTAGCTTTCCACAAGAACATTTGAATTTTTGGTGATGCTCTCTTTCCCCAAATGTCCTTGATCCAGTCGAAATCTAAGCTTTCTCTGTTCTCCTCTTCCCCTGTATTCATCTCCTTTCTTGCCTGAATATATCCCATCTTTGTAGAGTATTGTCCATTCTTTCCAAACAGCCAGAACAGCTTGTCCATTCCCCCGAGTTCGCTTGGTTTTAATCTCATTATCTCCTCTTCTCTCTCGGGTAACACTGATCGAATTAGCGCCGTGTTCCAAGTTGTTGTTCCTGCAATAAATAGATCCGACACACTCCAATTCCTTGTTATTTCTGTTGCAGGTCCATAGATTACCTCCGGTTTCTCTGTTGATATCCAAGGGTCTTCCCACAGCTTGGCTGTTTTCCCATCTCCTATCGCATATCCTAGGCCTTTCCGGATGAGGTCCCTTCCGATAAGGATCCCACGCCATCCGTGTGAAATGTTGCTTCCTGCCTCTACATCCAAGAAACTGTTCTGCTTACAATATCTTCCCAATAAAATTCTGGCCAGTAAGGATTTTGGGTTGTTCAATATCCGCCAACTGATTTTTGCTAAGCAAGCATTGTTGAAAGCCTCTATGTCTCTTAATCCCAATCCCCCATCTCGCTTTGATTTAGTCATCTTTCCCCACGCTATCCAACACATACTCTTCTTCTCCGGATTTGAATCCCACCAAAACCTAGTCAAGGCGGATTGAATCCTTTTACAAAGGTTCATAGGTATTTTGAAGCTAGATAACGTGTATATCGGGGTAGCCATGAGTACTGATTTCAGCAAAGTTAGTTTCCCCGCACTCGATAATCTCCTTGTGGACCACTTCACTGCTCTTTGTTTTATACGGTCCACAATCGATGTGAATAAGTCTCTCTTCTTCCGTCCAAACAGTTCCGGTAGCCCCAAATATTTTCCGGAGCCACCCTCTTTTTCTATCCCTAGCAGTTCTTTCACTCTGCTCCTGATCTCTGCAGGTGTTTTGGCTGAGAAGGTTACAGTTGATTTCGAGTTGTTTATAATCTGCCCGGAAGCCGCTTCATACTCTTTCAAGATCAAACTCAACTGTTTGCAACTTCTCTCATCCGTCTTAATGAAGAACATGGTGTCATCGGCGAATAGAATATGATTAACTCTTGGGCCAGTCTTGGAGACTTGCAGTCCGACCAGATTCCCATCTCTTTGTGCCCTTAAACACAGTCCGGAAAGGACTTCACTACAAAGTATAAATAGGAAAGGAGATAACGGGTCTCCTTGGCGAATTCCTCTTTGCGGTACAATATTCCCTTTTGCTTCCCCATTAATTAACACCGAGAAGGATACCGTTGTGACACATTGCATGATCCACTCGATGAAGCTCTCGTGGAAACCAAATTCTGTCAACACTGCTCTGATGAAAGACCATTCCAAGCGGTCATATGCTTTACTCATATCGGTTTTCACCACCATGGAGCATTTCTTGACTGCCTTTGATCTCTTTAGGTAGTGGTGCATCTCATGAGTAATCAAAATGTTATCCGTTATCGATCTGCCCGTCACAAACGCGGATTGGTTTTCCGAAATGATCATGTTCAGTACCTTCTTTAGTCTCCTGGTTATGATCTTCGAGAATGCCTTGTAATACACATTGCACAGAGCCAAAGGTCTGTAGTCTTTTACACTTCTCGGGCTCTTGATTTTTGGTATCAGCCTAATGTGAGAGGCGTTTATCTTCTGCGGCAGAGATCCTAACCGAAAGAAATCTTGAATCTCCTTTATCACGTCCTCCTTCACAATATTCCAATTTGTGTGGTAAAAGCTTGCGGAGAAGCCGTCCGGGCCCGGCGCTTTGTCAGCGTGGATAGATAGAAAGGCCTCTCTTATCTCCTTTGGTGTTGGTATTTCTGTGAGCATACTATTCATCTCCTCCGTTACCATCTTCCGGATCCCTTTCTTTACTGTTGGTCGCGGATCATTTTCACTTGAGCTGAATAGATTTTGATAATAATTCATGATGACCCGTGCTATGTCTTCCTCCTCGTACACTACTCCCCCTTCTTCATCTTCCAAGACCGAGAATTTGTTGATGATCCTCCTACCTCTCGTCACAGCATGGAAATAAGATGAGTTCTTATCCCCTAGTCTGAGCCAAATTTGTCTACTTCTTTGTCTCCAATACTCTTCCTCCGCCTTGTAAGCTCTGTTCAGTTCATCATTTATCTTTTGGATCACGCCATCATCCCCTAACGGATCCGCCATTAACTTCTCCAGTTCTTCTTTCTTCAGGCCTATCAGTTTCTGCTGATTTATATGTTTGTTTCTATTCCACACCATTAGTTTATGTCTGCAGTTACCAATCCGGTTCAGCACTGTTGAGCTTCGATTCTCTGCCCATGCTATCTTAATAATCTTCTTTGCTTCTTCTGATTTCCTCCAGCTTCTATCGTACCGGAACAGGTACTTTCCTTTCTTCTTTGGTGGTGCTAAATAGGATATTAAGGGCCTGTGGTCAGAGCTCTCGAAATTGAGGTATTTGCAGAAACTTTTCGGAAATAGTTCTGCCCATCTTCCGTTTGAAAGAGACCGATCCAGCCTGCAGTGCACCAAATGAGTATATCGTCTCCCTCTCCAGGACAGGAAGTTCCCGGTGTGCCTCAGGTCAAATAAATCCGCTTCTGAGATGAAAGTTCGAAAGTCTGTGAAAGAGCCTTCAGTCCTTTGTCTACCACCCACTTTTTCATCCTCAGAAACAATGTCGTTAAAATCTCCTGTGAGAAACCATGGAAGGTCCAGATCCAAATTGGCCATTGCTAGAGTTTGCCAGATAGCTTTTCTTTTTGATCTCTCCGGTTCTCCATAGACAAACGTTGCCCGGAACTCTTCTTCTCTGTACTTGACTTTCGTGTCTATGAAGTTTACATTTTTTTCCAGGATCTCTATCTCCACCTCCTCATCCCATAGTAATGCTAATCCTCCTCCTCCGGGGCTGTGGGGTGTGACCAGACACATGGATGCATAATTCAGCTCTTGAAGCTCTTTGATCACAAACTCATCGGGGTTTTTAGTTTCCATAAGAAAGAGAATCTCCGGTTTGAACTTCTTCCGTAGTTCTTTCACTCTTCGAACTGTTGCGGGATTCCCCAAACCGCAACAATTCCAGCTCAAAGTCGCTAAGGACCCGGACTCCGGACGAGCCGAAAATCCTCCTTGTCTTGTTGTCCTGTCCTTATCGTGACATTCCTGTCATCTCGGTTTGTCTGTTCATTACGTATGCTTCTTGGGGCATTGGTCTCTTGTACATCATGTCTCTCTCTTTGGTTGTTTAAATCCACCTCTGTCTCCGCAACGTCCATCTCCGTTCTGCCTCCTCTTCCTCTTGCTGTAGACGTTTGGCCTTGATAAAGCAGTCTTCTGCTTGTACTTCCCCCAATCCAGTTTCTTGGACTTAATAAGTTTGTTCTTCTCACACTGCCCACCATTCTTCTTCTCCGATTTCCTGTGGTGGGGGTTTCTGTCACTTCCAAATTCTCCAACACTCTCCCTTCTTCAACGGGTTGCAACCATCTTGCTTCTTCATCTCTCAAGCTCAGATTTGGGAGGTGGCCCGCTATTCTGTTTGCTTCGCTGGCCCTGATGTTGTTGGCTGTGGTTTCCATCAGGTTATCCCCTTCATGTTCCAGGATTCTTAACATCCGTGCTTCCCTTTCTTTTGGATCTGGGTGATTGGCGTATTGACAGGTCACCTGCCTTAGTTCTTCCATAACTTCTTCTCTGGTTGGGGTCATATGGTCCACTATCGCAGCTCTCAGTTCCAGTTGATGTTGTGAGGGATTAACCAGGGTTCTTGTCTCCTTTGAAGTTACTTCTTGTTCCTCCAGTCTGACTTCTCCAAACTTTTCATGTGTTTCGTTTCTTGGTTTTACTGGTGTTCTGTCCAGCCAGCCTCTAATTCTTGATTCCCTTACCTCACTAGATTGCACATGTCTCCTTTGATCTTCGTTTCTGTCCAGTGCCAGCCCCTCTGGGTTTCTTGAGGGTTGCTTTCCGTTTCTTCTTCCTTCTCCTTCCCTTCTTTGGAAATCTGATGCTTGTGGTTCCAGCCTGGGATTATTCTGTTCTTTTAACCTCCATTCCGTTCTTCCCAGTAGGTGACTTTCTCTCCCTCTCCAGCTCCTCTCCTTATCACAGGTGTTGTTTTCTCTTCTATAATCATATTCTCCGCTAAATCCTCTGTTTCCAGCATCAGTCTCCTTCCCTTTAAAGATGTTACTACTTCTTTGTGGTCCGATCCATTCACTCTCTCGGCCTCTTTCGCTTCTGAGCCTCTGGGAATTTTCCATATGGGACTCATACCTTCTTCTTTCTTCGAGCCTAGGACGTATCTGATGGTAGGTATGATAACTACCTCTCTGTTCATCATCTTTCCAGTGGTGGAAGTTTCTGTTCTGTGGGGATCGTTCTCTTCTGGTTTCCTTTCCCCGTGGGCTTTTTGACCTTCTTCTAAAGCTAGCCATGTTTTTATCATCTTTTCCAGCCCGTTCCTCCCTTATCTCCACATTTCCCCTGAGTAGTCTGTTTTTGATATCTTTATCCACACAGTCTTTAGCGTCGTGGGTTAGTTTAAGACAGATTGAGCAGAAATTTTCCAGTCTTTCATACTCCAGAGCTACCAGGATCTCATCTCCAGTTGAGAACTCCACAATAGTCTCTCTGATTATTGGTTTCAAACCATCGATGGTTACTCTGACTCGCACCACTGTCGCTGAGATTTCAGTCTCTTCCAGTCTACCCAATTCATTGCCTATCTTGTCCACCAACTCCTTTCTCCAGAAGTGGAGCGGAAGGCCTTTTATCCTTACCCAGAAAGGGATCATTCTGGGGAAAGTTGCAGAGATTGTCGGTTTCCACTTCTCCACTATTACCATCCAGTGTTCAAACTGATATGGACGGTTGTTCAGGACCTGGTTTAGATCATCCTCTCTTTCAAATCTGAACTGGAAACAGTCATTGCCCAGTTCTGACCCTATGGCTTTCCCCCTTAAGTTCCATCGCTTTGAAAAGAACGGAATGAGGGCTCTGATACGTTGGAATCTTGGGTTTGTTATCCTACCGATGAGTGTAAGCCTGTTCTCCTGGATCTGCTCTGTGGTATCCATCTCCGGTGCTCTGATCCTCAGTCTTCTTGGGTCCGGTGGGAGTGCCAAACCTTTCCCTTTCTCTTCGAAAGTCAGTCTTTTCGCCATTCTCTTCTTCACTCTGGTCGTTCACGTCTACTAAGTTCTGCTCTTCTTCTTTGTTCTCAGACCTTGTTGGAGACACTTGCAAAAACCTTCTGAAGCTTTTCCTGCACTTTCCAATAGCTTGACGCCTGAGCACTTCCTGTAGCTGCGGAGGTTAGCGATGTAGTCGACGGCAAGTGGTGGTCCTTTGCCACGTTAAGGGCCACCGCCGGAGTCCGGTTGCCCGGTGGTCCGAAGTTTTCTTACCTTTTTCGTGAATGAAAAGTTAGGTAAGAATTATTGTCCTCTGGATAATAGGCTTCTCTTTTCTCCTTTTAGCAGTTACTGTTGGTTGAAAGGGACAAGAGTTGACCTTTGGAAACTGTGCCCGAGAGAGAATTCTAATGTTTTCTTTGAATATTGTTTTTTGATAAGAATTGTATATATGTTTTTTAATAAGTGGACGTCACTAGCCGCTACAATAAATAAATTGTTATTAATAGAATTCTCTGAAATGCTCTAAAATGTTTATAATCGTCGTTTCAGTTATAAAAAGTATATTTGCATTATTGAACACAAGAACAGCTTTTTAAAAGAGCAATTCTAATGGGATTATTCTTTCTACAGCTACAGACAATGTTGTAAATCTTACAAACCCTCTCATTCCTTTGCAGGATTTACATTATTATATCAAAAATTAGAATAATAGAGTTGGCGAGGATTTCAATCTCTCACATTAATACTTCAAATTAGGGTAGATTGAGAAAGTGGCTTTCACCAAAGTACTAGCTAATAAGGATGTGAATTACTTTATATGAACATGAGCTTCTTAAAAGATGTCACCACTTGTGTGCTCTTATTCTGACTTCTCAATTTTCAATCTTTTTATCTCCTTCTCTCTTCGCAAGTCCCATTCATCTCAAATTAGGAAATATTGATACATTTTCTCTCATCTCCTTGTCTCTTCACTAAATAGAACATTTTGCTGATCGTATACTCCCAATCAACGGTCGTGATTACCTCTCTCCCTATCGATAGAGTACAATACTGAATGTAAATTATGTGTGAGAGACTCGCAATGTTTACAACTACGTAAATTATGTATAATAATTTAAAGAACATACTTGCATGTTTCCCACTAGTTATATATAATTTGCAACGTGATTAAAGGGTTAATAAAGGTAATAGAGTAATGGGCTGTATGAATCAAGCATTGGGCCGTAATGTAAGAAGCCCAAATGAAGTGTCTGAGCGGGAAGTCGTTATCAAACGACAAAAAAGTTGCAGAGTACAGAACAGAGGACGATGAACTGAGCAGAGCTCGTAACTCACAATAGTTTTCTGCCGTTATAGATACGAGTGTGTGGCTAGGATGATCACAGATGTCGTTAGATCCCTAGTCTAGGTTTAGGGCTTCCCGTTCAACCCTTACTATTTAAATGATGTAAATGTTTTTTTTTTTTTGAACTTATGATGTAAATGTTTTACAAGTGAATTAATGAGATAGTATTATATTCAGTCATACAAGTTCTCTGTTTTTCTCTCATAGTTAAAAGGATCACATCAAATCACTCGCATGGGGGCATCTTCATCAAGATTTGGGTATAATCCATGATTGTTGTTAACAAGAAAGACGTGTATGATCTTCGTGACTCGTTATATAAGACGGTAAATATATCATTTTCCATGAAGAAAATTATGCACTTTATCTCAAAGTTTACACCTACGTAACTCGTTCATGTATATGTAAACTTATATAACAAACACAAATTCCCAAAATAAACGGAAGTTGTATGACACTTCAAAAGAGGGTGAGGGACGCTATCGTTTATTGATCAGTACTTCAACTAATTAACTGTGTTATCTTACGATTTATATATCCGGTCCTGATGTAATGTGACAAGTTTCTCATGCCATATGTCTCATCTCAAAAGCAATGTATATATACATACATATATATCATATATATATATATATATATATCATATATGAGAAGAATTTGTATTTTTTGCACATATGTTATGATTTGCTCTGCAGGCTGCAATCATGCATGATAGGGTTTCCTTCCTTATCTACCTCCTCGACTTCGGATTCTTGTTTCTTTTTCAGTTTTTCGCTTCTTTCGTTTGAGTTTAGTTCGAGTATATCACTCGGTTGTCGAATGACTTTTTTCTTGTGATGTTCACAGTACTTATCTTTGTCATACTCGAATTTATGTGAGTCTTTTGGGGTTTCAACCGCGTTAACATTTCTGGATTTACGGGAATCGTTTTTACCATTCGCGTTCTGCGAACCCGGTTGTTTCTTCTCTTTCTGATGCTTTTCTTTGGGGATCGCAGTTTCTTCTTCGAGGCGAGTAAAAGCCGAGGCGCGATGTACAACATCGTCAAGAGTCATTGGTTCGCGCACTGTGATTTCTTTGCGGAACTCACTCGAGTACCATAGTCCGCGTCTTAATGAATCTAAGGCGGCTTTGTCATTTGGATTCGCGATTTTGGATTTAATCTCCTTGAAGCAGTCGATGTACGAACGAAGTGGCTCATCATGCCATTGAGACACGTTAAACAGGGCTGCCTCAGTAATTTTGACTTCGATGAATACGAAGTACTGTTTGCGGAAAGCCGTCATGAACTGAGTGAAGTTGTCGATGGACTTTTCTTCCAGCCCGGCAAACCATTCCAAGGTTTGGCCTGATAAATTCACAGCGAAGAGTCTGCAGAAAGCAGGATCTCTCTCTTCGTTGGTCAGATAGACTCTAGATATCGCTAGTCTAAATGTTCTTGTGAGCCTTAGGGTCCGACTTCCCCGAGAAACCTAGGAATTTAGTTTTCTTAATTTATCGTAACCTTGCGAAAGTGATTCGATCTATGAACGGCGTTTCCGCATTTCTTCGATCACTCGAATGATGTCAGGTGCCGCGCTGGTTTCCATATGAACTCGCGAACTCAAACTTATGAACTGGGCGTTAGCATGCTCAATATATTGCTTGAGCATGCCGTGTTCGTCGCTTGCTACTGGGGCGAATTGTGTCTGCGGTTGAACCGATGGTTGATGTCCGTTATAAATTAGATCAATTAGGTCGATCATTGGGATCGATCCTGTCTGGTCGACTCGAGGTGTTTGGAACTGTATCGGGTTGGGCCTGATAGGGGGTCCGCAGCTCGATGCAAAAGCTGAACCGCCAAGCCACCTTGGTCTGATGCCAGAGTTATTCGGCAAGGGAGGTGGTTAGAGTTGTGTTTGGTTCGCTGATCTAATTAGATCTGCAGTTAGCGATCTCGAGTTAAAAGGGATCGGTGTTGCCGTAGATGTCATCGTAGGATAAAATCCACTGTTTGACATACCCACAACATTTCCTAGGACCCCGGTAGGAGATACGACTTGAGATAAGTCCAAGCGAGTTCGAGGCCAAGAACTTTGAGGAGGTCTCCGATCATTTGTAGATTGATCTCCAAGGTATTGTTTGGAGAGCTCCTTGAAACGAGCATTAACACGTCGTTCTTGTTCAGCGAGCTGAGCAGCCAAAGCGCGATTAGTGATTTCCTGGATCCGGGTGTTAGCCTCGTTGCTTCGCGTTTGGCATACCAGAATGTTAAGCATCGAACGGATCTCAGAAAGGTCATCCGGATTCTGTCGCGGAAGGGGACGAGATTGCAGTGAGCTGGATCTGAGTGTTCCAGACGCGCCTCCTGATGCGTAAGCGGAAGCGGAATCGGATCTGATCCAGACCCAGTTCCTATTTTGGTCGTTGGTTCCTGACAGAGTATTTGTCAGAGTCTGGCCCCTCACGGTTGTTTAAGCGATTGGGCCGATTTGTACCGATGTCCTGGAGACAGAGGTTGAGCTCGTCATCACGCTATCGGTCTGAGCCGTTGTGTTATTCACTCCAGTGGTGTTCTGTGTAACGGTGTTGATCACTTGATGATGATCGACCGGTGGTGGAGTGTCGGAGGAGCCATGTTGATTTGTATTCATTTCGATCTATCAAACCCTAGATCTGATTCTTAAGACAGGAAGATCTATGGTAGTCCCCACAGACGGCGCCATATGTGA
Source organism: Orychophragmus violaceus (assembly GCA_030180135.1). Classification (NCBI taxonomy): domain Eukaryota; kingdom Viridiplantae; phylum Streptophyta; class Magnoliopsida; order Brassicales; family Brassicaceae; genus Orychophragmus; species Orychophragmus violaceus. Next base: position 73,869,999 of record CM058240.1, read on the forward strand.
GATCGAGGATTCACACCAAGGATTTGTTTAAACGTGAATTTGGACTAATTGAATTTGGATATAAATCTCCTATGAATTAAAGATTGTATTTAGGATTGAATGTCGAAATAAGAACTTGTACAACGAATTGGAAGTATACAAAGAATGAGGTTGAATATATTTAGTCGAAGTGGTTTCTATATGAAGTTGCCCCGTCTTTGAGAAGATATATATTCTCCTTTTATAGCTTAGAGCTCTCATCTTCTAGTTCCGATTTTCATGCGAGTTCTTGTTGGCGACGATCTCTTCCTCTATCTGTGATTCGCGGAGTTCGTTGCAACGATCGTAGACTTTGTATTTCAAGGGGCTCGTTAAGGTCGATCCCTTTTAGCTTGAGCTACCTTATAGTAATATTTGGGCTTAAATTATTAATGGTTTGCTGGGCCCAGATCGCAATTGGGCTTTTGGTTATTTCATAGGCAGGATTTCCTGGTGAGAAATCCAGCACCAACAGAAACCATGAAAGAAGCTTCGTTTAAACCAGCTTTGTTTAGAATGGAAAAATCATGGTGGAGGTTAGCCGCAACAATTATTCTTCTAACGCCATAAACGTATGTAGCCTTAGGGTTGATTGCTTCAAAAAAAGTTAAAGAATGCAAGATCGATACATCAAGTTTGGATGAACAATGAATTGCAGAAGATTAAGTGCACGAGGAACAGCTGGTTCTCGCAATGTTCAGTTGAGTAGCTTTGTTACACATTCTAGGCGGCATGCGTCTTTTGCAGAATGTCTACCAACCTAGCCTAGTAGGTAAGGGAGCACATCCCTAAATCTGTAATTCCATTAACTAATATTAGAAACAAAGCTTTTTTAAGTGTAAGACTATTGAGGGTATTACTATTGTAAGTAAGAAATTAACTCTCACAGGCTTCGCCGGTGAAATAACATATTCATTAGGCACAATCCGACTACCAGTCGACGCTGCTGGAATACTGAAACACATAGACTTCACGGTAGTAAATATGCCAGCTCCCTATAATGCAATTATGGGAAGGCCATGGATCTAAACCATGAAAGAAGTTCCATATACATACCATCACTGTATTAAATTTCCTGGCCCTAAGGGAATTAAAATGATCTACGAAAGCCAAAAGGTCGCCCAAGTGTTCTAATTAGGTGGCTATCGACATATAGAACAGTCTCAATTATAACAATTACATAAACAGAATGAGCTCGCTTAACGAGAGGTTAAAAGCAATAACGACCCCCACGGTCTGCACACCTTGAAAAAAGTTCATTGTACAAGTCTGCATCGATGATCCAACCCCAGGAGGTGCGTCGACATCAGAGCAGACGTAACAAACCCAATCAAGGATGAGCTTATAGCCTTCCTCAAATCAAATGTGGACATCTTCGCGTGGTCCACCCCAATATGAAAGGACTCATCTTGAAAGTGACCTCTCACGACCTAAACATTGATCCTACTTACAAACCCATCAAACAAAAACGGTTCAAGCTCGGCCCGACCGCGCTAAAGCAGTTAACGATGAGGTTGATCGACTGCTCATGGTAGAATAAATAAGGCACTCAGAGTAGGTCAAATCAGGGAAGTCAAATACCTGACTGGCTTACTAACTCAGTAGTCGTCAAAAAGAAAACATGTAGTGGAGAGTCTGTATTGATTTCATCGATCTCTACAAAGCTTGTCCCAAGGAGTTTTCACTTCCTCACATATAATGTATGGTAGAAGCTACAACTGGTCATCAGCTCATATATTTCATGGACGCTTTTCTGGGTATAATCAAATATTGATGACCCTCGAAGACCAAGAAAAAATAGCTTTTATTATAGACTGAGGCATCTACTGCTACAAGGTAATGCCCTTCGGACTAAAGAACGCAGGCACAACCTACTAGCGCCTAGTAAACAAACTGTTCGCAGACCAACTCGGTAAAACAATGGAGGTCAGTATCGATGACATGATGGTCAAATCCTCTCGGGAATGTGATCACGTAGCTCAGCAATAATAATGCTTCTTGATCTTAAATCAATATGGGATGAGACTAAACCCAGCTAAATGCTCTTTCGGAGTGTTCTCAGGCAAGTTCCTCAGCTACATTGTGACTGAAACAGGAATCGAAGCCAATCCAAAAAATTGCAGCATTCATAGAGATGACGTCTCTTAAGACCACCCTTGAAGTGCAACGACTGGCCGAAATAATAGCAGCTCTCAATCGCTTTATCTCCTGATCCACTAACAAATGTCTCATGTTTTATCAGCTCCTTAAAGGGAACAAAAAAATTCATATTGGACGAAAAGTGCGAAGAGGGATTCAAAAAATTCAAAGCATATTTAAGCAAACCTCATATCCTATCAAAACCGGTGGAATGAGATTCACTCTACCTCTACATCGCAGTGTCATCTGCTGCAGTGAGTGGGGTACTAGTTCATGACGACCAGAACGACCAACAACCAATCTTTTTTGTAATAAAAACATTAATAGATGCAGAGACCCGATATCCAGCAATAGAAAAACTAGTTATAGCTATGGTTGTGTCAGTTCGAAAGCTCCGACCTTACTTTCAGTCACAATCAACTGTAGTGATGACCTGATAACATTCAAACTGTACTCCACATTCCAAGCCTATCAAGACGACTAGCTAAATTGGCCATCGAGCTCAACGAGTACGACATTGAATTCCGCACGAAGACCTGCGCGAAAGCTCAAGTCTTAGCTGAGTTCACAAAAGAAGTCACTCCCGGCAAAAAATGGACAATCCATGTCAACGGAGCATCCTCAAAACATGGATCGGGAGTTGGCATCAAATTAGTAACCCCTACAAGAGAGGTTCTAGAGCAATCCTTCGGACTCGGCTTTGTAGTATCTAAATATGAAGCAGAGTATGAATATATCATTGCCGGTCTCAATCTCGCGCTTGGGATTGGATCTCAAGAACTACTTTCTTTTAGTGATTCACAGCTTGTTACTAGCCAATACCACGGCGAGTACGAAGCTCAGGACGACGAAATTGACGCCTACCTAAAATTTATCCGCAAATTAACAACCCTGTTCGACTCATTTAAGCTAACTAGAATCATGTAAGGCGAACAAAACCTCTGTAGATGCCCTGCTAGCTCTGGCTGCAACCTCAGATCCACTAGTCAAAATAGTTATGCATGTCGAAGGAATAGAAAATCCCAATATTAACATAGCGATAAAAAACACTAACTGTCAATAACATAATACCTCGTGACTACCTAGAAGCCGCTGAGTCTAAACTCTGGATGATGAGTTTGTTTGTTCCTGCCGAGCAGGGAACTCTCGTCAAGGAGGAACAACCAGACCCCCTCTGGGAAAATCAGCTCGAGCTGAGACCTGATTGGAGACTACCCATCATTGAGTACATCCAGAACATAATTGTACCCCAGAAAAATGGGACGCTCGCAAGATCAAAGCTTAAAGCGAAACGTATTGTATAATACAATAGATTATATAACGCAGTCTCTCCGAGCCATGCTAAGTATGCCCACACGGAAAAAAATCACAACCTTACTAAAATAAACAAACCAAGGCACTTGCAGAAACCACTCCGGAGGACGAGCACTAGTTGTACGAATCAAAAGATAAGGCTACTTCAGGCCCACTATGGTTGCAGACTGCGAGGGTTACTCAGAAAAGTGCGACAAATACCAACGACATGCACCCATAATCCCCAACCAGCTGAAAAGCTATCATCGTTATTTGCTAGTCATAACATATTATTTCACCAAATGTATATAGGCAGAGTCATATAAAAAATAACTGAATTCCCGACGCAAAATTTCATCTAGAAAAACATCTTATGTCGCGACGGTTTCCCTTATGAGATCGTAATAGAATACAGAAGAAACCTCAATTCCAAAAGGTTAAGAGATTTCTTGAAAACATACAAAATTCTCTAAAACACCTCAACTACGAGATAGATACAAGGAAAAGGTTAGACTGAAGCAACAAATAAATCGGTCATTGACAACCTAAAGAAAAGACTCTATGCTAGGAAACAGAGATGGAGTAAAGAGCTCCCTAGAGAACTCTGGACGTGTTGCACCACACCTCGCAAGCTACCAATGAGACCGCGTTCTCACTCGCATACGGAACGAAAGTGTTAGTTCTTGCCATGTACACGTTCAAAGACTCTAGAGGATGAATTTTCCTCAAAACGGAGAGCTTAACAAACAGATGCTCATGGACTGCTTAGAGATGATTAAAGAAAGGCGCGATCAAGCTCTGATCCTAATCCAAAATTATCAGCAGGCCGCATCTCACTACTACACCTCCAAATTCAGACCGAGGAGATTCATCGTAGGAGACTACATATTGCGCAAATTCTATCAACACACTAAAGATTCAAGTTCTGGGAAATTAGGGACCAATTAGGAAGGCCCTACCTAGTCACTGAAGTAGTCTACAGCGGATTCTACAAACTCAAGAATGTCAAAAGCGTCAAACAAAAGATACAACCATAGAATTCCATGAATCTCAAGAGGTACTACCACTAAGTGCTTCTCCAAAAATTGAACAACGTCTAGGCCTGATCCATTGACAGGATGCGTAGGCAGCTCTCCCCTCTAGTGCAGCCCCCACCTCCTTTTACTTCTTTTGTTTTATTTCATCAGTATGAACAACAAGCAAAGCCCCTTTTGTACAAAACCATAAATCTTTTTTTGCAATAACTTATGTTATTTGCACTTTTGTGAATCTAAACATCCGATGTTGGTCTCAAAACGACTAAATGAATGATCTGATACTAGACAAAATAGACACAAGGAACTCAGCCTACGAGCTCTAATCAGATACAAACGCACGACAACAACATCTCGAATACACGTCATGAGCTCGGCTGTCCATCAAATAAGAGCTCGTAACATCTTCCACATGTGTACCTAGGCTAACTCAAAACGTTCCTTTAAGGATTTCAGTCATACTCAAAATTTCTCAAGACAAGCTCCCAAAAAACAATAACGATCCAACCTAAATAATGACCAACATATCGCAAACTCGCACCTACTCATTCAACGGATCAAAAAGGGTTTTCCACCTCATAGTGACTCCCCACTACAACTCAAACAGTTTCTTGGCGGAATGTCATCTAATCGAAACTCCGAATGTACTTAACTCAAATCCGCACTTTAAACCTTCTGAGCTCATTGATCACAGATCTGATCTCAAAAACATTCCTAAGGAAACTCGACACGAGAAAAGGCAGAGGAAAGGAAAAGGCCAGTCACGCACCCTTCCCCTCTCTCGGCATCAACCTTCAATCGGCCCTTCACGGGCCAGTCCTGCTTTCATCCAACTCGTCCTCATCATTAACATGGGGGATTCGGAGTCTGTCCACCTGGAGATCCAGGGTCAAAAATGCTGTAGCACCTTCTTGTTGTCCTCAAGCTCAAGGAGCAATTTCTCCTTCTTGGTTGACAGACCAGCCCCGTCTTCCAGCTCGACGATCAACTCCAGTTTGGCCTGGACTTCTTGAAACGTAATGATGGTGTTAACCTCGAGCTTCTTCAAGTCCCATAAGTCTTGCACAGACCCCGACTGTAACACCCCCGACGCGGACTACGGACAATAGCCGAGTCGGTGGTGCCACAATATGTCGAACATCGCCAATGTACCGGCACTGCCCATTGTCTGGCCGATCCACTGTCGATATTCGACCCTCTCGACTAAGGCCTAAGGCTTGCGAACCCGTACCCGAGTCAAGAGTTGTGTCGACTTAGACCAAGTCGTATATCATTAGGCATCATAGGTTTTATGTCTCGCAAAATACGTGTACCTCGCAAAATATAGTATGTACATTAGTAATCCGTCCGGACAACCTTATTAAAACACGTATTAGTAATAATATCAAAACCTACTTAGATTTGTTTGAACAACCAACTGCACAAATCTATCCCGGTCACAACCTACGTCCGAATCCGCCCGCTACCCAACCTAAGGTTACCTGCGAGACAAAAGTTGTTTAATGAGCAACCTTATGGGTTACCCAGTGAGTCCAGAACCCTCTACACAAGCGTTAGTATCCCAACCCATCCCCATAGCCGAAGCATAATACAATAACAAGCAACAAGCACAATGCGGAAGCATATAAATAAACACAATGCATAACACGATCACTTATCGTGAATGCCAACAATGTCTAGATGAAGACACCTACACACGCAGAGGCCTCCTAGATGCATCTGACACTTCCCACTTGGTCACAGGTGGCTCCTGCCAACCCCTCACGGCCGGCACCACTCTCTCTGGTGGCTCCTCCCGACCCCTCACGGTCGGCACCACAATTAATGCTTGGCCAAGGGAGCGACCCGAGTCTGTCCGAGCTGCTCGGCCAAGGGAGCGACCCAAGTACCACTCCGAGCTGTGAGGTAACCAAACGGGAGTGCCAGAAACATCCTACTAATCCATGCCATGCAACACTTTCCGGAACAGTCCTCAACCGATTCCGTACTTATCCATATTACACATTTCCGAGTGGATCTCACTTCCGACTCGTACTTAGCACAATCCATTTCCGGGCGGTACCCCGACTGACCCGTACTTATCTCATCATGCATATAATAAACATCGTAAACCGCGGTCCATGTACCAATACCATGTCGGACTAGGACGGCACCTCTGTGCTTGTCCTAACCGACCCTGCATCACAACCGTTAACAAGGCATGCGACCGGGTTTACGTTCAAACAATCATCCAACAACACTCAAGCATGATATCAAAGCAAACATGTCACAATAACACAATCAACACGCAACAGAGTTAAATCAATCCTTAGATTCAACTCCTAATCGTCCCTGCAAAACGAGAACGTTAATCCTAGCTATCGGGACTCACTCTCGGGTTTTCGGTTCGGCAGAGGTTCGGTTCCCAAAGCTGCTCAATCTTCACTTCCGGCTCTCCTTTCCTACTCTCCAAGGACTCCTAATCCGCTTCCCTAACTTCCGGAACGCTCGTCCCTCGTCTCTCTCGCGATCGGGGCTCTTTTCCTTCTTCCCGGCAACTTTCTCTCTCTACCCGATTTTTCTCTCTTCTCTCTCTCTAGGATTTTCGGTTCTGGTCTGAAAAGTGTGAGTTTATGAAGGGGGAGAGGCCCTTTTTATAGGGGAAAACAAGCTGGTGGTGGCGGTTTGCAATGGCGGCCTCCGATTGGCCGGTTCCGGTGGCGATCATGCGTCGCGACATCTCGGCGCCACCGTGCTTCATCCTGGCGACGACACCTTGCGTTCACCATGCTGGAGGACACCTCTGGAGGTGTGTTGGCGCCACCAAGCCACGCCCAGGAGTTGCCACCCTTCCAGCCATGCGCGGCGACATGTCGTGCTTCTAACCCGTTTTCGTCCGTTTTAGTCGTAACGCGAATATCTCACAAACCGTTCACTCTTTTCAAATTCCGCTTCGACCAAAGTTCTTAGATTGATCTCCTCTATCAGGAACATGTGACGTCCCACATTCGTCAATTTTCGGAATTTGCCGCCATTCCTCATCCGTCTTTATTATCCTTCGACCGTCTCTTAATCCGCTCGTCCAAATTGAATTCTGCCTCGACCAAACGTCTTAGAATGTCTTCTTTGGCTCACGACATCAATTTGATGTTGATCGCACAACTTTGCATTTCTCGTCGGTCTTCGCCCGATCCATTTTCCTCCGTTCCGGCCATACCGACATTTTTTGGACATTGTCGGATATCGCCAATCTTCTGATCCATCTTGCGTCTCGGTTAAATCCCGCATTCCGTAGTCTTTTCTCGTCCGTACATTACTTCTTTAGACGGGTCATTACATTCTCCCCTCCTTATTAGAATTCGTCCTCGAATTCCAATAGTAGAAGCGTCCTCGGCTTCCTCCGTCTCATCGCTTCTAGTACTCTCCGTTGTTTGACGACTTGCGGTTTCTCTTGCATCTGCGTTATGAGTTAGGCTCCGTCTTGAACCCTGTGATAGCACTCGATGTGCTCGTTCTTGCTTCGTATTGGTTAGTGGCGAGAGACTTTCTCCATGGTTCTCCGGTTCCTTGTCGATGTTCGCTCCTTCTCGGTACTTAGTCAATCGCCGCTCTTCCTCGGGCTCTGTCTACTCTCTTTCCACGTCAGCCTTGCCCTTTCTCCACGTCGTTCTTTGTTCCTATTCGGGGTCCGTCTATTCACTCTCCACGTCTGTCTTGCATGGCCTTGATGGTATGATTCGTGGTCACTCCTTCCCGGAGCTTCCTTTCTCATCTGATCCGCGGTTTAATTCTCCTCGTAAATGTCTTGGCCATCATCGTCAGTCTCTTGGCCAACTTTCCTTAATGGCCGGTTACTTCACGTAACCTTTTTGTTTCCGTCGCTTCGGTAAATCTCGTTCATTTCGTATGAACGCCTTCTTCTCCCAATCCACGTTCCTTCCTTATCCCGTCACTTGACGTCTTACTTCCAAATTCATCCAACTTCTCGTAGCTTCTCGTAGCTTCCCGTAGCTGATCCAACGTTCACAGATCTCAGGAGAAGATCATGACGTTGATGATCTCACTATAGCTTGACGCTAGATCTCTCGTCAAGATGCAACTACTTTTCCGTAGTTGATCTTCCATCTTGCCTTTTCCGATCCCGCAATAGCCTGATGCTAAACGTCCCGTCGAGACTCTAATACCTTGCCGTAGTCAACCCACCAACTCGCCATTGTTGATCCCGCCACGATCAACACATGGCCTCATCGTTCGCCTTAACCACCCACCAGGGTTTTCACTATAAATGGCCTGCTCGGGTATTGGCTTTCGGTGCTGGGCTTTTAGGATAGGCTTCCTAAAAGTCTTACTACTTTTCTATCCTAAGGTTTTTGGGAAAACACTTCTTCCTGGTAACCTAAGGATCACTCACCATCACCAACCACATTAGGAAAAACTTTCTTCCAAAACATTTAAGCAATAAAAACCATTCATGCTTAAAGAAAACTCCATTCCAAAAACAATTTTTATTTATCATAAAACCGTTACCACACACAAATATTTACACGGGTCTTACTAACGCTGAACACACTCTCAAGCGTTGCCCGTCTACACACACAACCAGTGTATATCACAATACACATCACACACATCAAGCATATATCACACATATATGCATATCACCGATTAGGAGTTTAGTCAGAACCCAACATACCTCGTCTTTCGGATATGAAGCGGTCCCTGCAAAAAAAACTCCTAACTTACTATACTATACTATACTACAATCCTAGTCTTCCTCTTCCTTCAATCCTTCACGCTGGATCGTTGCTCGATCCTTGCGCTGGCGATGGGCGATTCACCGGAGTTACCGAAGATGGGGATCGCACGCCCAAGTCTTCTTGGCATCATACAAATCTCGATAACAAGGTGAGTCTAAATCCCCAACCTATCATTCTATCGGCATTCGGACATCCGGATTCTTAAAAAGTTGGTTGCGACTCAAATGACTCGATAAAACGTTTTGAAAACTCTGTCCCGTGAGCATGATCATGAACCATGCTCTGATACCACCATTTGTAACACCCTCGACGCGGACTACGGATAATAGCCGAGTCGGTGGTGCCACAATATGTCGAACATCGCTAATGTACCGGCACTGCCCATTGTCTGGCCGATCCACTGTCGATATTCGACCCTCTCGACTAAGGCCTAAGGCTTGCAAACCCGTATCCGAGTCAAGAGTTGTGTCGACTTAGACCAAGTCGTATATCATTAGGCATCAGAGGTTTTATGTCTCGCAAAATACGTGTACCTCGCAAAATATAGTATGTACATTAGTAATCCGTCCGGACAAACTTATTAAAACACGTATTAGTAATAATATCAAAACGTACTTAGATTTGTTTGAACAACCAACTGCACAAATCTATCCCGGTCACAACCTACGTCCGAATCCGCCCGCTACCCAACCTAAGGTTACCTGCGAGACAAAAGTTGTTTAATGAGCAACCTTATGGGTTACCCAGTGAGTCCAGAACCCTCTACACAAGCGTTAGTATCCCAACCCATCCCCATAGCCGAAGCATAATACAATAACAAGCAACAAGCACAATGCGGAAGCATATAAATAAACACAATGCATAACACGATCACTTATCGTGAATGCCAACAATGTCTAGATGAAGACACCTACACACGCAGAGGCCTCCTAGATGCATCCGACACTTCCCACTTGGTCACAGGTGGCTCCGCCCGACCCCTCACGGCCGGCACCACTCTCTCTGGTGGCTCCTCCCGACCCCTCACGGTCGGCACCACACTTAGTGCTCGGCCAAGGGAGCGACCTGAGTCTGTCCGAGCTGCTCGGCCAAGGGAGCGACCCAAGTACCACTCCGAGCTGTGAGGTAACCAAACGGGAGTGCCAGAAGCATCCTCCTAATCCATGCCATGCAACACTTTCCGGAACGGTCCTCAACCGATTCCGTACTTATCCATATTACACATTTCCGAGTGGATCTCACTTCCGACTCGTACTTAGCACAATCCATTTCCGGGCGGTACCCCGACCGACCCGTACTTATCTCATCATGCATATAATAAACATCGTAAACCGCGGTCCATGTACCAATACCATGTCGGACTAGGACGGCACCTCCGTGCTTGTCCTAACCGACCCTGCATCACAACCGTTAACAAGGCATGCGACCGGGTTTACGTTCAAACAATCATCCAACAACACTCAAGCATGATATCAAAGCAAGCATGTCACAATAACACAATCAACACGCAACGGAGTTAAATAAATCCCTAGATTCAACTCCTAATCGTCCCTGCAAAACGAGAACGTTAATCCTTGCTATCGGGACTCACTCTCGGGTTTTCGGTTCGGCAGAGGTTCGGTTCCCAAAGCTGCTCAATCTTCACTTCCGGCTCGCCTTTCCTACTCTCCAAGGACTCCTAATCCGCTTCCCGAACTTCCGGAACGCTCGTCCCTCGTCTCTCTCGCGATCGGGGCTCTTTTCATTCTTCCCGGCAAAATTTCTCTCTCTACCCGATTTTTCTCTCTTCTCTCTCTCTCTCTAGGATTTTCGGTTCTGGTCTGAAAAGTGTGAGTTTCTGAAGGGGGAGAGGCCATATTTATAGGGGAAAACAAGCTGGTGGTGGCGGTTTACAATGGCGGCCTCCGATTGGCCGGTTCCGGTGGCGATCATGCGTCGCGACATCTCGGCGCCACCGTGCTTCATCCCGGCGAGTACACCTTGCGTTCACCATGCTGGAGGACACCTCTGGAGGTGTGTTGGCGCCACCAAGCCACGCCCAGGAGTTGCCACCCTTCCAGCCATGCGCGGCGACATGTCGTGCTTCTAACCCGTTTTCGTCCGTTTTAGTCGTAACGCGAATATCTCACAAACCGTTCACTCTTTTCAAATTCCGCTTCGACCAAAGTTCTTAGATTGATCTCCTCTATCAGGAACATGTGACGTCCCACATTCGTCAATTTTCGGAATTTGCCGCCATTCCTCATCCGTCTTTATTATCCTTCGACCGTCTCTTAATCCGCTCGTCCAAATTGAATTCTGCCTCGACCAAACGTCTTAGAATGTCTTCTTTGGCTCACGACATCAATTTGATGTTGATCGCACAACTTTGCATTTCTCGTCGGTCTTCGCCCGATCCATTTTCCTCCGTTCCGGCCATACCGACATTTTTCGGACATTGTCGGATATCGCCAATCTTCTGATCCATCTTGCGTCTCAGTTAAATCCCGCATTCCGTAGTCTTTTCTCGTCCGTACATTACTTCTTTAGACGGGTCATTACACCGACACTTCCCGATATTGGGACTGAAGCACGAGACGGTCATCCTTCACCGCCCCCTTTACAGCCCTATCGTGACAATCTCGCAGCCCATCTATCTCTTTAGTGAGCTCGTATTTCTCGTCCATACATATGTCACAATAAGTCTCCGACGCCTTAAACTTGTTCTCAATCTCTCTCAATGTTGCTTGTATCCTCGCCAACTCAGCCTACTCCTCAGCGAGACTCCTTTCCGCCGAATCTGTGCATGATGCCTGATTAGATATCTCGGCCTTCATCAGCTCAATAAGAGACACCATATCTTTTACACCATCCGCATAATACAGCTCTCTCAGCCGGGCCTTGATCAACGCAGCATAAATGTTGTTCGCCTCGATCGCCTATGGAAGAAAACAAACCGTCATAATGATGTACGGCCATTCAAAAACAGACACAATAAACAAGGGAAAATTAGCTGGAAACTTACCCTTCCATACACAGCCTGATAGTCGATGTAGGCCTGCCTCTCGACCATGTTCCCAATATCCGGGAGCTCGTAGGTCGCCCATATGAGATGCCACAGGAGGCGAGCAATCTCCTCGGGACTCTCCGCTATCAGTAGGACCCCGGGGTACTTGAACCGCCAGAGGAAGGAGGAATCCCCAGAGGGTCCATCGTCAGCTCGGTCGGGTCCCCCTTGGCTCACTTCTGTCGGCCTCAATCGTTACGGAGAAAAAGATTTGAGCTCTTCGAGAAGGCATGTGTAGAGGGGAAGCATACCCTAGGCAGTCAAAAGAGCTCGATTATCGACCCCCATGACATGGGCAGCAGTTGGGCCCCAACTGGCACCAATAGGTTGCGGGGGAATGGAGGTCGGCTACGAGATGATAAAAGCACCGGCTGGCCGAGTAGTCACATGCACCACATCATCGGCGCGAGAACTATTGTCAGTCCTCCTCAACTTCCGAAAGGGTGGCCTGATAATATCTGGAGTAGAGAATTGGCGGAATCACTAGAATTTGAGAGGTTTACAATACGGACTGCTAAATATCACAAATCAAAAGTCAAATCTTTCAACTGATTTTACCAAAAACATAAGCCGGTTTGACATTTTCATCACATACCTTTGTTGCGACGCGACTGCCTTGCACGACCTGCAGTCAAGCGTCGCTGATTGGGCGGGGACTGATTGGAGGAAGGTCAGCGACCTCGACTACCGGAAGACCCTGGCCTTTCTATTAGGAACTGTTCCCAGAATACATCATTCACTCTAGCCGGAAGAACTACATTTGCTTGTTTACTTGATTACCTCCAACTGCCACCTCTTGTTGACCATGGTTTTTCTCACTTTCATTTGTTTCTATTGAGTTGAAGTTTAACTCGGTACATCTTCCAGTCTCTTGACTTTTATGAACAGTCTTAGCTATCTGTGAAACTGTCTTGTCTGGTAATGGAGCAGAAGCCAGAGTAAGATTTAAATGACATGAAAAGCTACCATCGGTCTCCTCTGAAGAAGTTATCCTCAGTTTTGTGTTGTCGTTTAACAGTAATCTCCCCGGGCATGACCAAGTATTCGCAAGCTCTGGTGCAAATGGTAAGCCTTCTCTTCTTGCTTGCATAGTTTTTGGATCACTTCCTGATAGTATTCCTTTGGGACTCCCTCCTTCTTCAATGGAACTTTGTATACTGTGTGAAACCATGTTCATATCTAAAACGGCTGGAGAAAGCTCTAATCGTAATTTACTTGGATGGAAAATGTTTCCAGAGTCGGGTCTCGAGCTACCACTGGTATTATCGAGATGAGAATCTTCTGAAGGTGGCTTTGATTCCTCAACTTGAGGGAGCCTTCTCTTTTTGTCATACGCTGAAATATCCAGCCGAGAAGCTGAAGTCATGAAGACAAGGCCGAGCCTCACTCCAAAGATAAAAACATGGTGTTGATCACAAGAGTCCAAGTTGCATCAATCACTTAGCCAAAGCTAAAGGCATGAAGAAGGCTTAAATGAAGTCAAACCATAAGAATAAGTCAGTGCAAAGTTTGGGCACATAGATATAGACACAGACAGACAAATGATCAATGTGCAAAGTTGGGGCAAGATCATCATGTGCAAAATCAGGGCCAAAGTTGTGAAGGCCAAAGTTGTGAAGTGCAAAGTTGGAGCACTTATATAATCAGACAATCAAGTATGTGCAAAGTTGGGGCCAAACAGAAGTTTGTCAAGAATCAGACTCAAAAAGAGTCACATGTGTGTTTAAGGAGGAAAGTGGTTACACAGACATGTCACACTCACTCTTGGGAGTGTGCACTCTCTCTCTCTCCAGAAGCAAATGGCTAAGACAAGTCACTTTCAAGGTCTGAACACATCAGAACCGAGCTAGACAAGAGGAGAAGATCCAGCCATTCATTCAAACTTGGTTTTCCCTCCATTAAATCAGTGGCTGTGAATTAAAGTCTTAGTTTATGAGTTTAACCTAATTGTATGCGGATTTAAAGGCCTCACAGGACATTGTAAAGGTTGTTAAGTCAGAATAATAAATCAGAACTCATTTGGTTACAAACGAACTCTTTATCTCTTTCTCTCTTCTTTATTTCAATTCTGTCTTTGTTCTTCATTGTGTTCTTGAGTTCAACACAATGTAGATCTTCATAGAGCCACGGTTAAGTCTTCTTAAAGCAGCCTCTTATCATGCTCGGATAACTCTTCCATAGTTAATCCAAGTATGATGAGAGAATTGGTTCATGTAAAGCTCATCTCTTCTTCTTTAGGATAACTCCTTGCTAATAACTCTTATCATGCTCGGACATGTTGCGCGACTGAGCTAAAGATTGGGTCACACAGCCCAACTCAGGTACAATCTCGACATGAAACCAATTAGAGCGTCTTCCTGGATCTCATATCTTTCCAAAAAGCCCAAGAACAGAAGAAGAGTCCAAAGGATCAGAAAGATACAGCTCATTTACCGAAATGGGTCAACTTGGTGCATTACTTGAAGATTGCTAGGTCCAATTGGATTGGAAGCTTGCAGAACTATGTTTGGCATCCAGGATACATTTCCTAAAGCCCATGAAGACAAATTTCGTCCATGAAGTGTGCATGAGAGCCAAGTTTAGAATTCCAACTTATATTAAGTGTTTTGTTGAGTTCCTAGGTCAATTAATGCTTGCTCTTCATGCAAGCCTTCTTCTAAACTCCTTTTAAACTCATGTACTTCTTTCATTTCGAATTTATCCAATCTTTTTATCAAAAATCTTTCTGAGCTTGGATCAAACAATTATGTTGGTGTTTCATATCAACAAATCCTTAGTTTCTTTTGGTGTGATTCTGAAAGAGACTAAGCTGTGGTGTTTAGAGATTCATTCCGCAAATCTCTGATCTAACCATTCGATCATCTTATTCCTTCCATCATCACGGCTTTACAGCCACAATCTATCCAAGTCTCAACCTCACAAGTGCCGATCTAGGGAAGATCTCATCAAGTGGTATCAGAGCACACTTGAGAAGTTGAGTTTCTATCCATTAAATTTTGTTTTGATCCCTTTGTGTTCATCATTTTTCTTTGTGTCATCTTCTATATTCTGTCCTTCATTTTCTCATCTTTCATCTTCTTTCTTTTCATCTTCTACCTTTTCATCTTCTTTCTTTCTGAAAAAAAAAATGAGTGGGTTGAAGGTTCCAACGTTCTATGGAGATGACGATCCAGTTGCATATCTAGAATGGGAGAAAAAGATTGAACTCGTTTTTGATGGCAACAATTTTTCTGATCATAAGAAGATACGAGTTGCAACCTTTGGATTTCATGGTTGTGCAAATACTTGGTGGGATAAGTTGGAGACAAGGAGAATTAGAAGCGGAAGACATCTCGTTGATACATGGGCTGAGATGAAAGTTCTCATGAGGAAACATTTTGTTCCCAAAAATTATCTCCTAGAGAAACATTTTGTGGAGATGAAGAAGGAGATAATAACAGGGACGCAGGAGATTATTCAGGCTGTGTTGCAGCCAATAAAGAAGACAGTCCCTAATCTGAGTAATAAAGCCAAGCCAACTATTCCCATTCAAGAACAACAACTTGATGGAGAGATCAAATCAAAAGAAGAGGGAGATGTTCCTGGTTCTTCATCATCATTATCAGAGAAGAATTTGGATATACCAGCTAAAATTGATCTAACCATCCAGAAGAAATTACCAAGTGTCCATACAAAGGCTGAGGAAGATGTGCAACAAGAGAAGCTGATTCCTACTAGGTATCAACAATATGGAGTCATACATTCCATTCTAGTAAGGAGAAACCAGATTCACTTCAACACTTCCCAACTCAAGCTTTTACAGTTTCGAGGACGAAACTTTTTCAAGAGAGAGGGTATGATATGATCCTGACTAGCTCATATCATGATTCAAGCAATTGGACAGAACCGGTCATGAAGCCAAAGGAAGAGCCACCTGATTTCAACTTCAAAACAACAAATGAAGGTCTTTCAATTAGGCCAAACACCACTTGTACTACATGCTCCTCTCATCAACAGAACTCCTCGAAGTTGAATCAGTCCAATCAGACCTGCCAGCGTTCAAAGGAGGTTTCAGAACGAACCAGAACGAATCAAGCTATGAACCAAATTTTCCTGGAATCCTGATTCATCAGTCAAGCTGTGACAATTGGATTCATCTCAAAATCAGTCCAGACGTGAAAGATATGAATTTTACAAACCAATGGTTCTGCTTCAGCACATGTTGCGCGACTGAGCTAAAGATTGGGTCACACAGCCCAACTCAGGTACAATCTCGACATGAAACCAATTGGAGCGTCTTCCTGGATCTCTTATCTTTCCAAAAAGCCCAAGAAAAGAAGAAGAGTCCAAAGGATCAGAAAGATACAGCTCATTTACCGAAATGGGTCAACTTGGTGCATTACTTGAAGATTGCTAGGCCCAATTGGAATGGAAGCTTGCAGAACTATGTTTGGCATCCAGGATACATTTCCTAAAGCCCATGAAGACAAATTTCGTCCATGAAGTGTGCATGAGAGCCAAGTTTAGAATTCCAACTTATATTAAGTGTTTTGTTGAGTTCCTAGGTCAATTAATGCTTGCTCTTCATGCAAGCCTTCTTCTAAACTCCTTTTAAACTCATGTACTTCTTTCATTTCGAATTTATCCAATCTTTTTATCAAAAATCTTTCTGAGCTTGGATCAAACAATTCTGTTGGTGTTTCATATCAACAAATCCTTAGTTTCTTTTGGTGTGATTCTGAAAGAAACTAAGCTGTGGTGTTTAGAGATTCATTCCGCAAATCTCTGATCTAACCATTCGATCATCTTATTCCTTCCATCATCATGGCTTTACAGCCACAATCTATCCAAGTCTCAACCTCACAAGTGCCGATCTAGGGAAGATCTCATCAGCTTCCTCATGGATGCCTCTGAAATTCTAACAGCCTTCTCTTTTTGTTATACGCTGAAATATCTAATTGCTAGACTTTACGGCCAAAGTTGTTGATAAAAGTAGGATTCCGGATTGCTGTCTCAAAGAAACTTAGCAGCTTCTTCTGCCTCTTCTCCATATTTTCAACATGCTCAGTCATTTCTCACGTGAAAGCTTGTCCATTTGCTCTTGCAGCGCTGCTCTTTCTTGATCTACCAACGAAACAGGTGGGTGACTGTGGTTGTATATAGGTTTCCTTCTGTGTATGTTCTTGAGAAGATGCTTCTTATTTTTTATAAAATCATCATTGAAAAATTCCCATCTCTCCGGATCAATCTTTCTGAATCCCTATCAACTAGAACATTCATTGTTAATACCACAGATACAAGGTAGACAAGGAGAAAGTTCCTATGTTCCAATCAATATGATGCCATTCGAGGATCAGAAGACAAGTACACATGCCTATATAACTTCAATTTTTAACGATGAACAATCAATTTTGAGTCAATCGAAGTTGAGAAATGACTCACATAGGTATTGAGTTGACAAATGAAGGAAGAAAAGTTATTGTGCTTGAAGTAGGTCGAGAGAAGAAGGCGTGAAAATTCCGCATGGTTCCAGACAATGAAGCTGTTGTTGGTGGAGCTCCACGATACAATCATATGTCGGCGAATCATCTACCATCTCGTAACTCTTCACCAAGAAAGGTGCCAGTCCTCCTGCTCCTTCTCCGCCGCTGCCTCTAACGGAGGCAGATGAGTTACCTAATGCGCCATTCATCTAAGAATATAATTGGAAGCAGCAGGAAAGATGGCGATGGCCGATGTTGGATCAATGTCTCAAATGCCACAATTTGAGAAAAAATGATCATAATCGACATCCTTATGTTTTGTATTTTCTTTTACATTTTTCTAAAAACAAAATATAAAGCAAAAGACTAAAAAACCTTAGCAGATGATGGTTATTACCTTACCCAACTCATTGACCCACCTTTTTCAACCCAAACTAAGTAAAAACAACTTAAAGAGTAAAAATAAAAACTCTAAATCGCAAAACTGTAAAATTGGAGAAAAAAGTTGGAGTTTGTTCCTCCCAGTTTCGTCGTCGATATACTCCGGTGAGCCAGCCATCTCTGAGATTCCACTCGCTGGCGCCTTTGTCCTTCGGATCCGCCGTCAGAATCTCCAATCCTATTAATGTTTGTGTCATACTATTCTTTATTTCTAGTTAGATGTATTATCTATGTTCTATTGATTCTGAAGACTGATATCTTTTAGGATATAACTAACTATTCTTTATTTCTAGTTAGATGCATTATCTATGTTTCCAACTGTCTCAAGGATGTGAAATGTCATCTGCCATTCACTACATGAATTAGAAACTGGTCATGCTTAACATGGAAAATAGAACCTTAAAACTACGTTTCGATAGTTTAGCAGAAATCCAAAAGCTTAAACATGGCAGACCAACAACTTGCAGTGGCCTCATTGTCAGTATTCTCACATGTTTGCTTATGTTGTAATTCTCTATTTATGCCAAATGAGTAAAATACAACAAGCATCGGTACTTCCTCCGATGTTGGGTTTTTGAATGTTTGTAATATCTATAATTCTACTAATTTGATATTATAGTTATGGTCCCACTTGAGGTATTTATGTTACAACTGGTATAATTGTGGTCCAACTGGTACAATTATAAACAAATATTCAAAAGACAATAAATCAAATTAACCCTACGAGCTGCTCCACACCATCTCACATGTACTCGAGCGGTAAACTAACACTACGAGCTGTTCTTCTCTAACAGCATATAGAATCACAGAATCTCCACTACAAGAGTTAAACATAAGATCAAGACGCGGTCCAAATCTCTCTCTTGAATAATCAAAACAGAGCAAATATTCTCCTCGCATTAAGAAATACATTAAAGGGAATGCATGAAACTGATTAGCAGTGCCAAAAACAAAGAGAATGAGTCAAGATAAGGGCTAAAGACGCATACTTTTGACATAAGACAAGAAGATTTATAGACAGTGAATTGGATTAAAGCAAAAGAACTTAACTTTCTCCAAAAAACTCATATGCAAGAGGCAGCTCCAACATTAGCAACAAAATCATATAGAAAACAATGCAATAGAACCAATAAAACTTTAACAAAGTCGATTAAATTGTCTCTAAAACAACCCCTTTGGACAATCAAGAAAAAAAAAGCCCTACACATACTTAGGAGTCTAAACTCCACCAAGATCAATAGGATTACAGACACAACCAAAAGACACAAGAACATCTAAGTCGCAAGGGGATTGGACCAAATTCACCAATTGTATATACCAAATAAGCATAGAAATTGAGGATACACCCAACTCATGACTGGCCCTGAGACTTTGACCGAAATCGGAATTGTGATTCCCGCCGGCGGATTCTCCAGTAGGTCTCGACAAACGAAAACGAATTGTGGATTGGTTTTGAACCAGAAAAAAACAGATTAATTTATTTTTTATTTATTTGAAAACCTCCTCATATCAAAACTTATATTTCATCTAGAGGTTTTCTCATTATGGTTATAAAGGGAAATCCATGTTCTAAATGGCAATTTGATTATTGGGTGGTAGGCTAGATTAATTTTTAGCCAAAAATGGCATTTGTGATTAGAACTCGTCGATGCTAGAGATTGCTCGTTGGCCGCAAATAAAACGAACAATGGGTTTTGTAATTTTCATGTATTAATGAAAGAATATTACAAAGGGTCTTGAGACAAGGTTTACATTAAGCTCGTAGATCTGTTTTTCCGTGAAAAAAATAAGTGAAAAGAAGGTCATTGAATTAAAGCTATTGAACTCTTTTTAGAGCCTCTTTAACAAGTTCTCCATCCGTAAATCTTGTAGTGCTATTTTCGTAATGATCTTTGCGACTCCCGAATTGTTGAACTGATCTCGAAGTTATCCGCTTTGACAAAATGAGCTTGATTATTGACTTAAATATCGGGAACGTCCTTCTTCGATGCGCAGTCGTTTTCCATTTGATAAGGCGTAGATGAGATTGGCTTTGGTTTTGGGACGAAGTAATGTCTTTAATATTGACATATTCTAGATATACGGCCATTAAGCCTATCGGCCCAAATTTTGGTGCGGATTTTGATACCAACAATTTCTTTGCAGCCAAATAGTTATTTGATTATAATAATTAATTGGTAGGAAATGTGAATAGTTCTTTCGACTGCGGTTCTAATCTGCTAACGTCAAATCGTCGATGCCTAGATTCGAAATCATTGTTTGATTCTCATCTGCGTCGAGATCTTCTGAATCGTAAGATCTGTGGGATCTGGGGAACTGCCAAGATTTGTGTTTAAAAAGATATGCACTCAACAGAAAATATCTGCGGGAGGTGAGAGATCCCATGACCTCGAAAGTTGTTGTAGAGGTGGAATCATGAGTGGATATATGCTTTTATTTTAAATGAATAATCTGACGGTTGGGATTGATTTCATGTGAGAGATCTGCGGGATCTCGGGAACCAACAGAGCCATTTTACTTTAAGAGAGTTTCACACGTCTCCCATTAATGGAGCACGCACGCAATTCAGAGGTAAACTCTTAACTGCTTCTTGCTTTTTTTATTGTGTTTATAAGCTGATTTTCCAAAGAAAATTTAAGATAAATTTCTGATCTTCACCGAAAACCTTTCAGACTTTGCATTATAGTTTTTTTTATTAAGATCTTTCCTTTCTCTATTTCTTTCCTCGCCTTACGTTTTCGACTATGACTTAGTTCCTTGCTCTCATGGCGTTAAACCAACGAAGAGGAGATTCAGACCTCGAAAGCATGCGGAGGATTCATAATTTTGGGAAGCGAATAGATATCGACATATCTTCCCAGCTCGAGAATATGGAGTCGGTTCGTCCGTGTTGGTATTGTGCTTACACGATTTTCTTTGAATCGTGTGGGTTCACCTTCCCGATTCCTCACTTTTTTGGAGGTGTTGGCTAGTTTGGAACTGGCCTTTCCTAAAATATGCCTCATTCTGGTAAAGAACATTATTGGGCTTCATGTGAGAGCGCTCGAGATGCGCCGTCCTCTTTCTCTCTCTGATTTCCACCATTTGGTGTTTGCGAAGAGGGACACGAGGTGCGAGGGAACTTTCTATGTTTCCCCTCATTGTGGTTCGAGAAATTTGTTGGCAACCTCATCGCGAGATGGCAGTGATTGGCACAAAAAGTACTTCATTTTTTTGCATCAGTCCCGCCACAGTCGGATGATTGATATTGGGAGGATCCGAACTGTGTGTGGGCGTTGGCGCTAGTTAGATGAGGCGTCTAGTAGATCATTTATAACCGTATTGTGCTTAGCATAGTTTGGTAACTGTTTGTTTCGATTTTTTCAGCCACTATTACAAAGTCTCAACTTACTAACAGGCTCGTCAGACTTGTTGACATACTGCAGAGAGGAGACATCAATTGGTCCTCGTTCACTTTGGACCATGTCAAACAAGCTTTTGGATTCACAGATCTTCCAGATAATTTGCGTCCACAAAAAGGTATGCTTTTGGAAGCTGTTTTGGTTTGGATGTGATTTATAAGTGATTGACAAATTGTACATAATGTCTGCATGCAGCTCCTGTTTCTGAAAAATGTGATTCTAGTTCTTCAGAAACCATTCTGGATAAGATGGCCGGTCAGACCGTCGTTCCATTCAAGAAGGAACAGGAGGGAGGCCACTGCAGGCTCGGGGAGAGTTCGTTCAGGTGATGTTGTGTCTGCAATTAATGTGGTACTCAGTTCCTCCTCCAGTTGTTTGTGGTGGTGATACTCAGATGACTGCTCCTGTGGTGGGAGGTGATGTTCAGGAGGCTGTCAAGACAGCTCTAGCGGTGGCTGCTCCGGAGATTGCTGCTCTGGTGGTGGGGGCTTTGGTTGCGAGCTATTCTGTTGTACCCCATGATCCTTAGCCCAAGCATCAGAGGCTGATTAGGGACGTCATGGGACCTCGAACGAGGCTGAAGCGAGGTCTAACTCATTTGGTGGGTCGAATGGGAGCCGCCCTTTCGATTGGATGTTTTAGAATTCAAAGGACTTTTCGATTATTGAAGACTCGGAGGGTATGAACCATCTTCTCAAGATTTTGAAGGGTGTTGGCTGTCAACTCTCGGCTATTAGAAACATGAATGACCGAGAGGTTAACGTAGAGTCTCAGGACGCTATTTGAAAGGTAAGTTTTGCTACCCTTTGTTTGCTTTTAGGATAACGTGTTCGGTCGATCCTAGCAATTTTATGTTTATGTTTTCAAGCGCTGGAAGGGAATCATCGTAACATCGCCTTGCTCGAGAAAAGGCTGAAGAATGTCCATCACTCTGAAGAGCTCGAGGAGATGAAAAAGATGACCGATCGAGGAATTGAAGGTCGAGGTGCATGTCCATGGGAAATCAAAAATCACGTTCGAGTTAGACTGTAGCCCCAAAAAGAGTGTATTAGCGTGGCCCGAATGACAGTGTTGATCTGACCTCGATTGCGGAGCGAGGAGAGAGGATGCATAGTGATCCATGCTCTTTCGCTTTCTTTCCCTTTATTTTTTTTTTTTTTGTTGGACTTGGTACCCGGGAGGGTTTTAATCCTTTTTTGTTTCTCTTAAATTCTTTGTGCCCAAGGTGATTTTTTAATAAAACGTTTGTTTTCCTAAAATTTGTGTTTAAAATTCCTTTGGAAAACTCTTTTCTTTTTAGGGGTAGTGCTCGTGCGAGCCTACGCTACTTTGTGTTTGACCTCTTCACTTGTTCATAAACTTGGGACGAAATCATGTTCGCGTGATTGCAAAGATTATTTTGGAGAGGATCTGGGCTTGGTTCAAAGATCGACGAGCTGATAGATTGGTTAGTTCAGAATCAAACTATAGTGTCGAATCCTAACTTTTTCGAGCCACAATTGGCCATCAGTTGTTATCTCTCTTGGACATTTTTATGGGTATAATCAAATCCTGATGACCCAGAGGACCAACATAAAACAACTTTAATCATATACCAAAGTATTTATTGCTACAGAGTAATGCCCTTTGGACTTAAAAGTGCAGGTTCAACCTATCAGTGCCTATTAAAAAAATGTTCGCAGATCAGCTTGGTAAAACTATGAAAGTTTATATCTAGTATTTTTATGCTTAAAATGCTTGTCTAGTTCGGATTAAAACGCCTAAGAACACTAAGTACAAAAAGATGAAAATGGCATGAGTCTATTCGAGGAAGTTGAGTTAGACACTTTTCGTGCTAAGCGCGGGAGGGAAAAATGGGTTGGGGCACTTTAAGTTGGTATCACAGAGTTGTTGGTTTTAGGATAGTTAAACCATAAATGGGTTAATGGGTTAAATCTATCCTTCCAGCGCCTTGGTCTTACCATAAGTATTTTCTGTGAATTGAAAACCGAGTTATTGAGGTAGCTAACTTTTTTTGACATGTTCATTACAGATGTCTAAGAGTAACCAAACCAGGAGGAATGGTGTTGAGACTGGGGATTCGTATGGGAACAATGCTACAAGTGATGAAGTGTTGAATGATGAAACACTGAATGTGGAAAATCCGGCCAATGATGGGAATGCTGCGAATGTTGTTGTTGATGCTTCATTTAGATGGGAAACAATATTGGGATTGTTGGCGCAAGTCTTGTAAAGACTGCTAGTTGTGGTACATATTCATAATGCACCACCAGGTGTTAAAAATGTGGAGCAAGTTGTGGTGGATGAGGAGAGTGTGTTGTCTAAGCCTAGGAACCCATCATACCTTAAGGTGATGGACCACATGAAGAAGGTGGGAACTAAATTCTTTACCGCTGGACCAAAGCCTATTGAGGTGGAATCAATGGTTGACAAGGTATGAGCAGAACTTTTACTTAGTCTGTTGTCATGATGCCTACAAGAAGGACATCACGTTGCCCTATATGGATGGTGGTGTACACACTTTGTGGCAAGGTGTGGCAAGTCAGATTGGTGGCAGACATTGCACTTGGCTGGTGTTCTTTGGGAAGTTCAGGGTAAGTACTTTCTGGCTGAAAACTTTGACAAGTTGGAAGGTGTATTCCTTAAGCTGGAACATGGGTTTATTCCTGTGAGGGAATATGAAGTTGAGTTCAAAAGGCTTAAGAAGTATGATGGTCATGAGGTAGAGGATGAAGAATTTTTAGTGTACAAGTTCATGAGCGGTTTGCGTGTGGATCTAAAAACTCGTTGCAGGATCCACAACTATTATTCTATTTACGAACTGGTTGAAAAAGTTGTGGAACATGAAGAATAAATGAATGAGGAATCAAGGTTGTTGGGAACTGGACCACAAGTTGTGTGGAGAATGATGCTGGGAAGAATAAAAAGTTTGGAAAGAACAACCATTATATCAAGTCATCTGTTGGTCACAGTGTGTGTCCGACTTGCACGAAGATGTATGTGGAGCATGCATGACTGCTGCTGGAGCATGTAACCGATGCGGAAGTCCGGAGAAAAGGTACATGACTGTCCAAAGGAGGACTTGAGGCGTAAGAATCAGGGAAAAGATCATGGGGAACAGTTGTGCTAACTCTTCAGTGAAGTTGTACAATTCAAGAATCAGTGTCCTAAATTGGATGTGCATACTGGGAAATGGGAAAGTGATGGACCGCAACCGAGTGGAAAAGGCAAGCCATAATGTTGTGTGTGTACACAATTGGAGATGATTCTCAGGATCCAAGCCCCTCTCGTCCGATCACTAGTAAGCTTTATCACTTTCCTTAGCATATCATTGTGATTTGCTTCTTGAGCATTTTAGAATTAGGTTTCTTAGCATTCAAGATGAATGTGTAAGGACCTTAGTCATGGATTGTCTAGCGACCCATGTTCTGTTTGATTCTGGTGTATCACATTGCTTTGTACATCCAAATATGATAGGACTTGGAGAGTTTGAGAAGGAAACCGATGGAGAAGTTGGGGTGGTTCATGCAGCTGGAGGGCAGGTTATGTTCACACTGGGAAAGGTCTGCAACATCCTTATGCTGATCGGTGAAGTGCACAAGCCAGCCGATTTGATAATATGTCTTTCGATGTAATCCTCGATATGGATTGGCTTGGGCATTACATGGGGCATCTAAATTATTACCGCGGTCAATTTCAGTTTGAAATTGATCAAGGAAAGTTGGAATATCAGGGAGTTATATCAACAAAGAGAAGCTTGATTGTTTCCGTAATTCAAGCAGAACGGATGCCAAAGAAGAGATGTGAAGTATATTTTTTTGTGATCACTATAGTGAAATAAGTGATATTTCGGTGGTAAATGAGTTCATGGATATGTTGAAGGGAATTCCTAGCAGTTCCTAATCCGATTAGGCAACCCTAAGTCTGAATTCCGAGCCTAGGATCTCAGGGTTTAAGTAATTGAATCATGTATCTCGCATTTACCTTGTTCTGGCAGCGGAAGATGAATCAGGTAAGACAAGATCAGGAGCGATTCAAATGCCTCGCCTCTATCGTAGTCCACACGCACACAAGCTGGAATCCGCCGGGATGCTAGTGCCGGGAATCGGATCTCCTGGGAACTAAGTTTTTCGAGGTTTCTGCGTTTTTCTCTCTGAGAAAAAACTCTTTAGGCGGCGTTCTGTCTTCCTCTTGGGTCGAATCTATAAAACACGTTTATATATTGACCTCGAGGTGAACCGAAACATCAGTTTCGGTTTCGCCCTTGTGTCGAACGACACACCCATTGGTGTCGATCGACACGTCTTGTATCGACCGACGCACCCAATGGTGTCGATCGATACACCTCTTTGAAACTCAAATTCAATGTGTATCTAATACACATCGATTAGACCATATGCCAATGATCAATCCCATGCAAAGTGTATCCAACTTGCTTAGGTGTGTGACCCTGTAGGTTCACATAATACTAGCAATGAGTTACAACTCATTTGTCATAAGCGGTTTCTAGCAAAACATTATGACTACCTAGTATAACATGAATTGTCCGATCTCGACAATACAACTGTCTCTAGAGTTAGTACAATGTGATTTCAGGACATAATCCCAACATATGTTCTAGTCGATGATCGGATTACCATTAACTTGCTATGATCCGTTCACGATCAAGCTTGAGCCTGGGACGGATCCAATCTACAAAGCTCTATATCGGATGGCTCCGGAATAGATGATCGAGCTAAAGAAGCAGTTAAATGAGTTGATGGACAAAGGGTTTGTGCGGCCAAGAAGTTTGTCATGGGGCGCACCGATTCTATTTGTCAAGCAGAAAGATGGGAGTTTCAGGCTCAAGCAGATTTGCTGACCAGGGTGTGGTTATCTCAGGAGCATGATTAAGATTTGATCAGTGCGACAGAAAAGGAAAAGATTGAGTATCAGACTTGGAACAATGAGACGATTTTTATGAATGGTCGAGTGTGTGTTCCAGATGATAAAGGTAGCTCGAGTCACTGCATATCGATGGGCTGAGAACAATATCCTAGGTCGTGAGACTTCGTGTTTACATCTAGGAGTCGTGGGTTAGTTACCATGTCGGTGACGATGTAAACCCGTGGAAGTTACCGAGATCGTAAGGGCCCAGTGTTGTGTGTGTTGTTCTCATGTTGCGCGATAGATAGATCGAGTTTCAATCGAGAGCATGTGCCGCAGTGCTTTCGGTTTGCTTAACCGCTTTCTCTTTCTTTTGGCAAGTGCTTGTGTGTTGTGGGTTTGACACGACGTGGTAGTGCGTGGTCGACCGTTTGTTATGTTGTTTGTTATTTTGGGGTTTTGGGACGGGAATTTGTAGATGCTAGATAGAATAGAAGCCGTAGTGGGGAGCCGTCTCGCTGGGTGATCTTAGATCGCTCATTAGACTCTTTTTTGTATTTTTCAGGTTTAGCAGAGACAGACGCGGGAGGTCCTCGGTGTAGTTTTGGGTTCGCTTGTGGCGGGGTTTTGATTCGATGATTTTGGGTTTTCCTTCGGTTCGGCTTTGGCGTCAATGCTGTATTGAGATTAGTTTGTTGTTCTTGATTATTAGCAAAACTGTTTGTAATGATTGTTAAACGTTATGTAACGTTTGATTTACTCAGAAATGAACATGCTTCCCTGATATTACGTTTAGTCCAAACCGACACAACTCACGGAAGTAGTACAAGTTGTGAAGCTTTGTAATACGGAAGTGAGGATAGCGAGTTCAAGGACGGTTGTCTCAAACCGATCTGTCTCTGGCTTCGTCTTGTGGCGAACTTTTCCTGTTTGATTTGCTCGGGTTCAACTTGGTTATGTTCTTGTTTGATTGTTGACCGGTCAGCTCAACGGTCAGCGGATAATGGGAAAGGGGCATTACAAAAGGTGGTATCAGAGCATGGTTCGTCATGGGTTTCGAAACTGTTCATTTCTGAGTGTTTTCAGTGTTTTTATCGAGTCAAAATTGTGTTTTACCCTATCATCCATTAGGAAACCGAGCCGCGTCTGTAAATTCGGGGTTGGGATGGGAATAGGATTTTTTATTATCTGTACTAACATCTATATGTGTTTTTGTTTGCAGTCACCAGCAGAGTGTCCTTGGACTGGTGGCGTGTGGGTGTGTGTTTGCACAGGGTGATTCTAGTGAGCATCATGAGTCGACGAGGATCAGCAGCGTCCTATCGGACCCAATTGGAGCAGTATCAGGATAATTTGAGAGCGCAGGCTGGTCATTCGCGAGGTTCACGTACGTCAGATCGACCACCAGTTCCTCTTCGAGCACCTCAGGGTGCCAGAGCAGCAGCAGTAGACTGGAGACCATTGCCCGACCCACTACCTCCAGCTTTGCGTGATGATGCGAGTACCCTGGACTTGTTTGCAGGGATGATGGGTTACTTGGGGTACACTGACGAAGATCTACCGCCATTACCGCCACAGTTAGAGGCGCCAGTAGTACCACCGATGGGCAAGGAGCCGATTCATAAGGCGCGCGATGTGCCTTTGCTATCCAGTCTACATACCTCTGACTTTGTTCCGCTCAGTGGGGGTGATTATTTGTTGAGTCCATTACCTACGGCGTTCGATTTAGATATGGAGCCCATAGACCCGTATCAGCACCAGTACTGGGAGCAGCATGTGGACGAGCAGGTAGCTATGCTTGATGATGTTTTGGAGCAGAATGTAGGACCTCATCACCAGCCGGATCCACGACCTGGATCACCCCGTACGCCGTTGGATATGTCCGCATCACCGTCACCAGTATCTACCGTGCAATTATCTGAGACCGAGCCATTATCTGAGACAGAGATGCAATTTGAGCCAGTTACACCACCAGTAGAGATGTCGGAGTCGCCGTCAGCGACGCCGGCATACCGACCATGCATCGCATATCGAGTGCAGGGGTTTCACATGTACTGATGTCCTCGACCAGTAGACCCACCCTACCGGAAGCCGTACCAGCCAGTATCAGGTCCCGACTACTGTCAGCTTTGTGGACACGCCGGACATGGAGCTCCAATTTGCCCGATAGCAGGACCATGACCGCGCATATCGGATGCTGATACATATCGCGCGCCGTTACCAGAGAGTTATCGCCCCGGACCCAGTCGCCGAAATCTTGAGCTCATTCAGCCGCCAGCCGCCAGCAGTTCAGCCACCTGTAGCTCAGCCGCCACTAGTCCAGCCGCCACGACCAGTGAAGATTTGACAGATGTGTGGAGATGAGGGTCATCGTGCATCCGACTGTTTCCGTGATCCATCCTCGGAGTCTACCTCTTCCTGCCAGCTTTGTGGTGGCTCTGGTCACCAAGCGCCAGCTTGCTATCATGGGCCACGCCCAGCGCCTGCCACAGTCTGTCAGCTATGTAGTCGTGAGGGTCACACTGCACGCTTATGTCTGTTGGCCGAGCCACAACATGTTGGAGCACCGTCCCAAAATTCACACTCGCCACACCCTCCCGGCACACCTGCCAGCGGTTAGCGCAGTGAGCCGCGATGCCGCCTGTGTTGGGCATTCCTGTCTTGTTGGGGTTGTTAGGATTAGGGTTAGTTAGGCCAGGTAAGTTTGGGGCACTAACCTTGTTTTGTTTGTGTATATAGATCGGCAACCTTTGCGTGTCATCTTTGACATCTTTTGGATATGGCGGTACGGTTTTGGGGTTATGGTTATGGTAGCGGTCGCCGTGTAGTACTTCTGATCAGACTATGTATTAAAACCTCGATATGTACATTATGTTGTTTTGTATATATGTGTGATGCA
Source organism: Orychophragmus violaceus (assembly GCA_030180135.1). NCBI lineage: Eukaryota > Viridiplantae > Streptophyta > Magnoliopsida > Brassicales > Brassicaceae > Orychophragmus > Orychophragmus violaceus. The sequence goes on from CM058240.1 coordinate 73,899,334, forward strand.
GAACGTTCAGCTTCTCGGTATGACTTGCATAGTGATTGTTTGCATGCGTGTGATGGTTTTGAATTCAAATGAATTACCATGTGAAGTCTGATGATGAGCGGAACTGACGACCGTTCATCATAACCTAAACCCAGACTGACGACATATCCGGAGCGATCTTGTGATTGCGTGATTGTGTGTGGTAATTGTTTGTTTTGATTTAATGCTTGTGTGCTTTATTTAATGCTTGATTGGTGCATTAGATAATTAGGGTTGTGTTTCGTTCATTGGTGTAGCGCTATTAGGTTGCTAGTTTTATTTTATAGCATGCATAACATTTGATAGTTGTTGATCAAGTTGGTAAGAGCCGTTAGTTTTCTAGTTTCACTTCGTTAGCTTGAGTAGCTCTTCGTATTGCCGTTTGCATTGTGTTAAAATCGTTAAGCTGTTAGAAATCGAAAGTGATATAAAGTTTTTATTAAAGTATTGAGCTAACTCGAGAATGGTTGTATTCGGCCGTCAATTCACGAGAAAGCGGAATTATAGAATATTGTTACTTAATCATGAGTAACCGTTGGGTACATGATTAATTAACTATATATTCTATGAGAATGTGGTATCGGGGATGGATTGGATTGGATCTAACCGCTCATGTGAAAGTTGTTGAATTGAATGTAAGGCGAAATGTACGATGCGATATGAATATGAGACCGAACCCGAACCCGAGAGCAAGATGAAGTAACAAGACACCGCGAGATAAGTTGACCCGGACCGTGAAGCAATTGGTGGAAGTCGTCAATGGAAAATGTATCAGTACAGAACAGCAGGCAGAACAAGGCCGTCAGTATGATGAGTTAGAAAGGAGATGTGAAGGAATGTTGGGAGAAATATCGGGATCAGAGTGGAGTTATCGGTACGGATTGAGTTGGATCCATAGAGAAGTCAGGTATGAAATACAGATTCTTGAAGAGTGTCTCGGGAGACAAACAAGTGTAAAGGAGATGTGGAAGTTGAAGCTAAGTGGGGAAGTCAGAAGTGAGAATCAGAGCAAAGTGAGGAAGTTCGAGATTCAAGAATGGAGTAGCAGTCGAGTGAGAAGTACGAAGGCCAGTGAGAAGTTCGGGACAAGATTGTGAAGCGTGAGGAAGTGTTTGAATATCACTGTGGCAAGAGTTGATTGAGGCTCAACAAACCCTCTTCCTGGAAAATCACAATAGGTTAATAGGCGGTGATCTAAATCAAATTATACATCATGCAGAACATTTCTCACCTTCAGTCAACCATACTACTCCAGACATGTTGAGCTCAGTGACTTCTTTTTGGAATTGGGAGTCGAAGACGTGCGGTTCTAAGGAAATTCAAACACTTGGTTAAACAATAGACCAGAGACCCTATTGCTTTCGTACCTTTCCAAACAGTGTAGCTACCTTCTTGCCTCACGAGTTCTCGGACCACTGCCCATGTTTGATCAGCCTAAAACCCAACCTTCCGTCCTCTGGTACAAACCCCTTTAAATTTTTCAACTTCCTTATTACTACCCCATCTTTCCTACCTCTGGTTGAGTCTTCCTGGAATCATGAAGGAATCTTAGCAACGGACCTCTCTTCGCTGGGACATAAACTTAAGCTATTAAAGAGGCCTTTGAAAACACTAAACTTTGAGAGCTTTTCAGGTATTCAAAAGAGGGTTTTAGAAATTAACTGTTTGTTGAAATATGCGCAGGTCATTGCAATGGATACTCCCACGCTTATCACCTTCCAAAATGAAAGAACTCTACATCAGAAATGGTCTAACCTAAGGGGGATAGAAAAAGCACTTTTCCAACAGAAATCGTGGGTCAATTTCCTAAGACTAGATGACTTAAATACTCTTTACTACCAACGAGTTGCATCTGCCCGGAACTCAAAAAACTCTATAAGTTCCCTAGAGCTTGATGATGGTACTATTACCTCCGATCCCGATAAGATGAGTGCCACAACTATATAACATTTCCAATCCATTTTGGCGCCGCAAATCTTGCCTGTTATCAATACTACCTTGGGCTGGTTCAGGAGCATCCACTCACTATCCTGCAAACCTCACCATAGAAGAATCATGGAGTCAACTCCTACTAGTCAGGAATTTGCTACTGTTTTCAGGAAATTAAATCCAAATAAGGCATTGGGGCCTGATGGGTTTACCTCAGGTTTTTTCAAGGCTGTGTGGCCTGTTTTTGAGTGAGGATATTGTAGGCGCCATCATAAGATTCTTCTCCACTGCCTTCCTCCCGCGATCAGTTAATGCAACTATCACATGCTGCAATACCACATGCAAAGTTATCTCGAAACTCTTGGTCAGAAGACTCAAGCCTATGCTACCTTACATTATTCTTCCGAACAAAACGGCCTTCATCAAAGGCAGGCTGCTCATAGAAAACACACTAGTGGCTTCTGAGATTGTTCAAGGTTATAATAAAAAGGGAGGAGTCAAGAGAATAACCATCAAAGTGGATATAACTAAAGCGTTTGATATGGTACGTAGGGAGTTCTTATTCCATTGTATGCGTAGTCTAAATATCCCTGAGGTATTCCTAAGGTGGTTGGAAGCGTGTGTATGTACTACCTTGTTCTCTATTGGGTTTAATGGCTCTACCTACGGTTACTGCAAAGGTCGGAGAGGTCTAAGGCAAGGTGACTGATATACCATGGATTTTAGGGTTTTTAACCATGGTATATGTCTTATTTCTCGAGTCTCTTACTATGTTTTAGAATCATTACAGGAGTTTATCAGGTCTAAAAACGTTTGGATCGGAATTGGAGATTATGGCGCATTCTGGAGCATTTTGGAGCATTAACCCGAGAGATAGAGTTCACTGTCCAAAACAGAGGTTTGCATCGATCGACACATCTTGTGCATCGATCGACACACATGCGAATCAGACAATTCTCAACGGTTTAATGAAGAGTTTGGAAATTGTACTTTGGCCCAGAAGTTTCTCATAATTACAAAGAAACCCCAGCCGTGATTAGATCATTATATTAGGGTTTTTAAGCCATTGTTTAGGCTACGCTTACTTACGCTTTCATACTTTTGAGCATAGATATTTTAGAGCTTTTGGGGCTGATCTGAACCTGCACTGCTTCCTGCTTTTGGAGAAGATTTCGAACCCCTTTTATTCTTTACTCTCTATTTATGCAGTTCACTTATTCATTGATTTGTGTTTCATTGATAATGTCTGAGTAGATTCATAGTTAGGTTTAGGGATTCTCTTAACGGTTTTCATGACTTGTTAGATTAATTTATCAGTTTAGGATTCATAACTTAATTGTTCTTCAACCTGAATTGTGCTTAATACTAGTTTCTAACCTGATCACTTAGAATCTAGACTTTAGGTTATTAAATTGACACGAAAGTGTAATTTAGAATATGATCTATTTAGGTTGAGCAATTGAATTATCCGCAAAGAAATTTGGTTTAATTGAATTGTGAACATATCAAACATGCACTTAAGGCTAGTTTAATCTGTTAGGAATTGCAAAGAATTTTGGATTTTTGCTATTAGACTTAGAGAATTCTCGCAACGAAAGTTGGTTAATTCTATATCTGTGTTTGAGTTCTAGAACCGGACTTAATTTGATCCTGACTGATAGTTAATATGCTTGTCTGATTTCCTGAGAAACTCCCTAGACTTAGCGCTTTTAGTACTTGCTTACAAAACCACTTCTGCTATTGATTTACTTTCTGCTGTGCTATTTAGTTTCTCATTAATTCACCTAGCTTAACTTGACAGTTCTACAATCTATCGTAAGGTCTAGAGTCTCTGTGGATTTCGATACCCTATATACTACTATCACGTCTGTGCACTTGCAGTGTAGATCTAGGGATTAAAACTCTGATCGTATCAAGTTTTTGGCGCCGTTGCCGGGGACTCTTTTGAGTCTTCGATAGATTTGAATTTAAAGTTTAGACTAGGTTTTTCGTTTTTGTTTTTGTTACTAATTTTCTCTGTTTTTCTCTGTCGCAGGTCTGATTTTCGCTTTGCATCGATCGACGCATTCTTTTGAATCGAACGACACAAGGCGACTCGAGTTGAATCGATCGTTTCATCCTAGCATCGATCGTTGCACTGCGATTACCGACGGTTTATGCAGACGCGTGAGACCAGAAGTAATCCAAACACTAATCTCGTGAATCTCAGGCTTGAGGAACTTGCTAGACTAGAGAGAACAAACAGAAAAGGTCAACGAGCAAGGATGGTGCAAAATCGCTTGATTCTGATACCAGATGCTCAGGGTGTTCTGAGAGACCAACAGACCAACCCGTACAACGCCGCTGGGCAAAGGATTGATGCTGAGGGACGTGTGATCCCTGAACCTGAACCTGAACCTGAAGGTCAAAGGCAGATGATAAATCCTCCTGCTAATGAGAGGACTCTAGCTGACTACAACCGTCCGGATGAGTTCCATGCTAACCGGTCAGCGATTGTACCTCCTGGATTTGAGAGGAATGATTTCGAGATCAAGACTGTCTACTACTCTCTTCTGAGGCAGAATCCGTTCCATGGTCTCCCACATGAGCAACCCATGGACCACATTGACGAGTTTTAGGACTTCATCACTGGAATGAAGTATAACGGGGTAAACTATGACTACTTGTTTCTCAAGCTTTTCCCTTACTCTCTCGCTGGAGATGCTGCAGCTTGGCTGAAACAACTTCCATCTGGGAAGTTTACTACTTGGGATGCTGTGAAGAGAGAGAGTTCTTGAGGCACTTTTATGATGATGCTCGCTCTGATCAGTCGAGACAGGACATTCTCACCTTTAACTAAGGTCCTACAGAGCCTCTTAAGTCTGCTTGGATGAGGTTTAAGAAGTACCAACGTGACTGTCCTCACCATGGATTCTCTGAAGTGACGCTGCTGGGCTTATTCTTTAGAGGTATTGATCTCCGCTATCAGTCTGCATTGGACAATGCTTGATGAGGACATTGACTCAAGCATTGACTCAAGCGTAGAGATACGTCAAGAAGACCTAGAAGAAGTACCTGCTGCTCAAGACGTGACGACCATGAGAGATCCTCCAAGGACAAGATCAGGAACTAGAAGACTCAGAGCACTGTTCAACACGTCCATTCAGAGTCTCCTAGCTCAAGATTATCAAGTGGAGCGTTTAGAAGATCAAATGAAGACAATTGAAGACTCGATGATGATCTTCTCAATTCAGCCCACTTAGGGCCAACCATGGACGACCACACACGCTCAATAAGGTATGATTTCAATTCATATATTGTGTTTGTTCATTTTGCAGGTCCAAGTATTACATTAGTTGTCTGAGTCAGAGTCTGTATTAGTCGTTAAGTGAGTCAAGTTTCCCTGTATTACTTTAAAGTCGGACCATAGGATATTTTAGTATTTAGTAGCCGTTGTAATTAGGTTTTCTGCCCTAGAAGGCAACAACTGCACGATCCCCTTTATAAGGATCCTTAGCAGCCGTGTATCATTTACCAAGTATCAATACAATAACGCAATTCTTCTTCTTTGAGAGAAAACACCTTTTCGATTCTAAGCTTTCTTGTGAGTCATATCAAGCGACCTTAGATTCAGTCTTATCACAAGATCCTTCATCTCTTGTGTGGCGACAATCAATCCATCTTCTATCCATTCAATCATCTCACGTTCATTCTAAGGAGTCTAGAGACCCGAGGTTTGAATCCATCTTACCACAATATCACCCACGATCTAGAATAGAGAGACCTCAGTCCCTGTTCTACGTCAAACACGCTTCCATCTTGCATCATCTGGTATCAGAGCCGAAAGGTTCCTAGATCAGGTGTATCTATCCCTTTTTCCTTTCGGTTTTCCTTGCATCTAGTTATAGCTTTAGTTTGTTTTCCATTTGTTTGCATTCCAAATCGAAAAACCATAAAAAGTATCTTGTTTTCATCTAGTTTCATTGTTGATCTACATCCTTGATTCAATTTAGAAATCGCTTCTTTGTGCTTGAGCCAATAAGCGAAATCTTCTTGTCAATCTTAGGGTTTTAGAATCAAAGCTTTTTCCTTCCTGCAACTCGATTTTCAAATTTCAAAAAAAAAAAAAAAAAAAAAAAAAAAAGAGAAAGATTTAACGAAGAAGAAGAAGTTTAACCTTTTGATCCGATTTTTCATCAGAATTTTTGGTTCGAATTGTTTCTTTCCTTTTCCCAAAGATTTCAAAATATTTAGATTTTTTCAAAGATATTCTAGTTTCCTATTTCTTTCAAATCTAGTTTTCAAAAAAAAAAAAAAAGAGAAACTTTCTAAATCTTTTCAAAATCTCTAAACGATCTCCTATATTTTCTCAAATCGGTTTTCAACTTTTCAAACTCTTTTTGTCTAAACCGAGCGTGATTTTTACTTGTTACCAAGCCTTTTCTTGTGTCAGTCCTTGACGCATCGCTTGTATCACAAGTTATCATAGGTTTGCTTAGGATCTTTCTTCTTATTTTGTGCCTTTTGTTCCCTAGTCACTTGATCGCTTGCTCTAGTGTGTGTAGGAACAGGAACCCAATGGCAGGAGAACAAGTAGACCCTAATGCGACTCTGCTAGAGGCGCTCCAAGCCTTGAGGAATGACTTGTCGGCTCAGATCGGACGGATTGATCAAAGGGTTGGACGACTAGAACTTCCAAGGAATGATGAGCAGTCGGATGATGATGAGAGTGAGAATACTCTGAATGCAGAAGCAGGAGGGAGGAACCGAGAGCATCAACATCACCGCCGTGATCGCCAACCACAACAAGATGTAAACCGCAACTTTGCAAAAGATTTGAAACTAACTGTGCCAACTTTTGCAGGTAGGGTTAATCCGGAAGCATACCTTGATTGGGAGAGGCGTATGGAGTACATCTTTGACTACTTCGAGTACAATGACTAGAAGAAGATAGCTCTAGCTTCGGCTCAACTCACGGACCATGCCTTAACTTGGTGGGACAGAGAAGTCCAAGACCGTAGGCGAAACAACTTTGAGCGAATCACAACCTGGGCAGCCATGAAGTACAACTTCAGGAGGCGATTTGTGCCACCTCATTACCACAGAGATATGCAAAAGCAGTTCAGGCAGCTGTCACAGAAGAACAAGAGTGTTGAGGAGTACTATGAAGAGTTTGAACAACTCAAGAACCGGATGGCGTTGGACGAGAGTGAAGAAGTTCTCATGGGCCATTTCATTGATGGACTCAATGACCGGATTGCCAGAAAGGTAGAACGTCAACCTTGTCATGATCTTAATGATTTGTTGCATGCAGCCGTGCAGGCTGAACAAGGAATCAAGAGAAAGACAGCGGCAGCGAGTCACTCAAGACCTAGCTCATGGAACGCACCTCCGGCTAAGAATCAATGGAGTGCACCGCAAGCTAAGAACCTTGACAAAGGCAAGACTGTTGCCTCTGGTTCCCAAGATAAGAGGTCAGCTCATGACGCTCCAAGGAACAACCGTACTGACTCAGGTAAGTCTTCAACCGCTAATACAAGAGCGCGAGACATAACTTGTTTCAAGTGTCAGGGTAAAGGTCATTATGCACGAGATTGTCCAAATCAGCGAGTTATGATCCTAACACCTGATGGAGGATATGAGTCTCAAGATGAAGAGGAACACCTTGAAGCTGCGGATTCAGAAGAGGAAGTAGCATTTCCCGAGACAGGAGAGATGTTAGTTGTTTGCAGGGCATTGAGTGCCTTGAGTGACCCAGACACCATCCAGAGAGAAAACTTGTTTTTCACTCGATGTTCAGTTCAGAACAAGGTATGTAGTCTCATAATTGATGGTGGATCTTGTACTAATGCTGCTAGCAAGATTATGGTGGAAAAGCTAGGTTTGAAGACAACCCAACATCCGAGGCCATACCGCCTTAGATAGTTAGATTCAAGCACCGAGATCAGGATACATGAGCAAGTCCTGATTCAGTTCAAGATAGGGAAGTATGAGGATGAAGTTTTGTGCGATGTTGTCCCAATGCAAGTAGGCCATATGCTTCTCGGCAGACCATGGCAATTTGATAGAGAAGTCATACACAACGGACGCACCAATACTCATTCCTTCACGCATGACAAGCGCAAATTCCAGCTTGCTCCATTATCTCCTCAAGAGGTACATGAGATGCAATCCAAATTTGCTGCCGAGGCCAAGGTAAGTAAGACTAACCTTTACATCACTCCTAGTACTGTCTATAAGGCTTTAGAGCGAAAAGAAACGGTGCTACTAATGGTGTTTAGAGATGTGTTGATTACAGGTTCACAGGATAATGTGCTTGTACCAGAGATTGTATCACTGCTTGACAGATACAAAGATGTGTTCCCCGAAGAGATATCGGCTTGGTTACCACCTATTAGAGGAATAGAGCATCATATTGATCTAGTTCCCGGTGTACCATTGCCCAACCGTCCAGCTTACCGTATGAACCCAACAGAAACTAAGGAGTTGGAGAAGCAGATTCAAGACTTAATGGAGAAAGTTAGAGAAAGCTTGAGTCCGTGTGCTGTACCAGTTCTCTTAGTGCCAAAGAAAGATGGAACCTGGAGGATGTGTGTAGACTGCAGAGCAATCAACAACATCACCATAAAATATCGACATCCAATTCCAAGGTTAGATGATATGCTTGATGAACTATCTGGATCTAATGTGTTTTCAAAGATTGATCTTAGGAGTGGATACCATCAAGTAAGGATGAAAGAAGGTGACGAATGGAAGACTGCTTTCAAGACTAAGCAGGGGCTATACGAGTGGTTAGTCATGCCATTTGGTCTAACCAATGCACCCAGCACCTTCATGAGGTTAATGAACCAGGTTCTAAGAGCTTACATCAGTAAATTTGTAGTAGTTTACTTTGATGATATATTGGTTTATAGCAAATCGTTTGAGGATCACCAGAAGCATCTTGAGCTAGTCCTTGACACACTTCGAAAAGAAAGCCTATATGGTAATCTTAAGAAGTGCTCCTTTTGTACTAATGAAGTGGTTTTCTTAGGTTTTGTTGTCAGTTCCAAAGGTTTACAGGTTGATCAAGAGAAGATCAAAGCAATCCAAGAATGGCCGAGACCAAACAACATAGAGGAAAGGACGGCCAAGTATAAGAAGGCTGCTGACAAAGGGAGAAAGGAGCTCATCTTCAATCCAGGAGATTGGGTGTGGGTTCACATGCGTACAGAGAGGTTCCCAAATCAGAGGACGTCCAAACTAGCGCCAAGAGGAGCTGGACCATTTCGAGTGCTGGAGAGAGTCAACAACAATGCCTACAAGCTGGATCTGCCAGGTGAGTTGACCATTTCACCAGTGTTCAATGTTGCTGACTTGCTTCCTTATAATGCAGATGATGGAATTCTGAGGTCAGAATCCTCTCAAGAGGGAGGGAATGATGAGGACATTGACTCAAGCGTAGAGATACGTCAAGAAGACCTAGAAGAAGTACCTGCTGCTCAAGACGTGACGACCATGAGAGATCCTCCAAGGACAAGATCAGGTACTAGAAGACTCAGAACATTGTTCAACACGTCCATTCAGAGTCTCCTAGCTCAAGATTATCAAGTGGAGCGTTTAGAAGATCAAATGAAGACAATTGAAGACTCGATGATGATCTTCTCAATTCAGCCCACTTAGGCCCAACCATGGACGACCACACACGCTCAATAAGGTATGATTTCAATTCATATATTGTGTTTGTTCATTTTGCAGGTCCAAGTATTACATTAGTTGTCTGAGTCAGAGTCTGTATTAGTCGTTAAGTGAGTCAAGTTTCCCTGTATTACTTTAAAGTCAGACCATAGGATATTTTAGTATTTAGTAGCCGTTGTAATTAGGTTTTCTGCCCTAGAAGGCAACAGCTGCACGATCCCCTTTATAAGGATCCTTAGCAGCCGTGTATCATTTACCAAGTATCAATACAATAACGCAGTTCTTCTTCTTTGAGAGAAAACACCTTTTCGATTCTAAGCTTTCTTGTGAGTCATATCAAACGACCTTAGATTCAGTCTTATCACAAGATCCTTCATCTCTTGTGTGGCGACAATCAATCCATCTTCTATCCATTCAATCATCTCACGTTCATTATAAGGAGTCTAGAGACCCGAGGTTTGAATCCATCTTACCACAATATCACCCACGATCTAGAATAGAGAGACATCAGTCCCTGTTCTACGTCAAACACGCTTCCATCTTGCATCAATGCTAGCAATGGAAACTTCAATACAAGGACTCCTGAGCAGGCTAAGACATTGATTGATAACTTGGTGAGCAGTAATAGCACCAAGACTGCTGATAGGAGAAGGAAAGAGTCTGGTGGGAAGATAGATAATCTGGAGATTGCTGATATTAGGAACAAATTGGACAATGTTCATAGTTTGTTGACTGGGAAGAAAGCTGTCCACTTTGCTCAGGAAGTTGAACTGTTTCAGGCTGAAGAAGATCACCAGAAAGAGGATGTGAACTACATCAATGGCTCTGGATTCCAAGAAAACAAGTTTGGTAATCAGCAATGTAATAAGTTCTTCAATGGTGGACAGAAGAGTGTTTTCACAAGAAACCAAAACTCTTCTAGATTTGGACAGACTGCTGGTTATCAGAAGCCTTTTCAGCAAGGTAATTCTTATCAGAGGACTTATGGATCATCCTCATATCAGACATCTCCTGCTGTTAATGCTTATGATAGCAAGATGGAAGCAATGATGGAACAGTTGCTGGAAGGTCAGACTAAGACTGCTGTGGACTTCAACAAGAAGTTAGATACTGTGTACGAGGATCTTAATGGGAAATTTGAATCCTTAAGTATACATGTGAAGCAATTGGACACACAGGTGAACCAAATTTCAAGCTCAGTTAAGGGAAAGAATGGCATGGACACCCACATCAAAACTTGGTCAGTTTATATTGATGATGGGTCAAACCAAGGGAAAAAAATTGAGTTAAATACAGCTGAACTCATGGAAGAAGCTGAGAAATCCGAAACTGAAGCAAAACTCTCGGCTGGAATCTGTGAGGAATTATCTGCATCGATCAATGCACCATCTGCGTCGATCGTTGCATGCCGTGAGGCAGACTCATTTGTTTCTTCTGGTAGCGCAGACGAGAAGGCTCACAAGCCTAATACACCTTTCCCTGAGGAATTTGAGGTATCTCAACATGAACTTGATGAAGCCAGACAGCTAGAAGTGATGGATGAGAAGTTGGAAGAAGATCCACAACCTGTTGATCCACCATATCACCCTTGTGTGTAGAGATATTTGGAGAGGATGTTGCCTATGGACGAAGTGTTGAAAGATTGGGTGATAGTGATCCCTAAACAGATCAGTGATATGCTGCTAACTCAGATTCCTAAGAAGCTACCTGATCCTGGTATATTTGTGCTGAGTTGCTCAATCTTTGAGGATAGCTTCAGGCGCTCCTTGTGTGACTTAGGAGCTGCTGGAAATCTCATGCCATAATCTGTGGCAGAGAAGCTGGGAATGACAGATTTTTCACCCACCAGAACCTCTCTTGTTCTAGCTGATCAGTCAAGAAGGATTCCAGAAGGAGTTCTTGAGGATGTCCCAGTGAGAATTGGTAAATACTTAGTTCCGACAGATTTTGTGGTGCTTAAGTATGACAGTGATCCGGAAGATGCTTTAATGCTGGGAAGACCTTTCTTAGCCACAGCTGGTGCGAAGATTGATGTGAGGCATGGTCTGATTGATCTCCATCTGGGAGATGAGCCTCTACACTTTGAGATGGACATGCTGCGCATGCCAAAGATTGATGGTCAGACCTTTAGCATTGAGGATGGACAGGAAGCGCAGAGGAGTGAGACTTTAGTTTCTGATCCTGGAGAGGAGAAGATGGTGGTTTCTGCAGATTCCACTCTAACATCTTCAGAGCTTGCAACTGTTTCTAAGCAGAAAGCTCCTAACATCAGAAACTCACCAAAGCAAAGGTATGCTTCTTCCGAGCTTAGTTCTACTAACTTTACTGCTGTGAATGCAGGAGAACATGGCATCCCTTTGTTCCTTGGACGAGCTCACAATGACACAGCTTACTCTCCACCTTGGATGAGGAGACTTTCGCAGAGGCACTCACAGTCTCTGTCAAAGCCTCCAGGAGCCTGATCTTGTTCGTCCGGTCAAGCTAATGTCCTTAAACAAGCGCTGAGTGGGAGGCAACCCACTGTTAGGTTTGTTTTTGTTTTCATTTTTCGTTTTGATTTGGTGCTTTTAATTTTCTGTTATTGTGTGTGTTCAAAGGCGTCAGTAAAACAGGCAAAATTGCACTGCATCGATCGACACACTTAGTGCATCGGTCGACACAGTTGCGATTTACGGTTTGCCGATTTAATTGCGGTTCAGACACCGGTTATCTACTTAACCGTGGGCATAATCGCCGTGCATCGATCGATACCTTTGTAGCATCGATCGATGCAGGCCGACGACATGTAAGTGGTCTGACCCTTCTCGGTTTATTTCATTCCGATTAATTTTCTCACCGATCTTAGGCTTGACACCACTGGGGACAGTGTGTTTCAAGTGTGGGGGAGGTAGCTACTGACGCACGCTTTTATTTTCTTAGAGTCAGTCCAAATTTGTTTTATCGAGTCAAAACAGTTTAAGTAAGAAACAATGAATTTTGGAGAAGTTAACAATACTTGCAGGAACTTAAGTAACCATTGGGATGAATTTGCAGGATCAATCTATGACTATTAGAAAACCCAATGCGGATCAGCCTACTGAGGACACCCATATCAATTCAGGTATTCAGAGAATCCTTCACGGACTTCACCCTTAATTTTGACTTAATTTTCTCACCTAAGGGCTTGGTATACCTTGAGTCGGATTCCTCTGTTAGTTCTGACAAAGCTTGTAAACCTGTCCAAGTAAGGTTCTCTTCTCCCCTTCCTTAAAGTAAAAACAAAAAAAGAATAATAAACTGAGGATGAGCTAGTAGCTCCGAAGTGGTCGCGGGAGTGGTAGATACCCCTACTACCTCCTGTGCATCCATGGAATGTGTCCAAAGTACACCTCATAACGGAAAGAGCACTGATAAAAAAAAATGATATCCAATGGGAAAAAATCAGTTGCTAAGGAAGGGAAAAGAGAAGAAGGAACCAAAAAAAGATAGTATGGTGGTCTAGAGCTAACAAAGTAAGAATCCATGTCCCCTTTGATCGAAAATCCTTAGGTGAGACAGCACTTAATAGCTAATAGAAGTCAGTAGGGTGAATTTGAATGCTTTGGATTAATTGTGGAGTTTACTCAGGATAGTTGCTAAGTGTGGGGGAAGTATATGTTGGTCTTGATGCCTTGCAGGTGAAATCTTTCAGTGGTTTACTAAGGGGAATCTGAGTGTTGTTTCTTCCAAGATGAAAAGAGTTTCTGAAAGTTTTCAAACCTCTTCACCATATTCTAGTTCTCTGTTTTGCTTGAGGGTAAGTGATAGGGGTCTAGTTTTATCCTATTCTACTGCAAGTGCACATTTATGTGATTGTAGTATATAGGGTATCGAACAGTAGAGCAGTAGAGGGTAAACTAAGATGAAAGCAATGTGGAGTAACTAAAAAGCAATGCGAGAAAGTAAATAAGTAGCAAGATTATCGGTTGTGAAAGTAGTTAATTAAGGGCGCTAAGTCTAGGGCGTTCTCAGGAAATCAGACAAGCAAACAAATAATTCAGTCATGATCTAATTAAGCACAGTTCTAGAACTCAAATCACGGATATAGAATTAACCAACTGTCGTTGCGAGAATTCTCTAAGTCTAAGTGCAGCAATCCAAATTCCTTTGCAATTACTAATAGATTAAACCAGCATTAATTCCAAGTTCGATATGTTCACAATTAAACTAAACCAAATTCCTTTGCGAGAAGTTTAATTGCTCAACCTAAATAGTTCAGATTCTAAACCACACTTTCGTGTCGTATTTAGCAACCTAAGATCTAGATTCTAATTGATCAGGTTAGAACTAGCTTTAAACGCAATTTAGATCGAAGAACAGATAAAGTTATGAATCCTTAACTGAATTTAAACAAGTCTAGCAAGTAATCAAATCCTATGTGAGAAACCCTAAACCTAACTATGAATCTACTCAGACATAGAATATGAAGACATAATCAATGAATAATTAGATATCATAAAAGAGATAAAACAAGTAAAGGGGTTCGAAAACTTCTCCAAAACAAATGTAGTACAGGATCAGATCAGCCCCAAAAGCTCTAAAAACTCTCTGCTCTAAATTATGAATGCGTATGTAAGCGTCTGTAAAAAATGATCTAAAAACCTAATTAAATAGCTAAAACACGTTTTGGGCTTCTGTGTAAATATCTGGAACTTCTGGGCTTTTCTGCAATATCAACATTCTTCATTAAACCGCCGAGTCTGGCCCATTCGCGCTATGCATCGATCGATGCAGGTGTGTAACGATCGACGCAACCCTAAAATCTGGACAGTGAACTCTGTCTCTCGGACCAAATCTCCAAAATGCACCTAATAAAACCTGCAAAGGACTCTGAAAGAACACCAAAAGACACTAAAACAGACTTATATCATGGCATAAAACCGGTAAAAACCATGATATATCAACTCCCCCACACTTAGTCTTTGCTTGCCCTCAAGCAAAACAGAGAACTAAAACATGGTGAAGAGGTTTGAAAATTTTCAGAAACTCTTTTTGTCCTAGAAGCAACAACACTCAGATCCCCCTTAGTAATCCACATGAAAGATTTCACCTGCAGACATCAAGACCAACATATACTTCCCCCACACTTAGCAACTGTCCTAAGTAAACTCCACAATCACATTCACGCATTCAAATTCACCCTACTGACTTCTGCAAGTATTTAAGTGCGGTCTCACCTAAGGAGTATCGATCAAAGGCACATGGACTCTTACCTTGTCAGCTCTAGACCACCATACTATCTTTCTTTGGTCCCTTTCTTCTCTTTTCCCTTCCTTAGCATTCTGATTTTTCCCCATTGGGTATCATTTTTTTTTTATCAGTGCTCTTCCCGTTAAGGGGTGTACTTTGGACACATTCCATGGATGCACAGGATATGATAGTTGTAGCTACCACTCCCAGAGACCACTTCGGAGTTACTAACTCATCTGAAGGAATTTCTAGCAGATCCTAATCCAATTAGGCAATCCTGGTCTTTATTCCAAGCCTAGGATCTAGGGTTCATGTAATTGAATCTAGGGATCTCAGAATTACCTGGTGATTAGCAGCGGAAGATTTGCAGATAATCGAGATCTAGAGCGCCTCAAATGCTGCGCCTCTACTGGTATCCACACGCACACAAACTGAATAGGAGGGATGCTAGTGCCTTTAGAGATCGGATCTCTCGAGAGGTTTCTCTTACCGTTCTGGTGGCTGTGAATTAGGTTAGATTAGTTTTTAGGTCGACCATATATCTTATATATGTCGACTTAAACCACAACCGAATTAACCAACGATTAAACCGATTTTAATCTGGCAATTCGCGAGTTGTGTCGACCGACACACTTGATGTGTCAATCGACACTGCCCCAGAAAATTGGTATCGAATGCATATCAAATATGCATTCATCAGATCATTACATTAATGATCAACCTCGTATACTACGTCCAGTTTGCTTAGGTGTGTAACCATGTAGGATCATATAACACTAGCAATGAGTTCTAAACTCATTGATCATAAGTGGCTTCTAGCAAAGCATTATGACTGCCTAGTGTCACATGATTGTCTCATCTCGACAATACGACTTTCACTTAGAGTAAGCACAATAGATTTCAGGACATTCCCAACAATCTCCCACTTGTACTGGAATCATCTATTCCTTTAATCCCTTCGTCACTATATCAAGATCTGGCATAAGGCAAGATCTGTGTCACCCTTATTTAGCCAAGATCATGTTCATCGAACTCCGATTTATACTGACAAGACAAACAACTGACAATCACCTCGTTTGAGTGTGGCCACACATTTCTCAGTATCAAATCTTCGATGGACCCTGAGATATTTATCTCCTGTTATATAGGAGGGACAAATCCCATCTTGTTCCATCCCTGTTTCTTCACACACTTCATGATACGCCCAATCAATGCCTTTATAGTCACCAGTTACGGCTGACGTTTGACAAGGTTAAAGCGGACCAATTCATATGTAAGAAAACATGATGAACTCAGGTCTAAGGACTATACTCTATAGTCGTAATGAAAACTCTCATGACACTTATATAACTATCCCGTAGAGTTCTCATCAGTGGGTCATGTCCGATCCTGTGTTCTCCAACACATATCTATGTGATTGACTTTAATACTCTTATTAATGACTCCATGAAACTCAGTCATCAGTCACCTCACATACTAGTCTCACGCGGTTGTTAATGTCCCACTTTAACAACCTCGACCAGGGACCAACATAGTTTATGTCATTTATCACTTATAGGGTTTCATGATCAAGTCACATACTTGATGACCTATAAAATGTCATAAATTACTTTGGGACTTTTATTGAATAATACAGATGTCAGATTTCAATAACATAATCAAATTATGTTTTCACGAACATCATATCATAACTAAAATTAACATCAACAACTCCCACTAAAATTAAGATCACATCTTAATACATCTAATGCCTTTAGCAGTTGTCTGACCCTCATTCGCTCTTGCTCAGCGTGTGTCGAAAGACACTGCGTCTTGCTAACAGTAATACCAAGAGTCATTTGCACGAAGCCCTTCTTGGAATCATGCATACTGGACCTGTTCAAGACCTTATCACCATAAGTGTCTTGACACAATCCAATTAGCTTGTCCATTCTATCTCTATAGATTCTTATTCCAAGAATGTATACGGTTTCTCCCATAATTTTATCGAAAAACAACTTTCGAGTCAGGTCTTAACAGACTGAAACGATGGAACTTCTTTTCCGAGAAGTAGTATGTTATCAACATACAATACTAGAAATGCAACTGCGCTCCCACTAGTCCTCTTGTAAACACACGGTTCCTCTTCGTTCATGACGAAGTCAAACCTTTTGACTGCTTCATCAAAACAAAGATTCCAACTCCGAGATGCTTGCATATCTTCCTAGCTTCATTAGGATCAATGAAAATTTCAGGTTGTGTCATGTACACATCCTTTTCCAGAATTCCATTAAGGAAAACTGTTTTCACATCCATCTGCCAGATCTCATAACCATTATGAGTGGTGGTTGCTAGGAGAATCCGAATGGACTTTAAGCATGTTGACTGGGGAATAGGTTTCTTCATAGTCAACACCACGAATTTTTCTTGAAACCTTTTCCACCAGTCCAGCTATGGATATTACCATTCACATCAATTTCCTTTTGAAAATCTATTTACACTCAATGGCTTTTGCACCATCGGGTAAATCGACCAAAGTCCACACTTGGTTCTGTGACATGGATCCCATTTCGGATTCAGCGGCTTTCAGCCATTTTCGGAGTCAAGGCCCATCATTGCTTCTTCAAAATTCGTAGGCCCGTCACTTTCAATGATCAATAGATCACGGCAATTGGTTACGAGAAATCCACATTTCCCGGGTTCGTGACGGATCCTTTCGGATCTGCGAGCTTCAGTTTTGTGTAAAAGTCGCGCACATATCTCATATGTATACTTTTACCATGACCTAATTAACCAAGATTTAAACCGTAGTTAATTAAGTCATAAGCCAAAATCAATATTTTGGTTCGCGATCTGTGTCGATCGATACAACTTTTGTGTCGATCGACACTTCTTCAGAAACTTGCCTTTTGAATGTATATCGAATATACATTCACCAGATCCTTGCCAACCTTAGGCATCACAGGTGCAGGTTCTACAACTCCTTGTAGATCCAACTGTTGCTCTTCCTTATCAGGTTGGACAGCCTCCTGTGATTTTCGAATTTCTTCGAGTTGTACTTTACTCCCACTGTTCTTCTTGGAAAGAAAGTCTTTCTCAAGAAAACATAGTTCCGAGCAACAACCAATTTGTTCTCGGACTGGTTGTAAAAGTAACATGCCTTGGTTTCGTTAGGACAACCAATGAAGTAGAACTTATCGGATTTGGGTGTGAGCTTATCAGAGATTAAACGTTTTATATAAGTCTCGCAACTCCAAATCTCCATGATGGATAAATCATAGACATTTCCATTCCACATCTCATGTGGTATCTCTGTGACTGATTTTTGATAGAGCCCTATTTAATGTAAACGCAGACCTTTTCTAGAGCGTATTCTTAGAAGGATAATGGAAGATCTAAGTGACTCATCATTGATCGAACCATATCTAATAAAGTCTGATGCAGGAGGAGTAAATTGTGAAACTCTTTCACAATCTCTCAGATGATCACTAAATTCTTGACTTAAGTATTCACCTCCATGATCTCATCGTAGAGCTTTAATACTTTTGCCAAATTGATTATGTACTTCATTCTGGAGCTCTTTGAACCTTTTCAAAAGATTCTGATTTATGTCTTATTAATAAGACATAACTGTACCTACTGAAAATATCAGTAAAGGTAATGAAGTACTGAAAGTTTCCTCTAGCACTAGTGCTCATTGGCCCATATACATCCGTATGTATAAAGCCCAATAAGCCTCTGGCCCTTTCATTTTGTTCGTTCGCAACCTGTATCGACCGACGCACCGTTTGTGTCGATCGACACTACCTTTTTCGAAAGGGGCCTTTGTCATTTTACCCAATAAACAATTAATATTCAATTTACTCATTATGATTCATAATCAGATGAGCCCAAAAGTCCATCACTATGGAGCTTCTGAATCTATTTCTCATTTATGTGGCCCAAAACGACAATGCCAGAGAGAAGTTTGATTCGTATCATTTGACTTGAATCTCATGGTATTAATGTTATAGTTAGGCACGTTCTGGTTTAGAACATAAAGTCCATTCTCTAATGGATTGCTACTATAAAATATATCATTGTAATCAAATGAATAACACTTATTCTTAATTTGAAAACTGATATCCTTCCATATCCAAACAAGGAATAGAAATAATCTTTCTGCTCATAGCAGGTACATAGTAGCAGTTTTAAGTTCAAAACATGCCATAAAAGAAAACAAATGAAATACTCCTACGACTAATGCATCAACTCTTGCTCCATTTCCCACGCGTAGATCCACTTGTCCTTTCTCCACAGTCCTACTTTTGCTCAGGCCCTGCATATTTTCACAAAATATGAGTACCACAGCTGGTATCAAATACCCAATAAGTAGGACTATAAGAAGTAACATTTATTTCTATAACATAATACCTGAAGAAGAAGTCTCGTACGTCTTCCTCAGCTTCTCATAATCTTCCAAGAATTTATTGCAGTTTCTTTTCAAATGCCCATAACCATTACAATAACGGCACTTAACATCTTCAGAAGGACTGGTTTTAACCTCAGGAGCATGGCCAGACTCGCTTGGATTCACAATCGAGCTCATCTTGCCATCACCTTTGTTCTTACCAAGTTTCTTAAACCTTTTACCCTTTTGTACCATAAGGACATCTGGGGTGTCCTTCTTGATGTTAGGTTCAGCAGTCTTAAGCATCCCATGTAATTCAGTCAACGTCTTCGTCAAGTTGTTCATGTTATAGTTCATAACAAATTGATCATAGCTTGACGGCAGTGACTGCAGAATGATGTCAGTAGCCAACTCTTGGCTAATGGGACAATCCAGTTTCCCCAGGTTATCAATATAACCCATCATCTTAATGACATGAGGACTAACTGGTTCACCCTTTGGTAGCTTGCACTCAATCAGAGATCTTACCGTTTGGTATCTCTGAGTTCGTGTCTGCTCCTGAAACATACTTTTCAGGCCAGTGATCATCTCTATTGGCGACTCCACGTACCTCATATTGCTTCTGCAATTCCGAGTTCATGGTAGCCAACATGAGACAACTCACATCCACCACATCATTAGAATGCTTATCCCAAGCATCCTTATCTGACTGCCAG
The DNA here is from genome assembly GCA_030180135.1 of Orychophragmus violaceus. NCBI lineage: Eukaryota > Viridiplantae > Streptophyta > Magnoliopsida > Brassicales > Brassicaceae > Orychophragmus > Orychophragmus violaceus. The sequence goes on from CM058240.1 coordinate 73,919,230, forward strand.
GCATTGGCTCGGTACTTCTTGGGGAGAACTTTCTCAAGGACATAGTCCTTCTTCTCATGTTTGAGAACAATTCTTAAGTTCCGATACCATTCAAGAATGTTTGATCCATTTAACTTGTCCTTCTCAAGGACGGATCGCAAGGAGAAATTGTTACGATGGTTTGTGCTAGACATAGCTGGAAAAACAAGGGAGGTTTAGTTATGATGTTCAAGAAATGAGAAGTCTTAACAATTAAGAAAACTCGCATTATATTCAAACAATGTTTCCTCAAATGAATATAATGATCCAAGACCCATACTTCACTAAACTTGAGTGAGCCACTGGCTAGCACCCAAATTTTAGCTATCTAGGTAAGCAACAACCTTGCTAGTTATATCCAATATAACTCTTGGTTTTGGATCGACATCTCATGCCCAATCCACCCGATGTCTCTGAGCCCAAAACGATTTTGATGTCTTGCACTGCAAGTCCATCAACACGATTACTTCCTGTCTTACTCATGTAATTTTGGACACCTTGCACTGCAAATCTATCGCACAATGAAATGAGCCTTGACAGTTGACAAGATTGGAAAGACATCAAGGATCACTTGATATTTGATTGAGGAACGGAACCTTTAAAACGTTCAGTTTTATTATGTTTTAATTCTTCTAATTAAAATGGTTCATTTTGGTTTGGTTCTGTGATTTCAGATTCAATAACCTAAACCATCGGAACTTGTGTCGACCGACACTACTTTAGTGTCGATCGATGCAGGTTAACCAAAACCAATTTGCGATAACCGATCAATCCAATTGATCCGGTTTTATGATAACCAGTCAGTGTCGATCGACACTACATTAGTGTCGGTCGATGCTAACCTAATCAAACCAATCGCAATAAACCGTCCTTAGCGTTTAACCATTATTAACCAAGCTTGATAACCGGTCCAATCCAATTGAACCGATTCATCAATTTCTCGCGAGGTTTGTGTCGACCGACACAACTCTTGTGTCGATCGACACTAGGCAAAACCTAAGTTTTATTCGGGTTATCCTTCTGTGTCGACCGGCACCGGATTGGTGTCGAACGACACAGGGCGATAAACCCTAATCGTTTTCAAGCAAAAAACCTAAAACTAGATTACTTTCATGAAAACGAATTTTAGCATGTTTGTATCAACTATACAGAGATCCAGATTCAACTAATCTAATCAACATGCTACTGATTCAATGGAACCCTAATGCTCCGATACCACTGAAGGAATTTCTAGCAGATCCTAATCCAATTAGGCAATCCTGGTCTTTATTCCAAGCCTAGGATCTAGGGTTCATGTAATTGAATCTAGGGATCTCAGAATTACCTGGTGATTAGCAGCGGAAGATTTACAGATAATCGAGATCTAGAGCGCCTCAAATGTTGCGCCTCTACTGGTATCCACACGCACACAAACTGAACAGGAGGGATGCTAGTGCCTTTAGAGATCGGATCTCTCGAGAGGTTTCTCTTACCGTTCTGGTGGCTGTAAATTAGGTTAGATAGTGTTTAGGTCGACCATATATCTTATATATGTCGACTTAAACCACAACCGAATTAACCAACGATTAAACCGATTTTAATCTGGCAATTCGCGAGTTGTGTCGACCGACACACTTGATGTGTCGATCGACACTGCCTCAGAAAATTGGTATCGAATGCATATCAAATATGCATTCATCAGATCATTACATTAATGATCAACCTCGTATACTACGTCCAGTTTGCTTAGGTGTGTGACCCTGTAGGATCATATAACACTAGCAATGAGTTCTAAACTCATTGATCATAAGTGGCTTCTAGCAAAGCATTATGACTGCCTAGTGTCACATGATTGTCTCATCTCGACAGTACGACTTTCACTTAGAGTAAGCACAATAGATTTCAGGACATTCCCAACATCATCCTCAGTTTATTATCTTTTTTATTTTATTTTTATTTTATGGAAGGGGAGAAGGGAACCAAATAGGACATGTTTACAGGCTGTGTCAGAACTAACAAGGGAATCCGACACAAAGTATATACCAAGCCCTTAGGTGAGAAAATTAAGTCAGTATTAAAGTGAAGTCAGTAAAAGGATCCTCTGATACCTGAAGTGATGTGGGTGTCCTCAGTAGGTTGATCCGTGTCTGGGTTTTCTAATAGTCAGAGATCATCTGCAAACTAGTCCCAGTGGTAACTTAAGTTCCTGAAAGTGCTATTAATCTTCTCAAAAAATCATTGTTTCCTACTTAAACTGTTTTGACTCGATAAATCATAATTTTGAAAAACATACTGACTCTATGAAAACAGAAAGATAGATGTCAGTAGCACCTCCCCCACACTGTCTCCAGTAGTGTCAAGCGAAGGATTGGTAAAAAGAAAGAAAAATATGTTAATGGATTGGTTAAGTTCTGTCGGATTTTTACCTCTGTCGCACCTGCATCGATCATTGCACTAGGTGCATCGACCGTTGCTGGGCGATTTTCGTGTATGGTCGATCGTTGCTCAGGACCGCAACGATCGCTGCAATGCGATTTCGATCGTGTTGTGACGATCGACATAATGTGTGTCGATCGACGCACTGCGAATACTCCGAGACCTGCAGACAAAAACTCACCAAAACCAGAAACAAAACGTAAAATCCTACAAAAACACCAAAATTAAAATGCAAAAACGAAAACAGTGGGTTGCCTCCCACTCAGCGCTTGTTTAAGGTCATTAGCTTGACCGGACGAACAAGATTTTTAGGCACCAAGAGATCTTGACAGAGACTTTGATTGTCTCTGTGCAAGTCTCCTCATCCAAGGCGGAGAGTAAGCCGTATCAGAATGAATGCGTCCAAGAAAAGAAGGAGTAAACTGCTCCCCAGGATCCAAAATCACAGTATCACTTGGCTGCTTATCATCTCCATCCAAAATGGTGAAGGTCTGCCCATCTATCAGTGGCTTGCGCAGCTTATCCATCTCATAATGCAGCGGCTCATCTCCCAGGTGGAGATCAATCAGACTGTGTCTAACATCTATTACTGCTCCTGCCGTAACTAAGAATGGTCTCCCAAGTATCAACGCGTCATCAGGATCACTGTCATACTTGAGCACTAAGAAGTCTGTTGGAACTAAGTAGTTTCCAACTCTGACCTTGATGTCCTCAAGGAGTCCTTCTGGAACTCTTATAGACTGATCGGCTAGGACAAGAGAGGTCCTAGTAGGCGAAAAATCCAGCATACCCAGCTTCTCTGCCACAGAATATGGCATAAGACTTCCTGCACCTCCAAGATCACACAGAGAACGCCCAAAACTATCTTCAAAGATAGAACAGTTCAGCACAAAGACACCAGGGTCATGCAGCTTCTTTGGAACCTTGGTTAATAGCACATCACTTATATGCTGAGGAACAACTACAACCCAGTCTTTCAGCTCTTCATCCATAGGCAACATCTTTCTCAAGTACCTCTGCAGACAAGGGTGATAAGGTGGATCATCAGATGATGGAATTTCTTCCAACTCTTCACCAATCTCTTCCAGCTGCTTAAGCTCTTCAATCTCTTGCTTAATTACTTCAGACACTGAAGGATATAGTCTAATGGATTGTGCATAAATCTCCTGCTGAGTAATCTCAGAGACTCTAGGGAATAAACTATCAAGCTCTAAATCCGCATCAATGCCATCAGAATCCTGCGAGTCTTTCTGTTCACGACCTGCAACGATCGTCGCTAGGGGTGCATCGATCGATGCAACACTGTTTTCACAGTTTCCACCCGAGAGATTTTCCTCAAAATCCGAATTTTTGGCCTCTTCTACCAACTCAGCTGTTTTCAACTCAAAATTTTCTCTTTGTGTTGATCCATCATCAATGTATACTGACCAGGCCTTGATATGAGTTTCTGCTACTCCTTTTCCCTTCACAGTACTAGAAATCTGACTCACCTGAGTATCAAACTGCTTCACATGAGTGTTCAGAGACTCAAACTTCCCATTGAGATCCTCATAGACAGCATCCAACTTCTTATTGCAGTCCACAGCAATCTTGGTCTGACTTTCCAGCAGCTGTTCCATCATTGCCTCCATCTTACTCTCATGAGCAGTGGCTACAGGAGGTGCTTGGTAAGAAGATGATCCATAGGTTCTCTGAGTACCTTGTTCAAAAGGTTTCTGAAAACCACTAGTCTGTCCAAAACCAGAGGATTTCTGATTGCCTGTGAAGGCACTCCTCTGCCCTCTATTGAGGAACCTGTTTCCCTGCTGATTACCAAATCTATTACCTTGGAATCCAGATCCTCCTATGTAATTCACATCTTCTTCCTGAGTGTCCTCCTCAGTCTGAATTACCTCAACATCTTGGGCAAAGTGGACAGCTTTCTTACCAGCTAGGAGATGACAAACTGTGTCCAGCTTAGATCTAATATCAGCAATCTCCAAATTCTCTACCTTTCCACCAGATTTCTTCCTCCTCTCATCAGTAGTCTTGCAACTGTTGCTGCTTACTAAGTTCTCAATCAACTGCTTAGCTTGTGCAGGAGTCCTGGTGTTAAAATTTGCATTGCTGGAGTTATCCACCGCAGTCTGATATGGAAGATCTATGCCTCTGAAAAAGATACCTAGCAATGTGACCTCAGTGAATCCATGGTGTGGGCAGTCATGCTGGTACTTCTTGAATCGCATCCAAGCAGCTTTTAAAAGCTCCACAGGACCTTGGGAGAATGTCAGAATGTCCTGTCGGGACTGATCGGAACGTGCATCATCGTAGAAATGCCTCAGAAACTCGCTCTTAAGAGCATCCCAAGTAGTAAACTGCCCAGCTGGCAGTTGCTTTAGCCATGCAGCAGCGTCTCCAGCGAGACTGTGCGGAAAAGCTTGAGAAACAGATAATCCTGGCAAACTCCATCATACTTCATGCCAGTGATTATATCCTCAAACTGATCGATGTGATCCATAGGCTGCTCCGATGGGTGACCATGGAAAGCATTCTATCTCATCAGCGAGTAGTAGATGGTTTTGATCTCAAAATCGTTCCTCTCAAAACCAGGAGGTACAAGAGCTGACCGGTTGGCATGAAACTCATCCGGTCTGTTGTAGTCAGCTAATGTCCTCTCATGAACAACCATCTGTCTACCTTGGGCCTGTCCTTGGCCTTGCGCCTGCGGCTGTGGTTCAGGTTCCTCAACATCAGGGATCACACGTCCCTCAGCATCAATCCTCTGCCCAGTAGCATTGTGCGGATTGTTATCTCGGTCCCTCAGGATACCGTTAGCATCTTGTATCAGGATAAAACATTCACGTACGATCCTTGCTCTTCTTTCTCTTCTGTTAGTCCTCTCTAGTCGTCCAAGTTCTTCAAGTCCGAGATTAACGAGGTTCAAGTTCTGATTACTTCTTGTTTCACGCGTCTGCATAAACTGTCTGTAATCGTCAAGCAACGATCGATGCTAGCAGTGCAACGATCGATTCAATCTCAGAATCGCCTAGTGACGATCGACACAAAGGTGCAACGATCGATGCTAGGCGAATGTCGTACATGCGACAGAAAGAAAACAAGAAAAAAATCAGTAAACAAAAAAAAAAAATCATAGTAAAAACCCTAAGTTCGAAGCTATCGAAGACTGTAAGAGTCCCCGGCAACGGCGCCAAAAACTTGATAGGGGTCTAGTTTTATCCTATTCAGTAAGTGTACAGTTATGTGATTGTAGTATATAGGGTATCGAAATCCACAGAGACTCCGGTCAACGATAGATTAAGAACAGTAGAGGGTAAACTAAGATGAAAGCAATGTGGAGTAACTAAAACGCAATGCGAGAAAGTAAATAAGTAGCAAGATTATCGGTTGTGAAAGCAGTTAATTAAGGGCGCTAAGTCTAGGGCGTTCTCAGGAAATCAGACAAGCAGACAAATAATTCAGTCAGGATCTAATTAAGCACAATTCTAGAACTCAAATCACGGATATAGAATTAACCAACTGTCGTTGCGAGAATTCTCTAAGTCTAAGTGCAGCAATCCAAATTCCTTTGCAATTACTAACAGATTAAACCAGCATTAATTCCAAGTTCAATATGTTCACAATTAAACTAAACCAAATTCCTTTGCGAGAAGTTTAAATGCTCAACCTAAATAGTTCAGATTCTAAACCACACTTTTGTGTCGTATTTAGCAACCTAAGATCTAGATTCTAATTGATCAGGTTAGAACTAGCTTTAAACGCAATTTAGATCGAAGAACAGATAAAGTTATGAATCCTTAACTGAATTTAAACAAGTCTAGGAAGTCATGAAATCCTATGTGAGAAACCCTAAACCTAACTATGAATCTACTCAGACATAGAATACGAAGACATAATCAATGAATAATTAGATATCATAAAAGAGATTAAACAAGTAAAGGAGTTCGAAAACTTCTCCAAAACAAATGTAGTACAGGATCAGATCAGCCCCAAAAGCTCTAAAAACTCTCTGCTCTAAATTATGAATGCGTATGTAAGCGTCTGTAAAAACTGATCTAAAAACCTAATTAAATAGCTAAAACACGTTTTGGGCTTCTGTGTAAATATCTGGAACTTCTGGGCTTTTCTGCAATATCAGCATTCTTCATTAAACCGCCGAGTCTGGCCCATTCGCGCTATGCATCGATCGATGCAGGTGTGCAACGATCGACGCAACCCTCAAATCTGGACAGTGAACTCTGTCTCTCAGACCAAATCTCCAAAATGCACCAAACAGCTCCAAAATCTCCACTTCTGCTCCAAATGTGCTTGTACCTAATAAAACCTGCAAAGGACTCTGAAAGAACACCAAAAGACACTAAAACAGACTTATATCATGGCATACAACCAGTAAAAACCATGATATATCAGCAAGCAAAGGCTAAGTGTGTGGGAATTGATATACCATGGATTTTATGGTTTTTAACCATGGTATATGTCTTATTTATCGAGTCTTTTACTATGTTTTAGAATCATTACATGTGTTTATCAGGTCTAAGTACGTTTAGAGCGGAATTGGAGATTATGGCGCATTCTGGAGCATTTTGGAGCATTAACCCGAGAGATAGAGTTCACTGTCCAAAACAGAGGTTTGCATCGATCGACACATCTTGTGCATCGATCGACACACACGCGAATCATATAATTCTCGGCGGTTTAATGAAGAGTTTGGAAATTGTACTTTGGCCCAGAAGTTTCTCATAATTACAAAGAAGCCCCAGCCGTGATTAGATCATTATATTAGGGTTTTTAAGCCATTGTTTAGGCTACGCTTACTTACGCTTTCATACTTTTGAGCATAGAGATTTTAGAGCTTTTGGGGCTGATCTGAACCTGCACTGCTTCCTGCTTTTGGAGAAGATTTCGAACCCCTTTTATTCTTTACTCTCTATTTATGCAATTCACTTAGTCATTGATTTGTGTTTCATTGATCATGTCTGAGTAGATTCATAGTTAGGTTTAGGGATTCTCTTAAAGATTTTCATGACTTGTTAGATTAATTTATCAGTTTAGGATTCATACCTTAATTGTTCTTCAACCTTAATTGTGCTTAATACTAGTTTCTAACCTGATCACTTAGAATCTAGACTTTAGGTTATTAAATTGACACAAAAGTGTAATTTAGAATCTGAACTATTTAGGTTGAGCAATTGAATTATCCGCAAAGAAATTTGGTTTAATTGAATTGTGAACATATCAAACCTGCACTTAAGGCTAGTTTAATCTGTTAGGAATTGCAAAGAATTTTGGATTTTTGCTATTAGACTTAGAGAATTCTCGCAACAAAAGTTGGTTAATTCTATATCTGTGTTTGAGTTCTAGAACCGGACTTAATTTGATCCTGACTGATTGTTAATCTGCTTGTCTGATTTCCTGAGAACTTCCTAGACTTAGCGCTTTTAGTACTTGCTTACAAAACCACTTCTGCTATTGATTTACTTTCTGCTTTGCTATTTAGTTTCTAATTAATTCACCTAGCTTAACTTGACAGTTCTACAATCTATCGTAAGGTCTAGAGTCTCTGTGGATTTCGATACCCTATATACTACTGTCACGTCTGTGCACTTGCAGTGTAGATCTAGGGATTAAAACTTTGATCGTATCAGTGATCCACTTTCTCCCTATCTCTTTGTTATCACCATGAACTGTCTATCTGATGAGGACATCCAGCTAAGCACCCATCCACAAGCCATTCCTGAGGTCAAGGAAGCTCCAATGACTCGATCTAGGACAAGGAGGCTCAGGGAAGGATTCAACACTGCAGTAGAGAACCTCATGAACTCAATGGAACTTGGAGACTACCTCAAGAACGAGCCCAAGAAGCTAGAGGCGATAGAAGACTTGGGCTGTGTAAACAATACGGATAACACAGGAGATTTGGACTGTGTAAGCGACGTGGATAACACAGGAGGCGTGGACTGTGTAAGCAACAAGGAAGCTGGACCTTCTACGCGTCTAGGGGAACCATGGGCCGGACTATGCCAAGTCCTTACCATCCGGCTCGGCCCATGCTAAGTCCGAGAGTTGGTGGACTCTCTTGCACTCTTTTTCCCTTGGGTGGTTTTATCCCAAAGAGGTTTTACTCCCAAGGTTTTTAATGAGGCAAGTCGGCCCACCCACACCCATAACTCAAGGATTGGCCGCCAAGGAAAGATTACACACTTTCCTTTCTTGTGCAACTCGGTTACACACTTTCCTTTCTTGTGTAACTCGGCGATTCTCATTCAAGGCCGAGATATTTGTTTTTCCTTTTTGTTATTCTTTGTTTCTGTACTTAAACAACTTTGTATCATTGTGTTAGGCAACCTTTTTGATCAATAAAATTCGAAGTTTCTTATTCTTTTTCAAGCTCGGCCTTGAGAGAAAGTTTGCTTGTTCTTGTGTGTGTGATTCACATAAGATTAAGTGTTTGCTGTATCAGAGATCCTTTCATAATCTCTGTGGTGCTTTCGATCCATCTCGGTTCAGATTACTTGTGGAATCAAGTGTTCTCAGCCGTTGTTGCTTGTGGAATCAATCAACAGCCTATTCACCCTCATCTCTACCAACATCCATCGTTCATTTCAAGCTTTTGGCCTTGACACCGTGAGCCATAAGATCAGGTGGATTCCGATCTTATATCATCTGGTATCAGAGCCAAAGGTTCCTACCTTTGGTTTTCTATCTCTTATCTCTTTTGTTTTGTCTTGTTATTGCTTTGATTAAATCTAAAAATCCAAAAAAAAAAAAAAAATTAGGTTTGTTGCTTTGTTCTAGTTTATGTTTTTGTCTAAGTCATAAGAAAACCCCATAAAAATCTTGTTCTTAGTTTCCTGGTCGAATTTCTTTTTGAGAATTAGTAGATTTCCTGTTTTTGGTTCTATCTTGCTAGTTATTATTCATAAAACCCAAAAAAAAAAAATTGTCAATTTTCCACTTCTGTCGATTGCACTGAAATTCGTCTTGTGTTACACAACCCTGTCTCTGTTCCTGTTTTACACAACTACCTATTCTGTGGTACCTTGACATCTTGTTGTTTTTGTTGAGTGCAAATTGAACCGATTAACAACAAAGACAGAGTGGAAAACCGCATTCAAGACAAAGCAAGGATTGTATGAGTGGCTGGTTATGCCTTTTGGTTTAACTAATGCCCCAAGTACATTCATGCGACTCATGAACCAGGTTCTTCGTGCTTACATAAGTAAATTTGTAGTTGTCTATTTCGATGACATACTTATATATAGTAAGAACCTAGATGATCATATCTCACATCTTGAACTAGTGCTCAAATCACTTCGGAAGGAAGGCCTTTATGCTAACCTAAAGAAGTGCACCTTCTGTACTAACAAGCTTGTTTTCTTAGGCTTTGTAGTAAGTGAACAGGGACTACAAGTGGACGAGGAAAAGGTCAAAGCCATCCGTGAGTGGCCTACACCAACAACCGTCGGCCATGTAAGGAGTTTTCATGGCTTAGCTAGCTTCTATAGGAGGTTTGTGAGGGACTTCAGTACGGTGGCCTCACCTCTTACCGCCGTGATAAAGAAGAATGTGCCATTCTCATGGGGTCCAGCGCAAGAATCAGCCTTCAAACTGCTCAAAGAAAGGCTTACACAGGCGCCGGTTCTTGCCTTACCCGATTTTGAAGAAGTGTTTGAGGTAGAATGTGATGCGTCTGGCATAGGGATTGGAGCTGTGTTACACCAGAGGAAGAAACCAGTGGCCTTCTTCAGTGAGAAACTCAGTGGTGCTTCTTTGAATTACCCAACCTACGACAAGGAATTGTATGCATTGGTGCGAGCACTAGAGACATGGCAGCATTACTTGTTGTCCAAGGAATTCATCATCCATACTGATCACGAGACACTCAAACACCTGCGAGGTCAGACTTCACTCAAGAGGAGACATGCTAAGTGGTTGGAGTTTGTAGAGACATTTCCCTATGTAATCAAGTACAAGAAGGGAAAGGAGAATGTGGTGGCTGATGCCCTGTCAAGAAGGCATGCCCTGATAGCTACCATGGAGGCTAAGGTTCTAGGATTTGAACACATCAAGGATCTATATAAAGATGATCCAGAACTAGGAGAGGCTTACCAAGCCTGTGGAAGAGGAGCATTCGGATCCTACTATCTTCAAGAAGGGTTCCTGTTCCGAGACAAGAGGCTGTGCATTCCTCAATGCTCAATGCGTGAGCTACTGCTTAAGGAGGCGCATGGAGGTGGTCTTATGGGCCATTTTGGAGTGGACAAGACACTAGCTGTGGTGGCTGATCACTTCTTCTGGCCGCACCTCAAGAGAGACGTTGAAAGGCATTGTGCAAGATGTGTAACTTGTCACAAAGCAAAATCCAGGTTACACCCTCATGGACTTTATCTACCTTTACCTATTCCTAACGCACCATGGGTGGATATTTCTATGGACTTTGTGCTAGGGTTGCCTAAGATCAAACACAAAGACTCTGTCTTTGTTGTTGTGGATCGATTTTCTAAGATGGCTCACTTCATTCCATGTGACAAAACCAATGATGCCACACAAGTTGCTGATCTATTCTTCAAAGAGGTGGTGCGTTTACATGGTATACCAAGGACCATAGTATCTGACCGAGACACAAAATTCTTGAGCCATTTCTGGAAGACATTGTGGAAGAAGCTCGGGACAAAACTTCTATTCTCCACAACCTGTCATCCTCAAACGGATGGTCAAACCGAAGTGGTAAACCGTACCTTATCTACTTTACTTAGGGTAACTCTTGGCAGGAACTTAAACACATGGTTAGATTGTTTGCCATTCATTGAGTTTGCCTATAACCATGCTACACATTCTGCTACTAAAATGTCTCCATTTGAAATTGTGTATGGTTTTAATCCACTAACACCTCTTGATTTGTCGCCAATTCCCCAAGTTGAGCAAGTTAATCTAGATGGTCTCAGGAAAGGAGAGTTTGTTAAGAAGCTACACCAGAAAGCAAGAGACAACATTCTTAAGAAGACTGAAGAGTACAAGAGGCGAGCAGACAAGGGCCGCAAGGAGTTAGTCTTTGAGCCAGGAGAGTGGGTTTGGCTCCACATGAGACCTGAGAGGTTTCCACAGAAGAGAAGCTCAAAGCTGGCGCCTAGGGGAGATGGTCCCTTCAAAGTTCTAGAACGAATCAATAACAACGCCTACAAGCTAGAACTCCCGGGTGAGCTCAATATTTCACATAGCTTCAATGTGACTGATTTGTCTCCATATGTTGCAGATGATCCAGTTTTGAGGACAAAACCTTCTGAAGAGGGTGGGAATGATGAGGACATCCAGCTAAGCACCCATCCACAAGCCATTCCTGAGGTCAAGGAAGCTCCAATGACTCGATCTAGGACAAGGAGGCTCAGGGAAGGATTCAACACTGCAGTAGAGAACCTCATGAACTCAATGGAACTTGGAGACTACCTCAAGAACGAGCCCAAGAAGCTAGAGGCGATAGAAGACTTGGGCTGTGTAAACAATACGGATAACACAGGAGATTTGGACTGTGTAAGCGACGTGGATAACACAGGAGGCGTGGACTGTGTAAGCAACAAGGAAGCTGGACCTTCTACGCGTCTAGGGGAACCATGGGCCGGACTATGCCAAGTCCTTACCATCCGGCTCGGCCCATGCTAAGTCCGAGAGTTGGTGGACTCTCTTGCACTCTTTTTCCCTTGGGTGGTTTTATCCCAAAGAGGTTTTACTCCCAAGGTTTTTAATGAGGCAAGTCGGCCCACCCACACCCATAACTCAAGGATTGGCCGCCAAGGAAAGATTACACACTTTCCTTTCTTGTGCAACTCGGTTACACACTTTCCTTTCTTGTGTAACTCGGCGATTCTCATTCAAGGCCGAGATATTTGTTTTTCCTTTTTGTTATTCTTTGTTTCTGTACTTAAACAACTTTGTATCATTGTGTTAGGCAACCTTTTTGATCAATAAAATTCGAAGTTTCTTATTCTTTTTCAAGCTCGGCCTTGAGAGAAAGTTTGCTTGTTCTTGTGTGTGTGATTCACATAAGATTAAGTGTTTGCTGTATCAGAGATCCTTTCATAATCTCTGTGGTGCTTTCGATCCATCTCGGTTCAGATTACTTGTGGAATCAAGTGTTCTCAGCCGTTGTTGCTTGTGGAATCAATCAACAGCCTATTCACCCTCATCTCTACCAACATCCATCGTTCATTCAAGCTTTTGGCCTTGACACCGTGAGCCATAAGATCAGGTGGATTCCGATCTTATATCACTATCTCTAGCTTTAAACAAAGCAGCAGCAGAAGGGCAATTTAACTATCACTACCGTTGCTCCAAAGCAAATCTTACTCACCTCTGCTTCGCGGATGATTTACTGATATTCATGGACGGTAGCCTCTCCTCTGTAAACAGCGTATTGAATGTCCTGAAAGAGTTTGAAATCAACTCGGGTCTAGCCATCAGTATCCAAAAGACTTGCTTCATACATGCGGGTCTCAAGGCAGAAGAAATTGTTGCGATTCAGACTCAAACTGGTTTATCCCTAGGGAACCTACCAATTCGTTATTTGGGTGTACCTCTATTTTCTAAGAGAATTGGGTTGGAACAATGCTCTCCTCTTATCCAAGCAGTAAAATGGAAGCTCTACAACTGGACATCACGATCACTATCTTATGCGGGACGGCTGCAACTAATCACCTCCGTCATCAATGGTATTACAAAATTCTGGGCTAGTGCATTCATCCTCCCAAAAGCCTGCACAAAGAAAATTGATTCAATGTGCAGTAAGTTCCTTTGGAAAGGAAGTCTGGATGCTTTAAACACGGCAAAAGTTGCCTGGAAAACTAGCTGCCTGAGTAAAAAGGAAGGAGGTTTACGAGTCAGAGACCTTACTTCGTGGAACACTGCTTGTTCAATAAAGATGATTTGGCTTTTATTCTTCTCTCCAAACTCAATTTGGTCTTCTTGGTTCATTTGTGAAGTTCTGCAAGGAAATCAAGAGCAATTTTGGGTGATCAACACAAAAAAGAAAAACTCTTGGATCACAAATAAGTTGATAGAGATGAGAGACTTGGCTTACCCTTGGATTAAGAAAGCGATTGGAAATGGCGAAACGACATACTTCTGGTCATCAAACTGGTCTTTGTTTGGAAAGCTGGACAAATTTCTGGAAAGTCAGCCATCCCACGACTCCCAATAAGGTCTGATTGCACTATAGCTGAGCTTTGGGAAGCAGGAATTTGGCGTCTCCCACCTCCACGGTCAGAATCTCAAGTAAATGTTATATCATTCATGTCTACTATAATACTGTCAAACAGTCCAGATTCATACGAATGGTGGCCTAACCAAGTTAAGAAGCAAGCTTTCTCTACTGGGGAAATCTATGATTTGCTAAGAGAAAGAAGTACTGAAGTTCCATGGCATAAGTTAGTGTGGTTCTCCGGAGGTATTCCAAGACACAACTTCCTCACCTGGCTAATAGTACTTAACCGCCTTGCGACGAGATACAGGATAATCCATTGGGGGTTGCAATCTGACCCGAATTTTCTTCTCTGTAACTCCCATCCTGAATTTGCTGCGCATCTTTTCTTCGATTGTAACTTCAGTTGGGGAATATGGTCAGACATCTCAGCAATCTGCGGTCACTCTCCACCGAGACCCCTCTCGCTACTGCTTGATCATCTTCCGAACGTGACACTACCTAAACCCCAGCGAATCCTAATTCTAATCGCCTGGCAAGCCACCAATTACTCTATCTGGAAGGAGAGAAATATCCGTCTGCATAACTCAAGGTTCACATCGGCAGAGTTAATTATATCTGAAATCAAAGGTACAATTAAAACTAGGATTGAGAGCTTAAGGAAAGACAGATCTGTCTTCTCGTCTTCCCTTCTCCGGCTTTGGATCACGAGTTTGCATGCCGGCAACTGATACATCATCTTGACAAAGGATCGCAAATCGTACTCCAATTCCTCATGTGATCTAACTCTTCGACGAGTCTCTGTGTGACTGGAAACATCTGAAGGCGAGGTCGTCCTCTCTATTTTCCAAAATTAAGTGACTCAACTGCTTTTGGGCTGAGTAAAATTACCTATCTCGTGGGCTTTTGCTAATTCTCTTTTGGGCTGTATTCAAATTAGTTTCTTTAAAAACATAAAAGACAACTTTGCTTATGGGCTTGGTCTTGTATCTTTTTTTATTTTTTATACTAGAAATTAACCCGCCTTACGGGCGCGTGAGCAAATAAGCAGATAAACAATTTTATTTTAAAATCCTAAATTATATATTGAATTCTAATATTTGTTGAGCGGATAGAAAATATTTTTTAATTTAATATTTTGATTTATTCTTATAAGAGAACTTATAAGAGACTATATGTTATCTTACTGTAAATATAAAATTTTCAAGAAAGATTAATTATTTATATTTGTTTTTATTATGCATTCTATTTTAATTCTAACCTAGAGTGTAATATATATTTTTGTAATAGGGTTGACTGATATATAAATATTATTTTCTATTTTAGATGTTTGTTTTTAATCATTTTATATCCACATTTCTTCTTATTATTTTCTCCTAAAATTGGTGATTTAGAATTAATTTTATTATTAGATTATTACACTTTTTGCCTCTATTTATATTAATAAATTATTAGAATCAATATAAAACAATTTCTGAGTAAAGTCTAGTAATAAAGCTTACATATTTAAAGCATTAAGTGAAAATAAAAATAATGTGTCATAAATTTAGATGAGGATAAATTATATTGATTGAATTTTGATTTTATGGTATATAATATGAAAATGACATTCCTTATTTCTTTTAATAATATATAGATTTAAATTAAATGGAATAAAAATATTGTGCAATAAATTAAGATGTTGAGATATTTGGAAATATTTAATTGACTTTTTAGTTGAAAATACTAATTTGAATATTTTGATTTATTCTTATAAGAGATTTTTATAAGAGAATTTATAAGAGACTATAGATTATCTTAATATAAATATAAAATTTTCAAAACAGATAATTGGTTATATTTTTTTTATTATGCATTCTATTTTGATTCTAACATCGACTGTAATATATGTCTTTATAAATACAGTTGATTGATATATAAAGATTATTTTCTATTTTAGATGTTTGTTGTTCATTAATTTGTATCCCCATTTCTTTTTATTATTTTTCTCCTTAAATTTCTGATCTAAAACTAATTTTATTATTGGATTATTACTACTTTTGATATATATAGATTTAAATTAAATAAAATAAAAATAATGTGTAATAAATTGAGATGATGGAGTGGTTTAAGGAAAAAAAAGAAAAGCTTTTTTTTTATATATATAGATGCATTTTAATTTTAATAGAAAATCTTTTATCAAAAAAAAAAAAAAGTAAACGTTATTATGCGGATCCATTGGAATTGATTGCACAGTGACCTCTTTTTGAACTTTTGTACACTAACCTTAATTTTGTCGTTTAGATCGGTAACTAAAAACTTCCACCAGAATCATTCTTATCCTTAAATAGTTTTGGACAAAGACCACCACCATGTGGGAAAATTAACATTAAATCAAGAATTTAGGAGAAATTTGAACATTTGTATGCGCCGAGATCAACGTTTGGTTGCAATTTAAAGCAATCTTTTTGACAAAAAAAAAAAATAAAGCAATCCTTTTTACTTTAATTTCTTCCAAAAAGAATCTTTTTACTTCGAACTTATCAAATGTCAAAACAATATACTAGAAGTAATTTCTAATAAGTTGACAAAATGGTAATTCCTAATATCCTACATTCCGTATGATTTTACCCAACCGTTAATATATATTTTTTTCCTTATCAACGAATCTTAAAAATCATAAATAGAAAATATAGTGGATACAAATTTCATAAATACTGTGGTTAACACACAGAGAATGTGTCACAGATTAGAAGAACATTGTTTAGTCGATTTTAAAAGCCAAACACAATTGAATATTATTTCACGAATTACGAAAAAAATATACAGTAAAATTAAGATATGATAAAAAAACAAAAATATCTAAATAATAATAAAATAGATAATTTTATGGAACTGAATGTTAAACACTTACAAAATATATAAAATGTGATCACAATGTGCTTGTTGTGGAGCAGAAAAAAAGCAATCAATCAAGTATAATCTTACAAATTCTATCGATTCTATGAATTTTTCCATTAACATATGAATTATTTTACTAGAGGATT
This sequence comes from Orychophragmus violaceus, assembly GCA_030180135.1. NCBI lineage: Eukaryota > Viridiplantae > Streptophyta > Magnoliopsida > Brassicales > Brassicaceae > Orychophragmus > Orychophragmus violaceus. Next base: position 73,935,877 of record CM058240.1, read on the forward strand.
CCATCTGATAATTTGAATAATTTTATGATATATCTAACAAAATAAGAATGATATGATATACAGTAACATAAACAAAGATCCAAAAGACATATGGGAAAGGCACAATTCGTAGAAGTTAGTACAACAAAAGGTATTATTGGGGTCATGCATCATACTAAATCATCAGTAAAGATAATGATGTTTGTAAATGAATCTTGAAAATAGGGTGATATATACTCATGAAAGGTTGGTAGAGCAATACAGAAGGAGGTATGAATGTAATTTTGTGTACTATGAACATTAGCTATAGTCTTTCATCCCTATAAGCTGAATTCGAAATACTAATTTGGACAATGGAATGTATGAAAGTACTACAACGACCAGATCAACAATTGCAAAACTGTTTTGAATCGGTGAAAATTGTGTTGACACTAATGAAATGACTATTTTTTATTTATGTAGAAGAATATGAGAATTGTAAAATATTTTTTTAATATTTTCAACCTCAAATTTATTCAACGCCCACATAACTTAAAAACGGACAAGTTATAAAAAATTCTTACGTTTAGCTATAATATATTGTCCATGTTTTTTCTTCTAAAATCATATATTATCCATGTTGTCCGAAACCATCCGTTTGAGAGATTGATTAGTCGTAGGTTTCACCATATTATTAATAAAAAAATTCTCACTTTTTTCTTATTAGTGTTTTTTTATCTAAATGCTTATCGTTTAAAAACTAAGTATCTTATATGAATGATTCGTTAGAGATATGCATCGGGAAAATGACAAACAAATCATGAACTATGTAAAACTGCCCCAAAAATATTTAAACTACTAAGTTTACCAATAAATACTCAAACTATTGGTTGACTTCCCATAAAAATATTGAAGTTACAGTTGACTTGACCAATTTAGCACTCCGTTAAATAATTTAACATATTGATTAGATGACGTTAATCAATCCGTTTATTGGGCCGTCAATATGATACGACGTTGTTTTGTCTTAATCAAAATTTCGTTTCATTTTATTCGAAAAATTAAATCCAATCTTTAGCTTGGTTCGAACTTGGAGCGTTTGATTTACGGAAAAAGATAGGTGACTACTGAACTAGTGGTAATTCGTTGCTATTAATTACAGAAATTATATTAAAATAACTTTATTTTTAAGGCCCAATAAAACCCAAAAATTCCCAAATCAATTTTTTCAGCCTTAGCATCTACATAGGCCTAGCATCTATTTCTATTAAAAGTTTGTTTAATTAACATACTTAACATTATAAAAAAAAATTACTAACATTTGAACACTAATTTTTATTTAAAAATTGGTTGACGTATTTAGATGCTAGGGTTAAATAATAGTTAATTTTTTATTTTAAAATAAATCAAATCTCTAAACAGTTAGTTTTTATTTTAAAATATTTTTTTTTATAATGCTAGGGCTGGAAAATTTGATTTGAAATTTTTGGGTTTTACTGGACCTATAGTTTGTGTATTTATTGGTAAGCTTATTTAACGGAGTGCTAAATTGGTCACGTCAACTGTAACTTCAGTGTTTTTATGGGAAGTCAACCAATAGTTTGTGTATTTATTGGTAAGCTTAGTAGTTCGAGTATTTTTGGACAGTTTTGTATAGTTCAGGGTTTGTTTGACATTTTTTCATGATTTGTATCAGTTTAATTTTAGGAAAAAAGTTGTGGTGGCACTAAAACATGGGTTAATTACTATAAGAGCATCTGAGATTTGAATTTTTGTTGGCTGAAATTTTGGTCTAAGATGACCCTACAAGTCTTTGTTATGAAAAAATAATTACAAAAATGAATCTTATTTACAAAAATGCCACATTCCCGTCTTAATAAATCTGCATAGATTTATGACATTCTTTGTTACAGATTCACTGAAATGACGGATTTTTGAATAAGTCTGTACGGAGTTATTGTCGTTTGTTGTGGATTAATTTTCTTTGTTGCATAGTTTTAAAAATCTTTAACACGTTAGAAAGTTTCTGAGAATTACTATATTAGCATCGTAGTGTTACCGATTTTTAAACATGTCACAGATTTATGTTCTAATGTTGCAGATTTTTGGTTTTTTTTTGCCGACGTCGCATGTATTTATATTAACGTATTGCAGACTTTTGAAAAATTCCAGTTTTGTTTCATTAGTTTTGAATAAATCTGAAAATTATTGTTACAAATTGTGTTACATGTTACAGATTTATTAAACTCCGCAACAAAGAAAAATGTATAAAATAATTACTATTGTAGCAGTGATATGTTACAGACCTTTTCTCTTTGTCGCAGATTTGTTTATAATGTTGCTGATTTTTGTTATGTTACAGATTTATTTTAATCTTACAGATTTAATGAAGATAGAGCTAATTCGAAAAACACTCGCGAGATATTTTCCTGATTTTTAGAAATCATTTATGGTAACTAAATATTACTTAATAAATTCAATATTTGGCACAAAAAGATAAAGAACAAAAAAAAATTTTTGAATTAATTTCATATTTAAATAATTAGTTTACCAACAAAAATGTATTTTGTATCATTTTTATTGAAATTCTAGATTTATTAAAGCATTATTTTGTATTTATTTATTATTTTTGAAAGCAAATTTTATAAAAAACAAATTAGCCAAAAAATAATTTGTGTTAATTTCTTGTTTATATAATTTATTTATAAAATTATTTTTTATTAGTTTCTTCCTATTTTTTTAAGAATCTATCTTATTTATTTATTCTTGAAAAACGAATTTATATTAATTATTTATTTTTGAAAAATAAATTTTATATTAAATATTTATTTTACTTTAATGATTCATTTATATTATTTCTTATAAAAAAGATAAATTAAGGAAAAGACAGTATAGTTTTTAAACTATCATATAATGCTACTCTAGTAAAAAAAAACACTCTAATGCTACTCTAATAGTAAACCTTAAAATTTGTGCTAACATGAGTAATTTTTACTTAATTTGAAGGTTAATCTTTTTCTTGCAAAAACAAACTAAATAAAATAAGTAAAGTATAAGATTTGTCAATGGTTAATAATTAATATGATGATGATTCGATGGAGATTTGTACCCATTTGTCTAACTGCAAAAGTTCAAATAATCTACTATATATTATTTGCGAAGTCGAATTATTGAAATCGTTTAGATGTATGATTATTGGCCAATCAAAACTATGATGTCATTGATGATATGACTTTAATGAAATGTTTTGATTGGTTGAGAGTTTTTTCCATATTAAAAATAAATCAAAATTCTTTTTGGAAAGATTATTAAAAATTTTTTTTGACAATTAATCAATTTAATCAAATTCAATTAAATGTTGTTTCTTAAATTGTTGAATGGTAATCTTAACTTCTTTCTTAAATTTTAGATTAAAATTTAAATTTATTTCATACTATATTTTCTTATTTTTAAAATTCAAAATAATACCCCACCTAAAATTTAGCAACTAATAACTATCGATAATAATGAACAAATTTGAAATTAAATTATCTTATATAATATACTAATCTTCCAATAGAATATTTCAAAAATTAGTCCAACCCTAAATAAATTAATCCTTATAAATAGAGTTTCTACCACACTCATAGAACATCTACATATCGAGACATTTATTTTGTTTGAAATTAATATGGTTCTAATTTTGTTTTGTATTTTGATGAATTTACAGCTATGTTTCATACCAAGCCAAATGATAGGTATTTATTTCTTACAATTAACATGTACATAATTTTGTTTTGTTGTTTTTGATGAATTTGCAGCTATGTTTTATAACATGCCAAACGATAGGTATATATTTCTTACAATTAACATGGTTCTAATTTTGTTATGTGGTTTTGATAAATTTGCAGCTATGTTTCATACCAAGCCAAACGATAGGTATCTATTTTCTTACAATTAATATGGTTCCAATTTTGTTTGATGTTTTGATGAATTTGCAGCTATATTTCATACCAAGCCAAATGATAGGTATTTATTTCTTACAATTAACATGTTTTTAATTTTGTTTTGTGGTTTTTGATGAATTTGCAGCTATGTTTTATACCAAGCCAAACGATATGTATATTTTTCTAAAAATTAAAATGGGTATAATTTTGTTATTTGGTTTTTATGAATTTGCAGCTATGTTTTATACCAAGTCAAACGATAGGTATCTATTTTCTTACAATTATTCCAATTTTGTTTTGATGTTTTGATGAAACTGCAACTATGTTTCATACCAAGCCAATCGATATGTATCTATTTTTTTATTGTGCTATCTATGATTTTGCGAACATTTTTAATAAAAGACATTCAGAAGATAGGTACTCATTGAGCCGTGTTGTTTAAAATTCACACACGAAGAAGATTAAGCATGAAGTCCAGAAAAGATTAAAGACAAGGATATTATTTACAATATTGTTCTGTGTGTTCTTCTGAGTTCTCCATTTGTATATTGTTATTGTTGCATTCCGAAAGCACTTTGGAATAATTATACATAGGTTTTCCTATTTAATCGCTTACTTTTGTTTTATTTATTTTTTCTCAATAAAACAAGTGTTTGTACATAGAGATCCTTATATAGTAATTTATGGTGGTTGAAATTATCCAGTATTAGTCATTGTTTGTTTATGACCAGCAAGATGTATTGTTTAAACAATGACATTTTTAACAAAATTCATCGTTCTAGTAAGCAAAAAACGTCTTCACACGCCCACTTCACATGTTGTGTATACGTCCTGTTTTAAGATATTGGAGATTGTAGATATTTATATATTCCCATTATTTTTGGTATTAGGGTTTCCTGTTTCTTTTTATCTAGACATCAGTAAGTGGAGTATTCATGTTTAAATACTGAGGAGATATGTTATAAATTGAGGAGTTAAACAATATGTCGGCTTAATATTTGTGAATGGCCCTGTTTTCTCCATTAAAAATAAATCACTATTCATATCAAAAATTCATCGAATTCAATTAAATGATGTTTTCTAAAAATTCTATGGTAATCTTAACTTTTTCCCTAAATTATAGATTACAAAGAGTATTTTACTCCCCCATTGGTTTCTTTATTTTTCAAATACTAAATAACACCCTGCCTAAAATGACTCACATAATAACTATCGATACTAATAAACAAATATTAATTTTGGCAAATACCACGAATCGTATATAGCAAATTTTTATTATGTAACCGAAAATCTTATAATCTAAAATATTTCAATTTAGTTGAAACACAATATTCTTTATATTAATTTGATCGATGATCTGTTAGGTCTCCAACCACTATATATATTCTTCAAGATTTAACCTATTTATCATTCAATTTAAAACTATATCTACATTTTATAAGATGACAGAATTAGTTGAGACCAATAAGAACATCCCTCGCAGACGGCGTTCGACTTATGTTTTGCTTGAAAACATTGATGAAACCGAGAAGATCCGGGTTATGGAATTAGCACAATGGACTTTGTTTAACTCTAAGTCTGGAAACGTGATAGAAATGATTTGGTCTGACATAAATGTATGTTTTTTGCTTAAGTTTTGGTTTCTGTTCGGTTCTCTATTGTTCATTCGTATATTTATAATTTTGTTTTTACTTTCTTCAGGGAATAAGAGTTCAAGCATCAAGTGAGGAGTCCATTCAGCAAACATAAAGCATGTTTTCAGATAGGTAAAAATGTTATGGTTAATGCTTTTTCTTCCAAGGAGTATGTTGGCGACTTCCGTCCAAGTGATCTTCCTTACAAGTTATCAATCACATGTACTACAAGAACTAAACCAATGGAAAATTTTGAGATTGAGAATCACGATAAGTATTGTTATACTATTTCCCAATTCTCGAAGGATCTCTTGACAAAAGAGTTCTAATTAGTAAGATGCTATTTTGTAATATACGTACTATTCATTATATTATACTTTTCAATAAATAGTTGTTAATTTGTGTTTTATGAGAGTCATTGTCCACATGGGTGCTATTGAAGATTTTAAGACTAAGAGCAAGTCGGGAAACAACACCAAGCTTGAATTATACCTGAAAGGTAATGGGTTAGAACATTATTCGTAAAAAATGTTATACTAAATAAATAACTTTATATGATTTTTATCGTCTATTTGAATACAGAGATGATGCATTGCCTTGCACTTTGTGGGGATATTATGCCAAACAAGTGATTGACCATACTTCAACCAATAGCTCATCTCCTGTCGTGGTTATTATCCGGTTTGCATGGATCAAAGAATATGGAGGTAACTACTCAGTTAATTGTATGTATAATCTGTTGTATATAACATTAATGGATTAATTTAAATTTTAATAAATATAGGGAAGCTGTACATCTTGAATGCTTACAACTCGACCCAAGTCACATTCGGAGATGAAAAGAACCCTGAGATTTTAAACTGGTTGGATAGGTAATATGATACATTATGTTTTAAATATCTGTCTGAACATTTTCAATTCAAGAGAACATATATTCATTAAAAATCTGTTTTACAGTTTACCAAAAGAATCTCAAGCTCTAATTATCAAGTCTGAGAAAATCATGGTTTATTTTAGATCGGGTCCACTCTTGGATTGTGTACTAAATTTTTCATCAAGAGTAATAGAATGACTCTACTTGGTATTCTGCAATCGGAAATGGTTAGTTATCTGTATTTAAACTTCCAAATATGACTGTATTTAACTGAAATCATTAATTTAATTACTTGATGATTTTATTGTTGTTTAGCATGGTAAGGTGGTTTAAAAAATGGTATTTTCAAGCTTGCAAAGTTTACAAACTGAAAGTGCTTCAGTATGGATCAAATTCAGAAGATGAGAAAGAGTCCAAACCCTTATATAATTGTAAAACATGTGGCGATGTGACAAATGTCTTTGCAAGGTAATTTGTTTATAATTATGCTTGAAGGTTAATCTGTTTATAAGTATGATGTATTATTTAACTTATACATAAGCATTTGGTTTATATATTGTTTATGTATGCTCTAGATATTATTTGATCTTTCGCGTGTCTGATTATTCCGAGGGTGAAGCAAAATTTCTCACATTTGATGAAATTGGAGATAAGCTTGTGAAGAAACCGGCAGACAATATCTACAACAAATTCAGAAGGAAAATAGAGGTATTTGAATTTTTTATATTTCTTTTGAAATTATAAAACTTTTTATATTGAGAATTCGTTGTTTTTTTTCTTTGTCTTCTTAGGAGGATCCATATTATCTCCCTAATGAATTATACAATTTGATTGGTCGCAAGTGTCTATTCAAAGTGATCATTCCAAAGGATAATGTTCAGAAGGTGTCAAGAAGTCCATATGTCTTGGACTTATTTTGGGATGATGACTTTGCCATCGATGAATTTGAGAATTTAATTGATTCGACTCACGTACGTAATATATTTGAATCATTTTGAAACATTATGTTAAACCATGAATAAAAATTTGTTAATATTTTTATTTGATTTGGGACCTCTTATGCTTACCTTGGGTATGGAGACTGATTTGGATGCATCAATGGCCCTAGCACTTACACCATTAACATTAAAAAGATCAGAAGATTGCATCTCTTTAAGCAGTGTTGGTGAAAATTCACCGGTTTCAAAAAATATTACGCAAGAAGACAAGGAAGCCTTAAAAAGAAGGATACTTTAGACTTTTGTTTCTTATCTTCTTTTGTGTTACCATTTTTTTAGATTATCGCTGTGTTATAAAAACAGTTTGGGTTTTTTAATTGATATATCCATTTAATCGTTTAATTTTTCTTCCAAGTTATCAATATAACAAATCTTTTTAATTATTGTCAATAATATAAACTTTTGTTTTACGCAATGGTATAGTTTATATCTACTATCTACTATTAATTACGAATATATCCACTATATATATAAGTATATGGTGTATTAAAATTTGATAACAAAATATTCTCCAACTAATTTGAATTACTGCAACTAATTTATTTGGTTTCACGAACAAAAGTTTATAAATTCGATACAAACATGCAAAAAAAAATATTCACAAGAAGATTGTCTAGATTTTTTTCCCTCAGTTATTGTATTGAAGATTATTTAAAGATATTTTTAAATAAAGTTAACAAAATTTATGGAATCTTCCATAACAGAAAATAGCAATTTGTTAAATTTATAGTCAGTACAAAATATATGAAATCTTCCATAATGAATATTTGAGTATTATGTTTGAGAGAATCAATATATTCTCCACAAATTAGAGTTAGGTATTTTGCGCCGTTAAATCCGTAACATGTAACCTTGATTAAGATAGAACTACTCCCATTTAAATTATTCATCTGTTCACAATCTCGTTCTTATTATGAATCTATAATTCATCTTTGTTAAGATTTTTTGAAGACTTCACAATATACTTGGAGAGTATCAATATATATCAAAATATATATTGTCCACTTATATAAGTTCACAATATATATGAGAAATATTGTGTTGGGTTTATATAATGTTGATGGTTATCATTTTTCTAATATTGACAAGGCTTATTGTAATTCTTAACTTGGTTGGGTTTATCGACAATAGAATCATTTTTTGAAACTTTGACAATGCTTAATATGAAAATTTACCTATTATGATAAAAAAGATCATATAAGTTCATAAACTTATTACAATAAAAAAATATCATTTGAAACCAATGGTTGTGACTTCTAATTTTTACACCTTTTACTATTATTAATTGAAGAGTTATCTTTTAGTGTTTCACACCTTTTATTCACCAATTTGGAAACTATTTAATTTTAAAACCCTAGACGCTTTATTTCATACCATTTACTGAGAGAGAAAAAAACTTCTTTTCAAGCTAATTTCTACACAAATTTCTCCGATTGTAAACTATGGCTCCATAAACTTTCAGAAAAATTTCTCAAATCAACAACTTCATTCCTTGCTTTTGGGACTTAAAAGTTCTTCTTTTACGTGTTTGGATGTGTGTTAAGTCTAATGAACCAAAAATCCAAATGCTTTTGGTTGATGAGCAGATAATCTCTCTTTTACTCTATAATATGTTTTGTTTATTTGGTTATTGCATGTTTTATTATAGGGTATGAAAATAGAGGCTACTTATCCTGTCTCTATTATTGAGAAATTTCGTTACTCTGCGTGGTGTGAGCAGTGGCGAATCTAGAAAACATTTGCATCCGGGGCAGAAATAAAAATCATTCAATAAAATATTAAAAACGTCATCGCAAAACAGTACAAAACCTTACAAATGTATCCTACGCTCTCTCATAGCTTGAAATCTTTTAATCACTGTTTCATTTGTAACAGACTCAAATAACTCTTTTCGATATAACATACTAAACAGTCACTTAAAAATTCATCTCCAATTCGGTTGCGTGTGGATGTCTTCACTAGTTTCATTGCCGAAAAACACCTTTCAACACTTGCAGTAGCAACAGACAACATTAAAACTAACTTTAGTAGCCTATAAACCAAAGGGTGTGCAAGATGCTTTTGCGTTTCCACCATCAAACGAGAAAGATCTCCAAGATTCTTCAGATTCTTAAACCGCTCATCGTTTCTTACATTGTCAATGTAGATTCCAAGTTGATGCTCAATAGATAAACGCTCCCCATAATTAAAGTCATCTGGATAAAGCTTAACCAGTCTCAACAGCTTTGACTTATCAAACTCACGGAAGGAATTAACCGGACTTAAAGAAGCCATACAAATAAGCAGATCCGTGTTTACCTCGTTAAATCGATCATTAAACTCCTAAAGCTGCAAATCCAGAACAATGTAGAAACAATTGACCTTGTTATGATGCAAATTGGTTATACTTGTTTTTTTTTTCCTTGGCTTCCTTGAATGCACAAATTCTCCATCCATCGCAAACATATTAGCCTTATGCTTTTCACAGAAAGATGAAACTTTCTCCATAAGCATATCCCATCCATCTTCTCGAAAGTTTTGCAGTTCTCTCTTAGTTGAAGCTACAAGTGACATGGCATTTGAAATATCTTGGTCCTTCATTTGCAGAGCCATTGACAAATTCTCGGTTACTCCCAAAATAAATAGCATCAACTGCATATAGAACACACAATCAAATGTGTGAAAATACTTGAGAAGTGTTGGGAATGTCCTGAAATCTATTTGTACTTACTCTGAGAGAGAGTCGTGTTGTCGAGATGAGACAATCATGTGACACTGGGTAGTCATAATGCTTTGCTAGAAGCCACTTATGATCAATGAGTTGAGAACTCATTGCTAGTGTTATATGATCCTACAGGGTCACACACCTAAGCAAACTGGATATTGCATGAGAGGATGATCATTAATGTAATGATCGGATGAATGCATATTTGATATGCATTCAATATCGACTTTTCTGGGCGATGTCGATCGATGCACTAATAGTATCGGTCGACATAGATTGGTCGTGTCGATCGACACATAGAGTGTATCGGTCGACACGACTCGCGGATTGACGGATTAAATTGGTTTAATCATTAGTTAATCCCGGGGCGGTTTAAGTCGACATATATAAGATATATGGTCGACCTAAACTGGTTTCTAACCTAATTCACAGCCACCAGAAACTAGAGAGAAACCACTTGAGAGATCTGATCTCTATAGGCACTAGCATCCCTTCTGTTCAGCTTGTGTGCGTGTGGATACCAGTAGAGGCGCAGCATTTGAGGCGCTCTAGATCTCGATTACCTGCAAATAACTTCCGCTGCTAATCACCAGGTAATCTCCAGATCTGATAGATTCAATTACATGAACCTGTAGATCCTAGGCTCGGAATTCAGACTAGGATTGCCTAATTGGATTAGGAATCTGCTAGAAATTCCTTCAGTGGTATCAGAGCTTTAGGGTTCCATTGAATCTGTGGCATGTTGATTAGATTAGTTGAATCTGAATCTCTGTATAGTTGATACAAGCATGCTGTAATTCGTTTTTGATTAAAATCTAGTTTTAGGGTTTTAACTTGAAAACGATTAGGGATTATGACCCTGTGTCGATCGACACCAAGCGGGTATCGGTCGACACAGAAGGATAACCCGAATAAAACTTTTCGCCTAGTGTCGATCGACACAAGAGTTGTATCGGTCGACACAAACCTCGCGAGATTGATGAACCGGTTCAATTGGATTGGACCGGTTATCGAGCTTGGTTAAATGGTTTGAATTGCGATTGGTTTGATTAGGTTGGTATCGACCGATGCTAGTGTAGAATCGATCGACACCGACTGGTATTCGAAACCGGATCAATTGGATTGATCAGTTATCGCGGATTGCTTTTGGTTATTTTGTATCGATCGACACTATAGTAGTGTCGGTCGACATCAGATTCGATGATTGGGTTTTGGAGCCTGCAATCACAGAACCAAAGCATGATAAATCAATTAATTATAAGAATTAAAACATAATAAAACTGAACGTTTTAATGATTCCGTTCCTCAATCAAATATCAAGTGATACTTGATGTCTTGACTGTCAAGACTCGTTTCATTGAGTGATAGGCTTGCAGTGCAAGGTGTCCACAATTACATGAGTAAGGCAGGAAGTAATCGTGTTGATGGTCTTGCAGTGCAAGGCGTCAACAATTACATGACTGAAAAGATTGGTTTACTTGACTGAGCCATCAAAATCGTTTTGGGCTCAGAGACATCAGGTGGATTTGACATAAGATGTCAGTCCACAACCAAGAGTTGTATTGGATACAACTAGCAAGGTTGTTGCTTACCTAGATAGCTGAATTTGGGTGACAGCCAGTGGCTCACTCAAGTTTAGTGAAGTATGGATCTTGGATCATTATATTCATCTGAGGAAACATTGTTTGAATATAATGCGAGTTTTCTTAAAAGTTAAGATTTCTCATTTCTTGAACATCATAACTAAACCTTTTTCTTTTCTATGTTATCAGCTATGACTACTACTCATAATAATTCTTTCTCCCTGCGATCCGTCCTTGAGAAGGACAAGTTAAATGGATCGAATTTTCTCGAATGGTATCGGAACTTGAGAATTGTTCTCAAGCAGGAGAAGCGGGACTATGTCCTTGAAAATGTTCTCCCTGAAAAACCGAGATCCAATGCTGCACATGCAGAAAGGAGTGCTTGGGACAAGCATTCCAATGATGTGGTCGATGTGAATTGTCTCATGTTGGCTACCATGAACCCGGACTTGCAGAAGCAATACGAGAACGTGGAGTCGCCAGTGGAGATGATTACTAGCCTGAAAAATATGTTTCAGGAGCAGGCACGAACTGAGAGATACCAGACGGTTAAATCTCTCATTGAATGCAAGCTACCAAAGGACAGTCCAGTAAGTCCTCATGTCATTAAGATGATGGGTTATATTGATAACTTGGGGAGGCTGGATTGTCCCATTAGCCAAGAGTTGGCTACTGACATCATTCTGCAGTCACTGCCGTCAAGTTATGATCAGTTTGTTATGAACTATAACATGAATAACTTGACAAAGACATTGACTGAGCTGCATGGCATGCTCAAGACAGCTGAGCCAAATATCAAGAAGGGCACTCCTAATGTACTTATGGTATAAGGGGGTAAGAAGTTTAAGAAACTTGGCAAAGGCAAGGGAAAGGGCAAGGCAGTCCCGGTTGAGAACCAGGACACGCCTGCGCCAGCCCCGAAGCCCAAGCCGGGCCCATCTGAGACTGATAAGTGCCATTACTGTAAAGAGCCTGGGCATTGGAAGAGAAATTGCAACAAATTCTTGGAAGAGAAGAAGAAGAAGAAGAAGACTTTCGAGACTTCATCTTCAGGTATTTATGTTATAGAAGTAAATGTTACTACTTCTGGTTCTACTTCTTGGGTATTGGATACCGGCTGTGGTGCTCATATTTGTACAAATATGCAGGGCCTAAGCAACAGTAGGACGTTGGAAAGGGGACAAGTGGACCTGCGTGTGGGGAATGGAGCAAGAGTTGCTGCATTAGCCGTAGGAACATTTAACTTGTCTTTACCTTCTGGTTTGGTTTTAGAACTTCATAATTGCTACTATGTACCTGCTATAAGCAGAAATATTATTTCTATTCCTGTTTTGGATTTGGAAGGATATCAGTTTTCAATTAAGAATAAATGTTGTTCTTTTGATTACAATGATATGTATTATGGTAGCAGCCCATTAGAGAATGGGCTTTATGTTCAGAATCAAAGCACATAAATCTATAACATTAACACCAAGAGATTCAAATCAAATGACACGAATCAGACTTTTCTATGGCATTGTCGTTTGGGCCACATAAACGAGAAACGAATTCAAAAGCTCCATAGTGATGGGCTTTTGGGCTCATTTGATTATGAATCATGTGAGAAATGTGAATCTTGTTTACTAGGCAAAATGGCAAAGGCGCCTTTCAACAAACAAAATGAAAGGGCCAGTGATCTATTGGGCCTTATACATACAGATGTATGCGGCCCAATGAGCACAAGTGCCAGAGGAAATTTTCGATACTTCATTACCTTCACTGATGATTTCAGCAGGTATGGCTATGTCTATTTAATGAGACACAAGTCGGAATCCTTTGAAAAGTTCAAAGAGTTCCAAAATGAAGTACATAATCAACTTGGCAAAAGTATTAAGGCTCTTCGATCAGATCGTGGAGGAGAATACTTAAGCCAAGAATTCAGTGATCATTTGAGAGATTGTGGAATTGTTTCACAACTCACTCCTCCTGGAACACCACAATGGAATGGCGTGTCTGAGAGGAGGAATCGGACTTTATTAGATATGGTTCGATCAATGATGAGTCTCTCAACTCTTCCATTATCCTTTTGGGGATACGCTCTAGAAACGTCTGCGTTTACACTTAATAGGGTTCCGTCAAAATCAGTTGCAAAGACACCACATGAGATGTGGACTGGAAATGTTCCAAATGTGTCTTTCCTGAAGATTTGGGGTTGTGAAGCTTATGTTAAGCGATTAATTACAGATAAGCTCGAACCCAAATCTGATAAGTGCTACTTCGTTGGTTATCCTAAGGAAACCAAGGCATACTACTTTTACAACCAATCCGAGAACAAAGTGTTTGTTGCTCGGAACTGCGTTTTTCTTGAGAGAGAGTTTATTTCCAAGAGAAACAGTGGGAGTAAAGTAAAACTCGAAGAAGTTCGAGAACCGCAGGAAAATGCTCAACCCGTAGAGGAAGAGCAACAGTTGGATCTACAAAGAGTTGTAGACCCAACGCCTGTGGAGCCAGAAATTCGTAGATCCGAAAGGATCCGTCACGAACCCGAGAGATATGGATTTCTCGTAACCAATTGTCATGATTTATTGATCATTGACAGTGACGAGCCCGCGAATTACGAAGAAGCGATGATGAGCCCTGACTCCGAAAAGTGGCTGAAAGCCGCTGAATCCGAAATGGGATCCATGTCACAGAACCAAGTATGGACTTTGGTTGATTTACCCGATGGTGCAAGACCCATTGAGTGTAAATGGATTTTCAAGAAGAAAATTGATGTGGATGGAAATATTCAGATATATAAAGCAAGGCTGGTGGCAAAAGGTTTCAAACAAATTCATGGTATAGACTATGAAGAAACCTATTCACCTGTAGCCATGCTTAAATCCATTCGGATTCTCCTAGCAACAGCTGCTCATTATGATTATGAGATCTGGTAAATGGACGTGAAAACAGCTTTCCTTAATGGAATTCTGGAAGAGGATGTGTACATGACACAGCCCGAAGGTTTCATCGATCCTAATGCTGCTAGGAAAGTATGCAAGCTTCATCGATCCATTTATGGATTGAAGCAAGCATCTCGGAGTTGGAATCTTCGTTTTGATGAAGCAGTCAAAGAGTTTGATTTCATCAGAAGCGAAGAAGAACCATGTGTTTACAAGAAGACTAGTGGGAGCGCAGTTTCATTTCTCGTGTTGTATGTAGATGACATACTTCTTCTCGGAAATGACGTTCCGTTGTTACAGTCTGTTAAGACTTGGCTCGGAAGTTGTTTTTCAATGAAAGACATGGGAGAAGCCGCGTATATTCTTGGAATAAGAATCTATAGAGATAGATCAAACAAGTTGATTGGACTGTGTCAAGACACTTATATCGATAAGGTCTTACACAGGTTCAGAATGCAAGATTCCAAGAAGGGCTTCATACCAATGTCTTATGGCATAAGTCTCAGCAAGAAGCAGTGTCCTGAGACACCTGCTGAGCGAGATCGCATGAGTCGGATTCCCTATGCCTCGGCGTTGGGATCCATCATGTATGCCATGCTCTGTACTCGTCCAGATGTTGCTTGTGCTTTAAGCATGACGAGTAGATACCAATCGGATCCAGGTGAAAGTCACTGGACAGCAGTCAAGAATATTCTGAAGTATTTGAGAAATACTAAGGATAAATTCTTGGTGTATGGAGGAAGTGATGAGCTGGTAGTAAGTGGTTACACAGACGCAAGTTTTCAGACAGACCAAGATGATTTCCGATCGCAATCTGGTTACATCTTCTGCCTGAATGGCGGTGCAGTAAGCTGGAAGAGTTCCAAGCAGGACACTGTAGCAGATTCCACAACTGAAGCTGAGTACCTCGCTGCTTCTGAAGCGGCAAAGGAGGCTGTTTGGATCAAGAAGTTCATCACTGAACTTGGTGTGATTCCTAGCATTTCTGAGCCAGTGGCTCTGTATTGTGACAACAATGGAGCCATTGCGCAAGCAAAGGAACCTAGATCACACCAGAAATCCAAACACATAGAAAGGCGATATCACCTTATCCGTGATATTGTGAATAGAGGAGATGTGAAGATCAGCAGAGTCCCGACGGATGAGAATGTTGCTGATCCACTGACCAAGCCTCTCCCAAGGCCTAAGCATGAGTTTCATACAACTGCTGTAGGCATTAGATATCTTAAGATATGATCTTGATTTCAGTGGGAGTTGTATTTGTTTTAGTTATGACATGATGTTCACAAAGACATAATAGTTATGTTATTTTAATGAAATTGTTTCAGCATTATTTAATTGTGTTAATTAAATATATATATATATATATATATATATATATATATATATATATATATAATGTCCCAAAGTAATTTATGACATTTTTTATAGGCCATCAAGTATGTGACTTGATCATGAAACCCTATAAGCAATAAATGACATAAATTAGAATAGTCCCTG
The DNA here is from genome assembly GCA_030180135.1 of Orychophragmus violaceus. Taxonomy (NCBI): domain Eukaryota; kingdom Viridiplantae; phylum Streptophyta; class Magnoliopsida; order Brassicales; family Brassicaceae; genus Orychophragmus; species Orychophragmus violaceus. Next base: position 73,951,975 of record CM058240.1, read on the forward strand.
GTCGAGGTTGTTAACGTGGGACATTAACAACCACGTGAGACTAGTATGTGAGGTGACTGATGACCATGTTTCATGGAGTCATTAATAAGTGTATTAAAGTCAATCACATAGATATGTGTTAGAGAACACATGATCGGACTTGACCCGTTAATGAGAACTCTACAAGATGTTATATGAGTGTCATAAGAGTTTCTCATTACGACTAAAGAGTAAAGTCCTTAGACCTGAGTTCATCATGTCCTCTCTTATATGGATTGGTTCGTCTTGACTTTGTCAAACGTCAGCCGTAACTGGTGATCATAAAGACACTGATTAGGCGTATCATGAAGTATAAAAGAGACATGGATGGAACAAGATGTAATTTGTACCTCCTATATAACAGGAGTTAAATATCTCTGGGCCTATCGAAGATTTGATACTGGAAATGCGTGGCCGCGCTCAAACGAACTGATTGTCAGTTGTTTGTCTTTCATCAGTATAAATCGGAATTCGATAAACGTGATCTAGCTTAATAAGGATGACACAGTTCTTGCCTTATGCTAGATTGAGATATGGATACAAAGGGATTAAAAGGAATAGACGATTCCAGTACAAGTGGGAGATTGTTGGGAATGTCCTGAAATCTATTTGTACTTACTCTGAGAGAGAGTCGTGTTGTCGAGATGAGACAATCATGTGACACTGGGTAGTCATAATGCTTTGCTAGAAGCCACTTATGATCAATGAGTTGAGAACTCATTGCTAGTGTTATATGATCCTACAGGGTCACACACCTAAGCAAACTGGATATTGCATGAGAGGATGATCATTAATGTAATGATCGGATGAATGCATATTTGATATGCATTCAATATCGACTTTTTTGGGCGATGTCGATCGATGCACTAATAGTATCGGTCGACATAGATTGGCCGTGTCGATCGACACATAGAGTGTATCGGTCGACACGACTCGCGGATTGACGGATTAAATTGGTTTAATCATTAGTTAATCCCGGGGCGGTTTAAGTCGACATATATAAGATATATGGTCGACCTAAACTGGTTTCTAACCTAATTCACAGCCACCAGAAACTAGAGAGAAACCTCTTGAGAGATCTGATCTCTATAGGCACTAGCATCCCTTCTGTTCAGCTTGTGTGCGTGTGGATACCAGTAGAGGCGCAGCATTTGAGGCGCTCTAGATCTCGATTACCTGCAAATAACTTCCGCTGCTAATCACCAGGTAATCTCCAGATCTGATAGATTCAATTACATGAACCTGTAGATCCTAGGCTCGGAATTCAGACTAGGATTGCCTAATTGGATTAGGAATCTGCTAGAAATTCCTTCAAGAAGACCATATGCTTGACATCTTTTTGAGTCATCAACGCCTTCATCTTGAACATATTCAAGAATTTCAATGATAGAAGGAAACAACTCAACCAAACGCAACAATGTCTTATAATGAGAACCCCAACGAGTATTTCCAGGCCTTGGAAGAGAAATCTCTTGATTTTGTCCTGTTCCAGTGCTAATGTCACCATTGCTAATTCCTTCTTCCACTCTCTTTCGATTACTATCTAGAAGCTTATCTTTCCCCTTGCAAGATGCCACAACCACATTCAACATTGTTGAAAGCATATCGAAAAAGTTGCTGACATCAAAGTGTTTTTTCACAACTGCCACCACAACTAACTGAAGCTGATGAGCAAAACAATGAACATAATAAGCTGAACTATTTTCTCTAGTAACCAGTGATCTCAGCCCATTAAACTCGCCCTTCATATTGCTTGCTCTATCATAACCTTGTCCTCTTACTTGTTTCAAGCTCAGCCCATGTTTCGCAAACAAGTCATCAATAGCAGATTTCAGAGATAAGGAAGACGTTTCCTTTACACGATTAACTCCCAAAAATCTTTCTTTAATTGATCCACTTTTATCAACAAATCGAAAAACAACAGCCATTTGCTCTTTATTAGAAACATCAGCAGACTCATCAACCAGCAAACCAAACACACCATGATCAATTTCTTCTATGATAGATTTCAATACTTCCTGGGCAAAAGAATGTACAATATCTTTTTGAATCATAGAAGAAACCATCTGATTATTTTTTTGGAGCATTCTCCAAAATAACTTTATTTACCACATCATTTTGTTCTCCGGTGTATTTCACGAGCTCTACAAAATTTTCTCTATTAACAGAATCTTTGCTCTCGTCATGACAACGAAAAGGTAATCCTTGTCGTAACAAGTACCTAGAAGCATCAATTGAAGCATTTAACCGGATGTGATACTCATTTTCACCACTTCATCCTGCTTATACAAAGCATGCACAATTGACTGACCTTGGTTCATCAAATCATCACATCTCTTAACAGCAATATTATGAAAGCTGTTGATTCCACCTACATGCTCAGATAAATTCTCAGGCTTATTCCAACAAGAAAAACCTTATGTCACAAATGCATAATTTCCACCTTGTTTTGGTATGTCATCTCTGAATAAGTAACAACACAAACAAAAGGCTTTATTTTTGATATGCTATACTCTAGCCAACTACCATATTTACCAAACCAAGCTGGATTAAATCGTCTCATTGCTTTTTCAATTTTCTTTTTCTCAAACGTATGACCATATGGTTGACATGGACCTCTAGTTAAATATTTACGTCTTACCTCGTCTCTTTGATCTGGATGATAATCCAATATCTTTTTTCTTTCAGCTGGATCTCATGGCAAATCATCTAAGTCATCCAAATTACTCCTAGAATCCGATACAGTTCTCTTGTAATATTGCTCCATCGATTTAACTACAAAAAATTAACAATAGTAGGTTAATAAAATGAACTTTGTTAAAGATTCCAGTAAATTATTAAACTAAACACCAATATCCATGAAAATTGCTGAAGTTCATTCACGTCTACAATAAAAAAAAAGTCAAATATTTCATAATCTTTGATTAATTGGTTTATGACAAGAAAATTGTGTTAATGAATCAGAGAGATTCAAAACTATTGACCCAAAATAATACTATTTCTAGAATAGAAAAAAAAAGAGAACAAACATCAGAGAAAACAAAAAAAAATCTACATCGTATAAACAAAATCAAATTAAAAAAAACAGAGAAGAAACTTACTGAAGAAGAGAGCTTGTGTTAATTGATGGAAGAGGACACAATAAAATATTGCTAGTTTGCCAACGTTCACAAAGAGGGATGATTAGAGGAAGTTGAGAAGACGATAGAAATTTAGAAAATATGTCGATTGTTTAGTGAAATTAAACCCTAATCATTAATTAGTAAAAACAAAAATTTGTAACTTAAAAGTTGGACTAAGCCCAATTTACTAAAGTTTATTAAAATAATAAGAAATTGGGTTGTTTGACTGGAATAAAATTGGGCTTTTGTCTTGTATAATTTTTTTTTATCTTTGTCAAACGTGTCAAATAAAGATACAGGGGCATAATATTTTTTAACAACAGGGGCATAATTTCAACTCATTAAGAGATTAAAAGATTTTAAAATTTTCATACTGGGCAGCTGTCCCTCCCAAAATGTATGTGGCGTCGCCACTGGGTGTGAGGGTCGTTGGTTTAAACTTGCAGATACTCGAGTTGTACAAGAACCGGAATATTTGTCGTTGACCCCTCACGATTTCAAGCTTATATTCGGGTTAAACACATCTTTCTGCCTCACTTATGATAATATTCCAGAAAGTCATTTTATGCAATTTGAATTGATTCCGGATATATTAGATGGGAGAGTTTGTGATGAATACCCTATAGGTAACTTTTAGTATATACATTTTTGTTTATCGTATTATATTAATCATGTTTTTTGCATGTGTGGTATACATTATATTTTTAACTAAATAGATTAAGGTATACAACTCTTAATGATTTTATTTTCTCCATTATAGATGTCCTTAGTGTTGTTACACGTGTTGGAAACTATGAACCTTATTGGACATGACCAAGGCTGCAGTTTACAATTCGCGACCTAAGGTTAGTTAAACAAATGCATATAATCTTTCTCACATATGTTTTGTTATTTGTCTCTGATAAAAATCTTGAAATCATTAATTTTTCTAGTCTCTGAGGTGTTCAATGTTTATTTTTCGGAGAAGATGCTAAGGAACTAATAAAAAGGTTTTGGAAGGATGTTGATAGACATCTCTTTGTGATTCTATGTTGCTTCTACAGAAAGCACGAAATGGATATGATTAGAAATTCAATTTAGTTTTTTTTAGAATGATCTCATTGTCTATTACATGTTTGGGTTTAGGATTGATGAGACTTTTAATTTCTATATTGTTTACAATGTGGGCTGATTGCAAAAATGCCCCTGAAATTGAAGTCAACCCTGATTCTACCCTCGGCCCTCTCCTTCCTCTCGCGCGCTAATTTATCCCCTTAGTTATCTTGGTTATTCACAAGAATGCCATCGTCAGACGTCATATGAAGTCTGACATTTTAGGTAAAAGACAAAAGGGCCCAAAATTTGTTTGGATATTCACGAAAATGCCATCACCATCAATGCTCAACAACCACGACACCCACCATCGCCGACGAGTTAATGTGTAATCCAGCTCGTTTTGCCACCATTAAAGCTCAATTAAAGCTCAAGAATAGAGCTTGAACGTTATCCCGACCGATTTCTCCCTTTTCCCCTTTGATTTTTCGATTCAAAAGTTGCGAAATCGTGTATCATCTTATAAAAACAGCTAAACACGTCTCGGATTCGTGTTTCCGGTGATATTAGACGTTCTGGGAAATCGTCGAGGCTAAGAACAAACTAAAAACGGACATTGGTAAGAATTTTTTTCATATCGTCGATTTTCAGATCTGAATTGTACTTTCAGTCTGCCGTTTATGTCTTATCTTTTTTCGTAAACTTCAATATGGTCAACGTGAGGGTAGTTTTGCAATTGACTTTCAATTGCCAGACCTCTATAGAGGTCTGTCAAAATCCTTTGCAAAAAAAAAAAAAAAATCAGACTTCACTAAGAAGTCTAAATAAGAAGAGGGTAGTTTTGCAATTGATTGTAATTTGATTTTTTCGTCAGACTTCTTATGTTGTCTGGCAAAAAATTGACCGATTGTTGACTTTTTGTCAGACGGAATCCGATGTCTGACAAAAAGGAGGGGTAGAAACAGCAATTGACCCAAATTTTCAGATGTTGACCAGGATTAGCGAAAAAATCGTCAGACATCTAAAGCAGTCTGAAAATAAGCAAAAAAATTATCAGACGGCTGTAGACATCTAAAATTCTAAACTTTTGCCAGACGGCTATAGACATCTGAAAATTCGAATTTTGGTCAACGATGGATAAAAACCGTAAATGCGATGTTTTATGTCAGACTTCCATAGCTGTCTGAAAAACTTGTCAGACAGCTCAAGCTGTCTGAAAGTTTTCAGACTTCTTGTTGAAGTCTGACATTTCAAAATCAATTGCAAAACTACCATCGACTTCTTGTCAGACTTCCCCGAGAAGTCTGAAAGGTTTCAGACTTCTTTGAGAAGTCTGACATTTCAAATTCAATTGCAAAACTACCCTTTTTCTCAGACTTCATAAGATGTCTGACAAAATTTCCAAAGCAGACAGCTGACGCTGTCTGACATTTCGATTTCAATTGCAAAAATACCCCTTTTCTCAGACAGCCATAGAGGTCTGGTTTCACTTTTATCAGACAGCTATAGCCGTCTGAAATGTTAAAAACTTAAAAAATGCATTTTATTTTATATTTGTGATTAATTTCGCTGATTTTAAATTTTATAAATGTGTGTTAGTTTTATATGTTCCTCATGCGTTAGTTTTACATTGTTATATATGGTAATTATTTTTAAATCAATTTTTGAATAATATTGGCAAGATAGCGAATAGCATCAGACTTCTCCAAGAAGTCTGGCTTTAACCAAAAGATCTCTAATGTGGTTTATACGTGTTTGTTTATACAGATAATGGTTCAGTTACCTGTTAACTTTGGTGAATGGGTCGTGAGAGACCAGATTTGGCATTTTGTGGTTGATAAGGTGAAAGGAGGGCTGTTTATCACTTTGCGCCATGGTTCTACACATCAAAAACTTGTTGAGATTGTACAAGATGATTATATGTTGGACAGGAAAACCGAGTTGGTGGTGTTATCATATCAATTGCCGGAAGCACTCTTGAAACTAATGGATCCGGATAGCCCTCCGGTTTATGTCACAAATGATAGACAATTAAGGAGCATGGTCGAGTTAGCTAATACGCATTTAATCCGTCTTTGTGTCAAGAGCCGATCCGCTATGGAAGTTGATGATGCGGTGAATTGTGATGAAAAATATGAAGTTGAAGTTGAAGATGTGGACGAAGATGACGTAGATGATGAAGTCAAGGATGAGGAAGATGTGGACTCAATCTCGGATGATTCTGTTTGTGGTGGTGGTGGAAACGATGGTGTTGGAAATTTGGATGTGCCTGAAAATGTTTTCAGGAAACACGCTGAGGCTTACCATGACGATGATGATTATAGCTTATATGGGAAAGTGAAACATGAAGATGTAGATGTGGAAGAAGATGAAGATTATAAGAAATATGAGTTGGAGGATACCAGTAAACGGTGTGGTGGCAAAAGGGACTTGTCTGAGGGTATCTTTCTCCATAAGTGTTTTGATAGCAAAAATGACCTAATATCAGAGCTACGTTTGACGGCGATATTGAAGAAATTCGCATTCATGACTGAGAAGTCTGACAAGACACGTTTTGTGGCTAAATGTTGTGTGGAAGGATGCAAGTGGATGGTTCGAGCGTGTGTGAAGAGCGAACCAAACAAGTATTGGGTGATGAGCTATTCAAAAACCCATACATGTTCGATGGTGGACCAGATGTCTACGCGCAAACGTTATACTCCAGTTTATATTGGTTGGTTGTTTACTGAATCTTTTGGTATAATTGAGGGTATAACACCAAAGCATGTTAAAGTATCAATGAAGAAGCAGTTTGGGATTAGGATGAGCTACACAACCGCATACAGAGCATTCTTACATGCTCAAAAGATTGTGAGAGGAACAGCGGAGGATGGGTACGAGAGACTTCCTTTTTTTTGCATGGAATCAGGCAAACCAACCCGGGAACAGTAACTGCTCTTGAACTAGATGAGAAGAATAGATTTAAATATCTATTTATAGCATTTGGAGCTTCCATATATGGGTTTACGTTTCTTAGAAGAGTCATTGTGGTGGATGGTACTCATCTTAATGGAAAGTATGGGGGTGTTATGCTAGTGGCGGCCGCACAAGACGGAAATTTTCAAATATTTCCGTTGGCCATCGGAATTGTAGACTCTGAGAATGATGACTCGTGGGAATGGTTTTCACAAAGCTGAAAGAATGTATCTCAGACCAATATCCTTTGGTCATAGTCTCGGATAGATGCGAGTCTATCAAGAATGCGTGTGAAGCAGTTTTCCCTTGGGCACAACGAGGGATATGCTATTACCATCTACAAAATAACATAGTTACCAAGTTCAGGGGAAAACATCTTCTGTACTTAGTGAAAAACGCGGCTTACGCATATACGATTTACGATTTTGACCGAAACATGGCTTCCATACGAGCGGTAAATCCTGAACTTGCTGATTACCTGGAGGAGGCGGATGTGAGGCTATGGTCACGCGTCCATTTCGGCGGAGACAGGTACTTGTGCGGTATGACAATAAGTGTCAGACTTAATATTTTCGTCTTCGACTTCTATTGATGTCTGATACTAGTATCAGACTTCTCCTGCTGTCTGAGTATATACCAGATGACAGAAGAAGTCTGAAATCGTATGGTTTTTCTTAATACTTTCTAGTTCTTACTTGTGTAAACCTCTTTCGAATTGTTGGAGACAGGTACAACATAAAGACGAGCAACATTGCTGAATCTATAAACTCCGCAGTTAAGAAGGCAAAAAGATATCCCATATCTTTCCTTTTAGAGTTTATACAAGAGAAACTAGGGACGTGGTTTTGTAAAAGGCGGCTAGATGCAATGAGTCTGTCAACAACATTTAGCAGAGGAGTTGAATATTTGCTGGCTATTCGTGAATATTATGCAGATATGATGACGGCAGAACGCGTGGATACGTATCCGTTTGTTGTTAAGGGAGGACATAGGGATTTTGTTGTCGATTTGGAACATCATACGTGTGAATGTGGTGTTTGGGATTACGAAAAGATACCTTGCTCACATGCCATATGCGCTGCACCGGAACTTGAGCTACACATTTCTACCCTTGTATGTCCATCTTACAGAACAGACTACTTGTACGCTGCATACTCTCGCAACATCTTACCAAAGGATTTAAAAGGCACAGCTGGTCATGACAACGTGCGTGTCCTTCCGCCGGAAGAGAGGCGGAAGCCTGGAAGACAAAAGAAGTCAAGGTGGCAATCTATGCTACAAATCGCCAAGAAGAAGGGCAGTAAACCGCGGAAACTGCACAAGCAATATTGCTGTTCGAATTGTAGACAACCAGGCCACAAACAACCTAATTGTCCACACACTGAGGCTGACTAGAAATGCTTGAAGTCTTAAATGTGGTATCAGTGAAGCCTGATAAGTTTTAGGGTGTAATGAAGTGTGATACATTTGTGGTTCATTGAAGTCTGATATATTTTAGGGTTCAGTGAAGTCTGATATTTTTAAGGGTTCATTGTTTGGGATTTTCCACACCCTGGGGCTGACTAGAAATGCTTGAAGTCTTAAATGTGGTATTAGTGAAGCCTGATAAGTTTTAGGGTGTAATGAAGTGTGATATATTTGTGGTTCATTGAAGTCTGATTTAGATTAGGAATTCAGTGAAGTCTGATATTTTTAAGGGTTCATTGTTTGGGATTTTCCACACCCTGGGGCTGACTAGAAATGCTTGAAGTCTGAAATGTGGTATCAGTGAAGCCTGATAAGTTTTAGGGTGTAATGAAGTGTGATATATTTGTGGTTCATTGAAATCTGATATATTTTAGGGTTCAGTGAAGTCTGATATTTTTAAGGGTTCATTGTTTGGGTTCCGAAGTCTGACGTAGTAATGATATTTCAGAAGTCTGATTTTCAAACTTGTCTCAATTATTTGGGTTCCGTTTCACCAAGCGTAGTAATAAACATAACTAGGATTAGTGCTTAAGTGTGTTACAAAAATAAACAAGCACACCAAAAGATGGATTTGTGTTCCTTACACCAGCAAAAGAAAATAGGGAAAATGTATGCAATAATCCAATGTTTGAGAGTCCAAAAGATATGGAGAAGATATCGGAAGTCTATTACTTTCCATAGATGTCCAGCAATGCATACTTCGTACGTTCTCCTTCTTCACCAGTTCTCCCGAGTTCAGACATGATGTCAAAAGCTAGCCTGTCTTTGATCTGCTTGATGTTCCTATGACAGAGATACTTTGGCCACGGCATTCCTAGTGAATGGAACTCGATGTACTTCAAGCAGTACACTCCACAGTCACCCGTTTGCTGATTTTGGGGAAGATCTTTGCTCCTGTCAATCGATAAGGTGTAACGATCCAAGGGATAAGGCCATCCATCTGCAGCTGGGGCCAAGATGTGCATCGCATAAGGAAACATCTCACAGATTGGTGCCACTGCCGCTCTGACAGACTCATCAGTCTTCCCAAAAAGGATGCTTTCCCAGACTGTTACGTGCCTTTCCGTGATAGAAATCATAATTGCTACCCAATGATTTCCGCCCATGTGGAGTGCGGTGTAGATCTCATCAATTTCTAGCCCCCAAGGCTTCTTTGAATTGCAAAACACGGGAAGATCACCAGTGAAGTAATCAAAACAACCAGGAGGAAGCATTCTAGTTCTGGCTGATCCATTCTCTCCCTCACCGCTCTTAATAAATTGTGGATAGTGTTGACGCCACAGTGCTTGAAGGAGTGTGTCAACGAAGCATATCCTATCGCTCCTGAACCATTCTGGATGGCTCTGTTGACGAAGCCTTAACAGATCAATCCCGACATCAATATGCTGCATCAAGACAAGAAATGTGTTAATATAAAAGAACAAAACACAACCAGACTCCTTAGGAAGTCTGGATACACAACCACATTAGATTAGGAATTCTGAGGAGTCTGAATATACAACCAGATTTATTGGGAAGTCTGAATATACAACCAGACTTCTTAGGAAGTCTGAATATACAACCAGATTTATTGGCGAATTTTTTTCCTTCCACGAGTTTTTTGTTTGCCTCCTTAACAGAGTCTATCAGAACCTTAAAGGCGAATCTTCCCCATGGATATGATTTTAACGTTCCTGGAACCAGCAGATTCTTAGCCATATCAGCCCTTGTGGATGTTGTCCAGTGTTGAGCCTCAATGAAGGTTGCATAGATGGCTAGATAGCCCAGCCATATCTTCTGTTGCGGTTCCCAACCAGCACAGTTTTTACAAACTTCTAATAATTGCGAATAACTTGGACCCAATTCGAAATCCACCCCAAGAAGCTCCCACATTGCTCTCATCTCATCGGTGTATTCAACTTCAGGGTACTCCAGGTTCTCAATATAGTCGCAGTTGAGTCCGGTTATGGCTCGAAATTCATTCAAGGAAAACCTAGCAGGCTGAACGCCAATAAGGGACCATATCTCATACTTCTTCTTGCAGACTAACTGCAAGCATATCATGTATAGGACCATCCTTGAGCACCATTTGAAATGGAGGTCATGGAATTTCAAAAAAACTCCAAATTCTGATTCTTGGAGTTCTTGCCATTCTGCCGGTAACAGCACTATTTTAACATCATCCATGAGATCTCTCCGTCCACTAAAATAATGGATGCTTTTATCCGGATTTGGTTCATACTTGACAGTGAACATCCTTGGTGGGAATTCAACATCTGCCATAAGAAGATCTGAAACAACAAGGGGGAAAAATTCATGAACAGTCTGAGTACTACTAGCCAGACGCCATGCACAGTCAGACAAACACAGTCAGACATATCTCTTGCCATCTGGCTAGTATTAGTTATGTAAATATGTAGACGAAGAGAAGAGTCGAAGGATCTTACCGTCGTAGGTCACCGGAGGAGATAGAAACAAGATCTGGAATTTAAAAAAAAAAAAAAACTCAGAGAAGGTATGAGAAAAATTTCAGACTCTATTCGCAGTCTGACGACTATAATCAGACACCACTTGCAGTCTGCCGACTATCGCCAGACTCGATTTGCTGTCTGAGGACTAATAGTTATTCTACGTTTATTCATGCAAGGAGGGATTCGATGAATCTTACCGTCGCGGGTTAGCGGCGGAGCAGAGAGAAACCAGATCTAGAAACGATAATACGATACCCAGAAAAAGATGTCGGTTCAGTGGCTTTGAGAGAGAATGGATTTTTTTTTTTTTTCCTTAGAAACTGTAAAAAAAGGGTAAAAAGCCTATTTATATGTGGGCCATAAGAGCAGTTGAAACGACGGTTTTACCACATACGTAACTGCCGCGCATTTTTACATAACTCCCGGGCATTTTTGGGGCCTAAATTACAAAAAAATTGAACTCCCGCGCATTTTAATATTGTCAGACATCATATGTAGTCTGATATTGTTAGACTAATATGATGTCTGACACTATAGTTTTTATTAGTTGAAGTCTGACAAAATATTGTTAGACTTCATATGATGTCTGACACTCTATTTTTTATTTTTTGAAGTCCGAAAACATACCCCAAACATATTACTCTTGTTTTTTAGGTAAGTAGCTTTAAAAGAGGACAATTTGCATAATGAAATGGGGAAATTCAAAAGATGACTGAAATTCGTCTAATATTACATAAAATTGTAGCTGGATTCACAGGACTAACATATTACAACTGACAAAATGCCCTCAAGATGATCGGGATGATAATAATAGCACCAGCAAACATCAGATACTCATACTTGACGCCATTTATCGGAGTAGATGGTTTTTCAGCCAACGGCTCCTTTAATTGAGCTATCTCTGCCTGCAATTTTTTGAGCTCGTCGTCCAAGTGGGTAACACAGGCAATTTCAGCATAACTAAGGAAGATGTAATCAATTTGTTCACCATGTTGGTCCACTCTCGGCGTGAGGTCGTTAAACTCCTCCATCATAGCCTCATCCCACCACTTCATAATATGGTAGCCACCATCCTATACAGCCACATTTTAAATTTACAATCCTCTTCGGATTTCTAATGAGTAAAGATAAAATAAAAATGGCTACATAACAGAGAAAGGTAATTACATCCCAGTTACGACATCCAAAGAATCTTCTTCCCGGATTATCGGCAGTAGTGGAGGTTCGCATGGCAGGCTCCAGACCGCAGAAACATTTCTTGGGGAATCCATTGCATGATCCGGATCGTTGTCGAAATGTGGAAGTTGCGTATGAACTACTACTCGACGTTGGAACCTGACTGAATCGTCCCATCCTGTGTACCATAAAACAATTGAAAACAGAGGCTAGTTTCAGACTTCTAATTGAGTCTAATTATAAAACAAATCCAAGCTTCAGACTTCTAATAGAGTCTAATTCAAAAACAAATCTAAGCTTCAGACTTCATAATAGAGTCTAAATCAAAAACAAGACCGTATGGATCTAAAACGACAAACCTATATTTTTGTTCAGATCTAGACTAAGAAAATACGGAGAATCGTATGGATCTAAAACGAGAATTTTATAATTTTTGTTCAGATCTAGACAAAGTAGATACGGAGAAGAGGTTAACTCGGACTCAAAACCGTATGGATATAAAAGGAAAAATATATAAAACCTATATTTTTGTTCAGATCTTTACTAAGAAAATACGGAGAAGGGACTAACTAAAAAAAAAATGTATGGATCTAAAACGAGAAACCTATATTTTTGTTCAAATCTAGAAAAAGTAGATACGGAGAAGAGGTTAACTCGGACTCAAAACCGTCTGGATATAAAAGGAAAATATATAAAATCTATATTTTTGTTCAGATCTAGACAAAGTAAATACAGAGAAGGGGCTAACTCAAAAACAAAACCGTATGGATCTAAAACGAGAAAGTACATAGACAAAGTACATAGGGAGAAGGGGATGACTCGGACTAAAAACCGTACAGATCTCAAAAAATTTCAGAAAGAAGAGTTTAGAAATATGACGACGGCGGTGTAGGGATTGGTAAGGAGAGACGAAAAAGGAGAGGTAATTACACGTTTGAAGAAGATGAAGACGGCGGTGACGGTGGCGGTGGCGGTGGCTAGGAGGATTATCAGAGAGTTTTTAGAGAGTGTTTAGAGAGAGAGAGAGCGAGTATCCGTTTTAGAGAGAGAAATTTGATAATGACTTTTACAGACTAATTTTGGTAACTTTCGTTTATATATGGGGTACAATCCCAAGTAGGGTAACTTATTGGTGGTCGACTTCTTTGGTAAGTCTAACAAAACATATACGTGAATCAGACTAAAATGGAAGTCTGATATACCCTAAATATACTAATTACTACTAAAATACAATCATATTATATAGAAAACCTACAAAAAACATCAAACTCGTTTAATATAGTCACAACCTAGCCAGTATATGAAAATGTAACAATATGGATGAAAATACACAAACCCTCAGCCTAACCCTACATATGAAAATATGACATCCAACTTCATATGTCATGCATAGATAAAGATACATGGTGTATTTAACCAAATATACCTTAAGTGGTTAGATTTGACTAAAGTATATGTGCTTTTAATTTACAAATGTACAAAAATCCCATGTTTAATTTATGGATCCAAAATTTCCCTAAATTTAGAAATTTAATTTATAAAATTATAAAAAAAAAAATTTAGGGAAATTTTAGATCCATAAATTAAACATGGGATTTTTGGACATTTGTAAATTAAAAGCATATATACTTTAGTCAAATCTAACCACTTAAGGTATATTTGGTTAAAAGTATTTTTTTGGGGGGGCTAGTTAAATACTTCACAGACTTCTCTCGGAAGTCTACGAAACCCTAAATCTAATATTAATCACTAAACAGTGAAAAATATTTAAACAAAACACATAGAAAACATCAAATTGTTTAATATATGCGCATTATAACATACATGTGCAAATATAATTTTTTCAAATGTAAATTTCGTGAACCTTGAATCTAAACCCTAAAGTTAAATGTTAGTCATATGTAAATGTTCCACCAGTTCCATTACAAAGCATGTTCTAAGGGTTAGAAACTACTAAACCACTTTATATATTTTTAATCTGATTAAAATTTACCCAATTTAATTTATATACTACTTAATTGAATATATTTAATTTATGTATATAAAATTTTTGACAAAATATTTTTTTATAATTTTAAAATTAAAATTTTCAAACTTATTCTGTATCAGACTTCAATGCGATGTCTGAGAACGTCATTTAGACTTCGCTTAGAGTCTAACTCGTCAGACGTCTATAGACGTCTGACAAAGGCAAATGTTATAATGGTAATTGCGTTTTCCGGTTTTTTATTGGTCGTAAGGGCTTCGCGGTAATTTCCGTAGTCCGCAAAACCAGTTTTTCATTTGATTCAAATTCAGGGGTACACTTTTATTTAAAACCAATTTTGAGGGCATTTTTAGCAATTCCCCCTTACAATGTTAATGGTGTTTATGTATAAAATTTATTTAAATAGGTGTAACTTGGCTCAAAGGAGAAGAAAGGATGTCAACAGGTTTAATGGATTTTTCAATAGGTTTTGGTCATAATCCTAATGCAACTCATTATTTAATATGCTTTATATGTTTTCTAGGAATTCATACATTATTTTCTATTTTGTAGCTTTCCAAATCCCGTACCTGACCAATATCATGAAGAAAATATATTTTCCTGGTTCAGGCTCTTCTAAATTGTGTACTTGTTTTAGAAGACCTTACTAAATTTTATTATTTTTTGGGTTAGATGATCTCATGATCGTCTTTATGTTTCTTTTAAAAACATATTTATCGTTAATGTTTACAACCCTTCTGCCAAGTATCATAAGCTCTTTTTTATTACAACATTTAAATATCATATATAATTTCATCTAAATCAACTTGGTTAATGTTAAATTCAAATATCAAAATAATTAGATCTCCATGCCAATAGAGATGTTAGGTGGAAGTTTAATATGACAAATTATAAGAATAATAATTTGGTATATAGATATTAACTAAAAAACATAAGTAATAATATAACAAAACATGTATAATGAATATATATTTCATTTGTGATACGACAATAAAAAATATTTTGCACATTTAAAAAGTCCTTCACATATGTTAATTCACATCAATATGGAGCTATATTATTTTCCAAAACAATACACTTACACAAATAAATTGGTGTTTTAATTTCGTAATTTTTCATTATTTTCCCACAATAAACAAAAATATGATGTGAAGAAAAAAAATCCAAATATGACTTACTTTATTGGACCCGATCTTAGAATCTAATTTTTTTCAAAAACTAATAAGTAATATATAAAAATACATTAAGAAATTAATTTAAGCCCAAATTACTTTGACCCACTGTAAGATAGTTGCTGATACATCTATCCAATCCGAAATCAGCCCTTCGCTACAATCATAAAACAAATTGAAAGTAAACAACGATCTAGAAGATAAACTGTTAGACTAAGGTGCGGTATACAGAGAATATTAGGAGAAAATCGTTTGCTTTCGACAACTCTGTAAACAAGGTAATCTACTATTTTATGTAGATTTCTATAAACCTAGGGTTAAAAATTTGAGAAAAAAGATTGTCAATGAAAAATGGTGTTTCATAGATCTTATTTGTAATACCCTGTTTCCAAAAATGTGGTTAACAGGCAGAAGAAAAGTCAACAGGGGCAAAACTGTAATTTTGCCAAAGTTCAGGGGTAAAATGGTAATTTTGCCAAAATATGAGACGGATGCCGAGACAGGCCAAATGTTTTTATTTTTCAATAAAAATAACATTTAGAAAGACCAAAAGTGGAAGAAACGGAGTTTAAATAGGTTTTGCGGACTATCGGGAATGGAAACCAGTAGAACCGAGAAATCTTGTAAAATTCATAACCGGAGCTACGGGAGTACAAATGGAGTGATTCAAATTTAAATTGATAAGTAACTGATTAGGTTATTGCGATGGGTTTTCGATCTGCTTCCTCTGTCATTTATCCTCTAGGCGTTGAAGAGCTGCCGCCGAAGCTTTATCGATGGCGACGAATCCGACGTTTCAGCTTTTCTCTTCTTCGAATGATAAGTCATCCCAAGGTTTTGGTTTTGATTTAGGGTTCTTTGATTCCCCAGAACCAGCTCGTCCTCCACCGCCTCCTCTTATTGAAGTATTATCCTCCGAGGTATCGTCGTTTTCACTTCATCTGCAACTTCATCTCACTTTGTTTTATGTTTTCATGTAATTCTCCGTCTCTTTATTTCAGGGGATTTCGTCGCAGTATGCGTCTTCCTCCGTTGGTTTCATAGTGGATAAAGTAACTACCGACGAGGTGACTCTTTTGAAAGTTAGGTTTCTATTTTTTACTTTCCACGAAAATTTGAGAAGGAAATGAATAAATTGAGAAATTGAAACTCTCAGGAACTTATTGTATACTCCCTTTGATCAGCCCTTTAAAGGTGAATCACAGGGACTGTAATCACAAAAAATATTCAATTGTGCTCTTAACTTAGCTCAAAGCTAGTCAAGTTGAGATGATGATGTTCATGGAACTGAGTTTATTCAGTTTCTGCTTTGGTTTTAGGGTCGTGTGAACACTAAAGAGGTCTTTGGATTGCCTAATTTGGACTTGGTTCTTGGAGTATATAAAGCTAACTGAACATTCTTGATATGGTTGATGTGATGTGCATCATTCATATTTTTACAGTTAATTATCCTCGAACTCAACTTAATTAGGAAGGCTGAAACTTTTGGAAGGATCAATAGACCTTGTCAAAGCTCTTAAAAAAGAAAGACAAACCGGGAACATATCATTTTCCGGAAAGCGGGTTCTCGAGGTAAGCTTATTCCTGCCTTAGAATAGACAGCAGATTGCTTCTTGATCCTTTTGAGAAAGGGATATATATGTGCTCTATGTAGTTGTTGAAATTCTTTATTTCAAACAAGTTTTTGCAACCTCCAACATCTGGAAGTTGAGTGCTTACTTCAGTCTAAGTTTTCATACCAGCTTAGAAAATAATCTTTTAGAAAAGTGAAAATCAATGTTCAATAAAACTATATTCGATATCCGAGACTGTATAGTCTTTTAGGCTGCATCTCAGGTTCATGTTTTGTAATAACACCTAAGTCATTGAATCTATGGTTTCAGCTTGGATGTGGTCATGCACTTCCAGGAATCTATGCGTGTCTCAAGGTAAGCTGATACTTTCGAGCTTTATACTCTATGGCCAAATCCATGTTTTTAGATCTTTCGACATTCTTTGGTCTCTTTGGTGTCCAGACTCCAGAGTGCAGATGCAGTTCATTTCCAGGACTTCAATGATGAGGTCCTTCAATGTCTCACCATTCCGAATCTTAATGCTAATCTGTCCGAGAAGTCTCCCTCTGTCTCAATAGTTGAGACAGAAGTACGCTTCTTTGCTGGTGAGTGGAGCAAAGATCATCAACTTCTTCCACTAGTTAATGATGGTGAGGCTGATAAGAAAGGTGGTTATGACATCATACTAATGGCTGAGACAATATATTCCATCTCTGCTCAGAAAAGTCTCTATGAACTGATTAAAAGGGTACGTTCTTGTTTCTCCAGGATGGCGCAAAACTTTTAAGAGTGTTCTTAAAGATTCATTGGAGGTTTTTAATTCATAATTCTTTGCAGTGCTTAGACCATCCCGATGGAGCAGTGTACATGGCTGCAAAGAAGTACTATTTCGGAGGTTGTGGAGGGACAAGGCAGTTTGATACGAATGGTGACAAGGAGCACTTTATTTACCAAGCAGTTAAAAGCTATTCCCTAATGGTTACTATCTAAGTAAGAAAGTAATAATAGTTGATCATGGTTACTCTTAAAGTAATCATGGTTTACTTAGGTCATCTCTGAGGTTCTATCTATAAAATAGCTAAGGGGATTTCGGGATTGGATCATCAAGAGATTTGATCAAACATGTCATGGGGAGAAAGGAGACTCCATTAATATCTCTCATCTTGTAACCAGATTCTATCAATATTATCAGTATTGTTTCTCTTATTTGGATTTGTTCTTGCCATTGTTGAATCGCACGTAACAACTTGGTATCAGAGCAAGCAAATATTTATGGGCACCAAATGCCTCCTAAGAAAGACGTTGAGGTGATTGTGGAAGCGACGGCGGAGAAGGTCGCAGCTATGGAGAAATGCGTTGATGGTATGAAGAGTCAAATGGAGAAGAACCTCAACATTCTAGATCGTTTGGAACAACTATGGAAGCAGTGGTGGATTGAAAGAGAAAAGGCGAAGGGGATCCAGATCGATGAAACCCAATATGTCGAGGTGATCGCCAGTCTTGTGGTGGAAGGATCCTTGAAGCCTTCCGATCCGAGTAGGGAGCTGATCCAGCCAACGATCATGCCGGAGAAGTATGATCTGCCAACTAAGGAGATCGGGAGTCCTACGCTAGCATCATATCCTGTTACAAAGTTGGGAGGATCGTCGAAGAGTTTTGATCAGAGTCTAGAGACACAGCTGACTGAGAAGAGCCAGATCGTGATGTTGTTGCCAAACGCAGATCGGATAAACATTGGGTTGGAGAGAAGGAACTTTCTAGCGCCATTATTTAGTCAAGAGGAAGGGTCTCAAACAATGCAGAATCAGTCAATGACTCACCATCTGATGATTTCTGTGTGTGATGAAAAAAAACGGAGGAAACAAGGACTGCAGAGTGGGTCAGTATTTTGAGAGAAGTCAATTCACAGAACAAGAGTTTTTGGGTTTGATTACACATAGAGAAAGAAAGGGCACCAGAAAGAGGAAGGAAAACAATCAGAGACTGAGATGGATAACTGTGCCTACCAAGTGTTCGATCAAAGGCCTATGAGAGAACAAAAGCTAACGAAGAAGAGGACAAGATGGAAAGATATTACAAAGATGTACTTAAAACCTTATGGAATTTCAAAGCAATGCAAGAAGGCTGAAAGATATATGCTGAAACATAAGGGACAGTGGATGACTTGCGATATGTTGCAATGCTTTGTGGAGAAAATTAACAGGGAAACTCGAGTGCAGATGAGGATACACACCGCACAAAGGTTTGACAAAAGGCTGTTGTTGAATGATACAAAGAAAATGAAGAAGAGAGCAAGGCTGGATAAGTGTGGGAGGTGTATCAAGCTGTTATGGGGGCATAAAACAGTATTGAAGGAGCTTTCAGAAGGGAAGAAACATAATGTCAAACAGAAGAAAAAGAAGCATGGGGAAAAGATCAAGCTGGCGGATCAATTGAGGATGATAGCTGCCAAGATGAGGAAGAGAACACATTCGGAATATCAGTGTATAGTTAATGGGAAGATTCTCTTGCTTGTTCTAGAAGAATGGACGAAGCTCTTGATGGAGTAGAAGAAGTACAAGGTCAGATACAAGTACATAAACAATGGGATTTCAGGTAAACATGCTGCCTTTCTAGGAAATCTCTTACTGAGGCTCAAAAGTACTTAAGAAGAAACTCTGGAATTGCCTTAAGAAGAAGCAGTACCTGAAAAGAAGGAAGAGAGACAAGTTTCGAAAACACATAAAGAGGAAAATGAAGCTCTGTGTGGTCAAGAAAGAGAAGCCTGCGGAACTATTCTGTGTATTGATGTTGTCAGGAGTTGGAACGAAGAAGAACAGAGGGAGGGGGAGGAAGCTAAAATGTGTTGGGATAGTGTCCTGAAATCACACTTGTACTCACTCCTGATGATAGTTGTGTGTCGAGATCAGACATTCGTATAATACTGGGCGGTTGCAATGTTTTGCTAGAAGCCTCTTGCAATCTGTAAGTTGTAGACTTACTGCCAGTATTATATGATCCTATAGGGTCACACACCTAAGCAAACTGGAAGCATAAATATGGGAATGATCATTATGGTAATGATCATGTTGATGTGTATTGGATACACATTAATATTGAGTTTAGAGTGGTGTGTCGATCGACACAGTATGTGTGTCGATCGACACAGATCGGGTTTCGAAACTGACTTAAACGAATTGGATTAACCAAAGCTCGGTTTAAGTCATTCCAGGTCTTTATATTAACATATAGTTTCGACCTGGAACCCTAGCCGTTCACTTTTTCTTTACAGAGAAAGCAGAAACACCAGAAACTCAGAAATCCCAAGATCCGGCACTAGCATCCCGGCTTTCAAGGTTTGTGTGCGTGTGTATCTGGTAGAGGCGAAGCATCTGAGCCGATACTGATCTCGTTTCACCAATCATTCCGCTGCTAGTACAAGGTAAGAACGAGGTTAGTGATTCAATACAACGAACCCTAGATCCTAGGCTTTCCAACAGTGGTATCAGAGCTATTAGGGTTTAATCTATTGAATCTAAGGCATTTAAATCAAATACTGATGAATTTGATTAGTTTAGTGCCTGTTAAATCGTGTTTTGTAGAATTTAATCTCGGATTAAGTCTCTGTTGAAAAACGATGAACCTGTGTTTTCGCACAGTGTCGATCGACACAGATCTTGTGTCGGTCGACACACCGCGAAAACGCGTAAAAGTTTTTAGGGTTTCGATCAGTGATCGAATATCCGTATCCATGCTGTGTCGGTCGATACACTGGGTGTGTCGGTCGACACAGGCAATGCGAAAGGATAGATCGGTTCAATTGGATTGAACCGGTTATCTCGCTTGGTTAAGTTAATTAACCAATTTGGTTCTGGTTGGGTAATGTCGATCGACACAGTGTTGTGTGGCGATCGACATGGACCATTAAACCGGACCGGTTCAATTAGATTGAATCGGTTAAGGAAATTCGATACGGTTTGACCGGCTATCGAAGTCTGGTTTAAATTGGGTTGTGTCGACCGACGCCAATGGTTGGTGTCGATCGACACACCAATCGCAGACTTGATGGTTGGACCTCAAATTTGCAAATACCGGACCAAATTTACTCCTAAAGTTCTAGATTAACCTAAACTTAATAAATCTAGATGTTTTAAACAACTTAAAAACTTCTTGGATGCATATTGGATATACATCAAGATTAAATAGTTCTTTTCCTCAACTAAATATCAAGTGATCTTGATGTCTTGCCCGATCTTGTCTACTTTCAAGACTCGTTTCGTTGTTGGATAGCCTTGGAGTCCTTGGTATCCACAACTACATGAGTAAGGCAGGTGATCATTGATAGACTCGCAGTGCGACTGTCAATGATCACAAGACTGAAGAGATTGGTTTACTTGAGTGGGCTATCAGAAGTTCTGGGCCCAGAGACATCAGAGTGGATAAGACATGGATTGTCTTATCTACGACCAAGAGTTGTACTGGGTACAATTAGCAATGATTTGCTTACCTAAATAACTAAATTTTGGGTGATGGCGAGTCGCCCACTCAAATTTTGGTGAGCTGAGGATCTTGGTTCATTGTATTCATCTGAGGAAACATAGTTTTTGAATACAATGCGAGTTTTCTTATTAGATAAGAATTCTCATTTTCTTGAGCATCATAACTAAAACCTCTACCTCTTTTAATTACAGCTATGTCTGTCCCAACTCACATCAACACTTTCTCGCTAAGATCCGTCCTTGAGAAGGACAAGCTTAATGGATCAAATTTCTTGGAATGGTATCGGAACCTGAGAATAGTTCTCAGGCAGGAGAACAAGGAATATGTCCTTACAAGAGTTCTCCCCGAGAGGCCACGTTCCAATGCCACGCAGGCAGATAAGAATGCTTGGGATAAGCATTCAGCTGATGTCAAAGACGTTAATTGTCTAATGCTGGTGACTATGAACTCTGAGCTGCAAAAGCAATATGAGAACGTGATGTCACCGATTGAGATGATTAACAGCCTGAAAGCTTTTTTCAGGAGCAAGCTCGCACAGAGAGATACCAGACGGTTAAATCTCTCATGGATTGCAAGCTGGCTAAGGACAGTTCAGTAAGTCCTTATGTCCTTAAAATGATGGGTTACATTGATAACCTGGGGAAACTAGACTGTGCCATTAGCCAAGAGCTAGCCACTGACATGATTCTGCAGTCTTTGCCGTGTTTTGATCAGTTCATTATGAACTACAACATGCAAAACATGACTAAGACATTAACTGAGTTGCACGGCATGCTTAAAACAGCAAAGCCGAATCTCAAGAAGGCAAATCCTAGTGTACTGATGGTACAAGGGGGTAAAAGGTTTAAGAAACCTAGTAAGGATAAGGGAAAAGCTAAAGCTGTCCAGACTGAGAGTCAAGACAAGCCCAAGCCCAAACCCAAATCCGGGCCTTCTCCTGAGGACAAATGCAACTACTGCAAGCATCTAGGGCATTGGAAGAGAGACTGCAAGAAGTTCATGGAAGATTACAAGAAGCTGAAGAAGACGTATGATGCGTCTGACTCAGGTATTTATGTTATCGAACTTAATGTTATGTCTTCTAGTTCTACTTCGTGGGTATTGGATACCGGCTGCGGTGCTCATATTTGTACTAATGTGCAGGCACTAAGAAACAGTAGAACGCTGAAGAAAGGACAAGTGGAGCTACGAGTCGGGAATGGAGCTAAGGTTGCTGCACTGGCCGTAGGCACTTATGATTTGTCTTTACCTTCTGGCATGGTTTTAGAATTGAATAATTGCTACTTTGTACCTGCGATTAGCAGAAACATAATTTCAGTTTCCGTTTTGGATTTGGAAGGTTTTGATTTTGCTGTTAAGAATAAAGTTTGTTCTTTTAATCGTGATGGTACGTTTTATGGTAGTGCCCCATTAGATAATGGGTTATATGTCTTAAACCAAGAAATGTCTGTCTTTAACATAAATACAAAGCGGTTTAAGTCAAATGACGAAAACCCGACTTTCTTATGGCATTGTCGTTTGGGCCATATCAATGAGAAACGCATTCAGAGACTCCATCGAAATGGGCTTCTGGGCTCATTTGATTTTGAATCATGTGAGAAATGCGAATCTTGCTTGATGGGCAAAATGGCTAGGGCCCCTTTCAACAAACCGAATTAAAGGGCCGGTGACTTATTGGGTCTTATTCATACTGATGTATGTGGGCCGATGAGCACTGTTACCAGAGGAAATTACAAGTACTTCATTACCTTTACTGATGACTTCAGTAGGTATGGCTACGTCTATTTGATGAGACACAAGTCAGAATCCTTTGATAGATTCAAGGAGTTCAATAATGAAGTACATAACCAACTTGGCAAAAGTATCAAAGTTCTGCGGTCGGATCGCGGAGGAGAATACTTGAGTCAAGAGTTCAGTGACTATCTGAGTGAGTGTGGAATTGTTTCACAACTCACTCCTCCTGGAACACCCCAATTGAATGGAGTGTCAAAGAGGAGGAATCGAACCTTATTGGATATGGTTCGGTCTATGATGAGTCATTCAGATCTTCCATTATCCTTTTGGGTATACGCTCTAGAAACGTCTGCGTTTACACTAAATAGGGTGCCATCTAAATCAGTGGAAAAGACACCACATGAATTGTGGACTGGGAATATTCCAAGTCTGTCTTTCCTGAAGATTTGGGGTTGTGAGGCTTATGTCAAACGTTTAATCTCTGACAAGCTCGCACCCAAATCAGATAAATGTTACTTCGTTGGTTATCCTAGGGAAACCAAGGCATACTACTTTTACAACCGATCCGAGAACAAAGTCTTTGTTGCTCGGGATTGTTCTTTTCTTGAGAGGTAGTTTCTTTCTAAGAAAAACAGTGGGAGTAAAGTACATCTCGAAGAAATTCAAGATGCAAAGGAGACTGCTCAACCTGCTGAGGAAGAGCAGCAGTTGGATCCACAAAGTTCTGTGGAGCCCACACCTGTGGAGCCTGAAGTTCGCAGATACGGAAGGATCCGTCACGAAACCGAGAGATACTATGGATTTCTCGTGACTAATTGCAATGATCTGATGATCATTGAAAGTGACAAACCGGCGACCTTCGCGGAAGCAATGATGGGCCCGGACTCCGAAACGTGGCTTGGAGCCTCTAAATCCGAAATGGGATCCATGTTAGAAAACCAAGTATGGTCCTTGGTCGATTTACCTAATGGTGCAAAAGCCATTGGGTGTAAATGGATCTTCAAGAAGAAGATTGACGTGGATGGCAATGTCCAAATTTATAAAGCTAGGTTGGTGGCTAAAGGTTTCAAGCAGATTCATGGTATTGACTATGATGAAACCTATTCCCCAGTCGCTAAGCTTAAATCCATTCGGATTCTTCTAGCAACTGCCGCTTATTATGATTATGAGATTTGGCAGATGGATGTCAAAACCGCCTTCCTGAATGGTATTTTGGAAGAGGATGTGTATATGACACAACCTGAGGGTTTTGTAGATCCTAAGAATGCTGGGAAGGTATGCAAGCTTCTTAAATTCATTTATGGATTGAAGAAAGCATCACGGAGTTGGAATCTTCGTTTTGATGAAGCAGTAAAACAATTTGGTTTCATCAAGAACGAAGAATCACCATGTGTATACAAGAAGACTAGTGGGAGCGGAATTGCGTTTCTTGTACTGTATGTTGATGACATACTTCTTCTCGGTAATGACGTTTTGTTGCTTCAGTCTGTTAAGACTTGGCTCGGAAGTTGTTTTTCCATGAAAGACATAGGAGAAGCCGCGTACATCCTTGGAATCAGAATCTACAGAGATAGAGCGAATAGGCTGATTGGATTGTGCCAGGACACTTGTATTGATAAGGTGTTGCACAGATTCAAGATGCATGATTCCAAGAAGGGCTTCATACCAATGTCTCATGGCATTAGTCTCAGCAAGAATCAGTGTCCGGCGACACATGCTGAGCGAGAGCGCATGGATAGGATTCCTTATGCTTCTGCAATAGGATCTATCATGTATGCCATGCTCTGCACTCGTCCAGATGTAGCTTACGCGCTAAGCATGGCGAGTAGATACCAATCTGATCCAGGTGAAGATCACTGGACAGCGGTCAAGAATATTCTCAAGTATTTGAGACACACCAAGGATAAGTTCTTGGTATATGGAGGAAGTGAAGAGCTTGTGGTGAATGGATTCACTGATGCGAGTTTTCATACGGACAGAGACGATTTCCGATCACAGTCTGGATATTTCTTCTGTCTAAATGGCGGTGCAGTGAGCTGGAAGATCTCTAAGCAGAATACCGTAGCTGATTCCACGACGGAAGCTGAATATGTTGCTACTTCAGAAGCGGCAAAGGAAGTTGTTTGGATCAAGAAGTTCATGACTGAACTTGGTGTGGTTCCTAGTATCTTGGAGCCAGTGGCTTTGTTATGTGACAACAATGGAGCCATTGCTCAGGCAAAATAACCCAGGTCACACCAGAAGTCCAAACACATAGAGAGGAGATATCACCTGATTCGTGATATCGTCAATAGAGGAGAAGTAAAGATCATCCGAGTTCCGACGGACGAGAATGTCGCTGATCCTCTAACTAAGCCACTCCCAAGGCCTAAGCATGAGTGTCACACTACTGTTGTAGGCATTAGAGATCTTAAGATGTAATCTTGATTCTAGTGGTTATGGTTTTATTTTAGTTATATTAAGATGTTCTTGTAAACATACTTTTGGATATGTTTAATGAAATTTGATTTCAGCATTATTTATTGTGATCTAAATAATGGTCCCAAAATAAGTTTATGCCATATTATAGGTCGTCAAGTTGAGGACTTGATCATGAAACCCTATAAGTTATAGATGTCATAAATTATGATATGCCCCTAGTCAAGGTTGCCAATGTGGGACACTGACAACCGCGAGAGACTAGCTTGTGAGGTGACTGTTGACTAAGTTTCATGGAGTCAGTGATATGAGTATCACAGTCAGTCACATAGATATATGTTGATGAACATATGATCGGACATGACCCGCTAATGAGAAGTCTCCAAGATAGTTATATCTGTGTCATGAGAGATTCTCATTACGACTATAGAGTAGAGTCCTTAGACCTGAGTTCATCATGCTTTCTTGCATATGAATTGGTGCACTTTGACCTTGTCAAACGTCGACCCGTAACTAGCGGCTATAACGGCATTGTTCATGTGTATCATGAAGTGTGTATAGGAACAGGGATGGAACAAGATGGGATTTGTCCCTCCTGAATAACGGGAGATAAATATCTCAGGGCCTATCGAAGATTTGATACTGAGAAAATGTGTGGCCGCACTCAAACGAACTGTAGTTCAGTTGTTTGTCTTGTTCAGTATAAGATCAGGAGTTCGATAAACACGATGTTGGCTTAATAAGGATGACACTAATCTTGCCTTATGCCAAATCGAGATATAGAGACAAAAGGATTATAGGAATTGATGATTCCAGTACAAGTGGGAGATTGTTGGGATAGTGTCCTGAAATCACACTTGTACTCACTCCTGATGATAGTTGTGTGTCGAGATCAGACATTCATATAATACTGGGCGGTTGCAATGTTTTGCTAGAAGCCTCTTGCAATCTGTAAGTTGTAGACTTACTGCCAGTATTATATGATCCTATAGGGTCACACACCTAAACAAACTGGAAGCATAAATATGGGAATGATCATTATGGTAATGATCATGTTGATGTGTATTGGATACACATTAATATTGAGTTTAGAGTGGTGTGTCGATCGACACAGATCGGGTTTCGAAACTGACGTTTCGATTTTATGACTTAAACGAATTGGATTAACCAAAGCTCGGTTTAAGTCATTCCAGGTCTTTATATTAACATATAGTTTCGACCTGGAACCTGTTGGAATTGTGTCCAGTAATCTCGGTACTGTCTCTAGAAAGTAAGAGTATGTCAATGATCAGACATAAGTCATATAATACTGGGGGTCATGATGGCTTGCTAGAGTCCGCTCATGATCTATAAGTCTTGGACTTATTGCCTTTATTATATGATCCCATATGGGTCACACGCCTAAGCTAACAGGAAAATGTGTTGGAACGGCTTAGCAGAAGTACGGTAAAAGTGCCAGGCATTTGTCGTACTAAGAGAGAGATTAATGGGTCTGATTAAATCTAAGGGATTTAATCAGATTGGTATTTGGGCCCAAAAGCCCAAAAGGAACTAGACAAGTTTTATAAATAAAACTTAAGTCTGAGTCCCAAAAAACCCTAGCCCCCCCTGCGATTTTTTTTCTCTCTTCCTGCGCCTCCTCTCCCTTGGTCTAGCAGCCTCTCTTCCTGCTTGGTGTGCGTGTGTGAACCTCTGGAGGAGTTATCGCTCGGTGGCTCTCTGATACCACTGAAGGATGTTTTGGCCCTAGCCGTTCACTTTTTCTTTACAGAGAAAGCAGAAACACCAGAAACTCAGAAATCCCAAGATCCGGCACTAGCATCCCGGCTTTCCAGGTTTGTGTGCGTGTGTATCTGGTAGAGGCGAAGCATCTGAGTCGCTACTGATCTCGTTTCACCAATCATTCCGCTGCCAGTACAAGGTAAGAACGAGGTTAGTGGTTCAATACAACGAACCCTAGATCCTAGGCTTTCCAACAAAATGTCACATGATAAATCTAAGAGATCACTTGAAAAAGGTCAAGGATGAAGGTAGTGAGATTTTGTACTGTTATTGGAGTGATTTTGGTGCAAAAGTGGCTACGGTATCTATGAAGAAGAAGAGGATATGGATTCAAGGAACTGACATTCGAATTGGATGGCAGAAGAATACACAGGAGGGGAAGACCAAAAGGTCCAAAACATTTCACTTATTTGAGAAAACATGTCTGCCAAGAGTTGCAGTGAAGAACAAAGAGGCTTATACACAGTCAAAGAAGATGAAACACGACAAAGTGGCTTATGTGTTGAGTATTTTTGTGGTATGGGGCAGAAGGGGAACAAGCTGTCGTCATGAAGCCATCAGATGGAAGCCATGTAGATGCTTTGACAAGTCTTCTTGTGACTTATGTAATCACGTGGGATGCATTGAAGGGCAACAACCAAGGCCCAGGTTGGAGAGACAGTGAGGGGGAGACACAAGCATGGGAATGTCTTGTTATAGTGATGAAGCTGACGTGCCTATCTGGAGAAGATATAGTCTGTTGGCTTGGTTCAGTATTCTATTGGGAAGAGAAGAACAAGCAGGGACAAACTGAAGAAGTGACGGAGTCTGAAACAACTGCAGGACATGTAGGAGAAAGACTTCCCGAGATCAATGGCATCACAAAGAAGATGAAACTGTTCAAGAAATCTTGTTCCTTTTTAATGCTTACTTCTGGAAACGAGGTCAGCGATTCTGTTCCAAATCTGATAGCGTCTAAACGCAGTGAGTTTGTAGTGGGAGTGCTAGTAACTAGTGTAGCTACTCGGAATCAACTAATTGAAAAGAGGTGTCACAAGCAGATTCAGAGACAGATATGAACTATCAAAGGAACCACACAACTGGAGAGGAGGATTCTCTCAGCAAGAGGGAAAGACCCCCAAAAGATAAGTATTCTTGGAAGTAGAAGCGTAAGCGTGTCATCAACAACCTTGAGGACAAGGTTGAATTCAAAGGGGGAAGTAATGATACGAATGGTGACAAGGAGCACTTTATTTACCAAGCAGTTAAAAGCTATTCCCTAATGGTTACTATCTAAGTAAGAAAGTAATAATAGTTGATCATGGTTACTCTTAAAGTAATCATAGTTTACTTAGGTCATCTCTGAGGTTCTATCTATAAAATAGTTAACGGAATTTTGGGATTGGATCATCAAGAGATTTGATCAAACATGTCATGGGGAGAAGGGAGACTCCATTAATATCTCTCATCTTGTAACCAAATTCCATCAATATTATCAGTATTGTTTCTCTTATTTGGATTTGTTCTTGCCATTGTTGAATCGCACGTAACAACTTGGTATCAGAGCAAGCAAATATTTATGGGCACCAAATGCCTCGTAAGAAAGACGTTGAGGTGATTGTGGAAGCGACGGCGGAGAAGGTCGCAGCTATGGAGAAATGCGTTTATGGTATGAAGAGTCAAATGGAGAAGAACCTCAACATTCTAGATCGTTTGGAACAACTATGGAAGCATTAGTGGATTGAAAGAGAAAAGGCGAAGGGGATCCAGATCGATGAAACCCAATATGTCGAGGTGATCGCCAGTCTTGTGGTGGAAGGATCCTTGACATCATTGGTGTATCTGAATACGAAGGAAACGCCGGGTCCTGGGACAAGTTGCGAAGGTATCCCGGTTGGACCAACAATGGGTTCAACGGGTACCGTAATGCCGCGTCTCCGGTAAACCGGAAGACGGGTGTCCCAGTTTCGTTTGTTTATCCTCTACAATGATAATATACACATTTACTAAGACTGCATCGATTTAACTTCATTGCAGGCGTTCTTGCTTCAACCTTAGCTACGGGGTTTCCTCAAAATCTCCTCTATGTTAACCTTACAGATTATGTTACTTTTATCATCGAAGTTATGTCAACTCTAGTTACTATTATTTTCCTAAATTGGATACAATTTTTTCAGTCAACAATCTCACTTTACATCATGTCCATCATCGGGACATATATTAACTTTATGAATCTTCTGTTCATAGGCAAGAAGTATACTTTGAAGAGGTATTTGATGTGTCAGTCACGGCGTAGTACAAGTGGTAGTACAAGACGTGACTCAGGATGTGGATATGTTTGATTGTTGAGATATGAACGAATCTTAATGATGTGATTCGGTTTATGGGTTGTGTGCTGAGTTGGATGAAGATCTTGGAGTGAAGATTACATCTTGGAGTGGTTTACTTATTCTTTGAATAAGTTTCAAGAAAAAAGAAAAAGTTACAAAAAAGGTGGAATGGGAAATATCAAAAAAAAAAGGATATATGCTATATATTTATTTAGGTAAACTTGAGGAGCAAGTTTAGCCTATATAAATAGGAGAGGCGTGGCGTTATGAAGATGCAAGAGTTGAGAGAATAAAAACTCAAGAGGGCTTTTGTATCTGTGAGAAAAGTCTAGGCTCTAGGGGAGTTTAGCTCAGGTGTTTAATCCTGAAGAGTTCTTATATTGGATAGAGCGGTAAATCAATAGGGTTTGTTCTATTCGTTTGTAATTGGTGGGATTACTTTCTATTCAAATGAATTCGAAATTGGGGGAGTAGAAAAAATCGAACCCTGTTAACAAAATTTATGTGTCTTACTTTTTGCTCTTTATATTTCCTCACCTGCGTTTTCAATTGGTATCAGAGCGGGTGCTTGATAGAGATTTAGTCTTGTTTCGGGCAGATCTAAGGTGAGGATCAGAAGGTAGCTCAGGAAGTAGCATAGAGTTCGGTTCGATGGAGTCTTATAACGAAGGAACGTGTATGACCAGACCACCACTGCTTGATTCTTCAAATTATGGATTTTGGAAGGTTCGTATGCAAGCTTTCATTAGTGGTATTGATGAGGATTGTTGGAATTCGATTGAGTTTGGTTGGAACCCCCATGTGATGATTAATGACAAAGGAGTTGAAGTTACTAAGCCGAGAGATCAATGGAATGCTGAAGAGAAGAGGGCATCAAGTTGCAATTCTAAGACCAAGAGTATGATTTATAATGCAATTGATGCAAGTTATTTCGAGTTGGTTTCTCAATGTGTGTCAGCTCAAAAGGCATGGAAAATATTGGAGAACATGTTTGAAGGCTCCACAAGTGCTAAGAGGACTAAGCTGGATATGTTAGCCTCTAAATTTGAGAATTCGGATGAAGATGAAGGAATAAAGAGCCTTGTGGCATTCACAACCTTTGAGTCTAGTTCTTCTACAAGAGGGTCTGCATCAGTGTCTGCGACGGAACCTGCGTCAGCGCCTGCAACATGGTGTACATGTTGGATCTCCTAGGATCTAGGGTTTGATATATTGAAAATTAACCAACCTTGTTCTTACCTTGAATTGGCAGCGGAATGAAATGGTGAACGAGATCAGTTGAGCAACGCAGGTGCCTTGCCTCTACCAGATACACACGCACACAAGCTGGAAACGGGATGCTAGTGCCGGATCAATGGGAATCCTCTGTTTCTGGTTTTTCTGCTCTTCTCACTGAGAAAAACTCGACGCTCACGTTCTAGGTCGAAACTATCAAGTTTTATTCGACCTGAAATATACTTAACGGGCCAGACTTGATTAAGTCTTAATTTCGAAAAGCCCTTTCGAAACCCGAACTGTGTCGACCGACGCACATACTGTGTCGATCGACACAACACCATTTTCTCGATAATAATGTGTATCCAATACACATTAATATGATCATTACCATAATGACCATTCCCATGTCTTAGCTTCCAGTTTGCTTAGGTGTGTGACCCTATAGGATCATATAATACTGGCAGTAAGTATACAACTTACAGATTGCAAGAGGCTTCTAGCAAAACATTGCAACCGCCCAGCATTATACGAATGTCTGATCTCGACACACAACTATCATCAGGAGTGAGTACAAGTGTGATTTCAGGACACTATCCCAACAATCTTCCACTTGTACTGGAATCAACAATTCCTATAATCCTTTTGTCTCTATATCTCGATTTGGCATAAGGCAAGATTAGTGTCATCCTTATTAAGCCAACATCGTGTTTATCGAACTCCTGATCTCATACTGAACATTACAAACAACTGAACTACAGTTCGTTTGAGTGCGGCCACACATTTTTCTCAGTATTAAATCTTCGATAGGCCCTGAGATATTTATCTCCCGTTAATCAGGAGGGACAAATTCCATCTTGTTCCATCCCTATTTCAACGCACACTTCATGATATACTTGAACAGTGT
The DNA here is from genome assembly GCA_030180135.1 of Orychophragmus violaceus. Taxonomy (NCBI): domain Eukaryota; kingdom Viridiplantae; phylum Streptophyta; class Magnoliopsida; order Brassicales; family Brassicaceae; genus Orychophragmus; species Orychophragmus violaceus. The sequence goes on from CM058240.1 coordinate 73,983,751, forward strand.
CGTTATAGTCGCCAGTTATGGGTCGACGTTTGACAAAGTCAAAGTGTACCAATTCATATGCAAGAAAGCATGATGAACTCAGGTCTGAGGACTATACTCTATAGTCGTAATGAGAACCTCTTATGACACATATATAACTATCTTGTAGACTTCTCATCAGCGGGTCATGTCCGATCATATGTTCACCAACATACATCTATGTGACTGACTGCGATAATCATATCATTGGCTCCATGAAACTTAGCCAACAGTCACCTCACAATCTAGTCTCTCGCGGTTGCCATTGTCCCACTTTGACAACCTCGACTAGGGACAAAACATAATTTATATCATCTATGACTTATAGGGTTTCATGATCAAGTCCTCAACTTGATGACCTATAATATGACATAAACTTATTTTGGGACCATTATTTAGATCACAATAAATAATGCTGAAATCAAATTTCATTAAACACTTCTAAAAGAATGTTTACAAGAGCATCTTATTATAACTAAAATAAAACTAAAACTCCCACTAGAATCAAGATTACATCTTAAAATCTCTAATGCCTACAGCAGTCGTATGAATCTCATGCTTAGGCCTTGGGAGTGACTTAGTCAGAGGATCAGCGACATTCTCGTCCGTCGGAACTCGGCTGATCTTCACATCACCTCTATTGACAATATCACGAATCAGGTGATATCTCCTCTCTACGTGTTTGGACTTCTGGTGTGACCCGGGTTCTTTCGCCTGAGCAATGGCTCCGTTGTTGTCACAAAACAAAGCCACTGGCTCCAAGATACTTGAAACCACACCAAGTTCAGTCATGAACTTCTTGATCCAAACAGCTTCCTTTGCCGCTTCTGAAGCAGCAACATATTCAACTTCCGTCGTGGAATCAGCTACGGTATTCTGCTTAGAGCTCTTCCATCTCACTGCACCGCCATTTAGACAGAAGACATATCCAGATTGTGATCGGAAATCGTCTCTGTCCGTCTGAAAACTAGCATCGGTGAATCCATTTACTACATGCTCTTCACTTCCTCCATACACCAGGAATTTATCCTTAGTATGTCTCAAATACTTGAGAATATTCTTGACAGCTGTCCAGTGAACTTCACCTGGATCAGATTGGTATCTACTCGTCATGCTTAACGCGTAAGCTACATCTGGACGAGTGCAGAGCATGGCATACATAATAGATCCTATTGCAGAAGCATAAGGAATCCTATTCATGCGCTCCCGCTCAGCATGTGTCACCGGACACTGCCTCTTGCTGAGACTAATGCCATGAGACATCGGTATGAAGCCCTTCTTGGAATCATGCATCATGAATCTGTGCAACACCTTATCAATATAAGTGTCCTGGCACAATCCAATCAGCCTGTTCACTCTATCTCTGTAGATTCTGATTCCAAGAATGTATGCGGCTTCTCCCATGTCTTTCATGGAAAAACAACTTCTGAGCCAAGTCTTAACAGACTAAAGAAACGGAACGTCATTACCGAGGAGGAGTATGTCATCGACATATAGTACAAGAAACGCAATTCTGCTCCCACTAGTCTTCTTGTAAACACATGGTTCCTCTTCGTTCTTGATGAAACCAAATTGTTTTACTGCTTCATCAAAACGAAGATTCCAACTCCGTGATGCTTGCTTCAATCCATAAATGGATTTATGAAGCTTGCATACCTTTCCAGCGTTCTTAGGATCAACAAAACCTTCAGGCTGTGTCATATACACATCCTCTTCCAGAATACCATTCAGGAAAGCGGTTTTGACATCCATCTGCCAAATCTCATAGTCATAATGAGCTGCAATCGCTAGAAGAATCCGAATGGATTTAAGCATAGCGACTGGGGAATAGGTTTCATCATAGTCAATACCATGAATTTGCTTGAAACCTTTAGCCACCAACCTCGCTTTGTAAATTTGCACATTGCCATCCACGTCAATCTTCTTCTTGAAGATCCATTTACACTCAATGGCTTTTGCACCATTAGGTAAATCGACCAAGGACCATACTTGGTTTTCTGACATGGATCCCATTTCGGATTTAGAGGCTCCAAGCCACTTTTCGGAGTCCGGGCCCATCATTGCTTCCGCGAAGGTCGCTGGTTCATCACTATCAATGATCATCAGATCATTGGAATTGGTCACGAGAAATCCATAGTATCTCTCGGGTTCGTGACGGATCCTTCCGGATCTGCGAACTTCAGGCTCCACAGGCGCCGGTTCCACAGAACTTTGTGGATCCAACTGCTGCTCTTCCTCAGCAGGTTGAGCAGTCTCCTGTGCATCTTGAATTTCTTCAAGATGTACTTTACTCCCACTGTTTTTCTTAGAAAGAAACTCCCTCTCAAGAAAAGAACAGTCCCGAGCAACAAATACTTTGTTCTCAGATTGGTTGTAAAAGTAGTATGCCTTGGTTTCCCTAGGATAACCAACGAAATAGCATTTATCTGATTTGGGTGCTAGCTTGTCAGAGATTAAACGTTTGACATAAGCTTCACAACCCCAAATCCTCAGGAAAGACAGACTAGGAACATTCCCAGTCCACAGTTCATGTGGTGTCTTTTCCACTGATTTAGATGGTACCCTATTTAGTGTAAACGCAGACGTTTCTAGAGCGTATCCCCAAAAGGATAATGGAAGATTTGAATGACTCATCATAGACCGAACCATATCCAATAAGGTTCGATTCCTCCTCTCCGACACTCCATTCCATTGGGGTGTACCAGGAGGAGTGAGTTGTGAAATAATTCCACACTCGCTCAGATAGTCGCTGAATTCTTGACTCAAGTATTCTCCTCCGCGATCCGATCGCAGAACTTTGATACTTTTGCCAAGTTGATTATGTACTTCATTCTTGAATTCCTTGAATCTATCAAAGGATTCTGACTTGTGTCTCATCAAATAGACATAGCCATACCTACTGAAATCATCAGTGAAGGTAATGAAGTACTTGTAATTTCCTCTGGCAACAGTACTCATCGGCCCACATACATCAGTATGAACAAGGCCCAATAAGTCACTGGCCCTTTCATTTGGTTTGTTGAAAGGGGCTCTAGCCATTTTGCCTATCAAACAAGATTCGCATTTCTCACATGATTCAAAATCAAATGAGCCCAGAAGCCCATTTCGATGGAGCCTTTGGATGCGTTTCTCATTGATATGGCCCAAACGACAATGCCATAAGAAAGTCGGGTTTTCGTCATTGGACTTAAACCGCTTTGTATTATTTATGTTAAAGACAGGCATTTCTTGGTTTAAAACATATAACCCATTATCTAATGGGGCGCTACCATAATATGTACCATCACGATTAAAAGAACAAACTTTATTCTTAACAGCATAATCAAAACCTTCCAAATCCAAAACGGAAACTGAAATTATGTTTCTGCTAATCGCAGGTACAAAGTAGCAATTATTCAAAACTAAAACCATGCCCGAAGGTAAGGACAAATCGTAAGTGCCTACGGCCAGTGCCGCAACCTTAGCTCCATTCTCGACCCGTAGCTCCACTTGTCCTTTCTTCAGCGTTCTACTGTTTCTTAGTGCCTGCACATCAGTACAAATATGAGCACCGCAGCCGGTATCCAATACCCACGAAGTAGAACTAGAAGACATAACATTAAGTTCGATAACATAAATACTTGAGTCAGACGCATCATACGTCTTCTTCAGCTTCTTGTAATCTTCCATGAACTTCTTGCAGTCTCTCTTCCAATGCCTTAACTGCTTGCAGTAGTTGCATTTATCCTCAGGAGAAGGCCCGGATTTGGGCTTCGGCTTGGGCTTGTCCTGACTCTCAGTCTGGACAACTTGGGCCTTTCCCTTATCCTTCTTAGGTTTCTCAAACCTTTTACCCTCTTGTACCATCAGTACACTGGGAGTTGCCTTCTTGAGATTCGGCTCTGCTGTCTTCAGCATGCCGTGCAACTCAGTCAATGTCTTAGTCATGTTTTGCATGTTGTAGTTCATGATGAACTGATCAAAACACGACGGCAAAGACTGCAGAATTATGTCAGTGGCTAGCTCCTGTCTAATGGCACAGTCCAGTTTCCCCAGGTTATCAATGTAACCCATCATTTTAAGGACATGAGGACTTACTGGACTTTCCTTAGCCAGCTTGCAATCCCTAAGAGTTTTAACCGTCTGGTATCTCTCTGTGCGAGCTTGCTCCTGAAACAAAGCTTTCAGGCTGTTAATCATCTCAATGGGTGACATCACGTTCTCATATTGCTTCTGCAGCTCAGAGTTCATAGTCACCAGCATTAGACAATTAACATCTTTGACATCAGCTGAATGCTTATCCCAAGCATTCTTTTCTGTCTGCGGGGCATTGGAACGTGGCCTCTCGGGGAGAACTCTTTCAAGGACATATTCCTTGTTCTCCTGCCTGAGAACTATTCTCAGGTTCCGATACCATTCCAAGAAATTAGATCCATTTAACTTGTCCTTCTCAAGGACGGATCTTAGTGAGAAAGTGTTGATGTGAGTTGAGACAGACATAGCTGTAATTAAAAGAGGTAGAGGTTTAGTTATAATGCTCAAGGAATGAGAATTCTTATCTAATAAGAAAAACTCGCATTGTATTCAAAACTATGAATACAATGAACCAAGATCCTCAGATCACTAAAATTCGAGTGGGCGACTCGCCGTTACTCAAACTTTAGTTATCTAGGTAAGCAAATCATTGCTAATTGTACCCAGTACAACTCTTGGTCGTGGATGAGACAAACTATGCCTAATCCACTCTGATGTCTCTGGGCTCAGAACTTCTGATAGCCCAGTCAAGTAAAACCAATCTCTTCTGTCTTGTGATCACTGACAGTCGCACTGCAAGTCTGTCAATGACCACTTGTCTTACTCATGTTGCAGTGGATACCAAGGATTCCAAGACTATCCAACAAACGACACGAGTTTTGACAGTAGACAAGATCGGGCAAGACATCAAGATCACTTGATATTTTGTTGAGGAAAAGATTATTTAATCTTGATGCATATCCAATATACATCCAAGAAGTTATTAATTTAATTAAAACATTCAGTTTTATTAAGTTTAGGTTCAACTAGAACTTTGGGATTAAATTTGATCTGGTATACGCAAATTTATGGTCCAACCAGTAATTCTGCGAATGGTGTGTCGATCGATGCCAACCATTGGCATCGGTCGACACAACATAATTTAAACCGGTCTCCGATAACCGGTCAAACCGGATCAAAATTCCTTAACCGATTCAATCTAATTGAACCGGTTTGGTTTAACGGTCCATGTCGATCGTCACACAACTCGGTGTCGATCGATATTACCTAACCAGAACCAAATTGGTTAATAAAATTAACCGAGCGAGATAACCGGTTCAATCCAATTGAACCGATCTATCTAATAGCATCGCCTGTGTCGACCGACACACCCAGTGTATCGATCGACACAGCAGGAATACGGGTACTCGATCTCAGATCGAAACCCTAAAATTATTTACGAGTTTTCGCTCTGTGTCGACCAACACACGCTTTGTGTCGATCGATACTCTGCGACAAACCCTAAAATTTTACGCATTAATTCGCGGCGTGTCGACCGACACACGCTTTGTGTCGATCGACACAGTGCGATTTCAACAGTTTCATCGTTTTCAACAAGAACATAATCCGAGATTAACACTTTGAAAACATGATTTAGCATGCAATATTCAGTTCAACAACATCAGTTTTCGAATTAATTGCATCTGATTCAATAGCTAAACCCTAACAACGCTCTGATACCACTGTTGGATCTCCTAGGATCTAGGGTTTGATATATTGAAAATTAACCAACCTCGTTCTTACCTTGAATTGGCAGCGGAATGAAATGGTGAATGAGATCAGTTGAGCAACGCAGGTGCCTTGCCTCTACCAGATACACACGCACACAAGCTGGAAACGGGATGCTAGTGTCGGATCAATGGGAATCCTCTGTTTCTGGTGTTTCTGCTCTTCTCACTTAGAAAAACTCGACGGCTCACGTTCTAGGTCAAAAATATCAAGTTTTTTTCGACCTGAAACATACTTAACGGGCTAGACTTGATTAAGTCTTAATTTCGAAAAGCCCTTTCGAAACTCGAACTGTGTCGACCGACACACATACTGTGTCGATCGACACAACACCATTTTCTCGATAATAATGTGTATCCAATACACATTAATATGATCATTACCATAATGATCATTCCCATGTCCTAGCTTCCAGTTTGCTTAGGTGTGTGACCCTATAGGATCATATAATACTGGCAGTAAGTATACAACTTACAGATTGCAAGAGGCTTCTAGCAAAACATTGCAACCGCTCAGCATTATACGAATGTCTGATCTCGACACACAACTATCATCAGGAGTGAGTACAAGTGTGATTTCAGGACACTATCCCAACAGTACAATTAATTGTGACAAGGATGAAAGTGATGATGATCCTGGAAGTGATGATGATGACTTTGCTGAGAACTATAAAGCCTTGTATGAGAATTGGTGTAAGCTGGTTGAGGAGAATTCAGCATTGACTAAGGAGAAAGTCAAGTTAGAAGCTCAAGTTGCTGAGGTACGAAAGTATGCAACAGAGAAAGAAGAAGAAGCACAGCAAGCCAAAGTTCAACTTGAAGAAACTCTAAAAGGCGTGAGGACGCTGAATAATGGCACAAATAAGTTAGATCATCTTCTAACCATTGGCAAAAGTGATCGATGTGGTCTTGGATTCAATGGAGAATCTTCAAAAGCTGATAGTGTTTTTGTGTCGGGTGGAAAGATGGATGTTTCATCAACAGCTGCTACAAAGACTGTAACTGTTATGAAGTCTGCACCTGGTACGTCGACTGGTACGACATCTGGTACGAGAGCTGGTACAAGAACTGCTACAGCGACTACAACAAGGAAAATCCCAGAAGTGAAGAGTGCACCTAAACGAATTTTGCGTCCTGTTTGTCATCATTGTGGAGTTGTTGGGCATATTAGGTCTAGATGCTTCAAGTTATTAAAGGAGAAGAAACTAATGGAGCAAGCTCATCGAGTGAGATTCATGGTCCTATATGTTGTCATTGTGATGGTAAAGAACATGTTCAAAGAGCTACTCATGGAGGGACAAGGGTTAGGAAGATTTGGAGAAAGAAAGTTAATCACTTCAGAGATGATGCAGTAGGATTTCATCCTCAATATGGAGGAGGACGGTTCATGTGTTAGTTTTTTACCATGATGAGACTCAAGTAAGGGAAGATTGGTGTTGCTAGTTTTGGATGATGTTCTATGTTGCTAGTGACGAAGCCTTTGATGCTAGGGTTGTTGAGATCACATACATAGTCAAAAAGGGGGAGATTGAAGAGGTATTTGATGTGTCAGTCACGGCGTAATACAAGTGGTAGTACAAGACGTGACTCAGGACGTGGATATGTTTGATTGTTGAGATATGAACGAATCTTTATGATGTGATTCGGTTTATGGGTTGTGTGCTGAGCTGGATGAAGATCTTGGAGTGAAGATTACATCTTGGAGTGGTTTACTTATTCTTTGAATAAGTTTCAAGAAAAAAGGAAAAGTTACAAAAAGAAGTAATAGGAAATATCAAAACAAAAAGGATATTTACTATATCTTTATTTAGGTAAACTTGAGGAGCAAGTTTAGCCTATATAAAGAGGAGAGGAGTGGCCTTATGAAGATGCAAGAGTTGAGAGAATAAAAACTCAAGAGGGCTTTTGTATCTGTGAGAAAAGTCTAGGCTCTAGGGGGAGTTTAGCTCAGGTGTTTGATCCTGAAGAATTCTTGTATTGGATAGAGCGGTAGATCAATAGTGTTTGTTCTATTCGTTTGTAATTGGTGGGAATACTTTTTATTCAAGTGAATTTGACATTGGGGGAGTAGAAAAAATCGAACCCCGTTAACAAACTTTGTGTGTCTTAATTTATGCTCTTTATATTGCCTCACCTGCGTTTTCATACTTACTAGAATATATATGTAGATTTAACAATTGATTAATTAACAGAGGATTAATTGATGGACGTCATGATGTTTAGGGTTTGTAAGCATGCAAACATTGCCGGTTATGTACGAGATGTACGAGGATGACGTGGATAGAGTGGGGAGTAAGTCGATGAGAAAGACGAGAAAGCTTTATAGGAAAGTCGACTCGGATGTTCTTAGCAAAATCCCAAGAGGAACTGTCAAAAGCAAGAAACATACATAATTCTTCATTGTTTACTCAATGATGTAAAATCAGAATTTAAATGCATATATAGAGATAAGGATTTCTGTAATTTATCCTAAAACAAGTTTAATTCCTAGTTCAAATAAATACAAGTTTTATTTGTGGTTTTTTTTTACATATGGAAAATTAAGATCTAATCATCTCACCAACTAGAGTTGGTTTAGTTAGTAAATACCAGCTACTAGTTTTTCACTAACATTGGTTCAATTTTCGTTGGGATGGGTCTCTTTTCCAAAAAGAGTTAATTTAATATAGTTTGACTTTACCTTAGGAAGACGTACGGGTCTACGGACCCAGAACCTCCTAATCATTCAGAAGAAAAAAAATATAATCAGCACACGGAATCAAATGACCTTACCGGAAAAACTAGAATATACACACTTGATTAATATTTTTCTTATTTATGGTATATTATTTAGTTTTGGTCCAATAAATGAGTTATTATAATTTATAACTAGTTAATATGGTCTTGCATTTATCAACCTCTCCCAAGTTAAAATTCCTCGAGTTCAATAGTTTCTTTTGCCAACCGATGTTTCATTTTATTCAACTGAAAAAGAAATTGCATCAAATTCAACTATAATTTTTTAGTAATAGAATCAGCCAGAATTAGTTGTTCTTAGTACAAAATAAAATTGGATAAAAATAAACTCACAAGCAATATCATAAATATCTGCTAGAATAACTTGATATGTCCACTCTTTCTTCCCCAGAGTTTATCACATTAACCAGAACTTGACAATTAGAGAACAAATGGATTTATCGTATACCTCGAGTTCAAGCCTCAAATTGTGACCTGAGTTTAGCAGTAAACTAATTTTCACCAGTACGTACTTTTACCATTTCAACATTTAATTTGATCTGAATCCGCTGCAACTAGATTTAAGTATAAATAAACCAAATAACGTGAAAAGACGGTATCAATATGCTGGTGCAAAAATGTTGCAGTATATATATCTCCATCACATTCCTACATTCCTAAGATCTGTTGTTTTCAATAACTATAATACTTGTATTTAACTACTGTTTTTTAATTCCCTCTAAAAACATTAATTGTCTTGTTTTGTAATTACCATCACTATTTTGGAGTTTGTTTGGTTTTGATAAGATTCTTATGTCTATTTAAACCATGATAGAAGGATCAAGATTACTCCCTTGAAAACGTATTCAGTCACAGTCCTTGGTGGAATTGGATTTCTCAAAACTGAAGGTTTCTCTAGCTTTGAAAAGATGTGGTATAACCATTAGCATTTAAAAAAAACTTATTTTCTCTTCAGATTTTTTTCGACAGAAAGTGGCATAAACCATGGTTAAATCAAACCATAGATTTTGTTATTAGTAGTTATTTGATTGATGGTGAAATTGTAGCCTTAATCTCTAGTTATGTGATGTATTAGATGTGTGTGTGCTAAGCATTGTGATTGTGTTTACGGTATGCATCAAACTTTGGATCATTATGTACGATCACAAGAAAATGAAAGAATGTATTTTTTCTTACAATAAGATGAAATACATAACTTATCTATCATTTATCCATGTTGACGGCTTCGGTCCAACATGAAAACTCAACGATTGCTTGTGACGTGCATTCCGTGCGAACCTGTCTGTTGTCAAATTTCTTGTATGCGGTATATCCTTGATCTCAAAGGTCGAGAAAAACCCCCTTCCTTCGTTCAAACTCATCCATATGGATGAGAAAGCTGGTCATCCTTCTGGTACAAACACAATCTTTACCAATTCCGAACAATCCGTTGAAAATGTGATGTTAGGTTGTTGAAGAGTTTTCATACATTCCATAGCCCATATTAGTGCTTCGAATTCCGCATGAAGGGGATAAATTTGTCCTAATATTCATTGATCACATCATAACATTACATCTCTCTCATAACAACTGTATCACCCTAGTCCTGAAAAACTGTCTCCTTCCTTCCAAGATCCATCCACAAAACACCATTGGACACTTTGTACAAATTCAATTTCCTTATTATGTATGCTTCCAGAATTTACTGACTCGCCATAAACTCCATTAGCTTGAGCATCCCCTAAATGAAAGACTATGTTTCTGCCATTTTGATTGTTTCCTGAGGGCTTCTGTCAATAGTACTATAGACCATATCATTCATTCTCTTCCAGATATACCACAAAATTCATGGATATATCCATACTCTGATCCGATGGTATTCATCAGAACAAATATTACATATTTGTGTATATTGATACCGTAGGAAATAAATCAGGATTTGATGGGATTTTTTACAATGCCCAATCTTGACGAGCCGGTGGACATTCGAAAAGAACATGATTGATCGATTCCTCCACTCCACACCGGACACACCGTGTGTCACCTTATACATCGAGTATATAATTTTTTCGTAACTGACAGACATCCTGAAATTGCTTACCATATGAAATGCCGTATTTTAGGGGGACATTTTATTTTCCATGCAAATGCTTGTAGCGCTTTTATATTTCGTCCCAAAACTTGGCAGGGCGCCCCAATATTCGAAAACTCTGTTTCTATATTGTAACCAGACTTAACCTTATATCTTCCAGACTTTGTGTAATGTCATCCTAACAAATCCGGACGCCCAAAGAGACTAAACGGAATGCTTAGAACTCTCCACGTCTTCCGGATTGATCACCCTTTCAATCAAATATTTATCCCATACCTTATTATGATGATCAATTAGCTGGTCCACCGTAAATACAAATTGTATAGTATATGCTTTTTGTTTTGTTGGTGTCAAACGATAGGCTGATATCCAAGGGTCATTCCATATTGAAATAGATTTCCATGTTCTCATCCTTTTAATTAGTCCTGTTTAACCAGGGATCTAGCTGAGGTCATACTCTTCCATCAAAAAGATGGTGAGTATGATCTTATCGGGTCCATAGGATCCGTATTCCGAAAATATATTCCTTTAAAAACCCTTGAGAATAGAATATTCGGCTTATCAATTAATCTCCATAATTTCTTAGTTAGGAAGGCCGTATTAGTATCTCTGAAATCTCTAAAACCAATTTCACCCTCTTCTTTATCCCTACAAATTTTATCCCAATCCATCCAATGCATACACGTGCTTGCTCCCCCTAAGCTCCACCAAAAGTGAGACACTACACTTGTCAATTTCATCGTTACTATTTTTGGTAGTCTAAAGCATGAAATTACATGATTCAGTAATGCCGTTGCTACCGATTTTATGAGGACATGCTAACATCCGCAAAGAGAAGATGTGAAATAGGAGGACATGCTCTTGCCACCTTTAAACCTGTTAATTGTTTTTCCCTTTTGGTCTCTTAATATTTAATATCAATGCTTCCGTACATAAGATAAAGAGATACGGAGATAATGGATCACCCTGACGAAGTCCACGTTCAGAAACTATCAGACCTCGTGGTTGACCGTTAATAAGGACCTTATATTGAACCGAAGAAATACACTTCATTATTCGATCAATCCATTGTGTCGCAAATCCCATTTACCGAGAATATTCTCAATAAAAAACCATTCAATTCGGCCATAAGCCTTGCTCATATCCGTTTTTATCGCCATGAATTTCCCTTTACATGAGTTATTCGTCCTCAAACCATGGAACATCTCCTGTACAATAAGAATGTTATCCGAAATTAATCCCCTGCAATGAAAGCCGATTGGGTTTTCGATATGAATTTCGGAAGAAGACCCTTTAAACGTTGGCATCTGAAATTAATCTCCTCTTTGAACCTCGTCTAGAGCTTTCTGAAGTTCGTTAATTTTTTCCTTTCTATATGAGAGGTTATGTTTCCTCTGAGAGGTTATGTTTCCTCCATTTTGATAACTCATGCCTACATCTGCCAATCTTCGAAACCAAATATGTATGTATCCCTCCTTTTCATCCCTCTCATCCTAATTTAATTGTCTCCATTAGCCCCTCTTGTTCCACCCATCAATTATCAAATCTAAATTGACCTTGTCCTCTCTGAATCTTATCATCGATATTTGTCACAATCGGTCGATGATCTGACCCTATCATCCCTAAATACTCCATAAAGGAAAAAGGGAATATTGTGTGTCAATCCTCGTTCACTAGAACCCTATCCAATTTTCACCTAATGAGTTGTTTTCCTCTTTGTCCCCTTCACGACGGAGAATCCCCAAAAACGGCAATTCTATAAAACCGCAATCTCTAATCATATTATTAAAAGGAACAAAGGTCGAAGGATGTCGTAATGTCCCCCCTGTTTCTCATGGTTACCAGCAATCTCATTAAGATCTCCAATTATGAACCCTGGACATGTCCTAGTCAAGCCCATTCTAGTCAACTTTTCTCACACTTGAGCTCAGAACTTTTGAACCGGATCTCCATACACAAATGATATTGGTACTCGGTGACCTTGTATATCGATCTGCTTCTATATCAATTATTCTATTACTAGAATATATGATATCCACATTAGATATATCATTATAAAATAGTGTCAATCCCCCACTAGTTCCTCTCGGTTCCACGGTATATATTTTATCATATCCGAAATGACCCGCAAAACTACGTGTAAAGCGGAAGTATTGTTTAATTTCCAAAAAAAATAAGAATTCTGACTTATATTTATGTCATATCTCCCTTAAATTACTTATCATCCATTTGCTATCCAATTCTTGACAATTCCAACTTAGTATCTTCATTTTAATATGAAACATAATAATTAGATCCCAATAAACACAGTAATTGGATTTAAAACAGTCTCAATACTATATCGTAGATATAAATCTAGCCTCCTCCGCCACCAAAACCCTAATCTTAATTTTCATATTCTTGATTTCTTCCCAATTAAATATTGCCGGCAATTCCTTTTTGTATTGCCCATGCTTAATAAATCTATAATTGTAGACTCCAGTTTTAAAACTATTAATATTGTCACCACTTGATAAGATGATAAAATAATTAGATTACATGTTAATTTTGGTGGACAGTGTAGTTCAATTCCTCTATCTTCCACCAAACAGATTCCTGTAATATACACTCTATAGAACCCCTGAATTATAACCATAAAATTCATGTGAGAACCTTTACAAAATTTCATCATTGGTTGAGATTAATGGGCCTGGCGGAGCTAGCTCAATAGCAAAAGAGTCATTTGACCCCTGTGAGTTTTTATATAAATTTTGTTTTGCTTTATTTTAAACTAAAAATCTGATAAAATGCTACATATTTAGCTATTTAACATTTGTAACATATAGTTAAAAATAAATCGACGCGTACGAAATATGGGGCTGGCTTCGCCAGTAGTTGAGATAAGTACATCCCACCGACCATAGAACTTTTCCACCAAGCTATAAAAATCTGTAAACCTTCACATAAACTGCACAATACGTCGTCTCTGATCCGTTTCCCTACTTGATCCCACCCTCTTATGGTTCGGCCTGCTATCATAGTAGATTCGTTGCTCTCACCAATGAGTGAACCAAAGTTTCACCACCTTAATACCGCACCATAAATCTCGTCCCAAACCTTCGGATGCCAAAACTCCCTTAGCCATATTTATTAGAATCGAAGAATCCATTATACCTAGACTCGTCTCTACTCTTGGTAGAGCCCTAGGCAAAAATAAATTTTTGGACCTTTTGTAGTATAATTTTTTTTTTGATCTTTTTTCCTTTAAAATTTTTAATAAATTTTCTGATTATACCATCATTCATCCAGCTCTTAAAACTATATATATATATATATATTTAGTGGTAAAGAAGAAGATTCGAAGGAAAAAGAGAAAGAGAAAAGCAAACATTTGGCTTTTCGTCAAAAGAATCTTTAATTTGTAGTCAAATTTGCACAAACAACAAACAATTCCACGTGAAATAGAAAAGAGAGAGTTATAGCTTTTCATATGTAACCCGTCATTTGTTCTTTCTCTTCTTTTGTATATTGTTTAATAAACTCCCTAAAATGAACAATGATAACATTTAAACACTGCAGATTATTTTACATAATTTTCGATTTAACAAATTTAATTGATCTACCAGTCAAATCTCAACCTCTAAAAACAATTTTTTTAACAAACTACAAAGCAAATCAAGCTGTTCATATATACATTTTAGTATGGGGTTTGACTATTCTCACCATCATTTAGTATATGGTAAACATAAAATAACTAAATTTCCTCGAAATATGTATGTCTGTAAGTTATCTATTATATACTGAGCCATAAGTTTCTTAGACTGTATAATCTTTCTTGACTCATAAGATTTTAAATAACTAACCTTGAACTTCAAGTTTTAAATTATTCCAAAACATATAATTTTATTTTATAAATTATAACAAAGCGTGTGTGATTATGCCAACATTAGTACTCCGAATCCCATAAAAAACATCAAATTTCCACAGTTAATCGTGTTTGGACCATAGTAATAGTATTAAGATGCATGACTTTTTAGAACTATTTTGTTTAGAATTCTTTTTCATGAAGTCTTCTTTTTAATTTATATAAACAACACATTTCTTAGAAACCTTATTATAGTCAAACCGAATAATTTTATTAAAAAGTCAATGGTCGTACGTACGAATTTATCAACTATAAGTAGGATAGTCATTCACGTTAAACAATTCAATCTCATCCACATTAAACATCTTAGCTATATAGAGATGGCGAGACACTTGGATGATGTAATGAGCATGGCGACAACAACACAGTTCGATGTTAGTTACCTTTTTCATGTTGTGTTCTTGGCTTTATTCGGCTGTTGTGTCCTCTCGGTTCTATTACTCTCTTGTGCCGACGGAGCCTCTGACGACAGAGTCACTTCCGGTAACACCCCCGCTGCTGGAGGTTGTGGTGGGGCCGGTTGCGGCGGTGGTTGTGGAGCTTAAGAGTTCCTTCTTCTTCATCGTGGAAAAAAAGAGAACAGTCGATTACTTTTCGTATTATGGTTTTCGTGGTCCGCTTTCGTATTATTGTTTTTTTCATAAATATAAGAATATATTGTATAAATAAATCATATTACTAAACTATAGAATACTATTTCTTGCATTTTAATTTGAAGTTGAAATTTTGATATGATGCAGAGTACATTTTCGTCAGGGGTGAACTCTACCCGGAAAAAAACAAACCGAAATCTAAATTCAATTAAAATGAATACACTTTTCTCTCTTTTCTTTTATAGAAAGAAACACCAAAATCGAAACTGAAGATTAAGCTCTCTTAAAAAATGCATATGATTCTAATTTAGTAATATGAATGCATCTAACTAAGAACACAAACGAAACTCGTACTATCTTCTGGTTACTTTATTCCTAAACCGGTAAACCGATCCAAAATCCCATTTGGAAGCCGTAATTTCAGGGGAGGAGAGATTCATAATCTATAAAGAAACGTTGACTGACCTCAATAGGCCCCCACAACACGACCAAGTTTTATGATAGACGAGAAGAAGCAAACACAAATATGGAGTTACCATCAATTCTTTTGTATCCGACATCCGTACTGGATCAGTTGATGATAGCCCGAAAAGAGATGATCAACCGGATTCTTTGGTTAAACGAGAAGAAAAGCACGAACCAGGAAAGTTTCTTCATGCGTTGATGGGGTTTGATTCTTTAGACCTTATGATCTTGGCTTGTAGTCTCTGCATAAAAGCTGGATTGGCTTGGAGTCTTTGTTTCACATATGAAGTTCTTATGTCCTCAGCGATCTTGTTGGCTTTCGCAGCTTCCTCTATCAACCCGTAAAGCGTCCTCAAGCAGTCTTTCCTGTTTTCCTCTCGATGTTCAAACCTGTGTTTGCACAACGACATACATGATCAACAACATTCTTTTCTTGTGACGAAAAGGCTTTTAATAAGGTTTAAAGCTGCATTACCTCTCGCTGGTGATTGTAAGCTCGTCTTTCCCTGAATTGTATCTTTTTCCCACAAGCTCACGTAGCCTTCGAGCCTGATGCTTTGAGAGTACAAGCTCTTTTACAGTAACAGACAATTTAACTTTCCTGTTCTTTGGATGCCACGCATCGCCTCCAGGAGCAAAAACTATCCTCGATTGCCACTTTAGGATTGGGCCTTTACCGGGAGGGTCATCCAAGTTGGTATTCCTATTGGAAGCATCCGTTTCATCAATCTGGGGAGGTCCCTCAGCTTCCATCTGATCCCCATATTGTATTACCATCTCATCTTCAAATTCCTTAAAAAGCTCATAAGCTGCTTCTGGCTCGATTTCACCACTTTCACACATATCCCCGAGCTCATCAAACTTTGCTTCAACTTTTTTCTTCAAGTCATCTGAATGGAAAATACAGTCAGCTGATTCCTCAACCGTTCTTATAAATGCAACACAGGAACAAACCAATATACTCTCTAAAAAGACCCTGCTGACCCGAGAAGCAACAAATCAACAAAGTATCATATTACCTTCAAAGAGTCCAACAAAGATAGTTCTCCTCCTACTATGATTTTAGCAAAATCCAAACATAAAGGATGACTACAGATGCTCTGTCCTATTAGAGAGTGATCTTAGCTATAAGGACTCGCATTAGTTTATCAATCATATCAGCCTAGTCTCTGAATATCGAAAACCTCAAAAGTAACATGCTAAGTCTAAAGATGTGAATCGATGAATGGAAATATGAGTTTAATATATAACAAACCACAATACCAGGAAGAAGCTTGTCCCACTGAAGCATATCCTCAAGAATCTCTTCGCACTCCTTAGTATCATTGAGAATCCCATGTTGAATGCCATCTCTAACGATGACATCCCACTTCATTTCATCCATGTTGAAGAATTCATTATTCTTCATCTTTTTCTTCACATACTCCGGGGAGTTGTACAGATCCTCGAGTTCGTCGTCTGTAGAGTGGGCTTCCTCGAAATCAGATTCAAAATCTTCATCCCTCACATCATCTTTGAAAGGTTGGTTCTGGAGGAAATCCATCACTTCATCATCAGTATCCCCGTGTTTGTCTACAAGTCTTCTCTGTAGAAGTGCTTCGATAACTCCGGGCAAAGCGTCTTCATTACCCTCATTGAAATACTTCTCTATGTGGGCTTTAAGCTCTGAAATCATAAACCAATATCTTATGTTAAATCATTAGGACTTGGCCACATTTCAAGAGCTTACCAACAGATGAGAAAAAACTACAAATATGGATTCTACAGATTCAATAATTTCATCGAATAATCAATTCAAATTCCAAATCTTTGATCGAAGAAATAGTTGAAATTTTCATGAGCATTAAACTCCACCATTTCATCTGATACAAGGGGCCAGCGCAAAATGAAAAGAGAGAAACAACAATCTGTTCGATTTTATTGATGGATAAAGTAATTAACCTTTGTTGCCTACATCCTCTACAGCAAGATCTTTCTTTCCGGATGACTCAACCGGCGAAGACTCGGTAGCAGCAGTCGGGTTCCCACCGGACGAGTCTGATTCGGAGGAGAATAATCTGAGTTTGAGAGGAAACGGAGCGGCGATTGGAGCGAGAAAGGGAACATTGGCGGAGCAGCATTGATGGGCAATTCGAGGAGAAAGGAAAAGTCTGCGAGCGCCGAGAGATGCATTTCTGAAGAGAGCTCCTCTCATGGCGGATCGGAGATTTAGGGTTTTAGGTCGTGGAGTTGTAATTCCCAAGTACTCTTTTACACAAATGTTCTTTAATTACGGATTTGACACTGGATCCTTTAATAGCTTTTGCTCCAGTTGCATTTCTTGGTTTTACTCCTTACACCTTAAGTACGATTGACTAATCCGGACCTGACGAATTCAAGGAAAATCGAAGATAAAGCGAAATTTAGGCAGATCGAAATTTATAAACTTATATATGTATATATTCAATGGTCAACTATAGGATATATTTTGAACGCTTCATCAGTTCGCCATATTTTCTCTATTACGAGACCCCGCCGTTAAACTTTTTCCTTCTCTGACCTCCGTTTTGGGAGGCGCGCGGTGGCTTGGTCAGCACCGGCGCCATCCCTTTAGTCCTCCTTTCTTCTCTTTCTTTTTAGATTTCTATTTTGGTTTGGATATGAGGTGGTTTTCTTTGAAGGCTCCTCCGGTTAGGTGGTGGTTGTTGTCGTTGTGGGATCTCGTCGCCGTTGTCAAGGCTTGGTCATGATGCGCGTGGTGAGCCTACGGTGGTCGATGGCTCGCGTAGTATCCCCTATTGTCGGGTTCTTCTGGTTTCTGAGGTGGTGTGGCTCTGCGATGGTGGCTTTGGCTTTAAACCTGTGGTTTTCACATTCGTTTGATTTGTGTCGGTCAAGTTCTGGTTTGGTTTATTGTTTGCAGATCTCCCTTTATTTCGATGGTTCTTTGTCGACGGCGGTTGATTTAAAATTTGCTCTCGGTTCTTGCTGGTTAGGACACATATTTGTCTCACTTTGTTCTTAATTGGTTTCTTCGTGTTAGTTGGTTGGTGAGCTTTTGAGCCTCATAGTTTTTGGCTCATGTTTCAGTAGTTTAAAAGTCAGATATTTTTAGTTGGAGGTTTTGACGGGTCTAGTTGTTGTAGAGGTGCAATGGTGTTAGCTTTCTGGCTGCAACCATGGTGTTGGTAATGTTTGTCGGCCTCGATCTCTGTGTCTCTTTTCGCGGGTTTGACGTTTGGTCGCTTAGTTTGGGAGTGATAATTCAGAGCTTTGGTCTGTACACTGGAAGGTGTTCTAACGGTTGGTGGGGCTTCGGGTTTCTTCTGCTTCTCAGGAGGTTGGTCGTATCTTCTTCGTTGGTGGATAAGTGTTGTGTTCTGATTTTGGCGATCGTTTCTTTCCGAATCATTGACAATGGTATTGCTCAATTCGCTCTTCCTATCTTTTGGTTTATGAAATTGAAGGTTTTTTTAGTGGTTTTTAGTCGCTGTAGGCGGATTCTGAAGCCCTAGACTAGATCGGTTTCCGAGTGGATTTGGTGTTACTGAGCTCTCTTGGCTTCAATAGATTGGAAGCATTAGTAAGAGTTCTCTAAATCCATGAAGTTATTAATACTTAGTGACTAAATTTTCTCAAACAATCTATTGATTATTGTTTTATTCGTCTATAGTTGTTCTTGGTTTTAATCTGTCGTATTCGATCATGTATTCGATCTTGTCTCCTTTTTTTGGGCTTTGTCTCCAGGATGTTCGACTTGTGAATTCGCCGGTTTTGTCTCTCGAAAAATGTGATCTTTGCTAGGTTTATGTATCCTTGGCTTTATGCCTAATATATTCCAATAGATGACAAAAAGGTATATATTAAATTGTTTGTGATAAATAAACATAAGTTTTTTTTGTAGCGTAGTGGTTTTATATGGGTTAGGGTTGTCTTACTTGTTGCTCATTTTGGTTGATTTTAATTAAAACAATAATGAAAAGTACAAATGACATTTTTCAGTCATTTTCTACCTCTTCTCTTCACAAATTGAACCTAACAATGGTGGCCACAACTTTATTTTTTCGCTTTTCCCATCATTTTCTTTACATTAATATCCACAGTTGTTATATATAACTAAAAATACTCGATTTTTGATGTTTAAATGAACGAAAATTGAGTTTCTTCATAGTGGCCGGTTTTTTATCCGAACACCTATAAAATGCGGTGTCCGAATGATGATTTGCGATTTTTCGGCGACTAAATGGCCCTAGCCGCTGCGTTTTAGATCATGAATTTTTCTACAAACTAGGTTAGCGCGGATACATATTTATAATTTACTGATTATATTTTTTTACTGTTTAATATTAAATTAGTTAAAATAAAATTATAAGAAATTATATATTATTTTTTTCTATTTTATTATTTAAATTATAAAATTAAATTTTATAATAACAAAAAAAAATTATTCGTTAAGTTTTACTAAAACATATTGAAAATATTTTCTATTTAATCACATTTGTCAATAACGACAATTTTGCTATTTTAATAAAATTATAAATACATTTTGCCAAACTATAATAATTAATTTATATAATGACAATCATAAAACCAGTTGCTTTCGTTTTATTATTTTTTAATCATTTGTAACTATATTATTTTATGAGTTTTAAGTTCATATAATCAACCAAAATTATATTTTTACTATTTTTAAGATTTTCTAGTAATTTTAACCTTTTGTTAAAACTTTATTTTTATCCTTTGTAAGTTAATATTGATTTTTATGTTATTGATAATTTTTACATAATTTATATAATTTATAATTTATTAATACAAATCTTAAAATTTATAAACAAATGTTACATGTTTGTAATTTCGGTAAATCTGCTATTAAAGTTTAACAAAATGTATTTTTATTTGTTTTACCATGAAAAAATAAATTAATTTTTTTCATTATTTTCATGTCACTCAATTGATTTTTATTAAGTGGTAAATACAATAATTAATATGTAAATCATTAATGTTATTCAATTTAGAATAACTTTTTAAAATAACATAAATTCGCAAGTTTAATATTTATCACATATATAATAGATGATAACTTATTTTAATTTATAAAAATTTGTACTTTTTAAATTTTAAAACTCTTATATTAACAAAAATGTTGTTTGATTTTTTCATTCTCGATTATGTTTTCCATATACAAATTTTCTGAATTTGAGTTTTTACCATTTGACATTATCCATGGAAGTTGAAGTAATGTATCATGGAGAAGAAGAGAAAATATCTAGAAGACTCACAGAGACATTAAACTCTAGCGAGAAGAGGAGTAGTGGTAGAGCAACCATCTTCACTTGAAAGCATCTGTGAGGTGAATTTTTATGTTGCTTTTCTAGTGATTACTCGTAGTCGCAGTTTACGATTTCATGTTAAAGTTGGTGTTGTGTGTGAGCTGCTTCATGGACATGACTGGTAGTGCTCTTTGTTGATTATATGGATAACTTTGCATAACTTTGTAAAGTAATCTATATATAAGAGACCCATTTGGTTTACACCGAGAAAAATTGCGTGACTTGTCTGATGCATTTAGAAAGAGAGCATCTTTGTTTGAAACAATCTCAAAGAGATTTGTGGTATTTTCTTCATGCAGTTCCAGCCCTTTGAAAGAAGAAAACAAATGAAGACTTCGATGTGCTGGAGGGAAAACAAATGACCACCCCTTCTTGATCTCTTCCTGAATGTGGTGGAGGGAAAAAGCCATTAAATCCAAAACCGGATTTCCCAGAACCAACAATAACCGACACTAAATCCAAATCCGACATTAAACTGGTTCTAGATATTTATTATCATTCATGCTTGGTTTCATACGCTGATTCTCAAGAATTTGGATCTTCGTTGGGGAATCGAATCTTCCCCAGATACAAGTCCGTCATTTTACGACCTCTCTGTATTTTCTCTTATTACACTTGCTTGGTTTCGTGGGGTTTGTCTTATTGATTGGGTTTTCAGATAATATGTTTCCGTTTCTGGACAAAACTTTGTATTTTCCGGTGACCAGAGTTTGTTCCGTGTCCTTCCAAGCCTTGGGGGGGAGGGGGCTGTGTTCTTGTTATACATTCATCTTTCACGATGTAAAGCTATAGAATTTACAGCCAAATTTAATACTTCGAACGCCGACTGGGTTGTTCGTGTTAGAAAATTAGTGGCACACTCTTTCATGTGACAATACTTTTGTTGATCCTATAGATTTTGGTGTACTTTCACTTACCGAGAGATTCGTTGGAAAGTCGTTTCAGAAGAAGATGAGTAGATTGGTTTCGTTAACAACTAAGAGATTTACTCAGCGGAATCTTCTGGAGAAAGGTAATCATGGAACTGTTCCTAGTCTTTGTCGTGTTTGTTGCTTGGGACGAACTTTTTCCCAGTTATTATTACAGAGAGAAGATTAGATGGGTTTCTACAAGATATTAAGTTAGATGATGCAATTGGTTTGTTAAGTAAAATGGTCAAGTCTCTCCCACTCCCTTCGATCATTGATTTCACTAGATGGTTGAGTGCAATCACCAAGATGAAAAGGTATGATGTAGTCATCTCTTTGGGAGAGCAGATGCAAAAGTTGGGAATTCCACATAATCTCCATACTTACAGTATTTTCATTAACTGTTTCTGCCGCCGATCTCAAATCTCTCATGCTTCAGCAATTCTTGGGAAGATGGTGAGACTTGGGTATGAGCTTGCTATAGTCACGCTTAACTCGCTGCTTAATGGATATTGTCACGAGAATAGCATCTTAGATGTAGTAGATTTGGTTGATCAAATGGTTGCAATGGGATATAAACCAAACACAATGACATTTACAACTCTAATCCATGGACTTTTTCTCCACAAAAAGTCTTAGAAGCTGTTGCTTTGGTTGAACACATGATGAGGAAAGGATGACAACCGAGTCTAATTACTTATGGTGTGGTTGTAAATGGAGTATGTAAGACAGGTAATATTGATTTGGCCTTGAAGTTGCTCCAAAACATGGAGGAATGAGAAATAAAAGCTGGTGTTTTGATCTATAACACATTCATTGAAGGTATTTTGAAACACAAGCATGTGGATGATGCACTCTGTAATACCATGTTTCTAATAATTGGGTCAACGGGCAAAAGAAAGTTAATTTAGGGCAAAATTGTAATTTTCAGAAGTTATAGGTTATTTTGGTAATTTTACCAAAATATGAGCCGGAAGCGGAGACGGGCCAAGTGTTCTTCTTTTCAAATAAAGAAAACATTTAGAAGACTAGAAATGGAAGGGACGGGTTTTAAATGGGTTTTTCAGACTATCGGGAATAGAAACCGATAGAACCGAAGAAACATGTAAAATCTGGAGCTACGGGTATCCAAATGAGGTGATTCAAGTTGCTAAATTCATCTAAAATCATCAAGAAGCGAATTTTGTGGGTTTTAGGATTTATGGAAGTATCTATGGAGTTTTTAAAATATTAAACCCGGAAACATCTAAACCGAAGCAACATAATGGTTCGGGAATAAGAACTTTTAGAGGATGTTTGGTGCAATGCTATTGGTCAGATTACACTCTCCAGAGACAAGTGTCTTTCCCCTGATGGCGCCACCTCATGCTTTTTGAGTTCAAAGAATGTTTAGAGTTCAATGAACTCTTTTTGCATGGAATCAACCATCATATCACACATTCACTCACTCAATTCTACCTTCGCTTCACTCAGACCTCTCTCTCACCTCACTCTCTCGATCCCTTATCTCTCCTCTCTCCAAATTCATCAGAAATCCCAGCAATCTCCTTGAATCTTCAAGGAAAACTCAAGAACATATGAATGTTCTTCATACCTTGCAACCCAAGTCTCCTTTATAAGTCCTAAACTAGACCATTAATCCATAAACCACTTGCACCAATGTGATCACCTCATTCTCCTCTCCATTCGACACCCTTCAGCCTCCTCTACCGCTGCCGGTCGCCGGAAAACTCGCCAGAATGTCATCGTCGGCGAGTCACCACCGTCCTTCTCCTCTTCTTCCACCAGTTCAAGCTGCTCTCCTCTTCCTAGAAGCTTCATCTCACTATTGAGATTGTTCTCAGCCACCGGAGAGCCTTGATTAGTCGTCGGATAAGCCCAAAAGTTGCCGGTCAACGTAGTGGCTAGCCGGTCAACGCCGGAGAACTCGCCGAAAAAGCTCCCTCCGCCTTGTTGATCAGCCGGTTCAATGAAGAGTAGTTT
This sequence comes from Orychophragmus violaceus, assembly GCA_030180135.1. Taxonomy (NCBI): domain Eukaryota; kingdom Viridiplantae; phylum Streptophyta; class Magnoliopsida; order Brassicales; family Brassicaceae; genus Orychophragmus; species Orychophragmus violaceus. The sequence goes on from CM058240.1 coordinate 74,007,518, forward strand.
GGTGTTGGTTCTGAAGTGATTTGAGTTGGTTTAATCATTGTGTTGGTTTGGTTAAACCGGGTCAACGGTTGGTCAAACCAGTTTAATCAAGTCAACAGTTCGGTTTGGGTGGTCAATGGCAGTTTACATCGGTTCATCTAAACCGGTCCAATTGGTTGGTCAATCCCGGTTTAGGAGTTGGTCAACTTGGTCAAGGGAAGTCAACGGTCAACGCTGGTCAATGCCACTAGTCAATGCAGGACACCGACCGGTCAACGCTCGGTCAATGGCCATTTCTTGATTCTGTGGTTTGGAGTCTTCGTGTCGGGATTTGGGAAGGTTCAGGATTCAGTTGTTCGGTCTCGGGATCTGCATCCATCTCATCCGTCTGTCCGTCTGCATTTTTGATATACCATGGATTTTAGGGTTTTTAACCATGGTATATGTATTATTTATCGAGTCTTTTATTATGTTTTGGAGTCTTTTAGGTATGTTTACAGGTCTTGGTACGTTTGGAGCGGATTTGGAGATTATGGCGCATTCTGGAGCATTTTGGAGCATTAACCCGAGAGATAGAGTTCATTGTCCAAAACAGAGATCTGCATCGACCGACACACTTGTGGCATCGATCGATGCACATGCGTATAAGGCTTTTCTCGGCGGTTAATGAAGAGTTTGGAATTTGCAACAAAGCCCAGAAGTTTCTCATAATTACAAAGAAGCCCCAGACCGAGTTTAGATCATTATATTAGGGTTTTTAAGCCATTGTTTTGGCTACGCATTAATTTACATTGAGAGAGTTAGGGGCTGATCTTGTACTCGAGAGAGAAGAGATTTCGAACCCCAGTTATTTATTCTATTATATGCTATTTGGTTTTCTATTCATGATGTCTTCTGTTTCGATGATCATGTCTGAGTAGTTTACATGTTAGGTTTAGGGATTCTCACAGGGGATTTCATGGAATTATAGGTTGATCAATCTGTAGGGATTCACATCTGCTAGTTCTTCATCTAGGGTTGTTCTTAATGCTAAATCTGAATTAGCTACCCAGATTTATGATGATAGGTTGATTTCTGCAACGACAGATGATTAATTAACTAGAAAGAACCTAGATGAGCAATTTGACTATTCGCAAAGAAATTTGGCTTAAGAGAATTGTGAACGAAAGAACTTGAGATTAATGCTTGTTTAGAACTATAGGATTCACAACGAAGTTGGCTTGCTAGGTTGTTGGACATAGATAATATTCGCAACGAAAGTTGGTCTGTTATAATTCTTTGATTCTAGTTCTAGAACAGATCTTAATTAGATCATGATTGATTGATTAGCCTGTGTTCCTGATTTCCTGAGAACTCCTTTGACATGACGTTTTGCCTGATTGCTTACAAACCGATCTATTTATTTTTCTGTTGTTTGATTTACTACTTTCTCTATTGCTACCTAGCTTAACCTGACATTCTATAATCTATCGTAAGAATCTAGAGTCTCTGTGGATTCGATACCCTATATACTACTGGTTCACGTCTGTGCACTTGCAGTGTAGATCTAAGGATTAAAACCTGATCGTATCAAGTTTTTGGCGCCGTTGCCGGGGACTCTTTTGAGTTTTCGATAGATTTGAACTTAGGGTTTAGACTAGGTTTTTCCTTTTTGTTTTTGGTTACTAATTTTTTATCTATTTTTCTTGCGTTTCAGGTACACCTAGATTCGCCTTGCATCGATCGACACGGTCTTTTGTGTCGATCGGTATCATTTTCGTATTGCATCGTTCGACGCTCTTCCTGCATCGATCGACACCTTTCGCGGAAGCACTAAAAAGACTAAGAGATCCTTAAGGATGATGTATCGGAATGGTTTTTTCAGCTCAGGGATTGACAGCTTGCAAATAGCTGGGCTGAAGAACAAAGTTGACTCTCTGCATGGTCTTCTACTTGGAAAGTATGCGCAAGAAGCTATCAACTACGTTGGAGGGACTGGATTCTACAATCAGGAATCTGCTTTTCAAAAACCCTTCCAGCAACATAGTAACTCCTTCTCGAGGAACTATGGTGTTTCTTCTTACCAAGCACCACCTGCACCTACACATAAGAGCAGATTGGAAGCCATGATGGAGCAGTTTCTTGAGGGACAACAACAAATCACTGTGTCTTTTAACTCAAATATAGATGCATTGTATGAAGATCTGAATGGGAAATTTGAATCTTTGAGCACACATGTGAAGAAGCTAGATGTCCAAGTTCAACAAACATCTCAAGCAGTGCAAAGGCAAAATGGAGCTGGGAAAGCTGAACAGAACAGATTTGTCAATGTTGTGATCATAAGAGATGAGATTGACTTGCTAGGAGAAGAAGAGAGCATAATCTCGGATTTTTTGGAAGAATTATGTATGTATGAGACATGCGTCGATCGACACAACCTCGATGTCGATCGATGCATCCCAGATACGTCTGATGAAATTGAACATAATCGCCTTGTGTCGATCGACACAACTCTTGCATCGATCGACACAGATCGCAGACAGGACCGGAAACCTGCAACAGTCCTAGAACGAGTCTATAAGCCCTCTGTGCCATATCCTAAGGTTCCTAAACTGTCTAAACAGGAGCTGTTGGATAGTTCAGTTGATCCTGATTCAATTCTCATATTGATATCAACCTAAACATGCATCAGATCTAGGTGTTCTTATTTAGAAACTGTTGGAATTGTGTCCAGCAATCTCTGTACTGTCTCTATAACGTAAGAGTATATCAGTGATCAGACATAAGTCATACAATACTGGGGGTCATGATGGCTTGCTAGAGTCCGCTCATGATCTATAAGTCTTGGACTTATTGCCTTTATTGTATGATCCCATATGGGTCACACGCTTAAGCTAGCAGGAAATAATGTTGAAAGGCATAGCAGAAGTACGACAAAAGTGCTAGGCATTTGTCGTACTAAGAGAGAATGAATAATGGGTCTGATTAAATGGGATTTAATCAGATTGGGCCCAAAAGCCCAAAAGGGAAAGAGAAGGCTTTTAATGTCTAAAAGCCAAGTCTCTTCTCCCCAACCCTAACCCAGCCGCGATTTCTCTCCTCTCTCTGCGCCTCCCTCAGCTCGGTCTAGCAGCCAATTTCCTGTGATTGCGTGTGTGAGCCTTTGGAGGATTCATCCCTTGGTGTATCTCCCTGATCTCTGACCTGTTCATCAATTCCGCTGCAAACAAACAGGTAAAAGGTGAGATCATATTGTTTCTAAATAAGAACACCTAGATCTGATGCATGTTTAGGTTGATATCAATATGAGAATTGAATCAGGATCAACCGAAACTTCCAACAGTGGTATCAGAGCCATTGGTTCTTAGGTTTCTTGTTTTAGATTCAAGTTTAGGTTGTTTAATCTGCTTAGAATTGTTTTTGAATCAATTACTGATAAGATAAAACAGTTAAGAATCAGAATTGAACTCTAAACACACAAGAAAAATCGCAAAACATGAGCTATATGACTCAGATTTGCGATCGGCCGGGTATTGGATCGACCGGCTTGGCCGGTTGGTGATTATGGCCGAGAGGTATGGCCGGTTGGGTCGGGATCGGCTCATGGGCGACTGGATCGGACACGACGCACGGACGGATCACGGATCGCGTCGCGTGGTCGATCCGATCAGCCGAGGATCGCACGATCGATAGCGATCGGATCGTCGCGCCTCGTCCCGCCTGCGATCGTACCGTCTCACGTCCCGAGCTCGTCCCGTCCAGCTGCATCCCGATCGCGTGAGGCTCGGCCGTCCGTGGATCGTGGATTGAACGCGGCTGGTCGGCTGTGATCGTGTGGACTAGGTCACGGCCATGGATGGTTCGTGACCGGTTCGATTTCGGTTAGCTGGTTCGGTTTAAAACTTGATTAAAATCAACGTTTCGGTTTAATAAACAGATTTAATAATTTTATTAAATCTGGTTAAACCGGAATAAGAAATCCAATGTCGAAAGAAATATTGGATTTAGTGCCTAAACCAGGAATTTCTAATTTGATTTGGTTGGACCAAATAAATTGAGAAATTCCGGTTTAGTAAATAACCGGTTGACAATTGTGGTCATCGTAGTAATTAAAACTTGGTTAGACCAGTTTTAATGAACCAGACCGGTTATGTCAATTAATTGGACAATTGGGTCATGTCTTGGACATGGACCAATTCTTGGGCCTCGGGCCAAGAAGTTAAAACAATTGGGCCAGTTAATTGAGTCTTTCTTCAGATTAATTTAAAATTTATTTTATAATATTATAAAGTCGATTTTAAATTAAAGTTTCCGAAATTTTATAATTAGAAAGTTTCTTAAAATAGAATTTTCTGAATTTGCGGGTTTTGGATTTTAAAGAAATTTCTAAAGTTAGAAAGTTTCCAGTTTTAGAAAGTTTCCAATTTTAGAAAGTTTCCAAAAATAGTAGGTTTCCATAAATAGAAAGTTTCCCGAAATAGTAATCTTCTATTTTGGGAATAATTTTAATAAACCTACGAACCTCAAGCAATATCAAGCGTTGGATGTCTTGTCCAGGCTATGTCAGCTGTCAAAGCCCATTCAATTGCATTCATGGCCTTACAGTGTGAGGATGTCTGCTTTTGCGTGGGTAAGACGGTTTGTGATTCATAAATGTCATTGGGAGTCCCAGACATTAATGATTACATGACTGTATAGTCCGGTTTTCTTGACTAGGCCATCGGGAGTCCCGGGCCTTGAGACATCAGAGTGGATTGGGCCTCGGACCCAGATTCACAACCAAGAGTTATATCACGGATATAATTAGCCGATATAGGGCTTACCGATATAAGCTAAGGTTGGGTGACGGCCAGTGGCCCACTTTAATCTTGGTTATATGTGGATCTTGGAATCATTATATTCTATTGAGGGTAACTTATGTTATTGAATATAATGCATGATTAATCATATTATATTTTAATACGAGATTAATCATTTTGAACATATAACTAATAACCTTTTTATTTATATATTTCAGATATGACTACTACAAGCACACAAAACACATTCTCGATCCGGTCTGTTCTCGAGAAGGAGAAGCTGACTGGAACGAACTTCCTGACATGGTCAAGGAACTTGAGGCTGGTCCTCAAGCAGGAGAAGAAGGATTATGTCCTTCGAGATCCCCTCCCCGAGAGGCCTCTTGCCAATGCTGCCAGGACTCTGCACAATGCTTGGGAAAAGCATTCGTCAGATGAAAATGATGTTTATTGCCTGATGTTGGTGACAATGACTCCAGAGCTGCAAAAACAGTTCGAAAGTGTATTGTCTCCAATCGAGATCATGGCAAGCCTGAAATCGCTTTTTCAGGAGCAGGCTAGGACTGAGAGGTTCCAGACAGTTAAGAACCTCTTGGACTGTAAGTTGGCTGCGAATGCGGCAGTGAGTCCTCATGTGTTGAAGATGATGGGTTATCTCGATCATCTTCACAAACTCGACTGCCCAATCAGCCAGGAACTTGCCTGCGACATCATTCTGCAGTCTTTACCTGCAAGCTATGATCAGTTCATTCTGAACTTTAACATGCATGGCTTGAGTAAGACACTGCCTGAGCTTCACGGAATGCTCAAGACTGCAGAGCCCAACTTGAAGAAAACCGCCAAGGACCCCAATGTACTTATGGTACAAAAGGGCAAGGGGTTTAAGAAGTCTTCTGCTAAGGATAAGGGAAAGGCCAAGGGTGTCCAAGTCGCGGACAAGGACACGCCAAAGCCCAAGCCCAAGTCCAAGGCTGGGCCTACTGACATGTGCAGGTTCTGCAAAGAACTGGGGCATTGGAGAAGAGATTGTAAGAAATTCCAGGAAGGTCTAAAGGAATTGAAGAAGAAGACTTTCGAGACTTCTTCATCAGGTATTTTTGTTATAGAAGTTAATACAACTACTTCTGATAATACCTCATGGGTCATGGATACTGGTTGTGGGGCTCATATTTGTACTAATATGCAGGCACTCAGCAACAGTAGAAGGCTGAAGCAAGGACAAGTGGAACTACGAGTTGGGAATGGAGCGAAAGTTTCAGCACTAGCTGTAGGAACTTACTTGTTGTCTTTACCTTCGGGATTGATTTTAGAACTTAATAATTGTTATTTTGTACCTGCTATAAGCAGAAATATTATTTCAATTTCTTTGTTGGATTTGGAAGGTTATGATTTTTCAGTTAAGAATAAATTATGTTCCTTCAATCGCAACAATATGTTCTATGGTTCTGCCCCTCTTACGAATGGGCTTTACATACTCGATCAATCCGCGCCAATTTATAACATTAATACAAAACGGTTTAAACCTAATGAGGAAAACCGAACGTTTCAGTGATCATCTGAGAGAGTGTGGGATCGTATCCCAACTCACTCCTCCTGGAACACCTCAATGGAACGGTGTATCTGAGAGGAGAAATCGGACCTTATTGGATATGGTTCGATCTATGATGAGTCACACAGACCTTCCAATATCCCTTTGGGGATATGCTCTGCTAACAGCAGTGTTCACTCTAAATAGAGCGCCATCAAAAGCAGTAGCAAAGACACCATATGAATTATGGACTGGAGAAGCTCCAGTGCTGTCTTATCTCAGAATTTGGGGTTGTGAAGCCTATGTTAAGAGATTAATCTCAGATAAGCTTACACCAAAATCTGACAAATGCTACTTCATTGGTTATCCACGGGAAACCAAGGCTTATTACTTCTATCTACGTTCCGAGAACAAGATATTTGTTGCCCGGGATTGTAACTTTCTTGAAAGAGAGTTTCTCTCTAAGAAAGACAGTGGGAGTAAGGTACTGCTTGAAGAAATTCAAGATGAACAGGATACTGCTCAACCTAATGAGGAAGAGCAGCAGGAGGACCTACAAGAAATTGTAGAGCCTGAACCTGTAGTACCTGAAGTTCGAAGATCCGGGAGGATCCGTCACGAACCCGAGAGATATCAGGGATTCCTCGTGACTGACTGTCATGATCTTTTGATCATTGATGGTGATGAACCATCGAACTTCAATCAAGCCATGATGGGCCCAGATTCCTCTAAGTGGCGCAAGGCCACTGATTCCGAAATGGACTCCATGTCGGTCAACCAAGTATTTTCGTTGGTTGACTTACCCGTTGGTGTAAAAGCCATCGAGTGCAAATGGATCTTCAAGAAGAAGATTGACGTGGATGGAAATGTCCAGATTTATAAAGCCAGGTTGGTGGCAAAAGGTTTCAGACAAGTTCACGGTGTGGACTACGATGAAACCTATTCACCGGTGGCTATGATGAAATCTATTCGGATTCTACTAGCAACTGCAGCTTTTCATGATTATGAAATTTGGCAGATGGACGTGAAAACCGCCTTCCTGAATGGTATTCTGGAAGAGGATGTGTATATGACGCAACCTGACGGTTACATAGATCCAAAGAATGCTGGGAAAGTATGCAAGCTTCATAAATCCATTTATGGATTGAAGCAAGCATCGAGGAGCTGGAATCTTCGTTTTGATGAAGCGATCAAGCAATTTGACTTTATCAGAAACGAAGAAGAACAATGCGTGTATAAGAAATCTAGTGGGAGCAAGATTGTATTTCTTATTCTGTATGTCGATGACATAATGCTTCTCGGAAACGACGTTCCAATGCTGAAGTCTGTAAAAGACTGGCTTGGAAGTTGTTTTTCCATGAAAGACATGGGTGAAGCCGCATACGTTCTTGGAATTAGGATCTATCGGGATAGACCTAAGAGGCTGATAGGCTTGTGTCAAGACTCATACATTGACAAAGTCCTACAAAGATTCAGCATGAAAGATTCCAAGAAGGGCTTCACGCCAATGGTACATGGCACAACGCTAAGCAAGAAGCAGAGCCCTACGTCGGCTGCTGAGCTTGAGTGCATGAAGAATATTCCTTATGCATCTGCAATAGGATCTGTCATGTATGCCATGATCTGTACTCGTCCTGATGTTGCTTATGCATTGAGCATGACGAGTAGATACCAGTCAAATCCAGGTGAAAACCATTGGATTGCCGTAAAGAACATCTTGAAGTATCTAAGACATACTAAGGATAAGTTCTTAGTGTACGGTGGAAGTGATGTGCTTAAAGTCAGTGGATTCATGGACGCAAGTTTCCAGACAGACACAGATGATTTCCGGTCACAGTCCGGTTATGTCTTTTGTCTGAATGGCGGTGCAGTAAGTTGGAGAAGCTCCAAGCAGGACACCGTTGCTGATTCCACTACGGAAGCTGAATATATCGCCGCCTCAGAAGCAGCGAAGGAAGCTGTTTGGATACGAAAGTTCATTATGGAACTAGGTGTGATACCAGATGCGGCTGAGCCTCTGGCACTGTTTTGTGACAACAATGGTGCTATAGCTCAGGCAAAGGAACCAAGATCACACCAGAAATCCAAGCATGTTCAAAGAAGATATCACTTGATACGTGACATCATTAATAGAAAGGAAGTCAAGATCAGCCGAGTTCCGACAGATGATAACGTCGCTGATCCATTGACAAAGCCACTCCCAAGGCCTAAGCTCGAGTTCCTGACTGAAGCTGTAGGCATTAGAAACATTGAAATGTAATCTAAATTTGAGTGGGAGTTTTGTGAGCTTTATTTTAGTTATTCGATATGTTCTTGTAAAACATTATTTATGTTTTAATGAAATTATTATTTCAAGATTATTTTAACTGTGATGAAATAATCGTTCCAAAATGATATGAACCATTTTATAGGTCATCGAAGTAAATGATTTGATCTTGAGTCATCGAAGTCATTTAGCTTGATCATGAGACCCTATATTTGATAGATGTTTTATGTCATCCCGTCCCCAGTCGAAGGTTGTTGAAATTGGAACATCAACAACCGTGTGAGACTGGATTGGTACGTGACTTATGACAAAGTCTCAGTGTGTCATAGATGCGCGGCATCAAAGTCAGTACATAGGTGTATGTTGGGAACATACGACCGGACAAGACCCGACTATAAGAACTCTTCAGGATATTTATATCTGTGTCATAAGAGATTCTTACTACGACTATAGAGTATAGTCCTTAGACCTGAGTTCACATGCATGTGACTGCACATGGACTGATGTACTTTGATCATTGTCTAACGCTATCGTTCTGTGATAGTTATAAGGACCTTGTTTGGGTGCATTGTGAAATGAGTAGTTTACAGTGATGGAACAAGATGGGATTTGTCCCTCCAATATAAATGGAGTGAATATCTCTAGGCCAATCGGAGATTTGAATACTGGAAAACGCATGGCCATGCTCAAACGGACTTTCCCGAGTCGTTTGTATTGTCAGTATCAAATCAGAGTCCGATGAACAAGATTAGGCTTTATAAGGATGACACTAATCTTGCCTTATGACTAATCGAGATATTGAGACGAAAGGGATTATGAATACAGAGATTCCAGTTCAAGTGGGAGATTGTTGGAATTGTGTCCAGCAATCTCTGTACTGTCTCTATAACGTAAGAGTATGTCAGTGATCAGACATAAGTCATACAATACTGGGGGTCATGATGGCTTGCTAGAGTCCGCTCATGATCTATAAGTCTTGGACTTATTGCCTTTATTGTATGATCCCATATGGGTCACACGCTTAAGCTAGCAGGAAATAATGTTGAAAGGCATAGCAGAAGTACGACAAAAGTGCTAGGCATTTGTCGTACTAAGAGAGAATGAATAATGGGTCTGATTAAATGGGATTTAATCAGATTGGGCCCAAAAGCCCAAAAGGGAAAGAGAAGGCTTTTAATGTCTAAAAGCCAAGTCTCTTCTCCCCAACCCTAACCCAGCCGCGATTTCTCTCCTCTCTCTGCGCCTCCCTCAGCTCGGTCTAGCAGCCAATTTCCTGTGATTGCGTGTGTGAGCCTTTGGAGGATTCATCCCTTGGTGTATCTCCCTGATCTCTGACCTGTTCATCAATTCCGCTGCAAACAAACAGGTAAAAGGTGAGATCATATTGTTTCTAAATAAGAACACCTAGATCTGATGCATGTTTAGGTTGATATCAATATGAGAATTGAATCAGGATCAACCGAAACTTCCAACAGAAACATAACATGATCTCACCTTTTACCTGTTTGTTGCAGCGGAAGGAATAGAACAGGTCAGAGATCAGATAGATGCACCGAGGGATGAATCCTCCAAAGGTTCACACACGCTTCACAAGGAAATGGCTGCTAGACCACAAGGAACAGAGGCGCAGAGAGAGAGGAGTAGCCGCGGCTGGGTGTAAGGGTTGGGAAGAAAAGACTTGGCTTTTAGTCATTAAAAGCCTTCTCTTTCCCTTTTGGGCTTTTGGGCCCAATCTGATTAAATCCCATTTAATCAGACCCATTAGTCTTTCTCTCTTAGTACGACAAATGCCTAGCACTTTTGTCGTACTTCTGCTAAGCCGTTCCAACACATTTTCCTGTTAGCTTAGGCGTGTGACCCATATGGGATCATATAATAAAGGCAATAAGTCCAAGACTTATAGATCATGAGCGGACTCTAGCAAGCCATCATGATCCCCAGTATTATATGACTTATGTCTGATCTCGACATACTCTTACTTTCTAGAGACAGTACCGAGATTACTGGACACAATTCCAACAATCTCCCACTTGTACTGGAATCTCTGTATTCATAATCCTTTTGTCACAATATCTCGATTAGTCATAAGGCAAGATTGGTGTCATCCTTATAAAGCCTAATCTTGTTCATCGGACTCTGATTTGATACTGACAATCCAAACGACTCGGGAAAGTCCGTTTGAGCATGGCCATGCGTTTTCCAGTATTCAAATCTCCGATTGGCCTAGAGATATTCACTCCATTTATATTGGAGGGACAAATCCCATCTTGTTCCATCACTGTAAACTACTCATTTCATGATGTACCCAAACAAGGTCCTTATAACTATCGCAGAACGATAGCGTTAGACAATGATCAAAGTACATCAGTCCATGGGCAGTCACATGCATGTGAACTCAGGTCTAAGGACTATACTCTATAGTCGTAGTAAGAATCTCTTATGACACAGATATAAATATCCTGAAGAGTTCTTATAGGCGGGTCTTGTCCGGTCGTATGTTCCCAACATACACCTATGTACTGACTTTGATGCCGCGCATCTATGACACACTGAGACTTTGTCATAAGTCACGTACCAATCCAGTCTCACACGGTTGTTGGTGTTCCAGTTTCAACAACCTTCGACTAGGGACATGATGATATAAAACATTTATCAAATATAGGATCTCATGATCAAGCTAAATGACTTCGATGACTCAAGATCAAGTCATTTACTTCGATGACCTATAAAATGGTTCATATCATTTTGGAACGATTATTTCATCACAGTTAAAATAATCTTGAAATAATAATTTCATTAAAACATAAAATAATGTTTTACAAGAACATATCAAACAACTAAATAAAGCTCACAAAACTCCCACTCAAATTTAGATTACATTTCAATGTTTCTAATGCCTACAGCTTCAGTCAGGAACTCGAGCTTAGGCCTTGGGAGTGGCTTTGTCAACGGATCAGCGACGTTATCATCTGTCGGAACTCGGCTGATCTTGACTTCCTTTCTATTAATGATGTCACGTATCAAGTGATATCTTCTTTGAACATGCTTGGATTTCTGGTGTGATCTTGGTTCCTTTGCCTGAGCTATAGCACCATTGTTGTCACAAAACAGTGCCAGAGGCTCAGCCGCATCTGGTATCACACCTAGTTCCATAATGAACTTTCGTATCCAAACAGCTTCCTTCGCTGCTTCTGAGGCGGCGATATATTCAGCTTCTGTAGTGGAATCAGCAACGGTGTCCTGCTTGGAGCTTCTCCAACTTACTGCACCGCCATTCAGACAAAAGACATAACCGGACTGTGACCGGAAATCATCTGTGTCTGTCTGGAAACTTGCGTCCGTGAATCCACTGACTTTAAGCACATCACTTCCACCGTACACCAAGAACTTATCCTTAGTATGTCTTAGATACTTCAAGATATTCTTTACGGCAATCCAATGGTTTTCACCTGGATTTGACTGGTATCTACTCGTCATGCTCAATGCATAAGCAACATCAGGACGAGTACAGATCATGGCATACATGACAGATCCTATTGCAGATGCATAAGGAATGTTCTTCATGCGCTCAAGCTCAGCAGCCGACGTAGGGCTCTGCTTCTTGCTTAGCGTTGTGCCATGCACCATTGGCGTGAAGCCCTTCTTGGAATCTTTCATGCTGAATCTTTGTAGGACTTTGTCAATGTATGAGTCTTGACACAAGCCTATCAGCCTCTTAGGTCTATCCCGATAGATCCTAATTCCAAGAACGTATGCGGCTTCACCCATGTCTTTCATGGAAAAACAACTTCCAAGCCAGTCCTTTACAGACTTCAGCATTGGAACGTCGTTTCCGAGAAGTAGTATGTCATCGACATACAGAATAAGAAATACAATCTTGCTCCCACTAGATTTCTTATACACGCATTGTTCTTCTTCGTTTCTGATGAAGTCAAATTGCTTGATCGCTTCATCAAAACGAAGATTCCAGCTCCTCGATGCTTGCTTCAATCCATAAATGGATTTATGAAGCTTGCATACTTTCCCAGCATTCTTCGGATCTATGTAACCGTCAGGTTGTGTCATATACACATCCTCTTCCAGAATACCATTCAGGAAGGCGGTTTTCACGTCCATCTGCCAAATTTCATAATCATGAAAAGCTGCAGTTGCTAGTAGAATCCGAATAGATTTCATCATAGCCACTGGTGAATAGGTTTCATCGTAGTCCACACCGTGAACTTGTCTGAAACCTTTTGCCACCAACCTGGCTTTGTAAATCTGGACATTTCCATCCACGTCAATCTTCTTCTTGAAGATCCATTTGCACTCGATGGCTTTTACACCAACGGGTAAGTCAACCAACGAAAACACTTGGTTGACCGACATGGAGTCCATTTCGGAATCAGTGGCCTTGCGCCACTTAGAGGAATCTGGGCCCATCATGGCTTGATTGAAGTTCGATGGTTCATCACCGTCAATGATCAAAAGATCATGACAGTCAGTCACGAGGAATCCCAGATATCTCTCGGGTTCGTGACGGATCCTCCCGGATCTTCGAACTTCAGGTACTACAGGTTCAGGCTCTACAATTTCTTGTAGATCCTCCTGCTGCTCTTCCTCATTAGGTTGAGCAGTATCCTGTTCATCTTGAATTTCTTCAAGCAGTACCTTACTCCCACTGTCTTTCTTAGAGAGAAACTCTCTCTCAAGAAAGTTACAATCCCGGGCAACAAAGATCTTGTTCTCGGAACGTAGATAGAAGTAATAAGCCTTGGTTTCCCGTGGATAACCAATGAAGTAGCATTTATCAGATTTTGGTGTAAGCTTATCTGAGATTAATCTCTTAACATAGGCTTCACAACCCCAAATTCTTAGATAAGACAGCACTGGAGCTTCTCCAGTCCATAATTCATATGGTGTCTTTGCTACTGCTTTTGATGGCGCTCTATTTAGAGTGAACACTGCTGTTAGCAGAGCATATCCCCAAAGGGATATTGGAAGGTCTGTGTGACTCATCATAGATCGAACCATATCCAATAAGGTCCGATTTCTCCTCTCAGACACACCATTCCATTGAGGTGTTCCAGGAGGAGTGAGTTGGGACACGATCCCACACTCTCTCAGATGATCACTGAATTCTTGGCTTAAGTATTCTCCTCCTCGGTCGGACCGAAGAGCCTTAATGCTTTTGCCAAGTTGGTTCTGTACTTCATTTTGGAATTCTCTGAACTTCTCAAAAGATTCAGACTTATGTTTCATTAAATAAACATATCCATACCTACTGAAATCATCAGTAAAGGTAATGAAATACTGATAGTTTCCTCTTGCATTTGTGGACATTGGGCCACACACATCAGTGTGTATCAGGCCCAATAAGTCACTGGCCCTCTCGTTAGGTTTATTAAAGGGGGCCCGTGTCATTTTGCCCATCATGCAGGATTCGCATTTCTCACATGACTCAAAGTCAAATGAGCCAAGAAGTCCATTCGAATGGAGCCTCTTGATGCGTTTCTCGCTGATGTGCCCTAAACGACAATGCCATAGAAACGTTCGGTTTTCCTCATTAGGTTTAAACCGTTTTGTATTAATGTTATAAATTGGCGCGGATTGATCGAGTATGTAAAGCCCATTCGTAAGAGGGGCAGAACCATAGAACAAATTGTTGCGATTGAAGGAACATAATTTATTCTTAACTGAAAAATCATAACCTTCCAAATCCAACAAAGAAATTGAAATAATATTTCTGCTTATAGCAGGTACAAAATAACAATTATTCAGTTCTAAAATCAATCCCGAAGGCAAAGACAACAAGTATGTGCCTACAGCTAGTGCTGAAACTTTCGCTCCATTCCCAACTCGTAGCTCCACTTGTCCTTGCTTCAGCCTTCTACTGTTGCTGAGTGCCTGCATATTAGTACAAATATGAGCCCCACAACCAGTATCCATGACCCATGAGGTATTATCAGAAGTAGTTGTATTAACTTCTATAACAAAAATACCTGATGAAGAAGTCTCGAAAGTCTTCTTCTTTAATTCCTTTAGACCTTCCTGGAATTTCTTACAATCTCTTCTCCAATGCCCCAGTTCTTTGCAGAACCTGCACATGTCAGTAGGCCCAGCCTTGGACTTGGGCTTGGGCTTTGGCGTGTCCTTGTCCGCGACTTGGACACCCTTGGCCTTTCCCTTATCCTTAGCAGAAGACTTCTTAAACCCCTTGCCCTTTTGTACCATAAGCACATTGGGGTCCTTGGCGGTTTTCTTCAAGTTGGGCTCTGCAGTCTTGAGCATTCCGTGAAGCTCAGGCAGTGTCTTACTCAAGCCATGCATGTTAAAGTTCAGAATGAACTGATCATAGCTTGCAGGTAAAGACTGCAGAATGATGTCGCAGGCAAGTTCCTGGCTGATTGGGCAGTCGAGTTTCTGAAGATGATCGAGATAACCCATCATCTTCAAGACATGAGGACTCACTGCCGCATTCGCAGCCAACTTACAGTCCAAGAGGTTCTTAACTGTCTGGAACCTCTCAGTCCTAGCCTGCTCCTGAAAAAGCGATTTCAGGCTTGCCATTATCTCGATGGGAGACAATACACTTTCGAACTGTTTTTGCAGCTCAGGTGTCATTGTCACCAACATCAGGCAATAGACATCATTTTCATCTGACGAATGCTTTTCCCAAGCATTGTGCAGAGTCCTGGCAGCATTGGCAAGAGGCCTCTCGGGGAGGGGATCTCGAAGGACATAATCCTTCTTCTCCTGCTTGAGGACGAGCCTCAAGTTCCTTGACCATGTCAGGAAGTTCGTTCCAGTCAGCTTCTCCTTCTCGAGAACAGACCGGATCGAGAATGTGTTTTGTGTGCTTGTAGTAGTCATATCTGAAATATATAAATAAAAGGTTATTAGTTATTATGTTCAAAATGACTAATCTCATATTAAAATTTAATATGATTAATCACGCATTATATTCAATAACCTAAGTTACCCTCAATAGAATATAATGATTCCAAGATCCACATATAACTAAAATTAAAGTGGGCCACTGGCCGTCACCCAACCTTAGCTTATATCGGTAAGCCCTATATCGGCTAATTATATCCGTGATATAACTCTTGGTTGTGAATCTGGGCCCGAGGCCCAATCCACTCTGATGTCTCAAGGCCCGGGACTCCCGATGGCCTAGTCAAGAAAACCGGACTATACAGTCATGTAATCATTAATGTCTGGGACTCCCAATGACATTTATGAATCACAAACCGTCTTACCCACGCAAAAGCAGACATCCTCACACTGTAAGGCCATGAATGCAATTGAATGGGCTTTGACAGCTGACATAGCCTGGACAAGACATCCAACGCTTGATATTATTTGAGGTTCGTAGGTTTATTAAAATCATTCCCAAAATAGAAGATTACTATTTCGGGAAACTTTCTATTTATGGAAACCTACTATTTTGGAAACTTTCTAAAATTGGAAACTTTCTAAAACCGGAAACTTTCTAACTTTAGAAATTTCTTTAAAATCCAAAACCCGCAAATTCAGAAACTTCTATTTTAAGAAACTTTCTAATTTCAAAATTTCGGAAACTTTAATTTAAAAACGACTTTATAATTTTATAAAATAGATTTTAAATTAATCTGAAGAAAGACTCAATTAACTGGCCCAATTGTTTTAACTTCTTGGCCCGAGGCCCAAGAATTGGTCCATGTCCAAGACATGACCCAATTGTCCAATTAATTGACATAACCGGTCTGGTTCATTAAAACTGGTCTAACCAAGTTTTAATTACTACGATGACCACAATTGTCAACCGGTTATTTACTAAACCGGAACTTCTCAATTTATTTGGTCCAACCAAATCAAATTAGAAATTCCTGGTTTAGGCACTAAATCCAATATTTCTTTCGACATTGGATTTCTTATCCCGGTTTAACCAGATTTAATAAAATTATTAAATCTGTTTATTAAACCAGAACGAATCAATTTTAATTAAAATTTTAAACCGAACCATTAACCGAACCGAACCGATTGAACCGTGATCAAACAACCCTAGCTTTCGGATCAAGCAATGATCGTCCAGCCGCAAGCCGTGCGCCACGATCCGAGATCGATACGCTTGGCATGCTCGGGACGGTTCATCGGGACGTTCGGGACGGTGCTGGCCGAGTCGTCCACGAGCGAGCCACGATCCGGACGGCATGAAGCCTCACGCGATCGAGCAAGCATGGAGACGATCGGGACGTGAGAGAGGCGGAACGGGACGATCGTGATCGGGACGCGATCCGTCTTACGATCGGGACGAGCCGCGGTCGTGACGCGATCGATCCAACGATCCGACCCAACCGGCCATACTCTCGGCCAATCAACAAAACCGAGTCATATAGCTCGGTTTGTGATTTCTGTTTGTGTGTTTAGGATTTAATTCAGTTTCTTAACTGTTTTATCTTATCAGTAATTGATTCAAAAACAATTCTAAACAGATTAAACAACCTAAACATGAATCTAAAACAAGAAACCTAAGAACCTGGCTCTGATACCACTGTTGGATAGTTCAGTTGATCCTGATTCAATTCTCATATTGATATCAACCTAAACATGCATCAGATCTAGGTGTTCTTATTTAGAAACATAACATGATCTCACCTTTTACCTGTTTGTTGCAGCGGAAGGAATAGAACAGGTCAGAGATCAGATAGATGCACCGAGGGATGAATCCTCCAAAGGTTCACACACGCTTCACAAGGAAATGGCTGCTAGACCACAAGGAACAGAGGCGCAGAGAGAGAGGAGTAGCCGCGGCTGGGTGTAAGGGTTGGGAAGAAAAGACTTGGCTTTTAGTCATTAAAAGCCTTCTCTTTCCCTTTTGGGCTTTTGGGCCCAATCTGATTAAATCCCATTTAATCAGACCCATTAGTCTTTCTCTCTTAGTACGACAAATGCCTAGCACTTTTGTCGTACTTCTGCTAAGCCGTTCCAACACATTTTCCTGTTAGCTTAGGCGTGTGACCCATATGGGATCATATAATAAAGGTAATAAGTCCAAGACTTATAGATCATGAGCGGACTCTAGCAAGCCATCATGATCCCCAGTATTATATGACTTATGTCTGATCTCGACATACTCTTACTTTCTAGAGACAGTACCGAGATTACTGGACACAATTCCAACAGGAGCTAGAAGTGGCTAACTGCATGAAAGTGGTGGAAAAGAAGCTGATTCAGATTACAGAGAAGATATCAGACCCAGGAGCCTTTGTGCTCGACTGTTCCATCTCTAAGGACAGATTCAAGCGTTCTCTGTGTAACTTAGGATCTTGTGTGAATCTCATGCCATACTCTATGGCTGTGAGATTGGGAATGATGGAATTCCAGCCTACTAGGACCTCTCTTATCCTAGCTAATCGTTCAAAGCGATATCTGGAAGGAGTTCTTGAGGATATTCCTGTCAGAGTTGGAAACTACTTGATTCCAATAGACTTTGTAGTGCTGAAGTATTAGATTGAACCTGATGATCCTCTACTACTTGGTAGATCTTTCTTAGCTACTGCTGGAGCTATGATAAATGTGCGACATGGACTGATAGATCTCCACCTGGGAGATGAGCCATTGAGGTTCAAGATGGATAAGCTGCAGAAATCCACCATTGATGGACAAAGCTTCAGTGTTGAGGTGGAACCAGAGGTTCCTAATGGAAAGGAGAAGATGGCAGTTCACACTGAACTTGCTCTAACATCTTCAAAGGCTGCACCTTCTCTTAAGCAAAAAGCTCCGAACATCACACCTAATCCACAGTTCACCAAGTTAAGGTATGAGCTCTCTGACCTTAAGCATGCTAACTCTGATGCTGATTTTGCAGGGAATAGAGCCAGGAAACGTAATGTTCCACCTGACCTTGCTGTTGTTCCTAAGTTCCTCGGTCAGTCTCATGCAAGCAATGCATATACGCCACCATGGATGAGGAGAATTTCGGAAAGGCATGCTCTGCCTTTGACGAAACCACCTGACATCTGACCATGTGCCACAGTCAAGCTAACGACTTAAAACAAGCGCTGAGTGGGAGGCAACCCACTGTTTGGTTTGTACATATTCTTTTTGGTGTTTTTCCTAGGATTTTACGTTTTGTTTTTGTTTTTGGTGTGTTTTCTCTGCAGAATTCGAGTCTGAAGATCTGCGTCGATCGTTGCACTTGTTGTGACGATCGATGCAAGGAGGTTTGACGAAGGGGTAAATCGCCTTGTGACGGTCGTTGCGGTCCTGTGCAGCGATCGTCACACCTGGTTAAAATCGAAATCAAAGGTACGTGAGCTAAACCAAAAATCAGACTGGTTTTACCAATCTCGATTTGCATCGATCGCCACATTATATGCAACAATCGTTGCACTCACGCGTGAGGTAAGTACCCGAGAACCCTTTCTTTTTCTTTTCTTCTCCATTTCGCGATTTCCTCCCTAAGAACCCTAAATCGCCTCTTGCTCAATCTCCCTCATTTCTCACTCGTTTTTAGCGATTCAAGTGCCTAATCCACTCGATTTTCTCCCCTCTATCCATTTCTATCATCCATTTCAACCGGTTTTGAGGTATGTGTCCCGATTCTCTCCATTTTCATTTCGGCCGAAGGTAGAAAAATCCAAACTTTATCATGATTTGTTGCTCCTAGGATGCAATTGATGCTTTGTTAGGCTTATTAGTGACGATTTGGTATTACCTTAGTGCATGCATTTACAGATTTAGAAAGGTTTTGGAGAATTTTTCGATTCAATGACAAGCTTTTCGGATATCTGATTTAGGACAGATTGTATGGCGAATTTGGGTACACTAGATGCTTGTTTGACTGCTACTGATGGTTGATTGAGATGATATGCGCTTATGTTCTTGAGTTTGATGATCTTAGAGCCTTGGCTTATATTCAAGTTGTTTCTTGTGTCTTTGATTTCAGATGGCACCGAGGAAGAGACGGAATGTGCCTACTGATACTGAACCACCTGCCGACTGGTTCGTACGCACATCTCCTATGCCTGCCCCTTACACTGGCGAGATTGGCACAGTGCGTTTCCCTTGCCTAAGGCAGAGCAGGACAAGATTCCTGTGACTAGAGTATGGACGGAGGATGCTCAGACAGTGACTAAGAGTGCTGCGTGTTTAGAGAGGCCAGTTTCTGAGACTTGGGACGATTATGACACGCTGTTCTACAACGCGTGGCATGACATGACTCTCAATCCTACGCGATTTGCAGACTACCAGACCTGTCGGATGCTTGGGATTGCTAATGAGGTGCTAGAGGTTACGAGACAGATAAGGCTAGGGACTATGCCGATGAGGAGCTATGATCTCTATCCTGACTTGGTGCGACAACTGTTATCCACTTGTAGTGTTTACTACACTGATCCTGTTCTCAGGAATGCTTGAGAGGGCACATTCACATTCATGTGCGACGGATCCAGGTATCGGATTAGCATTTGTGATCTCTGTAGGATTTATGGCTTCGATGATCAGGCCACTCATTGCTCTCTGGTTAAGGAGTGGGACACCGAGAGTTGTCAGTTTTTTTAGGACCACATTGGCTGTGAGGTGTATAACTCACGTACTACGAAGCAGATACAGTTGCGCCATCCAGTCCTGCGATATGTTGGACGCATTTTGGGTTATACTCTCCTCTGCAAGGCTGAGGTGAACAAGCAAAGGAAGCTGGAGTTGCAGTTGCTATACACTGGAGTGAGTCACTTGTTCGAGGAGACACCATTGCAAGACCCAGCTCCTCAGCTGAGTTTGGGAGCAGTTTTTGTAGACCATTTGTGCGAGCTGAAGACTAAGCCATTTTCTGGGAAGAAGAGTGAGTCCGTAGGGAGTTTACTTACTCCCATTTTCCAGCATTTCAGGATCCCTACTGCTGGGAGAGAGTGCATCACCAAGAGGCAGTGGATGGATTATGGTCATTTGAAGAACACTACTTGGATGAAGGAAGAGAAGATTTGGGTTTATCATAACGCAGATTCAGATGAGTGGTGTGTGAAGCTTCCTGCTGCTGAGCTTACTAGAGTTGATTCCTTGGAGGCCTTGCGCTTTGAGCCTCCTCGGAACTTGAGACGCGGCGTTCCTACGATGGTTAACCCTCTGGGTGCTTCTTCTTCTTCTGCACCGGGACCATCTGCTCAGAGTTTTGCTTCTACTCCTGCACCCGAGACTGCTGCTGCTGAGTTTGACATTGGTCCTTATCCAGCTCCATCGGTACCAGTGAGTGAGATGACTGAGGGCGAGTGGAGAGAGCGTCAGGATGGTAAACTACAGAGCATTTGGGATTTCATGTGTGGCTGCACTTGCAGGAGACAGCCACAGGTTCATCAGCCCATTCCTGTTCGTCGTCGTCGACAGCGTTCTCCAACTCCCGTTACTTCGGGCAGTACTGATCCCTTGGATGGGAATGATGATGTGAGCGAGTGAGATCAGAGTCCCATTTTCAGATTATCGGTTCTGTTTTTCTTTTTCACTTTTCTTTTGATTTTTCTTGTTGCTACTTATGTTTGGGATGATGTGCTTGCTTTTAGACCATTTGTTGCTTTGATTTTGCTTGTTTGCGATGTTTTCAGCTTTCAGGTTTGAGTTTTGAGATTTTTCTCACGGACTAACTGCTGACTGCTAACTGATCTGACGAAATCGCAATGCAACGATCGACACGGTCCTGTGTGTCGATCGATTCAACACGAAAATCGTATTGCAGCGATCGTTGCGGACCTTTGCAACGATCGACTCATAATCGCAATCGCCCTGCAACGATCGTCGCATTTATGCGTAACGATCGATGCAGGTGCAAGAGAGCTAAAAATCCGACAGAACCTAACACACCCCTTAAACATTTTCTTTCTTTCACCAATCCTAGGCTTGACACTACTGGGGACAGTGTGTTTCAAGTGGGGGAGGTAGCTACTGACACACGCTTTTGTTTTCTTAGAGTCAGTCCAAAAATTTGTTTTATCGAGTCAAAACAGTTTAAGTAGGAAACAATGAATTTTTTAGAAGCCAACAACACTTGCATGAACTTAAGTAACCATTGGGATGATCTTGCAAGATCAATCTATGACTATTAGAAAACCCAATGCATATCAGCCTATTGAGGACACCCATATCAATTCAGGTATTCAGAGAATCCTTTACTGACTCCACCTCTAATTTTGACTTAATTTTCTCACCTAAGGGCTTGGTATACCTTGAGTCGGATTCCTCTGTTAGTTCTGACACAGCTTGTAAACCTGTCCAAGTAAGGTTCCCTTCTCCCCTTCCTTAAAGTAAAAAAATTAAAATAAAGAGAATAATAAACTGAGGATGAGCTAGTAGCTCCGAAGTGGTCGCAGGAGTGGTACAGACCCCTATTACCTCATGTGCATCCATGGAATGTGTCCAAAGTACACCTCATAACGGGAAGAGCACTGATAAAAAAAAAAATGATACCCAATGGGGAGAAATCAGCTGCTAAGGAAGGGAAAAGAGAAGAAGGAATCAGAAAAATATAGTATGGTGGTCTAGATCTAACAGAGTAAGAATCAATGTGCCCTTTGATCGATAATCCTTAGGTGAGACCGCACTTAATAGCTAATAGAAGTCAGTAGGGTGAATTTGAATGCTTTGGATTGATTGTGGAGTTTACTCAGGACAGTTGCTAAGTGTGGAGGAAATATATGTTGGTCTTGATGTCTTGCAAGTGAATCTTTCAGTGGCTTACTAAGGGGAATCTGAGTGTTGTTGCTTCTAAGATAAAAAGAGTTTCTGAAAGTTTTCAAACCTCTTCACTATATTCTAGTTCTCTGTTTTGCTTGAGGGCAAGCAAAGGCTAAGTGTGGGGGAGTTGATATACCATGGATTTTAGGGTTTTTAACCATGGTATATGTCTTATTTATCGAGTCTTTTATTATGTTTTGGAGTCTTTTAGGTATGTTTACAGGTCTAGGTACGTTTGGAGCGGATTTGGAGATTATGGCGCATTCTGGAGCATTTTGGAGCATTAACCCGAGAGATAGAGTTCACTGTCCAAAACAGAGATCTGCATCGATCGACACACTTGTGGCATCGATCGATTCACATGCGTATAAGGCTTTTCTCGGCGGTTAATGAAAAGTTTGGAATTTGCAACAAAGCCCAGAAGTTTCTCATAATTACAAAGAAGCCCCAACCGAGTTTAGATCATTATATTAGGGTTTTTAAGCCATTGTTTAGGCTACGCATTAATTTACATTGAGAGAGTTAGGGGCTGATCTTGTACTCGACAGAGAAGAGATTTCAAACCCCAGTTCTTTATTCTATTATATGCTATTTGGTTTTCTATTCATGATGTCTTCTGTTTCGATGATCATGTCTGAGTAGTTTACCTGTTAGGTTTAGGGATTCTCACAGGGGATTTCATGGAATTATAGGTTGATCAATCTGTAGGGATTCACATCTGCTAGTTCTTCATCTAGGGTTGTTCTTAATGCTAAATCTGATTTAGCTACCCAGATTTATGATGATAGGTTGATTTCTGCAATGACAGTTGATTAATTAACTAGAAAGAACCTAGATGAGCAATTTGACTATTCGCAAAGAAATTTGGCTTAAGAGAATTGTGAACGAAAGAACTTGAGATTAATCCTTGTTTAGAACTCTAGGATTCGCAACGAAAGTTGGCTTGCTAGGTTGTTAGACATAGATAATATTCGCAACGAAAGTTGGTCTGTTATAATTCTGTGATTCTAGTTCTAGAACAGTTCTTAATTAGATCATGATTGATTGATCAGCCTGTGTTCTTGATTTTCTGAGAACTCCCTTGACCTGACGTTTTGCTTGATTGCTTACAAACCGATCTATTTACTTTTCTGCTGTTTGATTTACTACTTTCTCTATTGCTACCTAGATTAACCTGACATTCTATAATCTATCGTAAGAATCTAGAGTCTCGGTGGATTCGATACCCTATATACTACTGGTTCACGTTTGTGCACTTGCAGTGTAGATCTATGGATTAAAACCTGATCGTATCAATTTCCCAATGTGAGTCGGCTTATTTGCATAGTAGTTATTTAATCATGTATACCGATAACCTTAAGATGTATTTTAGGATTGCATGCCCGTTAGTTAAGTTTATTGATTGGTTAATGATGATTATCGGTTAATACTGAATTGGATAGGTTTAATTAAATGCATGCTAGACCGTTAGTCGTTGATTGCTGTTAGATAGTTAGTTGGTATTTGATTGTTGCATTCATATAGACGATTGCATGTTAGGTCATATATACACACATATATATATATATATAATCTATATAGGAGAATTAAGACGAAATTAAAATATGGATTAAAACACTTAACCAACGTATAGAATATGATAACGGGTGGGTTAGGTTTAATAGACGGGTTTAAGGGTTAAATGAATTAAAGTTAGTTAATAATGAGATGTCGGGAAGTTAGTAAGATTACTAACTCTAAACCGACAGATCATCGGAGTTATTTAAAAGATATATAGGAAAGAGAATTAAATTGAGATTGGTGAATGTTGAGCTGTCTACGGGTTAGCAATCCGCCAATCCAAGATAGCAGACTAAATGAGATTAAAAGACATTAATGAACTTAAAGGCTTGCTTAATCGTTTATGTGCGTGTTGTTGCTTTGTAGTTGTGTGTGATTGTGTGCAGGTATGTGTTTAGACTACTCCATTGTTGAGCCGGGTATTTCGTTTGTGTGTTACTTACGCCGGTCATGGGACCGGGTAAATTTGTAGTTACTCGATTTAGTATAGCACCGAGTGGGGTTGGTGGTGGTGATGGTGTTGGATTAGAACTTGCTGGATGGATCGGTGCTGCTTTTATCTTTCTGTTGACCTTGTCGGTCTTGTGTTCTGTGTTAGAGTCCCAGTGAGTCTACGTGTTTACTTTATTGCACTAGGACTCTAGGGTGCGTTAGATCCCGCAAGTCTAGGTTTGAAAGCGTTCTGGTACTTTCGATCCGATTGGATCCTCGGGTGGTGACCTGACCGTTTCACGTGGTGATTCTGGTTATGGTGTGAACCTAGTGAGTGACGCCGGTAGGTGTGTGGTCCGGAGAATAAGGGGTCATGTCCTAGGGCCGGACTGTATGGAAACTTAGGTTATTGTGGGGTAGCCTGAGTCGTCGTGTATTGATGGACTGAGAACAGTGTCCTAGGTCGTAGGACTTCGTGTTTATGTCTAGGAGTCGTGGGTAGTTTTAGTTACTATGTCGGTAGCTAAGTGTTCCCATGGAAGTTACCGAGTTTGCATAGTGGGCCCAGTGGTGTTAAGTTCGTTGTGCGCGATAGATAGATCGAATTTAATCGAGGGCATGTGCCGCAGTGCCTTCGATTCCGTAATCCTTCCTTTCATTTTCAAGTGCTTGTGTGTTGTGGGTCTATCACATCGTGGTGGCACGTGATAGACCATTTCTTCATTATGATTGTTATTTTGGGTTTTGGGGCGGGATTATTAGCAGTAGGATAGACTAGAAGCCGGTAGTGGGGAGCCGACTCGCTGGGTGATCTTAGATCGCTCATTAGACTCTTTTATGTTTTAAGGTTTAGCAGCGACAGACGCGGGAGGTCCTCGGTGTAGATTCGATATTTGCTTGCAGACTGGAGGTTTTGATTCAATGTTTTGGGTTATTATATTCCGGTTCGGCTTGTTGGCGCCTATTTATTCTTGTTTTATTGCGATTAGAATTTAATAGGCAAATTGTTTTGTATAAACGTTATGTAAACTTTTATTTACTTAGAAATGAATTCGCTTCCATGGTATATTGGTTTAGTCCAAACCGACACAACTCGCGGAAGCAATACAGGTTGAAAAGCTTTGTATTTTTGAAGCGAGGTAAACGGGGTCAAGGACGGTTTGGTGCGAGCCCGTGCCTCAAACCGAACTGTCTCTGGCTTCGTATTGTGACGAACTTTTCCTGTTTAACTTGCTCAGGTTCGACTTGGTCATGTTCTTGTTTGATTGTTGACCGGTCAGCTCGACGGTCAGCGGATGACGGGAAAGGGGCGTTACACACTCGACCTATTAAACAAAATGGAGAATAAAGGAATTAGACCGGATGCTTATACATACAGCTCCCTAATAAGTTGCCTTTGCAATTATGGAAGATGGAGTGATACCTCTCAACTACTAAGTGATATGATTGAGACGAAAATCAACCCAATAGACCTACTTTCAGTGCATTGATAGATGCATTTGCAAAAGAGGAGAAAATTTTGGAGGCTGAAAAATTGTACGAGGAGATGATCAGAAGCTCGATAGATGGGTTTTTTTATGCAAGGTCGTTTAAACGAGGCCAAGCAGATGTTTCCTTTGATGGTTAGCAAGGGTTGTCTCCCAAACGTAGTGACATATACAACTCTCGTAAATGGATTTTGCAAGTGTAAGAAGGTAGAAGATGGTATGGAACTCTTTCATGATATGTCTCAAAAAGGATTGGTTGGAGACACAATCACTTACAACACTCTTATCCAAGGTTTTTTTTTCAAGTTGGAGATTGCGATAATGCCCAAGAAGTTTTCAAATAAATTGTTTCTGTTCATGTTCCTCCTAGTATTATGACCTACAAGATTTTGATGAATGGACTTTGTGATAACGGGAAGCTAGAAAAAGCATTGGTGATATTCGAGAATATGGAAAAGAGTGGAACGGATCTTGATATTATTACATATAATATCATCATTCACGGGATCTGTAAGGCTGGGGAGATCGAAGACACACATGATTTGTTTTGTAGCCTCAACTTCAAAGAGGTGAAGCCTAATGTTGTAACCTATAATACAATGATATCAGGCTTGTGCATGAAAAGTTTAAAGCATGAAACAGATGCCTTGTCCAGAAAAATGAAACAAGACAAGCCTCTCCCAGATAGTTGTACGTATAATACACTAATCAGAGCACATCTTAGAGATGGTAACAAAGCTGCATCAGCAGAACTCAACAATGAAATGAGGAGCTGTGGGTTTGTTGGGGATGCTTCAACCTTTGGTTTGGTCACTAATATGTTACATGATGGGAGATTGGAGAAAAGCTTTCTCGATATGCTTTCGTAAAACTCTTTATCCTCGAGTGAATAGTTGAGCAACCATGTTTCTGTTGAAAGCATGCATCTGTGAGGCAAAATCAATATGTTATGTTAACTTTATGTTGCTTACTTGTCAACGCCAATTCTGCACATGTTTTTCAGATGTAGTTTGCAACCATCTTCGATTGGAAACAGTTGTTGTTGTGTGGTACTGCATTGATTATATGAAATCAGTAAATGAGACACTGCCATATATAAACATATAGTTAAAAATTACACATATGAAGAATATATAAATATATCAATATATGCGCATGGAATTTCAAAATTCAGAATCAGTGCTTTCTCGATTACGATCTTGTGGCAAGGAGGTGGAGCCAAGCTCGACATCGTTGTCCAACATCCCTCGAGAACCGCTCCGAGTCATCGTCGTGACTCGACCACTCTTCTTGGACAACATTCTAAAATACGCATGTGGAGCCATCCTGTTAAAATTTAAAAATCTTGAGTCGTTAATCTCACTTCAAGAAAGCAGTGACAAGACGGTAAAATGCTTTTTACCATTGTCGTCGTATGGGTAAGGAAAAAAGTGGAGGTAAGTGAAAGAAGCGACAAATATGCCGATGATCACTCCGGCGAAGACGTCTGTCCAATTGTGCCAGTAGTCGTCGACGCGTGATATTTCGATAAGAATTGCGACTAGTATGGGTAAGAACACGATTCATATCTTCGCTATGTGTCCCTATCTGTCAAAGACTTTGATTTTACCCGATAAGTACCACGCCAAGAATGTTAAACCAGCAAATGACCCTGCTTATACCGTGATTGGCCGGCTTGATTAGACCGGAAACAATTCATTGCAAACTAGTTATATATAGTAATATTTTAGAAGACTTACACGAAGTATGACCACTAGGGAAACTCTTGTAACCTTCTTTGATTAAATTTTTAACTACATGGCACACAACATCCTTAGTTTCCGAGTCAAATTTCTGCATTTGTTTCAAATTTGTACAAAATAAGAAATAAATCCCTCATATTAAACTAATTTAATTGTGGTAAATTATAGTGATGTTCATACCGGTTTACCATTGGGAAAACATCGGTAAAAGAAGTTGGGTCGTGGCTTACCGACGGAATTTTTGATGGAGTCAGTGGTGACTCAGTCACAACGCATGAGAATGCAAGACTTGTACACAATGTACACATATTAGTAATCACACCGATCAATGATATATATTAGTGTGGATTTCGGTTTATTATTCAATACATGAAGTGAAGTAATACACTTATGCATGCACGATAAAGTAGTAGAAATTAACTCACCGAGAATGGTGTGATGAAGATCATAAACATCACTCCGAAAGTAATAGTACACTGTGAATGTGCATATAGGAACCATTATACAAATAATCTACACACACAATAAATATAACATCAATCAGCAACAGTTGCAATGCTTTCTTTTGATGGAAGCCACAATGAAATTATAGTTTTCTTGTGAAGCAAGTTTACTTATCGGAACAGCCCACATAAGGATTGTGTCTTGAAAATGGGAAAGTGAGATCGGTCAACATATTTGGTACGATGAAACAGTGAAAAGGCTCGATGACGTTGAGGACAACGTCAATCAGACCGAGCAGGACAGGGATGAACAAGTCATGTAGATGTTCTCGGGCTACCTTCCATCCATGGCTCTTCACCGTGTGAGATCCAAGTATTTTAGCCATCTCTCATGCTACTTAATTAACCTAAAATAAAAGTTTCATTGTAACATCCGTATACATAATATATCTCCTTGTTTTCTTTTTTTTTCGGATCAAATTTTTAGTTTTGTTATGCAAAAGTCCTCCGGTTAAAATTCTATACTAGGATTTTGTTTCTTCATTTTGTTCATATCATAAATAAACGCAATGAAGGAACTACTTACCAGAATAAACCAAATAAATCATTTGTTTCAGGCTTAATTGAGGATGACACTTTTTTTGTAGGATGAAACAATTTCATAAAGAACAAATCTGGATTCATCATGCATGCTTAAATGAATAAACAATTGTTACATAGAGAGATGCTGATGTAATAATAATAGGATACCTGGTGAAATGCGAGACAAATTGAACGCTGATGGAGGGCTAAAAACCCTAATTATCTTTTCTATTACGATCACAATTATAATTTACAGACGAATCTAAAAGCAATACTTTTGAAACGGTAAATGGGAATGTGAATTAGGGAGGGATGATAAAATATATGTTTATCGCAAAATTAAGGTTTTTTCCAAAACAATTATGTTACTTTAGAATTTTTAAGATGTTTCGTATCACTTTAATCGTTGGTATCGCTTTTAAAACCAAAATAATTATACTTATCACCTTTTGACTTGGATATGTAATTATGATCATTTTATGGTAGTTAAAAATGTGTGATATATTTAGTTGTTAAAATCGATATTTCAAAACCTTATGATCAAGTCGAATGGGACATTTTAGAAGGTACAATGGAAGCCTTCGGTTTCTCTCACACTTGTATTTCCTGGATTATGGCATCATTCAAGTCTGTCATGTTCTCAGTAGTCATCAATGGCTCTCCATATGGGCATATAACTCCTCAACGAGAAATCTGTCAAGGTGACCCTTTATCACCATATCTTATTATTTTATGTGCGGATGTCTTAAGCCATATGATCACTACTCAATGTGCAAAGAATAATATCAACGGACTTAAGATAGGAAACGGTGTACCACCTATTAGTCACCTACTGTTTGCTTATGACTCATTGTTCTTCATTCAAGCTAATGATCGTCACTGTCGAGCAATGAAGAGAGTATTTGATTAGTATGAAAGTTGCTCTGGCCAAATGATACTTTTAGTTCACGTATCGAGGGTAATCGACAAGAGAGACTGAAACTCCTGCTGGGCATTTCACACCAAGGCGGGGTGGAAAGTATTTGGGTTTACCGGAGCAATTTGGTTGAAAGAAAACAAAGATGTTTCATAGTATTGTTGATAAAGTCAAACAAAAACTTCATCATGGTCATGAAAGTTCCTATCTCCGGCTGGTAAAGAGATTATGCTATAAAAAAGTAGGTATTTCTATGCCGGTTTACTCTATTTCGTGTTTTAAATTACCAAGACTGATCACGGATGAGATCACTTCTCTTTTACGTCAGTTCTGGTGGGAGAAAAAACAAAAAACCAGCGGTATTCCTTGGGTAGCTTGGTCAAAGATTTTGTTACCAAAGAATCAAGGTGGAATAGGATTCATAGACCTACCCAAATTCAATGATGCACTACTTGGTAAACAGGCTTGACGCCTGTTAAAGAATCCCAACTCCCTTTTCGCAAGACTTTTCAAAGCAAAATATTACAAAGATTGCTCTGTTTTAGATGCAAAGCCCTATCGACTTCAATCTTTTGGATGGTTCTCAATTATCGTCGGACTGTAGGTTTTGAAGAAAGCTTTACGGCCAATGTTGGGGATGGAAACAATATCAGAATTTTCAAAGATAATTGGCTCCAGACAAACCCTCCACGACCGGCTTCTGGCCTAGAAATATATTACAACCTTCGTGTTAGTAGATTAATCTCTGAAGAGGAAAAAACCCGAGTATGGAATGAAGCTGCTCGAAATGAATTCATTCATCCCGAAGACCACAGTTTGATAAGATCAATATATCTATCTCGATCACAAAGAGAGGATACACCTATTTGGTCTCACACTCCCAATGGTATTTACACTGTGAAAATTGGATACCAAGTAGCCTGGAATTCCGATTTATCTACTGCTACAGTATTACCTTCTCATGCGAGTTGCCAGGACAAGTCAATCATATGGAATCTTCCAATACCGCCTAATCTAAAACATTTTCTCTAGCGTATCTTATCAAAAGCTCTCCCATGCACAACTAGATTACTAACCAGAGGTATGAACATAGATCTGACTTGTCGGAGATGTGGTCTAGAGGATGAATCATTAAATCACATGATTTTCACATTCCAAACATATGCCTTTTGGAACTTGAGTCAGTTATCCCATCTCAACATCAAATCAGATCCTTCTTTGAGTATAGATGATAATATCAGTGCTCTAATCCAACAAAAACAAATTTCAGGCCTTAGTCTCGAAGAACAATTGATACCTTACTGGATTCTTTGGCATATTTGGAACTCAAGGAATACACTTCTTTTTAAAAATAAAGTGATTCCCAAGGAAACTGCAATAGGAAAATGCATTTCCGAGATGAAAGAATGGATCTCAGTCACATCGACATTTCAGCAGCAACATCCACAATCAGAACAAATTCAACAACAATCTTGGCATCCACGCCTCCACAGTATCTAAAATGCAATTTTGATGCTTCCTTTAATTCCTCTAATGGTCAAAACTTACGGCGGTTGGATAATCAGAGACGAACGAGGACATTCAAAATTCTGGGGACGTCGAAATCTTGGATCTTCCATCTCTGCTCTAGAAGCTGAAGGTAAATCACTATTAGCAGCCATTAATATGCTTGCCTCCAACACCGCTTAAATCACATTATATTTGAAGGGGATTGTCTTCTACTCATACGTGCTTTATGCAATGGAGAACATCACATATCTATTTTTTTTTTAATTACATCCTCTTAGGACGAGGTCCAAACCATGTTAAATTCACTATCCTTTGGAAAGGAGACCGCTCCCAACAGAAATCGAACCCATGTTGGCGGAAAGCTACTAGCTGATCTTTACCAACTGAGCCAACTCTTGTTGGTATCAAGGAACTATTTTGAATTTTATTACAAACATCTTTGAGAAGGCGGAATTGCTCTCCTCACATACTTTCAAATTCATTGGTCGATCATTATTAGGCTGCCCATTTTATAGCCTCTGATCACTCCATTTCCCTGGATACAAACAATTTCTTCATCTCATAACATAATGCCCTGTATTTGTATTTGGATTATGTAAACATTTCACTTAATTAATGAAAGTATGTACTTTGTCGGAAAAAAATGCATGCTATATGTGTTTTCTTAGTTGATAGATTTTCGGCCAGCTAGTATATTTTGATAGATAAGTTTTCGTGATGGCATATTTATAATAAACTAGGGTTTAATCCGTCTTATACGGGTCATTGAGCAACTATTTGAACCCAAAAACTATTTTATTAATCAAAAGTTATATATTAAATTTTAATGAGTATTTTCTCAATTAAAAATAACATTATTTCTTTTTTGTATTTTTTTATTAGAAGTTATAAACTTATCTCCCCATTGAAAAAATATCTTAAGAAAATATCATTGTTCTATATTTTTCAGTATTCGCTCTATTTTAGTTCTGCTAATGAATATAATGAAAGTTTTTTAAGTTTGCGGTTGATTGGTATTCAACACATAAATTATAAATTATTTCTCTCTTTTATATATTTGGTTTTTTTATTGATTGATATATTTCTTTTTTTGTATAGTTTATTTTAAAACTGATGAGTTAGACGATGCAATAAGATAATAATCGATTCACTTTAATGGAAAAATATGATAAACATGATAAAAACCAAATATTGATGGTTATTATTTAATAATATATATTTTTGAAAATTTCATATGTTGTTAAGACCAATTAAACCTTATTATCCAAATAATCTATAATATTTTTTTTTTAAAGTGTTATCAATTAGTTTTTAGAGTATGAGTGGTGATCCATTTTATTTTTATTCTGTTAGTTTGTATACTTTTAAAAAATAACTTTCTTATTAATATACAAATATATTATATATTTAACAAAAATTATTTATAATATTTTTAGTCTGAGCCCCTCCATAGGTTTGGGATATCTCCACGTTAATAAAAAAACATTCATTTACTAAATATATCTCTTTTAAATTGAAATCCTAATCTTGAAAATATTGAGATGTAAAATATTTTCGTCGAATTTAATAAATTAACTATAGTCTTTTTAATAGATTTTAAAAAATCAAGACATAAAAATGACAAATTATTTTTATCATTCCTTTCAAATTTTTTTGTATGTAGAAATATAATAAATACATTTTCATATTCATTTTTAAAACTTTTATTAAATATAAATCCAATATTAAAATTAATTGAACTAAATGTAGATAATGAGGTGGCACAAAGAAAAGAGAGAAATATATATAGACAATAAATTTGCATGTATGTTTACATGATTGTAGATTTGTATGTTCATATCCAATGCTGGTAGATCATTTATCAAACTTATGCAATTTTATATGGTTACATATAATGACAATAGATTTGCATGTATGTTTACATGATTGTAGATTTGTATGTACATATCCAATGATGGTAGATTCGTATGTAGGGATGTTAATATGGGTAAACCCACCCCATTTAGACCCATCCCATTTAGATCTAAACTCATTTAGACCATAAACTCTTTAAAGCTCATTTAGTTTTAAAGTTTAATAGGGTTTACCCATTTAGACCCATTAATTTTACATTCCATTTAAACCTATTTAACTCATTTAACTTATATGAATTTTATTTAATTTTAATAATAATATATTTACATGAACAATTAATATCTGATTTTTTTTACTTTGTGTAATTAACAATATTTTATGAATAAGTAAATTTAATATGATTCAGAAAATATATTTTAGCAAAACTGCGATTCAAATTTTAACGCCAAAAACGTGATTCTAATATTTTTCGCCAAAAATGCGAAATTGTATTTTCCCGCCAAAAACGCGGAATTGAGTTTTCCAGTCAAAAACGCGATTCTGCGTTTTCCAGCCAAAACGAGATTCCGCGTATTGCCGCCAAAAATGAGATTCCACGTTTTCCCGCCAAAAAATGGATTCTGCGTTTTCCCGCCAAATGTGATTCCGCATTTTTCCGCCAAAAACGTGATTCTGCGTTTTCCGCCAAAACGTGATTCCGCGTTTTCTCGCCAAAATCGTGATTCCGCATTTTCCTGCCAAAATCGTGATTCCGCATTTTTCCGCCAAATCGCGGTTTCACGTTTTCTGTCAAATTTCTCCACGTTTTCATGTCGAAAACTAGGGTTGGGCATTTTACCCGAATCCGAACCCGAACGCGACCCGATATATAAAATACCCAAACGGGTTCTCTAGCCTTAAACTCGAAAACCCAAAAATTCGACCCGAACGTCCAGGCCTATCGAAAACGCTATTCCGCGTTTTCCCATAAAAACGTGACTCCGTTTTTTCTTTCAAAAACGTAATTCTGCGTTTTCCGTCAAAAACGTAATTCTGCGTTCCATCAAAAACGTGATTCTGCATTTTCTCGTCAAAATTATGATTTTTTACAAAAGTGAAATTAACTTATTTCTAATTATTTGTTTTTAGTTAAACTAATAAAATTATTTTTATATTTTAAATAATTTTAAAAATTAATTTTTGATTATGTTACAAAATATAAATGAGTTAATAGGGTTATTATTTATTTAATATGAAAACCCTATTAGTAAATGGGTTTAAATGGGCTAACCCATTTAAATCCACAAAAAATATGATAAATAAATTTAAATGAGTATTTATTTTAATATATACCTATTGAAATCCCATTTATCAAAAGCCCATATTAACGTCATGTATGTTTACATCTAATAATCAATGGTGGTAGACTTCTAATATACTTTGACCCAAAAAAAGACTTCTACTATACATACATTGAATTTCTTATGCAAATGCCGATCATAAACGTCAACTGATACATATTCTCCATAAAAAAATTATCATAATTTCGAAGGCAAATGTCACTAATAAACGCCAATGGCAATCGTAAGTTACAAAGTTGTAAAAAGGTTATTCTGAGTTTTTATTAAAATTTTATTTTTATATTATTATTGTATTATTTTTAATGTTAATAATATTTTCGTTATCAAAAGAATTTAAAAGAGTGTTTCAAAGAATTATGCATTGATCTAATAACATATTTTAATATTATTTTGTAAATTTGGTAATTTTACAAAATTATTTTAGTAATTATTTTTATTATATATGTAATACATCATCTATAGTAAATTAGGACACAACAATCGTTGACCTTAAACGATAAAGTTAGCTTAAAGAAGAGAATTTGAATTCCCAAACAAAAACTAAATGAAGAGAATGTAGACTTGAATGATGAAGGAAAGCATGAGGAGAATGTGTGGGCCTCGGTGAACAAATGAAGCCCAACACAAAAACTGATCAAACGGCTAGTAAATTGCAGATACAGAAAAATAACAACTGCAGGTGGTCTTGCTGAGATAAGTGGTCCTGCAATGCCGTACAAGCCAGCTCATTTCATCTAATTCAAGAACCAATTTGCTGTTTTGGATGCATCCTAGTATCCATGTGTCTCATCCTTTGTTTAGGGTTTTCCTTCACTTTAATATATTAAGCATTTCCAATGTAATCATAACAATTTGAGCAATGAATGCAATTAATTCATTTCATCTCCATTCTCTTATTTAAGCTTTATCATTAATTTATTTATGTTTTAATTGTATCAAAGGCATGAATACTTCCATGGACCTATATTCTCAAACTATTCTAAATATTTCAAATTGTGTCACAATACAACTGATTATGCATGTACAACTACATATATTGGAAGAAGCAGTTTGAATCTTTTCTCTCTGACAAAGGGCTTTTGGGGTTTATCAATGGTTCCAATCATGAACCTTTGACAACGATCTCAGCTTCTTAGATTTGTGGTGGTAACAAGGTTGTTCCAAATCCAAGTTATCAAGCATGGCTCAGAACTGATCCAATCGTTCTATAATGGCTTCTTGGCTCACTTTCATAAGATATCCTAAGTGTGCTACTTGGAGCTACTACATCAGTAGGTTTGGCTGTCCCTGGAAAAACACTTCAATAGAGTATCATCCTCACGGTGGTTTGAGCTTCATAAGAGATTGCAAACGGTATCAAAACCAGACAAGTCCATGTCTGATTATCTGAAATAAATAAAGGGCTTATACGACCAGCTTTCATCTGTGGGTAGTCATGTGCCATAAAGGATGAAATTTTTTGCTAGTCTATAAGGTTTAGACAGAGAGTATGAACCAATAAAGACCAGTGTTGAAGGTTCTCTTGAAGATGTTGTTCCTAGGCTAAACGGGTTTGAAGACCCACTAAAATTCTATGAAACTTCTTAGACATTTGCAACTCCTCACTTGGCCTTTAAAATTTCAACATATGCTTCTATATACAACATTATCGTGGAAGAGGTATAACTATAATGGTCGGTTTGGAAACAGTCGTGGCAAAGGAGCCTATTCAACCAGTGGAAGAAGATTTCACCAAAAAATATCTCTAGTTGGTGGAAGCTCATCTCCTTATGACTCCACCAACAGACCTCTTTGCAAAATTTGTGGACGTATGGGTCATAGTGCTCTTAAATTCTACAAACGGTATGATATCTCTTATTAAAGTTGTGATGTTCCTGCTGCATTTGGTGATATGTGTATTGCTGATGATCCTCCTTACAATGGGACTGAGTGGTATCCAGACACTGCAACATCAGCTCATGTAACAAGCTCACAATAGAACCTTCAAACTGCTCAACCTTTCCTTATAAGTGAATCAGTAATGGTGGCTGATGTAAACCTTCTACCAGTTACATACTGGATTTGTTTCTCTTCAATCAATGTAAGGTACTCTTTTTTTGAAGGAAGTCTTGGTTTGTCTTGGTGTTGAAAAGTCTCTATAGTCAGTATCTAAACTAACAATTGATTATCCATATGAGTTTATATTTGATTTGATGGTGTCTATGTGAAGGACACACACACCAAGCAGTTACTGAAACAAGGAAATAATCTTAATGATATGTATGCTTTGGAGAACTCTTCCTTTGTTGCATTCTATTATGTCAGGTAAGTTCAAGCAATTGATGAAGTCAGGCATCGACGTTTAGGCCATGCAAGTGCAGAGATTCTTCAACTCCTATCCAAGAATGAAGCTATTAGTATTAATAAAAAAATGAACAAGCTATGTGATTCATGTCAACTTGGAATAAGCTCAAGACTTCTTTTCTAGTTATGTTTTTATTGCTTCAAGACCGCTTGAGAGGATCATTATAACCTCTGGGATCCTTATCCGGTTCAACCTGTTCAAGGATTTCGTTACTATGTTATTTTCATAGATAACTTTTCCAGATATTGTTGGTTATATACTCTACGTTTGAAGTCTGATTTTTTTCCAGTATTTCTTATGTTTCAAGCGGTGGTAGTAGAGAACCAAATGAATTTGAAAATAAAAACATTCCAATGGGTGATGGTGAGGGTGAGTTCTTAAGCAATCAGTTTCTGTCTCACCTAACTAAGTGTGGGATTAAACAGCTTCTTTCATGTCCTCACAAGCCACAACAGAATGGCATCACTGAATGTAAGCACAAGCATATCACTGAATTGGGTATGATCATGATGTTTGACAGCAAAATGCCTTCCAATTTTTGGATTGAAGCAAACTTTACGGCTGCCTTTCTCAGCAGTTTATTGCCATCTTCTGTCGTCTCAAATCACAAGTCCCTATGAAGCTTTGTTGAACAAGCGTCCATATTATTCTTCTCTAAGGGTCTTTGGGAATGAGTGTTATTCATATCTGATACTATACTAAAGCAACAAGCTCTGTAATACCTTGTCTCAAGATAACGTCAACGCGCAGATTACAAGTCAACATATGTTATTTTGATAAATTTGGAAGCTCAGGGGTATTTTTGGTAAATTCACCAAAGGTGAAGACGAGAAGCTTTGACAGGCCAAGTAATCATATTTTTATTTAAAATATTTATTAGAAGACGGAGAGCACTGAAATAAGAATTTTTGGAGGTTTTACGGGCTGTCAGGAATGGAAACCGACAAAACCGAGACAAAGATGGAAACACCTCTAAAGTATTCCAAAAATTATGAAATTTTGACCAAAGCTTTATTAAAGTATATATGAGCTATGATTAAAATCATTTGGTAAGATTTGACTCCTGTATTAAGATATGATTTTTGGATCATTAAAGAGTAATTAATGATCAAAAATTCAAAATAAAATTATATGGACTTGAGTTTGGATCAAGAGGGTTTGGACTGAGATATTAAGTGGTTTTGGACAAAAATCAAGCCCAAAATAGATCATGGGCCACAAATTTTGATAGAAGGTAGTAGATGCATTGTATTGAATTTAAGTGCATTGAATCTAAAGGATGTAGTGTCAAGCATCCATGGACCTCCTAGAAGGGAGTTACAAGTGTAGGGTCGGGAGTGAAATACATTGTTTTGGCTTGAATTTGGTGTAGAAACGTGGAGAAAGATGGGGAGGGGATGTGTGGCAAGTGTAAGGTGTAAGAAGAAGAAGAAGATATTTGTTTTTAATTAAATGCTTGTGTGTTGTGGAGGTCATTTCATCTTGGTAGCACGTAATCAACCATCTTATTTTATTGCTTGTTATTGTTTGTTATTTTGGGTTTGGGTGGGATTTTTTAGCTGGTTTACTAGCATGTTTTGTTGGGAGCCAACTCACTGGCTAATCTTAGTTTGCCCA
The DNA here is from genome assembly GCA_030180135.1 of Orychophragmus violaceus. NCBI lineage: Eukaryota > Viridiplantae > Streptophyta > Magnoliopsida > Brassicales > Brassicaceae > Orychophragmus > Orychophragmus violaceus. The sequence goes on from CM058240.1 coordinate 74,045,581, forward strand.
TTAGACGCATTTTGTGTTTTTCAGGTTAGGCTTAGCTCGGCGGACACGTAAGGCACTCAGAGTAGCTTCGGGTTCGCATTAGGCCGTGGTTTGTTTTTGACTCGATTTCATGGTTTTATTTTGGTTTCGGATTTGGAGTTCCATAAGTTATCTTTCAAGAAACTATTAAATTAGATTAACAGATTTAAAAGATTTATAATACTTAAAACGGAATTATTTCCTGATATACGGTTTAGTCTAAACCGAACACAACTCGTGGAAGCGATACGGGTTGAAAAGCCTTATATCGTGGAAACGAGGTAACAGAGTCAATGATGGTTTGGTTCGAGCCATTGACTCAAACCAGACCGTTATCTGTCTTTTGTATTGTGATAAAATCTTCTCGTTTTGCATGCACGGGTTTGGCCGGTCATGTTCTTGTTTGGTTGTTGGTCGGTCAGCTCGTCGGTCAGTGGATAATGGGAAGGAGGCATTACAAAAGGTGTTATCAGAGCATGGTTCGTCATGTGTATGAAAATTCCGATTTTTCAAAATTTTCAATGTTTTATCGAGTCCCGTCTGTCTCCGAGAAAGGAGTAAAGTAAGAAGTTTTGTTAGGGGTGTAAACTGACCTTGTTGTGTTTTATGTAGTCTTGCAGCAGTGTTTCCCTAGGAGAGGTGTGCGTGTGGGTGTCAGACCGCGACATCATGAGTGACGATTCAATGTTTCATGAGTCTGTTGGTTTCAGTTCAGACTAGCCTTGGCCGCATCGTCATTCAGCAGAATGTTCCTGCATTTCCTTTCCAGTCTCGACATATGCTCCGTAAAGGGGGATTCTTGTAGCATCTCCACCAGTCCCCAATATCCATACGACACAACTACTTCAGTTGTACCCTTCCTCGGGAACCTGTACATGCTGAAGGCATATGACACCAACTTTTCGGTGCTACCGTCTTTTGGAATGCCACCGCATCAAAATCCTCTTCCTCCACCAGAGGCCCAGGCTCCGCCATCTCCATACATCCCTGGTGATCCACTCTTTTCATCGCTCTCAGTTTTTGACTTCCCGATGGAGCCGATTGATCCTGCCCAAGATCTTCATTGGGAGGATCTGATGGCTGACCAAACCTGATGGTTAGCCGAGCCTATCATTAGAGGTTCTTACTCACTTATGGATTTCCCGAGAGATGCTCAGCTTTACATGTCTCCTCTGGCCCTTAGTCTGCCATCGCCACCATCCAACATATTGTCTACGGACCCGACCGGTCCTGCCTCATCTGCGGAGATGTAGACTTTGACTTTTAATGGTGCCAGTTCTACCTCATGCCTTTTATGTCTTTCTGCCGCCACCACCACCAGCGTGTCTCATTTGTGTCTGCCCGGATACCTCACATGTCATGCCTCAACGGTCCATTCCAGTAGAGTCACGCCACACCACACGCACCACCACCACACCCGACACACCCTCTTGGTCTACCTGTCGGTTTTGTTTCACACGGCGAGCCGTACTGCACCTAGTGCAGAGTGTGTCGCTTGTGTTGGAGATTTTTAGGTTAGGCCCAGGTAAGTAAGGGTGCTAACTGATCTTTTGTGTGTATATAGTACCGGTGATTCTTTTTGGGGGATGTGCGACCGCTCTATATACCACATAGACCTATGTATAAAAATATCCTACATACATATTTTTGTTAGTGTGATATGTGAATATTTATGTACATGTTGGATGTTGGTTGTTTCGGTTTATCATTTCGAGTAACGGGTAACTCTATTGCATGCATGTGTTTATGATCTTGAGTGGTTGACCAAGCAATACGGTTACAACATGAAAACGAATGGTGGTCTGAATGGACGGTTTTATCAGAACCTCTAATGATAACCGTTTTGCATTGCCGTATGGTTGAGCCGATTTGCTTTATTGTTTGATTGCGTGTGTTTGGATTGATTATTTTGCTAGGGGTGCTAAATTGTTTGATTGGATATCATTACATTGGTTGATTGCTAGGTTGTTATATCATCAGATTGGTTAATCGTTAAGTTAATAGGTGGCTTGATTACACTGACTGTGTTGTTAGGTTGTTAGACGATAAAACCCTAATCTTTGGATATTAAATGCGTAGATTGGTTGGTTAGAATGTAAGCCGAATTGGTAAGCATTAGATCATTAATCTTGTGTAAACGAGATGATAAGTTATTGGTTAGTCTTGTTGTTAGATGAAAGGTTAGAAAACCATTTGAATAGAAATAAGCTCGGAATTGATAATCAATTAAGGTATAATGCTTATTTTCAGTAATACGGAATTATAAGTTATTTCTAATTAGAAACATGTAAATGATGGGTGTGTGACTAATTACCAATACCTTTATAAGGAAGCGATATCGATGAATGAGTTAAAAGGGTCTAACCATTCCAGTGTTATTGAGTATGTTGATACATGACGTGATGGACGATAAAACGCAAACACGATACCAAACCCGAACCTCAAAAATCAAGATGGTGATTTTGAATCAGTATGGTAGTTTGACCCGAGTCTACAAAGCAAGTTAAAGTGGTAGTCTGAGTAGACTTGGTTAAATGGAATGTTTCAGTGTGGCTTCAGAAAAGGAGTTCTTGGTGTTAGAAGTTATAAAAAAGGGTCAGAGGCGTCAGTTTGAGATGAGGAGCTTTTAAGCAATTCAGTACTAGCAAGTCATGTATCATTAATGGAGTGAGTTATCTTGGGTATTGGCGAATCCGAAATTGTTCTTAGCGGAAGTTATGAGTGTTGTGGTTTTGAGTAAAGTATCAGAATGGCGCAGCAGGGTTTTGAAAGAAGAGTAATAATGGGATCATGGTTGAGCGATTCAGATGAAGCAGTGGAGTTCTGGAGATCAGAAACAAGATGTTTGAGAGGAAGCATTGGAGTTGTGAAGTCAACTCATAGTGGAGTTGCAGAGTCAGTTTGGAATGAAGCAGCGATGTATGGAGTCAGATTCAGAAGCATCAGCTCAGACAAAATCGTTTTGGAGTCAGTAAGCATATGGGACCGAAGTAATGAGGATTGAGAAATTCAAGATTTTGGTATGGCGGGAATATTTGTAAGTCGGTTCTGGCAGAAGATCAGATTGGCGAATCAGAGTTTGGTGTCATAGTTATAGCGATTTAATTGGAGCAAAGAAAGTTTAGAAGCAGTTTCAGAAACATCATGACTTGGGTTCAGAGTTAAATGATACAAGCGGAGCAGAGGAGTTTCGAGTTAGGATTAAAAATAATAGACTTACAGGATTTTGCTTCCGAGTTCGAGGTTTAATCGAATGGAGAATTCGGGGGCCGAATTCCTGTAAGTTGGGAAGAATGTAATAACATTTCGGTAAATTTGGAAGCTCGTTGTATTTTGGTAAATTCACCAAAGGTGAAGACGGGAAGCTTTGACGTGCCAAGTAATCTTATTTTTATTTAAAAAGATTGTTTATAAGATGGAGATCACTGAAATAAGAATTTTTGGAGGTTTTACGTGCTGTAAGGAATGGAAACCGGAAAAAACGAGAAAGAAACGAAAATGCCTCTAAAGTACTCCAAAATTATGAAATTCCGAACACAGCTTTATTAAAATATAAATGAGCTATGTTTAAAAGGATTTAGCAAATTTGACTCATGTATTAAGATATGATTTTTGGATTATTAAGGAGTAATTAATGACCAAAAATTCAAAATAAAATTATATAGACTTGGGTTTAGATCAAGAGGGTTTGGGTTGAGAGATTAAGTGGTTTTAGACATAAATCAAGCCTAAAAAGGATCATGGGCCACAGATTTTTATAGAAGGAAGTAGATGCATTGTATGTGAATTTAAGTGCACTAAATCTAAAGGATGTGGTGTCAAGCATCCATGAACCTTCTAGAAGGGAGTTACAAGTGTAGGGTGGGGAGTGAAATACATTTTTTGGCTTGATTTTGTGTAGAAACATGGAGGAAGATGGGGAGGGGAAGTTTGACAAGTGTAAGGTGCTGATCACTCCATTTTGCTATAAAAGGAGGCCTTCCCTCACTTATTTTCCTCACACCAAAAAATCAAAGGAGTATAGAAAGAGAGAAAGAAAGGGGGAATAAGGGAGAAAGAAGACGAAGGAGGGAGGAGAAGAAGAAGAATAAGCAGGAGGAAGGAGGAAGAAGAAGAAGGAGGAGGGAGGAAGAGAAGGAGGGGAACCGGAGAGAGGGAGAGAGAGAGAAGAGATGGGATGGGGACGGAGGAATGGTGTAATATTTCCAGAAGCGGAGATTTTAACGTCCATCCCACGTACTGAATTTCTCTTTCTTTATAGACGGTTTTTAGTAGACGTCGTATGAGATTGGTCCGGATGTTCGTGTGGAGGAACGATCAGAGTTACTAGGGTCAACGCTTGGGTCAAGTTCGGGTCAAAGCAAATCAACGGTTCGGGGAAGGTTCGGGTTTGCATCGGATTCGTGTCGGGTCTCGTGGTTCCGTCAATCCGTCCATCCATCATCACAATATCCCTGTGAGTTGGCTAAACTATTGTGTGATGCATTTAGGTCGATCATATAAACCTCAGAATTATTAAACCGTAAAATCGTAGGAATGCATACCATTATTGAAATATGATAGAACAGTTAGGTTGATTAAATAACTCGGTAATTACACAAAACGGATAGGACATATATAGTTCATATAGTTATCACTCATTGGTTGATTGATTGATTGATTGTATCATTGATTGCTTGATTTGGTGTTGCATACATATAGAATGACATGTTAGGATATATATATATTATAACAAACATAATTAAATGAATCTAAATATGGGACTCAAGCATCGCAATATCAGGCTTGAAAAGCGGAAGGTTCCTAAAAGAAACAAAGATGATTTGTGAAGACATCATGTCCATCTCTAGATTGTTCCAAAGTGTTGTGTTCATCCCTATCCCAAGATCTTGTAATGGGATAGCGGATAACTTAGCAAAAACAGCCGTAAGGTCTAGGACCATAGGCTCCCCACGGCTTGTATCCGTCTAAGTTTTATCTTTTCTATTGAAAGTTTATCTTTCCCGACCAAAAAAAAATCTAAATATGGGAACTAAGAGTTAAATTAAAACACGGATTAAAATAGATAAAAGACCTTAGAATATGATAACCGGGTTGGGTTAATTAGACGGTATGATCAGGTTAAGTAATTAGTATTGAATTAATTGGAAGTCAGGAGATTAGTAAGTTTACTAATCTCAATCTGACAGATAAAGGTAATTAAAACATGGAAATAAAGAATGGAATTAAAAGATATAATTTGGGGTTGAGCCGTCTAGGGAGTCAGTAAGTTTACTAACTCCAAACTAGCGGTGAAAAAATTGAATAATTAAAACTAAGAAATTAAAGATTAAAATGAATTAGGGTTTAAGCTAAAACGATTAATGAAACATAACTAATTAATTGATTGGTTGTGTGTGATTGTTGATTGTGTGGTTATTATCTACTCCGGTGTTGGGCCGGGTACATAAACAATCACACAATCAACGGTCTACCTGGCCCAACACCAGAGTAGATAACAACCACAAAATCAATGGTATACCCCGGAGTTGGGCCGAGTAGGCTGTGTAAGTAGATACTTACTCCGATAAGGGACCAGGTAAGTCTGAGTGTGGATACCTATTCTGGTACGCGACCGGATAGGTCAGGATGTGTAGATAAATGGTGGTAGTACTTGCCGGATATACTAGGTTATGGGATGGAGATAGTTTTTCTATATTACCTTGTCGCTCTCACGTGATAGAGTCCCAGTGAGTCTGCTTGTTTACATTACTGTTATTAGGACTCTGTATAGTGCGTTAGATCCCACATGTCTAGAGATGGCATTCCGGTACTTCCTGCCTGATTCGATCCTAGGGAGTTGAGTTCCTATTTAGTTCACGGACCTTTGGGTAGTGGTTCCGACAGAAGTTAACCTAGGGAGTAACGTCTGTAGGTGTGTAGTCCGGAGAATGCGGGGTCGTGTCCTAGGGCCGGATTGCATGGAAACTTTGGTTATCTAGGGGTAGCCTGAGTCACCGCGTATCGATGGACAGAGAAAGGTGTTCTAGTCGTAGGACTTCGTGTTACGTCTAGGAGTCGTGGGAGGTTTTAGTTACCGTAAGGTAGCTTGGTGTTCCCGTGGAAGTTATCGAGTTCGCGTTTGGGGCCCATGGTGTGGAGATTGTGATAGAGCCTCGCTAGTTAGATTAAGTCGAATCAAGGGTATGTGCCGCAGTTTTCTCGATTTTCCTCGTTGATGATATGTGTTGTTAATTGAATGCTTGTGTGTTGTTTAGGTCATACGTCTTGGTAGTACGTAATCAGCCATCTTATTTACTGCTTGTTATTGTTTTTTTTATTTTGGGTTTGGGTGAGATTCTTTTACCTTGTTTGGAAGCATGTTTAGTTGGGAGCCAACTCAATGAGTAATCTTAGATTCTCATTAGACTCATTTTATGTTTTCAGGTTTGGCTTAGCTTGGCCGTCGGATAGGGCACTCAGAATAGTTTCGGGTTCGCATTAGGCCGTGGTTTTTTTCGACTCGATTTCATGGTTTTATTTTGGTTTCGTATTTGGAGCTCCGTAAGTTATCTTTCAGAAACTATTAAATTAGATTAACAAATTTAAAAGATTTATAATACTTAAAACGTAATTATTCCTTGATATACGGTTTAGTCCGAACCAAACACAACTCGTGGAAGTGATACATGTTGAAAATCCTTATATCATGAAAACGAGGTAAATGTTGACTCAAACCGGACCGTCTCTGGCTTTTGTATTGTGACAAAATCTTCTCGGTTAGCCTGCACAGGTTCGGCCGGTCATGTTCTTGTTTGATTGTTGGTTGGTCAGCTCGTCGGTCAGCGGATAATGGGAAGGGGACAATACAAGCTGGATCCCAAGTCTTTGAAGTGTGTTTTCCTTGGGTATATGAGAAATAGAAAGGTTATATATGATTCTATCCACCTATTGGGCGAGTTTAATCAGCTGCTATGTTCTTTTCAATGAAAAAGTACTTGATTTCTCATGTTTTTACTCAAATTGTCATGATCTCTCTATTACTCCTTTGAGATCAGGCTGGTTACATAGTTTTTCTCCTCACGAATCTCTTGTCAGATCAACATCTATTCATACAAAAACTACAAAGACAAGGGTACTGGTTCATGTCAGAAACTCAGTGCCAACTCCAGTAGCACCATTGTTGCAAATCACTGATACATAAATCTCTCCACCTGCAATTGAACATGAAAATATGGTAACCTCTCCATCTGAATCTCCTGAACAGACACACAATACACCAATTTCTGAGGGTACTAGTTCCTCCATCGAACCTTCATCTTTTGGTTTTATGACATAGTTCAATATTCTGCTTCTCCAACTCCTATTATAGTACAAAGGCAATCAAGTTATCCAATGCTAACAAGATAAAAAGTGGGAATTTCGAAACCAAACCCATGATATGTTCTTTTGTCCATCAAGTCTACTCCACCTGATACAAAAATAGTTACTTCGGCCTCAAACATCCTGGCTAGATAGATGTCATGACAGAAGAGATTGAATCCTTCAAAGAAACATAAACATACACCTTGGTTCCTTAGAGTCCTGACATGAGCATTTTAGGCTGCAAATGGGTGTTTCGAAGTAAACTGAATACTGATGGGACTCTATAAACTTAAAGCTCAGTTAGTAGCCAAGGGATTTGATCATGATGAGGGCATTAACTACTTAGAAACGTATAACCTAGTTGTTCTGCCACGAGACGCTCAACATGAGGCTTATGAACCTTCTTAGGCCCCAATCTCATATCCTTGCCTGCAAAGAAGCAAGACAGTGTCTATAAGAGCTCTATTGAATCTGAATATAGAACACTCTTAGAACCAGCCGCTGAGATAAGATGGTTTAGTAACTTGTTGCGTGACATTAGAGTATCTCAAAGCTAAGCGATTAAAGAATTTTGAGGTAGACTTTCAATATGTTAGGAAAAAGGTGGCTTTGTGAACTCTCGTTGTACATCATATCTCTTCAGCATATCAACTTGTTGATATATTTACAAAGTCTTTACCATTCAGAAGTTTTGATGAGCTAAAGTTCAAATTTGGTGTGATTTTTTCACCAATACAATGTTTGAGAGGGCATGTTAGCTCAAATAAGAGAATATGGGCTCAAAAACATAAACCAAATGAAGAGATGTGGGTTTGAATGATGAATGACAAAATGAGGAGAATTTGGGCCTCAATGAACAGATGAAACCCAACACAGAAACTGATCAAACAAATAGTAGTTTGCAGAGACAAGAAAACAGAAATACGCATCTGGTCCTACTCAGAGAAGTGGTCATGCAATGTCGTACAAGCCAGCTCATTGCATCCAACTAAAGAACTTATTTACTGTTTTGGATACATCTTAGTATATGTGTGTCTCATCTTTTGTTTAGAGTTTTCCTTCACTTTAGTATATAAACATCTCTAATGTAATCAGAACAATTTGAACAATGAAAATGTAGAGAATTCATTTCATCTCCACTATATTATTTAAGACTTCTCATTAATTTATCTATGCTGTCATAAAATTCTTTTGAGTGGGTGTCAACGAAATATAAAGCTATTCACTACTCTCACTGAAACTAGCGGCCAAAGATTGAGTGATAGATTTCTGAAACGACAGAGCGTTCTTAGTCGAAGGACTGAGTAACTTTCCAATATGATTGTCAATGGATGTTGGACTTTTGAGTATGCAAGTGTTCGTGAGATTTTACAAGTCTGTAATAATTTATGTGAGTAGATATATGACTAAAATGTGTATATAAATTCCCCCACAATCCATATTGCATTTAGATGGATATAACGGGAGGCTTGTGAAATCGTTCGTGGTGGAAGATTTTACATAAATACATCGTCTTTAGTTATTAGATATTATCAAATATTAATAGACATAAAGTTATACTCCAGAAATTAGAAGGATCTCAAAAATATATAACGGATATGTGTTAATGCATTTATTGTTAATTTGTTTGGATTTGGAAATACATATAAAATAATATGATTTGAGAGCCCAGTCCATAATCGATTCGACCCAAAATTAATTTAACGATTTTCAAACATTCCAAAATTAATAGTCTAAACCCCTATTATTTCGAACGAGGGTATTAGAATATAAAGTCATATCCGAAATTGATATGTGATTTTGTATCCTAATAATACCTTTTTGTCAATTAACTTTTATATTAGAAACTAATCTCCAGTCATGGAGAAAAGGTTCGAGAAACAAAATACAAACGCCAAACTGGCTAAATCAACCACTTCAAAAGACGCAAAGCAGGAAGCATAAACATAACCGATAAACACATACAAGACATTAAAACAGCTTGAAATGAAGGCATCCATTGTGCGTAATGAGATGAAGTCTTGGGAAAAAGAGCGAACACTTGGTGATATATTGCCCGAGCTTGCTTCAGCAACTAGTGCCAAAGAAGCATCAAGAAATTTGGCTACTGAGATGACTAGTCATCTTCATGATGAGACTGGAAACTGTGAGGAAATCCTCAATCGCAAGAAGGTTTGGGAAAGCAAAACATTCCACAGGCGACACACTGAATCTGATACTAGAGTTTTAAGATTGGTGATGGTGAAGACTGATAGGTCAAGAATTATCCCTATTCTAACTGCAAGTGCACAGAAATGCAACTGTAGTACAAAGGGTATCAAATTCACAGAGACTCAAGTTCACACGACATATTAAATGTTTTCAAACTTAGCTAAGTCAATCAGGTGAAAGCAGTAAACAAGCAAATGAATTTAAAAAGGTGTTTTCAATAGGAGAAAGACGCTATACTTAGGAAGTTCTCAGGAAATCATGCAATGTCAACAATCGATAATCAGGATTCAGATTAAACACAGGTTCAGGAACTACAATCGTAAATGTTAATAATCCAACTCTAGCTGCGATTATTGTCTATGTCTAGCAACCTAATGATTCAAATCTCTTTGCAATCTTAGAGTTCTAGACAAGCATTAATAGCAAGTTCTTTGGTTCACAATTCTCTAGATCAAATCTCTTTGCATCTAAACAAATTGTTCACACTAGTTCTGTCAGATTATAATTCACACTCTCGTGCCAAATTAGTTATCTAAGATCTAACCTCTAGGTGATCAATCCAGAATTCAGTATTAGTCTCAACTAGGTGAAGAACGGATAGATTTAGAATCCTAATTATCTAGTGATCTAACAAGGTATGAAATCCCTATGAGAATCCCTAAATCCAACTAAGGTTACTACTCGGACATGAAATCAATAAGACAAGACATGTTGAATAGAAAAAAAGACTGAATAGATAATAAGAAATGGGGTTCGAAATCCTTCTCTCAAAGGTTACAAGTAGCAGGATCAACCCCAAGCCAAAATCTCTCAATCTCCAAAATGCAAAGCCAAAACAAAGCAAGAACAAAAGATAGGAGAAAACAACTCTCCAAAACCCTATTAAAAGTCTAAACACGTTTGTGGTAAATTAGAAATAAGGGAAACTTCTGAACTTTCTTGCAAATCTTCAAAAGATGCAATAAACTGGCGCATAGCTCTTGTTGGACATCAATGTCGACCGACACAAAGAGCAATGTCGGTCGACATCTACTCGTGGTCACGACTCCAACTTCAGCTTCCTGTAGAATGCTCGGAAACGCCCCAAAATTCCTAGCTTTGCTCCAAACGCAAGCTTACATGTAGAAGACTCGATAGACACGAAAAGAAAGGTTAAATACTCAATATATACACTTATATCATGGTTAAAAACCAAGAAAAACCATGATATATCAACTCCCCCACACTTAGCTCTTGCTTGCCCTCAAGCAAACAGAGAACCAAAGTATAGAAAGAGGTTTGAAAACTCAGAAACTCATTTCGTCTTAGGAACATCGCATTCACATTCACTTTGTTACACACATGAAAACATTACTGCACTGATCAAGACCACAATGTACTTCCCCCACACTTAGCAACTTTCCCAAGTAAACTCCACAATCAAGTCAAGACATTCAAGCTCACCACACTAACTTCTGTATGCAATTAGGTGCAGTCTCACAACGGGAGTATCGATCAGAGAACACATGGACTCAACCCAGTCAGTACTTGACCACCAAATTATTGGTTTCTGGTTCCTTTCTTTTCCCTTTCTCTCTTAGCAACTGATTTTTCCCCACTGGGTATCATTTTTATATCAGTGTTCTTCCCTTTTTATTTGTGGTGTAACTTTGGACTTGTTTCCATAGATGCACATGAGGTAATAGGGGTCTCTACCACTCCTGTGACCACTTCGAAGCTACTAGCTTATCCGCAGTTTTTATCTCTCTTTTTTCAAGGGAGGGAAAAGATGGAACCATACTCAAACATGATTATAGGCTATGTCTAGCACATCAGAGGAATCCGATCTAGAGATACCAAGCCCCTAAGTGAGAAGATTTAGTCAATATTAGAGGTGAAGTTAGTAGTGGATCCTCTAAATACCTGATGAGATATGGGTGTCCTTGACAGGCTGATCAGTGTGTGATTTTCTAACAGTCATATAACTACTGCAGGTCTATCCAATGGTAGTTCCTGTTTCAGCGAAATTTTTCCTCGAAAAATCATAGTTTCATACTGATTTTTACTCAATAAAAAATATTTGAACGCACAAGAAAACAAAGGACTGACACTAAGAAAACATAACACGTTGTCAGTAACCACCTCCTCCACACTTAAACTGCACTGGCCTCAATGCAATCGCAGCTTGGGTTCGGTAAAAATCAATCTGGAACGACAGGAAAATTGAGTCTAAATCTCGTACCTGAACACGGTTGGTGTCGACCGTGGTGTGATCGAGGAGCCGTCTACAGGATTAGTAATCCACTAATCCCAAGGTAGCGGACTAAATGAGTAGTGGTTAAGGAAATATTAAAAGGCGAATAACCTAGTTAATTGTTTGTGTAATGTTGTGATTGATTGATTGTGTGATTGTTTATCTACTTCGGTGTTGGGCCGAGTAGACTGTTGATTGTTTGTGTTGGGCCGAGTAGACTGTACTGGTAGATACTTACTCTGGTGCGGGACCGAGTAAGTTTGGGTGATGTGGAGGTTGTGTTGGGAATGTCCTGAAATCTACCGTACTATCTCTAGAAAGTATGATAAGTGTCGAGATCAGACATAAGTCATAAATACTGGGTGATCATGATGGCTTGCTAGAGTCCGCTCATGATCTATAAGTTTAGGACTTATTACCAGTATTGTATGATCCCAAAGGGTCACACACCATAGCTAACGGGAAAGTTAAGATGGAATTAATACGGTAAGATGCAGTGGCATTTACTGTATTTGTACAGAGAGATGGGCAGACAACAAATGGGCTTTTGTCTGATTTGTGTCTTGGGCCCAAAAGTCTAATGGACCATTAGTTTAATTAATTAATTAAACTTGGGCCCATTAGTGAATAAAAGGGAGAATGGAACATTAGGTTTGGAAATTTTCTGTTCTTCTCCTGCGATTTTCTTAAGGCAGCCGCAGGCTCCTCTTGAACTCTCTCTCTGTTGTTCATCCATCCGGTCTAGCAGCCATCCGTGCTTGTAAGCGTGTGGATACCTGAGGAGGAGCCGATTCTCATCAGCTCTAATATGATCTTATCATTACCACCAATTTCCGCTGCAAAGGTAAAGATCAGGTTTGTTTTATGATTCGTTTGACAAGAACCTAGATCTGAAGGATTATCGGTGTTTTCCAAGGTTCAATTCCCAAGTTGGATCATATGAAAATTGATTAATTGATTAATTGATGTTGATTGAAAATTGGTTAATGGATACCTGAGGAGGAGCCGATTCTCATCAGCTCTAATCTGATCTTATCATTACCACCAATTTCCGCTGCAAAGGTAAAGATCAGGTTTGTTTTATGATTCGTTTGACAAGAACCTAGATCTGTTTAAGGTTATGTGTTAGGTTGCAACTTGGGAATTGAACCTTGGAAAACACCGATAATCCTTCAGTGGTATCAGAGCCTAGGCATTAGGTTTCTTGTGAAATTGGATCATATGAAAATTGATTAATTGATTAATTGATGTTGATTGAAAATTGGTTAATGAAAACCTTGAATTTGATCTCGTGTATTGAGGCATGTGATGATCGAATGTGTGCCTTGTGTGCGTCTGCTGTGTCATTCAATTAATTATCAGAATGAGTTGTTCTCGATCGTTTGTGTTCAGTTGAACAAGTGCTCATAATTAATGATAAGTTAATTGTATCATGCTTGCGGCAAATCCTTGAGATCTGTAGTTAGGGTTTGCGTGTGCTTTTGTTCACGTGATCTTGTTGCGATCTTGTTGATAATTAATGATATGATCACATGATCAAAATAATGTGATCGTGATAATAATATACGTGATTGTGTGTTCACATTTGCGCTTTTAACATATATATATATTATATATTGGAATATATAATATATAATAGTATATTATATAAATCATTAATTATTTAATTAATGTATGGTTAAGGCGTGAACCCAAAATCGCGGTTTGCTGGAAATAATTTAATACATGGTATTATTTAATTTCTGGTTAAATCGGATTTAAATTCATAAAATTGAATTTTAACCTAAACCGAAGGCTGGTCTAAGTTTGATTTGGTTGGACCAAATAATTTAGAGCTGGTCTGGTTTAGTTAATAACCGATGGTTTTGATAGTTAATTTGGTCTTGGACCAGAATTAATAAACCGGATCGGTTATGTCAAATTATTGGGCCAGCTGGAATTCTATGGTCTTGGGCCAAGAATTGGGCCTATAATTTGTGACCCAACCCAAAATATTTATAAAATATTAAATTAGAAATTTCTATTTTAGTAAGTTACTAAATTTAGAAAGTTTCTAAAATAAGTAAGTTTCCAAAAATAGTAATCTTCTATTTTTGGAAATAAAACTTAAAAATCCTCAAAAACAATATCAAGCTTGGATGTCTTTCCAATCTTGTCAGCTACTTAACGCTTATTTGATTACAGATATGGCTTACAGTGTGAGGTGTCTGTTTTCGCGTAAGTAAAGTAGTATATAGTCACTAATTTCATTGGGAGTCCCAGATTTCAGCTATGACAAGCACAAACAATCAAAACACTTTCTCGATCCGGTATGTCCTTGAGATGGACAAACTGAACGGATCAAATTTCTTGACTTGGTCGCGGAACCTGAGGCTGGTTCTCAGGCATGAGAGAAAGGACTATGTCCTTGAGAAAGCTCTCCCCGAGAGGATCGGATCCAAAGCCAGTCATGCAGTATATAATGCTTGGAATAAGCATTATAATGATGCAGTAGATGTGCGTGGTCTGATATTGGCTACCATGGACTCAGAGTTGCGGAAACAATATGAGAACATGGTGTCGCCAATAGAGATGATCAGCAGCCTGAAATTGAAATTTCAGGAGCAGGTAAGAGTGGAGAGATACCAGTTGGTTAAATCTCTCACTAGCTGCAAGCTACCGATGGATCATCCAGTAAATCCTCATATCAGTAAAATGATGGGTTACATTGATAACCTGAGGAAACTGGATTATCCAGTTAGCCAAGAATTGGCAACTGATATCATTCTTCAGTCACTGCCGTCAAGCTATGATGAGTTCGTAAGGGACTATATCAAGAAAGGCTTAACGAAGACGTTGACTGAACTGCATGACATGCTCAAAACAGTTGAGCCAAACGTGAAGAGCACCCTGTACAATCTCATGAAGGAGAAGGGTAGGTTTACCAAACCTAAAGCTGACAAGGGTGAAGACAAAGTTGTCCAGATTTTGAATCATGGCAAGCGAGTGTCTTCTGAGCCCGAGTCAGATACCTCTTACGTTGGTAAGTGCTGCTACTGTAAAGAGACTGGGCATTGGAAGAGAAATTGCATTAAATTCATGGAAGATTATGAGGAGTTGAAGTTGATGTATGAAACTACTTCCTCAGGTATTCATGTTATTACTTCAAGTTATACCTTATAGGTATTGGATACTGGTTGTGGCACTGATATTTGTTATAATATGCAGAGCCTGAGCAACAGTAGAACGTTGAAGGAAGGGCAAGTGGAACTGCGTGTCTGGAAGGAGCTTGGGATGCTGCCTCAGCCGTAGGGTTTTCACTTGTAGATGCCTTTGAGGCTTGGTTTTGTATTAAGTAATTGCTACAATGTACCTGCTTTAAGCAGAGTTGTTTTTCATTTTCTTGTAAAGAATTTGAATGTTTTTCATTTGGATAAAGACAAGTTTTGTTCTTTTGATCTTAATGAAAAATTAATTGTAGCACCCTATTCAAGGAATGGGTTTTATATCTTAAACCAAAGAGTGCCTAAATATAACATAAATACCGAATTGGTTTAAATCTGATGAATTAAACCTGATTTTTCTTGGCATAAATGTTTTTGGTCACATAGAGTAAGTCGGATTCAGAAACCCCATAGTTATGGACTTTTGGGCTCATTTGAATGGATATCTTATGAGACTTGAATTCTTCTTACTGGACCAAAACACAAAGGGCCCATCTTAGCCGAGCTAGAGAAAAGCCCAAAGGCTTATTGGACATTGGACATACTCATGTATGTGGTCCGATGAGCAGTAATGCCAGAGAAAATTTCATGTACTTCATTGTCTCTACTGATTACTTCAGTGAGTGTGACTGTGTTCATTTGATGAGACACAAGTCAGAATTCTTTGACATGGTCGAAAGAGTTCCAGAATGAAGTATAGAATCTAAATGACAGAAGTATTAAGACTCTGGATTAGATCACGAGTGAGAATACTTAAGTCATTGATGGTATGATCATCTGAATGAGTGTGAAGTCGCTTCACAGCTCATTTCTCCTGAAAACCTGGAGGTGTTTCTGTGAGAGAGAATCAGATCTTATTAGAAATGATTCAAGATGAGTCACACGAATTTTCCATGATATTCTTTAAGAATAACGCTCTAGAAATATCTAAGTTTACGCTGAAATAGTTCCACCAATATCAGTTGAAAGACACCACGTAAATGTGGATTGGAATCGATCCAAATTCGTCTTTACTGAGTATTTGTAGTTGTGCTACTTCGCTGGTTGTCCTAGGGAAACCAAGGCTTGTTACTTTTACGTTCATTCTGTTTTCTAAGAAGGGAAGTTACTTTCCAAGAAGAACAGTGGGAGTAAAAGTAGAACTCGAAGAAATTCGAGAAATACAGGAGGCTGCTCAACCTGTTGAGGGAGAGCAACGGATGGATTTACAGATTTCTGTAGAATCCATACCTGTAGAGCCTGAAGTTCGCAGATATGAATGAATCAGTCACTAATCCGAGAGTGATTTCTCGTCATTAGTTGAACCTGATGATCATTGAAAGTTCGCATGATCTGATGATCATTGAAAGCGACGAAACTGCGAAATTCAAAGAAGCGAAAGTGAGCCCGGACTCCGAAAAAATTACATTTTGTGTAAGTTAGCTTCATCGATCCATTCATGGATGGAAGCAAACATATTGGAGTTGGAATCTTCGTTCAGTTAAAGTAGTCAAGGTTTTGACTTGAACAGGAACGAAGAGGAACTGTGCGTTTACTAAAAGATAAGTGGGAGCAATATTGCATTTCTCATAGTGTATGTCGATGACATACTGATTCTCGGAAATAACTTTCCAATGCTGCAGTCGGTAAAGGACTGGCTTGGGAGTTATTGTATGATTGACATGGGTAAAGTCACGTAGTTCTTGGATTTTGGATCTAAAGATAGAGATCCAAAAGAGCTGGTAGGACAAAGTCAGAATTTTTAAGTTGACAAAGTCCTACACGTAATCAGCAATCCAAGAAGGGTTTTATGCCAATGTCACATGGCAATATGTTAAGCAAGAAACAGTATCCTACGATATCTGCTGAGCTTGAATGCATGGATAGGATTCCAAATGCGACGGCAATTGGATCTATCATGTATGCCATGAGACGTACTTGTTTTGATGTTGCTTTAATGTTAAGCAAGACAAGTAAAGACCAGTCAAATCCAGCAAAGAATCACTGGATTGCCGTAAAGAATATTTTGAAGTATTTGAGGAATACTTAGGATAAGTTCTTGATTTACGGAGAAAGTGAGGTGCTACAAGTCGATAGAGTCTGAAAGGCAAGTTTCCAATAGACAAAGATAATTCCTGGTCACAGTCCGGCTATATCTTGTGTCTATCTGGCGGTGCAAGGCACTGTAGCTGACTCCATGACTTAAGCTGAACATTTCGCAGCTTGAGAAGCGGTGAAAGAGATTGTTTGGATAAAAGAGTTCATCACTGAGCTTGATGTGATTCCCAGCGTAGATGAGACTAGCTGCACATCAGAGGTCCAAACACCTTGAGGATAGGTATAACCTATTCCTTGAGATAAATGACAGAGGTGTTAAGTAGATAAGCAAGTTTCATCGAATGAGAACGTTGCTAATCTATTAACGAAGCCACTCCTATGCCTAAGCACGAGTCGCGGACTGTAGCTGTAGGATGAGTGAAATTAAGATGTAGTCTTAATTTCAGTGGGAGTTTGTAAAGGGCTTTACTTAGTTATTTTGAAAGGTTCATGTAAACATTTTAAAATGTTAATGAAATTTTTATTTCTGGATTATTTTAACTGTGATATAAAATAATCGTTCCAAAATGATTCATGTCATTATATATGGGCCATCGAAGTACATGAGTAGACTTGATCCTGAAACCCCATATTTAACGAAATGACATAAATCATAGTGTCCATAGTCGAAGGTTGTTGAAATTGGAACACCAACAACCTGTTGAGACTAGATTGTGTTGAGACTTATGACCAAGTTTCGAGGGGTCATAGATGCGCGGCATCAAAGTCGACACATAGGTATATGTAGGGGAGCATATGACCGGACATGGCCCGCTGATGAGAACTCTGCAAGATATTAATATCTGTGTCATAAGAAGTTCTCATATACGACTATAGAGTATAGTCCTTAGACCTGAGTTCGCATGCATGTGGCTGCACATGGAGTAATGCGCTTTGATCATTGTCTAACGCTGTTTCGTAACTGGGAGCTATACGGACCTTGGTTGGGTGTATTATGAATTGTGTAGTTCATAGTGATGGAACAAGATGGGATTTGTCCCTGCCGTTTAACGGAGGTAATATCTCTAGGCCAATCGGAGATTTGATAGCTGGTAAGAGAATGGCCATTCCCAAACGGACTTGCCCAAGTCGTTTGAATTGTCAGTATCAAATCTGGTCCGATAAACATGGTCTGGCTATATAAGGATGACACGCATCTTGCCTTATGCCAGATCGAGATATTAAGACAAAAGGATTAGGGAATGTAGGATTCCAGTACAATCGGAAGATTGTTGGGAATGTCCTTTGTAGGATTCCAGTACAAGTGGGAGATTGTTGGGAATGTCCTGAAATCTACCGTACTATCTCTAGAAAGTATGATAAGTGTCGAGATCAGACATAAGTCATAAATACTGGGTGATCATGATGGCTTGCTAGAGTCCGCTCATGATCTATAAGTTTAGGACTTATTACCAGTATTGTATGATCCCAAAGGGTCACACACCATAGCTAACGGGAAAGTTAAGATGGAATTAATACGGTAAGATGCAGTGGCATTTACTGTATTTGTACAGAGAGATGGGCAGACAACAAATGGGCTTTTGTCTGATTTGTGTCTTGGGCCCAAAAGTCTAATGGACCATTAGTTTAATTAATTAATTAAACTTGGGCCCATTAGTGAATAAAAGGGAGAATGGAACATTAGGTTTGGAAATTTTCTGTTCTTCTCCTGCGATTTTCTTAAGGCAGCCGCAGGCTCCTCTTGAACTCTCTCTCTGTTGTTCATCCATCCGGTCTAGCAGCCATCCGTGCTTGTAAGCGTGTGGATACCTGAGGAGGAGCCGATTCTCATCAGCTCTAATCTGATCTTATCATTACCACCAATTTCCGCTGCAAAGGTAAAGATCAGGTTTGTTTTATGATTCGTTTGACAAGAACCTAGATCTGTTTAAGGTTATGTGTTAGGTTGCAACTTGGGAATTGAACCTTGGAAAACACCGATAATTCTTCAGGTTGGTGATAGGACTTCCGGGATGGATTGGGGATTAAGATAGTACTTCTGTTTTACCTTGTCGGTCTTGCGTGATAGAGTCCCAGTGAGTATGCTTGTTTATATTACTGTTATTAGGACTCTATAGGGCGCGTTAGATCCCGCAAGTCTAGAGATGGCTTTCCGGTACTTCCTGCCCGATTGGATCCTCGGGAGGTTAGAACCTGGTCAGCTCACGTACCTTCGGTAGTGGTTCTGGTAGGTGTTAACCTACGGAGTGACGTCTGTAGGTGTGTGGTCTGGAGAATACGGGGTCGCGTCCTAGGGCTGGACTGCATGGAAGCTTGGGTTATCTAGGGGTAGCCTGAGTCACCGCGTATCGATGGACGGAGAACGGTGTCCTAGCCGTTGGACTTCGTGTTATCGCCTAGGAGTCGTGGGAGGTTTTAGCTACCGTGGCGGCAGCTAAGTGTTCCCGTGGAAGTCACCGAGTTCGCAAAGTGGGCCCAGATGGTGTGGAGATTGCGTTAGAGATGCGATAGATAGATCTAGTCTAATCGAGAGCATGTACCGCAGTGTTCTCGATTCCCTTGGTTACTTCCGTGTTGTTGTGTTGATATTTGATTGCTAGTGTGTTGTGGAGCTCGTCACGTCTTGGTAGCACGTGGCCAGCGATTTATACTTGATTGTTATTTTGGGTTTTTGGGCGGGATTATTATATTGATAGCAGCCTTTAGTTGGGAGCCGTCTCACTAGGTAATCTTAGATTACTCATTAGACTCTTTTGTGTGTTTTCAGGTTTGGCGTAGCTCGGCGGACGCGTAGGACACTCGGAGTAGTCTCGGGTTGGCATTGGGTATCAGTTGTGAAGCATTTTGACTATATTTTCGGTTCCGGATTTCTTGAGCGCTCGCTAATGTTTTGTATTATACTGTATATTATTATGAATAAGATTTATATTTTTAAAGTAATAAAAACGGAATAATTTCCTGATATACGGTTTCGTCCGAACCAAACACAACTCGTGAAAACGGTACAAGTTGAAAAGCTTTGTATCGTGGAAACGAGGTAAACGGAGTCAAGGATGGTTTGGTTCAAGCCATTGACTCAAACCGGACTGTCTCTGGCTTTCGTATTGTGACAAACTCTTCTTGTATGACTGCTCGGGTTCGATCGGTCATGTTCTTGTTTGATTGTTGGTCGGTCAGCTCGTCGGTCAGCGGAAAACGGGAAGGGGGCATTACAAAAGGTGGTATCAGAGCATGGTTCGTCATGGGTTCGAATATTCCGGTTTTTCAAAGTTTTCAATGTTTTATCGAGTCAAAATGTGTCGCCAATTCAACCATTAGGAATCCGAGTCGCATCCGTCAAATCGGGGGAATGGGTAAATTAGGAAATTTGCTAGGATTGTACTAACTGTTTTGTGTTTGGTGCAGACACACAGCAGAGTTGTCCTAGGAGGATTGGTGTGTGTGTGTGGTTTGCGACGACATGATGAGCGACATCAGCATGGAGGACCGTGAGTCGATTGAATCTACTCCAGTTAGTCCAGTGCCATACTCCCAGTCTGCAGAGCATTCCTGTGTTTCACAGTCTATTCCAGAGCACGGTATTACCATTGTCAAGTCAGTTGACCATGCCACTCATTTTAGGGCCACCTTATGATACGGCTACATCCGGAGTACCACCTTCAGCAGTGCGTGCATCGCCGATATTCATCCCCGATGACATGGTGATCAAGTTATCGGAGACTCAAAAGTTTGGGGTCACTCACCAGCAGCCATTACCACCGGATGTTTCCATCATTACCACCGTTGTTTCACAGGAGTATCACTTGTCGACATCACCAGCATAGCTCCTGCCTTGTTTCATTTTTGGCCGAGAAGTACATTGCGCTCTATTTCCGTTATGATCGAGATCGCATCGCTACGACACCACCACCACCACACTCATTCCATCCTCCTGGCGCACCTGTCGGTTAGGATCCACATGAGTTGTACCGCTCATGTTGGAAATTAGGAAGTAAATTAGGCCCAGGTAAGTAAGGGCTCTAACTCCCTTTTGATGTGTGTATATCGGCTTGCGTTCGTCTCTAACGATTCAGTTGTGTGTAGCGGTGTTTCATTTGGGACGGATTGGTAACCGCGAGTATGTAGACTTCGACGGACCTACGTATTTAAAACTCTATGTGGTAAATAGATGTTTTATTTATGTAGTGGATGTGGAGTATTCAGTATTTGTCGTTTAAGTAACGAAGTGATCTTATTGCATGAGTTGGGATAATAAATGCAATATGACTATAACGTGAAAGCAAATGATGGTCCGAGCAGACGGTTACCACGACCCTAAGAGACAATCGTATTTGCCGATTTGTTTGATTGATTGTGTGTGATTGATTGCCTTGTAGGGTGTTAGAATGTTGAATTGATTGATGTTTTGATTGCTCGCTAGGTTGGTAGTTGTTGATTTTGAATCTCTGCATTTCGTTTAATCGCTAGGTTGCTAGAAAGTGATTTTTTAATTAGAGAGATCGTTTGGTTTGCTTGAGTAAAATTGTTTTTGGTGCTCAGAATTGATAAAGCGGTTTTTAGAAAAACTTATTCGAGATTGAGCAGAATGATAGGATATTGTTATTTATCCATGTGTCACCGTAAGGTACATGACTAAGTAACCATATTTCTATGAGGAAGTGATATCGGAATTAAGTTAAAGAGGTCTAATTGTTCCAGTGTTGTTAAGGTTGTTGATGTAGGACGTGATGGGCGATTGACGAGGACACGAGACCGAACCCGAACCCAAGAAACGAGTAGTTATTTCATGAAGCAGTATGACCCGAGCCTGCAAGAAAGTTAGTGTGGATTCAGAAAATAGTTTGGGTATCAGTGGCAGAGGAAATCAAGACGGATTAGTTGATGAGTTAGTGAAGAGATTCAGAAGCACCAAAGTCAGTGGAAGCGTCCGTTTGAGGGTAACAGTGGGAAGAACAGTTTTGGAGTCAGCAAAGCGTGGAGATCGGTGATCGAGGAGGATCGAGGTGTGCATGAGTATGGCGGTTTAGTCGGAAGGAAGAAAATCGATATGTCAATCGAGGCGGTAATCATTGAAAACAAGTTAAGCGACGGGAATGGAGGGCAAGTTATTATTGCGTGATCGGGAAGCATGGAGCATTGATCGGTGCAGAGAAATGTATGAAGCATAGCAATTGAGTTAGAATTGGTGGATTTGAGAGTCAGAGATAGAATCGATAAAGCAGTAAAGATGAAACAAGTATCAAATGGAGGGAGAATTGGTGTTGTGCCATTCACGGAGGTCAAAGCAAAGTAGGGAAGTCAAAAGTGTCGATTCAAGACGATCATGAGTTGGTGCAAATTTTTTTTTTTTTTTTTTGAGGAATCAGCATGGATCCTTCCGACGAAATCAGTGGTTGGGGGATCAGAGTTGCATCGGAACTTCGGTGAAAACAATCAAAGATGAAGAACCAAGAAGTGATCGTGAGTCAAGTTCTCAGTGTGGGAAGTTCAAGGCGTCGGTATTTTGGAAGACGGTTTTCAGAGGTCAGTAAGCATCGGGAGTACAGTTCAATTGGGTCAGC
Source organism: Orychophragmus violaceus (assembly GCA_030180135.1). Taxonomy (NCBI): domain Eukaryota; kingdom Viridiplantae; phylum Streptophyta; class Magnoliopsida; order Brassicales; family Brassicaceae; genus Orychophragmus; species Orychophragmus violaceus. Next base: position 74,068,188 of record CM058240.1, read on the forward strand.
GTTCAGACACCAGAGCAGTGGAACCAGTTCCAGAGTGGCGACTTACAGGGTTCTGTTCCGATTCGAAGTTTGTAGAAACGGAGAATTCGGGGACCGAATTCCTGTAATTGGGAAAGAATGTAATACCCGGTATCAAGAAAATGGTCAACGGGAAGTCAACAAAGGGCATTTCTGTAAATTCCAAGAGATGAAGGGTATTTTGGTAATTTTACCAAAATGCGAGCCTGAAGTGGAGACGGGCCAAGTGTTCTTCTTTTTGTCCATAAAGAACATTTAGAAGACCATACGGGGAAGATACGGAGATTAAACTAGTTTTTGGGACTATCGGGAAAGGAAACCGGTAGAACCGATAAAACTTGTAAAATTCATAACGAGAGCTACGGGTGCCCGATGGAGGTGAAACAAATTGATAAATTCATCTAAGATCATCTTCAACCTGAAACGGAGGCTTGGTGAATTTATAGAAGCAGCTAAGGAGTTTATAAAATATTAAACATACAACCAGTTTTTCCAAGAAACCGATACAATGTTCGGGTAAGCGAGAAGACTCTCTACAGTCCACCAAAAATTATGAGATTTTGACCACAGCTCTATTAGAAGATGTAGAAGCTATGGGTGAAAGGATTCAGCAGGATTTGACTCCTAGATGAAGTTATAATTTTTAAACCATTAAGGAGTAATTAGTGGCTAAAAATCTAAAATAAAGTCTTTGGAGCTTGGGCTTGATTAGGGCTGCATATATATGGAAGATAGAGTCATTATGGACCTTATTCAAGCCCATTTACAAGCTTGTGCCACGAAATTATGCAAGAGGGAAGAAAAGGCTTTGTGAAGTCATGATTCAATGAATCTACAAGAAGGTTTTAGGTCCAAATCCAAAGGGCTTCTAAGTGGGCTTTCTATACATGAGATGGATGATAAAAAGAGTTGTTTCTGGCCCTGCATGGAGTGGTTTCGTGGCTAAGGGAGAGGAGGAGGAGCTGTCAAGATTTTGTGTCAACAACTCACATGATGTGGTGTCATTTAGAGAAGAGGAGGCTTGCACTCCAAGGTTTTCACATGCATGGGTGTTGATGTGTCAAAGAAGGAGATGAGATGTGTCATGAGACACTTGTCATCATAACCCTCTTCTTTCCTTGCTATAAATAAGAGTCCAATCCTCCTCATTCTACACATCACAACACAAAGAAAAGAAAAAGAGAGAAGAGAAGAAGAGAATCGTAAGAGAAGACGAGGAGAAGAAGAAGAAAAAGAAGAAGGAGGAGGAGAAGAAGGATGAAGAGAAGGAAGAGGAGAAGAAGTCGGAGGAGCAGAAGCCGGAGGAGGAGAAGAAGAAGAAGAGAGAGGGAGGAGAGAGAGAGAGAGAGAGAGAGAGAGAGAGAGAGAGAGAGAGAGAGAGAGAGAGAGAGAGAGAGAGAGAGAGAGAGAGAGAAAGAGAGAGAGAGAGAAATAGAAGAAAGATGGGGAAAGGAATATTAATACGTCGGAATATTTCGAAGAATATTCCTTGGAAAGGAATTTTTCCGACGTAATAATCTTCCCGATAAACCGGATTTCTTTTATTTAGAAATAGGATAGACGGTTGTAGTAGCCATCATATAAGGAGTATCCGGAGGTTCAGAATCACCAAGGTCAAGTGCGGGTTAAGGTCGGGTCAAAACAATGGAGGTTCGGGGAAGGTTCGAGATAGCGTCGGGTTCATGCCGGGTCTCGTTGTTCCGCTAGTCCGTCAATCCGTCCGTCCGTCGCCATAATAACACTGTGAGTCGGCTAATTGTGTGTTGCATTTAGTTAGAATCATATAGACCCGGAATTGATAAACCCTAGTTTAGGTTGCATACCCGATTGATTGAATTGGTTAGAATGGCTAGGTTGATTAATAACTCGGTTAATTAATTAAACGGTTAGGTTAAGAGAGGCATGGTAATCGTTGATAGTTCGTTGATTTCTTAATTGAGTGTGGCATTAATTGATTGATAGTTTGTTGATTGCTTGATTGGGTGATGCATACATATAGATTGGCATGCTAGGACCTATATGCATATATATGTTAGTAAGAACGTAATTAATGAATATATATACGGGAAATTATGAGTTGATTAAAATACGGCTAAATGACATAACACACTTAGAATATAATAACGGGTGGATTAATGAATGAAAGTTAATGAATAATGAGATGTCGGGGAGTTAGTAATCTTACTAACTCTAAACCAACATATCGAGGACTTATTAAAAGATACTTAGGAAGGGATAAGTAAGAGAAGTGGTGTGATCGAGGAGCCGTCTACAGGATTAGTAATCCACTAATCCCAAGGTAGCGGACTAAATTAGTAGAGGTTAAGGAAATATTAAAAGGCGAATAACCTAGTTAATTGTTTGTGTGATGTTGTGATTGATTGATTGTGTGATTGTTTATCTACTTCGGTGTTGGGCCGAGTAGACTGTTGATTGTTTGTGATTACTTGCTTGTTTATCTACTTCGGTGTTGGGCCGAGTAGACTGTACTGGTAGATACTAACTCTGGTGCGGGACCGAGTAAGTTTGGGTGATGTGGAGGTTGGTGATAGGACTTGCGGGATGGATTGGGGATTAAGATAGTGCTTCTGTTTGACCTTGTCGGTCTTGCGTGATAGAGTCCCAGTGACTCTGCTTGTTTACATTACTGTTATTAGGACTCTATAAGGCGCGTTAGATCCCGCAAGTCTAGAGATGGCGTTCCGGTACTTCCTGCCCGATTGGATCCTCGGGAGTTGAGAACCTGGTCAGTTCACGTACCTTCGGTAGTGGTTCTGGCAGGTGTTAACCTACGGAGTGACGTCTGTAGGTGTGTGGTCCGGAGAATACGGGGTCGCGTCCTAGGGCCGGACTGCATGGAAGCTTGGGTTATCTAGGGGTAGCCTGAGTCACCGCGTATCGATGGACGGATAACGGTGTCCTAGCCGTTGGACTTCGTGTTATCGCCTAGGAGTCGTGGGAGGTTTTAGCTACCGTGGCGACATCTAAGTGTTCCCGTGGAAGTCACCGAGTTCGCAAAGTGGTCCCAGATGGTGTGGAGATTGCGTTAGAGATGCGATAGATAGATCGAGTCTAATCGAGAGCATGTGCTGCAGTGTTCTCGATTCCCTTGGTTACTTCCGTGTTGTTGTGTTGATATTTGATTGCTTGTGTTTTGTGGAGCTCGTCACGTCTTGGTAGCACGTGACCAGCGATTTATAATTGATTGTTATTTTGAGTTTTTGGGCGGGATTATTAGATTGATAGCAGCCTTTAGTTGGGAGCCGTCTCACTGGGTAATCTTAGATTACTCATTAGACTCTTTTGTGTTTTTCAGGTTTGGCGTAGCTCGGCGGACGCGTAGGACACTCGGAGTAGTCTCGGGTTGGCATTGGGTATCGGTTGTGAAGCATTTTGACTATATTTTCGGTTCCAGATTTCTTGAGCGTTCGCTAATGTTTTGTATTATACCGTATATTATTATGAATAAGATTTATATTTTTAAAGTAATAAAAACGGAATAATTCCCTGATATACGGTTTCGTCCGAACCGAACACAACTCGTGAAAACGGTACAAGTTGAAAAGCTTTGTATCGTGGAAACGAGGTAAACGGAGTCAGGGATGGTTTGGTTCGAGCCATTGAATCAAACCGGACTGTCTCTGGCTTTCGTATTGTGACAAACTCTTCTTGTATGACTGCTCGGGTTCGATCGGTCATGTTCTTGTTTGATTGTTGGCCGGTCAGCTCGTCGGTCAGCGGAAAACGGGAAGGGGGCCTTACAGCTTGACTATACTGCGACTAGGCAGTGGGTAGATCATCCAGATGGATAATGTTGCCTTCTGGGATCTTGGCTTTCGCCCAATAGTGTTTCACCCTTTGCCCATTGACTGTGAACTCCTCGCCTTTGGAATTCATCAAGGTAACAGCTCTGTGTGGTCTAGCTTCCTTGAGGGTGAATGGACCTGACCAACGAGAACGCAACTTGCTAGGAAACAATTGTAAGCGAGAGTTATAGAGAAGTACCTGGTCATTGGGCTCAAAGTTGTGCGTGATGATCTTCCTGTCATGGTATGCCTTTGTACGCTCTTTGTACAGCTTTGAGTGCTCATAAACGTGGTGGCGAATTTCATCTAACTCATTAAGCTGTATCAGACGCCTCTCTGCCGCAGGCTTGAGATCGAAGTTCATCTGTTTGACAGCCCATCTAGCCTTGTGTTGTAGCTTAACTGGAAGGTGACAAGCCTTCCCATAAAGGAGATGAAACGGTGTGGTCCCAAGTGGCGTCTTAAATACAGTCATGTAGGCCCATAACGCATTATCCAGCTTAGCAGACCAATCCTTCCTAGTCTTTCCCACTGTCTTCTCCAGAATCTCCTTGATTTGTCGGTTCGAAACCTCAACTTGTCCACTAGTCTTAGGGTGATATGGAGTATCCACACGATGGTTTACACCATGCTTCTTGAGAAACTTCTCGAAAACCTTGTTGATAATGTGAGAACCGCCATCACTTATCACAATCCTAGGCACTCCAAATTAGGGGAAGATGATAGTCTTAAACATCTTAAGAACTACTGAAGAGTCGTTGGTCGGAGTAGCAATGGCTTCAACCCACTAAAATACATAGTCCACAGCAACCAATATATATTTGTTCCCATAAGAAGATGGAAACGGTCCCATGAAATCGATTCCCCAGCAATCAAAGACTTAAACCTCCAGGATGAAGCTATGTGGCATCTCATGTCTCTTACTTATCTTCCCCCTCCTCTGACACACATCACACTGGGATACAAACAACTGAACATCCTTAAACATTGTAGGCCACCAGAAGCCTGCTTGTAGGACACTGTCTTGAAAGTGGCGAAGTTTCCAGCATACTCAAAACCATGGCAGTGGTACATCACATCATCAACTTCAGACTCTGTGATGCAACGTCTGTAGATAACGTCAGAGCAGTGCTTGTACAAATATGACTCATCCCAATAATAGCGCCTGATTTCCCTAAGGAATTTCTTCTTAGCATAGCCTTTAAACACCTCAGGCTCGTCCTCTGCAGCAAGGTAATTGGCTATATCGGCTTACCAAGGTCTGGTGGAGAGAGAACCTTAGGAAATCGAAGCTATGAACATTTCAGCTTGATCATCGGAAGTGATGTCCTGTAGCCATGATTGATGTCGACCAACACTAAGGTTGGTGTCGATTGACATTGATCCCAATCGACCAATCGATGTCGGTCTGGATCGATTATCGTTCGTGTTTTCGAGTCCAGTGTCGATCGACGTTGATAGAGTGTCGACCGACACATGTGCTGTAACTCGTGCAGAATGCAGAGAAGTTGCATAATCCGTCTGAAAACTAGTCTCAACCTTATAGATGTTCTCTTCCGGTAGAAACTTATCTATAGGAACATCCTCATCGATCCTGATCCGTGACAGATGATCAGCAAAACCATTTTCCACTCCCTTCTTGTCTCTCACCTCTATGTCAAATTCCTGAAGTAGCAAGATCCATCCAAGAAACTTTGGCTTAGCATCCTTCTTCTGCATCAAGTACTTGAGTGCAGAATGGTCAGTATGTATTACTACCTTGGATCCAATCAGGTACTGTCGAAACTTCTCAAAGGAAAAAACAACTGCTAGTAGATCCTTCTCAGTTGTTGCATAGTTCCTCTGCGCATCATCAAGAGTCCTACTGGCATAGTAGATAGCGTGAAGCTTCTTGTCCTTCTTCTGACCAAGTACAGCTCCTACTACATAGTCACTAGCATCACACATCACCTCAAAAGGCCGATCCCAGTTAGGAGGTTGCACAAATGGAGAAGAAATCAAAGCTTGTTTCAGCTCCTGGAATGCAGAATGACTGTAATACCTTGTATCGAGAATTGGTCACCGGGCAGTCAAGAAGTCATCAGAGGGCAGTTTTGTAATTTTGAGAAGTTAGGGGTATTTTGGTAATTTTACCAAAATGCGAGCCGGAGGTTAATATGGGCCAAATTTTATTCTTTTTAAAGAAAGAAAACATTTAGAAGACCAAGAATGGTGGAAAGGGACTGTTGATGAGTTTTTTGGATTATCGGGAAGGAAACCGATAAAACTGAAGAAACTTGTAAAATCTATAACCGGAGCTACGAGTGTCCGTTGAAGGGATTAAAATTTCTAAATTCTTCTAAGAGCATCTGGAATCTGAAAATGAGGCTTGGTGGATTGATAGAAGCATCTAAAGAGTTTTTAAAATATTAAACGTTAAACCGGTTTTCCGAGAAACCGATACAATGTTTGGGCAAGCGATAAGACCCACTAAAGGCCACCAAAAATTATGAAATTTTGACCACATCCCCATTAGAAGATGTAGAAGTTATGGTTTAAAGGATTCAGAAAGATTTGATGCCTAGTTAAGTTATAAATTTTAGATCATTACTGGGTAATTAAAGACTAAAAACTTCAGAATAAATTCAAGGGAGCTTGGGCTTGGTTTAGGCTAATCAAAGATGATATATGAAGTTATTATGGACATAATTCAAGCCTATGAAGAGGCTTGGGCCACGAAAATTATGCAAGAAGAAAGAAGAGGCCTTGTTATGTTTTGGTGCATGAATCTACAAGGAGTTATTGGCCCAAACCCAAGGGGTTTTACATGGGCTTTGCATATGTAAAATGGACACTAAAATGATTTATTTGTGGCCCTGCATGGGAGAGTAGGCGTGGCATCAGCTAGGGAAGGAAGAATACATGTGTCCAAACAGGTGTCAAGAGAGTGTGGACCTCATTTTACTATAAAAAGGAGGTGTGGCCTCCTCATTTCTTCACACCAACACAACAAAAACAAGAGAAGAAGAGAGAAAAAAGAGAAGGAGAGGAAGAAAGGCGTGGGAGAAGAAAGAGAAGAAGAAGAAAAAGGAGGAGGAAGAGAAGAAGAAGAAGCCGGAGAAGGAGAAGGAGAAGGAGAAGAAGTCGGAGGTGGAGAAGAAGCCGGAGGAGGAGAGGAAGAAGAAGCCGGAAGAATAAGAAGAAGAAGATAGAGAGAGAGAGAGAGAGAGAGAGAGAGAGAGAGAGAGAGAGAGAGAGAGAGAGAGAGAGGCGTGAAGAAGAAGAGAGATAACCGGAGGAAATAGAGAGAGAGAACCGGAGGATAGAGAAAATGAGGAGAGAAGATGGTCCGGAGGCTCGATCAGAATCATTCGGTCAACGGTACGATCAAGTGCGGGTCAAGTTCGGGTCAAAGCAACGGAGGTTTGGGGAAGGTTCGGGATAACGTCGGGTTCGTGCCGGGTCTCGTTGTTCCGCTAGTCCGTCAATCCGTCCGTCTGTCGTCATAATAACACAGTGAGTCGGCTAATTGTGTGTTGCATTTAGTTAAGATCATATAGATCCGTAATTGATAAACCATAGTTTAGGTTGCATACCCGATTGATTGAATTGGTTAGAACGGCTAGGGTGATGTAATAACTCGGTTAATCAATGAGATGGTTGGGGTAAGGGATGCACGCTAGTTTACTTATATCTGTAATCATTTATAGTTCATTGTTGCTTGATTGGGTGTTGCATTAATTGATTGATAGTTCGTTGATTGCTTGATTGGGTGATGCATACATATAGAGCGGCATGCTAGGACGTATATGCATATGTAAGTATTTAAGAACATATCTAACGGAATATATATACGGGAAAATATGAGTGGATTAAAATACGGTTAAACGACATAACACACTTAGTATATAATAACGGGGTGGGTTAATTAGTCGGGTTAATGGTAATGAATGGGAGTTAATGAATAATGAGATGTCGGGGAGTTAGTAATCTTACTAACTCTAAACCGACAGATCGAGGACGTATTAAAAGCTACTTAGGAGGTGATAAGTAAAGAAGTGGTGGGATTGATGGGCCGTCTACGGGATTAGTAATCGACTAATCCCAAGGTAACGGATTGAATGAGTAAGGGTTAAGGATTGAATGAGTAAAGGTTAAGGAGAAAATAAAAGACTAATAAACCTAAATCATTGTTTGTGTGGTGTTGTGAGTATTGCTTGTGTGATTGTGTTATCTACTTCGGTGTTATACCGAGTAGACTGTTGTTTGTGTGATTGTGTATCTACTTCGGTGTTGGGCCAAGTAGACTGATGTTTGCTTGTTTGTGTATCTACTTCGGTGTTGGGTCGAGTAGACTGATTTTTTCTTGTTTGTGTATCCACTTCTGTGTTGGACAGAGTAGACTGTACTGGTAGACACTTACTCTGGTGTGGGACCGAGTAAGTGTAAGGTCGGGTGATGTGGAGGTTGGTGATAGGACTTGCGGGACGGGATTATTGGGGATTGTGATAGTAGTTCTAGTTGAACTTGTTGGTGTTGCATGATAGAGTCCTAGTGAGTCTGCTTGTTTACATTGCTGTTATAGGACTCTATAAGGCGCGTTAGATCCCGCAAGTCTAGAGATGGCGTTCCGGTATTTCCTACCAGATTGGATCCTCAGGAGTTGAGAACATGGTCAGTTCACGTACCTTCGGTAGTGGTTCTGGTATGTGTTAACCTATGGATTGACGTCTGTAGGTGTGTGGTCTGGAGAATATGGGGTCGCGTCCTAGGGATGGACTGCATGGAAACTCGGGTTGCCGGGGGTAACTTGAGTCACCGCGTATCGATGGACAGAGAACGGTGTCCTAGTCGAGGAATACGTGTTTCGTCTAGGAGTCGTAGGAGGTTTTAGTTACCGTGGGGTAGCTAAGTGGTCCCGTGGAAGTCACCGAGTTCGCATAGTGGGCCCAGATGGTGTGGAGATTGCGCTAGAGATACGATAGATAGATCGAGTTTAATCGAGAGCATGTGCCGTAGGGTTCTCGATTCCCTTTGTTACTTTTGTGTTGTTGTGTTGAATGCTTGTGTGTTGTGGAGCTCATCACGTCTTGGTAGCACATGATCAGCTATTGTACTTGATTGTTATTTTGGGTTTGGGCGGGATTATTAGATTGTTAGTAGCCTTTAGTTGGGAGCCGTCTCACTGGGTAATCTTAGATTCCTCATTAGACTCTTTTGTGTTTTTCAGATTTGGCGTAGCTCGGCGGACGCGTAGGGCACTCGGAGTAGTCTCGGTTTGGCATTGGGTATCGGTTGTTACGCATTTTGACTTTATTTTCGGTTTCGGATTTTGTTGAGAGCTATCTAAATGATTTGTACTAGACTGTGTATTGTTATGAATAAGATTTATCTTTCTAAAGAATAAAAACGGAATAATTCCATGATATACGGTTAACTCGTGGAAGCGGTACGGGTTGAAAAGCCTTGTATCGTGGAACCGAGGTAAACTTGGTCAAAGGTGGTTTGGTTCGAGATTTTGTCTCAAACCGGACTGTCTCTAGCTTTCGTATTGTGACAAAATTTTCTCGTATGACTGCTCAGGTTCGATCGGTCATGTTCTTGTTTGATTGTTGGCTGGTCAGCTTGTCGGTCAGCGGAAAACAGGAAGGGGGCGTTACAATGACACTCATCTGTGAACTCAAACTTCACATCCTTGCAGAGAAGTGCAGTGAGTGGCCTAGCTATCTTGCTGAAATCCTTAATAAATCTCCTGTAAAATCCAGCATGACCAAGAAAACTCCTCACTCCTTTAACTGAATCTGGCGCATGCAGTTCCATCATCACCTCAATCTTAGATCGATCAACCTCAATCCTTGCCTCAGATACTCTCTGTCCAAGTACAATGCCATTCCTGACCATGAAATGACACTTCTCCCAGCTCAAAACCAGGTGCTTCTCTTCATATCTAGCAAGCACCTTTAACAGATTATCCAGATAAGCATGGTAAGATGGTCCATAGACAGAGAAATCATCCATAAAGACCTCCATAAAATCCTCTATCATGTCTGTGAAGATAGACATCATGCATCTCTGAAATGTCGCAGGAGCGTTACACAGTCCAAATGGCATTTTGCGGTATGCAAAGGTGCCATAAGGACAGGTAAAGGTGGTCTTCTCCTGATCCTCTGGGTGAATAGGTATCTGAAAGAAACCAGAATAACCATCCAAAAAGCAGTAGTATGGATGATTTGCCAACCTCTCCAACATATGGTCATTAAAAGGTAGTGGGAAGTGGTCTTTCCTGGTAGCTGCATTCAACTTCCTGTAGTCTATGCACATCCTGTGACCAGTGATTGTCCTTGTAGGGATCATCTCATTCTTGTCATTCTTCACCACTGTGACTCTTCCTTTCTTAGGAACCACATGAACCGGGCTGACCCAAGCACTGTCTGAAATCGGATAAATAATCCCAGCTTGCAATAGCTTCATGATCTCCTTCTTCACAACCTCTTTCAGGTTAGGATTCAAACGCCTCTGATTCTCAATTGACGACATGCTCTCATCCTCAAGGTGTATCCTATGCATGCACAAGTCTGGAGAGATACCTGAAATATCATCAAGAGAATAGCCAAGAGCTTTGTGATGCTTGCGCAGCTTGCTTGGCAATAAGGTGAGTTCAGCGTTATTCAAACAAGCATTAACAATAACAGTGTAAGTAGAATTCTGACCGAGAAATGCATATTTGAGGCCAGCAGGCAGCTGCTTCAGCTCAATCTTTGGAGCCTTTTCCTCGCTCCAATCTCCAAGTGTGGCAGCTTTCTGTGAAGTACCAACCAGCTCCTCTTGAGTTACCAACTGCATCACATGCTCACTAGCATCCATCTGTCTCAAATACCCAGCAGTTGCATCATCCTACAACTCCAAATCTTTCTCAACACTCATCAAAGCTCTCTCTAAAGGATCAGCAGTATGCATCCTATGGAAAAATCTGCAGCCAAATTGTCCAATGTATCCACATAGAAGGTCTGTCCATCGATCGTAGGGTGTCTCATCAGCTTGTTCATGTCAAAATCCATCACCAAATCACCCACATTCAGTCCAATATTTCCTCGCTTGACATCAATGATTGCACCAGCCGTAGCAAGGAATGGTCTGCCCAAGATAAGAGGATCCTTAGGCTCTTCATAGTACTGCAAGACTACAAAGTCTGTGGGAATTACACATTCACCAATCTTCACCGGTACATCTTCCAAAAGACCTTCAGGAATCCTCATAGAGCGATCAGCTAGGATTAAAGAGATCCTAGTAGGTGTGAAATCTGTCATTCCCATCTGCTTAGCAACCGAGTATGGCAGCAGGTTAACACTTGATCCTAGATCACACAACGATCTCTCAAATCTGTCTCTGAAAATGGTGCAATCTAAGACAAAGCTTCATGGATCCTTCTGCTTATATGGGACTCTGTTCTGTATGACAGCACTACAGACTTCAGTGATCATCATCACACACTCTTCATCTCCCATGTTCGATGTTAGAATCTTCTTTAAACACCTCTTCATCACTGGGTTGTTGTTGATAGCATCCAAGAATGGCATTGGAAGAATGAGCTTGCTCAACATAGCAGTGTACTTAGCCTTGAACCTATCGAATTTGGACTGCTTCAGGTTTCTCGGGAAAGGTACTTTGGGTTTATACACTTTCCCATCAGCAATAGGGGTCTTAATCTCAGCATCATACCATGTACGCGATTGGTGTCAATCGACGTTGGGTGGGTGTCGATCGACACTAGTCAATTTCCCTTGCAAGTCGACAGCGTAATCAATCTCGGTCGATTTCTGTTCGTCACGAGGAATCGAAGATTTTGGTGTCGATAGACATCCATTAGTAGTGTCGGTCGACACTAGCCTCTCGGCTTCAGCCTCTTCTTCCTCCAATTCTTCTAAGTCCACGAGTTCCTTAGCATTCAACCGCCTTTTGGGGACAGTTTGCAGCTCTGTCCCACTTCTCAGTGTTATGGCATTACATTGATGCTTCGGATTGGTATATGTCCTTCCAAGAAGGAATCCATCTTGTCTCTTGATAGCTCTAGCAGTTTGAGAAACTTGAGTATCCAATTGCTTCATATGTGTGCTCAAAGACTCAAACTTCCCATTCAGATCAGTGTAGATGGCATCCATCTTCTTGTTGAAGTCCACAGTAGTCTTTGTCTGCCCCTCAAGTTTCTGTTCCATCAGAGCTTCCAGCTTACTCTCATGAGCATTAGTAACAGGAGGGTTCTGATAAGAAGAAGCTCAATAGGTCCTTTGGTAGGAGTTGTTCTGCTGAAAAGGTTTATGGAAAGCAGAATTATGACCATATACAGAAGAGTTTTGATTGCTTGTGAAAGCACTCTTCTGACCATAACCAGTGTTAGCATTGTAGAACTTGTTACCTTGCTGATTTCCAAACCTGTTTACCTGAAATCGAGATCTACCAATGTAGTTTACATCATCTTCTTCACAGCCTTCCTCATCCTCAATCACTTCAGTCTCTTGAGCAAAATGGACAGTCTTCTTCCCAACCAGCAAGCGGTGAACAGTGTATATCTTCTTGTTCATACAGCTATATGGAAATTGTTAGCTTTACCACTAGACTTCATCCTCTCCATATCAGCATTCTTGACACTATTACTAGTCACCAAGTTCTCAATAAGCTCCTTAGGTTCTTCTGGATATTTAGTGTAGAAGTTCCCAATACTTGCAGCATCTAAAGCCATCTGACACCATAAATCAACTCCTCTGAAGAAGATACCCAACAGTTGCACCTCATAGAAACCATGATGAGTGCAATCTCTCTAGTACCTCTTGAATCTCACCCAGGCTGCCTTAAAAGGCTCTGTAGATCCTTGCTTGAAGGTCAATAGATCCTATCTAAGCTGATCAGATTGAGCATCATCATAGAAGTGTCGCAGAAACTTCTCCTTCATTGCATTCCAAGTAGTCAGAGTCCCAGGTGGAATCTGCTTCAGCCAGTTAGCAGCTTCTCCTCCAAGAGAGTGAGGAAAAAGCTTGCAGTGCAGGTAGTCATAGCTTACTCCATTGTGCTTCATCCCAGTCACTAGATACTCAAAGTCTTATATGTGGCCCATAGGGTGCTCATGTGGGTGTCCATGAAACAAGTGCTATCCCACAAGTGTGTAGTAGGAAGTCTTCAACTCAAACTCGTTCCTCTCAAAAGCAGGTGGTACAATCGCAGACCTGTTGGCGTAGAACTCGTCAGGCATATTGTAGTCAGCTAGTGTCCTCCTAACAGGTAGGTTAACAGTCTGTTGCTCAGGTTCAGGGATCACATTTCCTTGAGCATCAATTCTTTGTCTTTGAGCATTGTAGGGATTATTCTGTGAGTCTCTCAGAACACCTTCTGCATCTCTAATCAAGATCAATTGATTCATCATCCTTGAAGATCTCTAAACTTTTCCGTTTGTCCTCTCAAGTCTAGAAAGCTCCTCAAGTCTGAGGTTCAAAAGGTTATCGTCCGTGTTGCTTCTGGTGTGACGACTTGGCATTAACTGAACTCAAAAACTGGTCTCGAGCTCGATGTCGATCGACACTGATGGATGAGGGTCGACACTGAATGTGTATGTCGATTCTTGCAGCAACAAAACAAGCAAGACAGAGAAGTATCAGTAACCAAAACAAAAGAAAAACAACTTAGTCTAAATTCTAGAACAAAATCTATCGGCAAACTCAAAGAGTCCCCGGCAACGGCGCCAAAAACCTGATAGGTCAAGAATTATCCCTATTCTAACTGCAAGTGCACAGAAATGCAACTGTAGTACAAAGGGTATCGAATCCACAGAGACTCAAGTTCACACGACAGATTATATGTTTTCAAACTTAGCTAAGTCAATCAGGTGAAAGCAGTAAACAAGCAAATGAATTTAAAAAGGTGTTTTCAATAGGAAAAGACGCTAGACTTAGGAAGTTCTCAGAAAATCATGCAGTGACAGACAGTCGATTATAAGGATTCAGATTAAACACAGGTTAGGAACTAGAATCGCAAATGTTAATAATTCAACTCTCACTGTGATTATTATCTATGTCTAGCAACCTAATGATTCAAATCTCTTTGCAATCTTAGAGTTCTAGACAAGCATTAATAGCAAGTTCTTTGGTTCACAATTCTCTAGATCAAATCTCTTTGCATCTAAACAAATTGCTCACACTAGTTATGTCAGATTATAATTCACACTCTCGTGCCAAATTAGTTATTTAAGATCTAACCTCTACGTGATCAATCCAGAATTCAGTATTAGTCTCAACTAGGTGATGAACGGATAGATTTAGAATCCTAATTATCTAGTGATCTAACAAGACATGAAATCCCTATGAGAATCCCTAAATCTAACTAAGGTTACTACTCGAACATGAAATCAATAAGACAAGACATGTTGAATAGAAAACAGGACTGAATAGATAATAAGAAATGGGGTTCGAAATCCTTCTCTCAAAGGTTACAAGTAGCAGGATCAGCCCCAAGCCAAAATCTCTCAATCTCCAAAATGCAAAGCCAAAACAAAGCAAGAACAAAAGATAGGAGAAAACAACTCTCCAAAACCCTATTAAAAGTCTAAACACGTTTTGGGGCAAATTTGAAATAAGGAAAATTTCTGGACTTTCTTTCAAATCTTCAAAAGATGCAATAAACTGGCGCATAGCTCTTGTTGGACATCAGTGTCGACCGACACTAAGAGCAGTGTCGGTCGACATTTACTCGTGGTCACGACTCCAACTTCAGCTTCTTGTAGAATGCTCTAGAAACGTCCCAAAATTCCTAGCTTTGCTCCAAATGCAAGCTTACCTGTAGAAGACTCGATAGACTCGAAAAGCAAGGTTAAAGACTCAATATATAAACTTATATCATGGTTAAAAACCTAGAAAAACTATGATATATCAAAGACATCTCCCATATTCCAGAAATGTAACCATGCATCATGTGGTAACAACACCAAAAAGATCAAATGATTGTACAAACACAGAATAGAGATTTTTGGTAATAACCTCATGTTGAGGTAAAGGATCCTCATAGTGAAGTAAATGAGCCTTACAATGAGGTAAAAATCCTCACAAAGAAGTAAAGAGTCCTCACAAAGTGGTAATGGTTGCCTAACAACACATACAACAAGAAAAATAATAGGGAAGATGACGGTTGATAATATTTTAAAAGCCTCAAACTGAGGTAATGAGACCATCTGAAAATTTAAGCAGATGATACATAACCCAAAACCATCAATAGATTCCACCAAAACTGAGAGATTCCAAGAAAGCAAAAGGACAAAACCTGTTGGAACATAAATCTGGAGCTGGGAAGCTCGAAGAGACGTCATCTAGAGATAGATACAGCGAGCTTGCCATAACTAGGACTAGAAGATGCGGTGGTACATGAGAGGCGGACAAGTCCGGCAGGGAGTAGACCGAAAAGGTGGAGTCATGAACCAACTTAACAGAACTGGGAAGGTAGAGGAAATGGATAAACCATCAGGCAGAAGCGGCATCGGAGCTTTGGGGGACACGAGCAGTGGAGGGTTCGAAGGTACTTTACCGAAAAGATAGCGAACCATGAAGGTGAGCAGCGAAAGTTGGAGGCACAGTCAGAGTCTTGCCTGCGAGAAGGTAAGGCGGAAGAGAGAGAAATACAAACTTTGGGGGCAGATCTGATCATGTAAGCAAAAACAGAGATGGAGACTTGACGAGCGTCAAAGCTGAAGCTGAGGGTGGGGGCGTGAACGGAGAAGAGATGCCAAGGGACGGAGGAGTGGCGCACAATTAAGACAAAGAGACTAAAGGTGGCGGCAGCGGATTTGGAGCTCAGGAGGAGAGGAAACAAGAGAATCTCCGGCGAGCGGGACACCACCTGAGAAGGAAGACAACACCATCATACAAGCGACAGGTAGATGCGGAGGAGCGGTGCCGAAACGAAGGAGAAGAATAGTCCGGAAGTTGAACGTGGCTACCTTGAACTCCATGTCTGGGAGGGAAAGGATTAGGGCTACATCATCGTCATTGATTTTTTCCAATTAGACAGACCTATTTTAAAATGGTTTTATATCGTATAGTAATGGGATATATCCTAATAATATGATATATCATGGTTTTTATAGGTTTTCAACCATGATATATGTGTATATATTGAGTCTTTAACCTTGTATTTGGAGTCTTTAGAGTCTTTTGGAGGTTTAGGTATGTTTGGAGCTTATCTGGAGATTCTGGGAGCTTTTGGAGTGATTTGGCAGCATACATGGATTTCATAGAGTTCATTGGGTGCGTCTGCACTGAGTGTCGGGCGACACTGAGCTGAGTGTTGCCCGACACCACTAAAGGACGAAATTCCTGCGCGTCAAAAATACAGCTTTTGGAGATTTGTAATATTTACCCAGAAGTTTCTCATATTTACAAAAAGGCCCAAAACGTGTTTTAGCTATTAATTAGGTTTTACAGCCACTTGTTAGGCTAAGTTTTATTTAAGCTTTCTTTGATCAGAGATTAGGAGATTTGGGATCTGGTCTTGTACTCGAGAGAGACTTGATTTCGAACCCTTGTTCTTACTCTTGATTTTATATGATTTCTACTTTGATTATGTCTATTGTCATGATTGCCATGTCTGAGTAGTTTTCTGGTTAGATTTAGGGATTCTCGTTAGGGATTTCATGGAATTATAGATTGATTTATTGATTAGGATTCAAAGCATCTAGTTCTTCATCTATGTTGTTCTTAACGCTTAATCTGAATTAGCTACTTGGATTATTGATATCAGATCGATTAGCGCATCGAGAGTTGGTTAATTGATTAGAAAAGAACCTAGCTGAGCAAATTACCTATTCGCAAAGAGATTTGGCTCAGGGAATTTGTGAACGAAAGAACATGAACTAAATGCATGGTAGAACCTTAGAATTCGCAAAGAGATTTGTTCTTCTAGGTTGTTAGACATAGTTAGCATTCGCAGCGAGAGTTGGTTTGTTATATGACTGTGATTCTAGTTCTAGAACATCGATATATGAATCATGTTGATTGATTGATCTGTGTTCCTGATTTCCTGAGTATTTCCCTAAGTCTAGCGCCTTCGTTGATTGATCACACATCGTTTATTCACTTGTTCTGTTTACTGCTTTCACCCACCTTGCTTAGCTTAATTCGACTGCATACAATCTATCGCGTGAAACTAGAGTCTTTGTGGATTCGATACCCTTTGTACTACGATTGCATATCTGTTCACTTGCAGTTAAAATAGGGATTAATTCTTGACCTATCAAGTTTTTGGCACCGTTGCCGGGGACTCTTTGAGTTCGTCGATAGATTTTGTACTATAATTTAGTCTAAGTATTTTATTTTCTTGTTTACTGACTCTTTTTCGTTTCTCTTTGTTCCTGCAGAGAAGAACGATCGAGAGCACTTAGTGTCGATCGACATCAACTCAGCGTCGGTCGACACCCTTCACGGATTCAGTCTGGTTTCTAGCAGAAATCTTCAATGATGATGAATCGATTGATTTTGATTCAAGATGCAGAAGGTGTTCTGAGAGACCCACAGAACAATCCTTACAATGCTCAGGGACAAAGAATTGATGCTCAAGGAAATGTGATCCCTGAACCTGAGCAACAGCTTGTTAACCCACATGTTAGAAGGACACTAGCTGACTATAACAGGCCTGATGAGTTCTACGCCAACAGATCTGCGATTGTGCCTCCTCCTTTTGAAAGAAATGACTTCGAGCTTAAGACTGAGTATTATGCACTTTTGAGGCAGCACCCTTTTCATGGACTTCCACAAGAGCAGCCTATGGATCACATAGAATATTTTGAGTCATTCATCACTGGGATGAAGTACAATGGAGTGAGTTATGACTTTCTGCACCTCAAACTCTTCCCATATTCTCTCGCTGGAGAGGCTGCAGCTTGGCTCAAGCAGCTTCCACCTGGGAAGCTAACCACTTGGGATGCAGTGAAGAGAGAGTTCTTAAGGCATTTTTATGATGATGCTCGCTCCGATCAGCTCAGACAGGACCTTCTGACATTCACTCAGGGACCTACAGAGCCTCTTAAAGCTGCCTGGGTGAGGTTTAAGATGTACCAACGAGACTGCCTTCAGGACTCCAGAGCAGGCCAAGGTATTGATTGAGAACTTGGTAAGCAGCAATAGCGCTAAGAATGCTGATCTGAAGAGGCAAAAATCTGGTGGGAAAGATGATATCTCACAGATAGCTGAGATGAGGAATAAGATTGACCCTGTCCACAACATTCTGATTAGGAAGATACACCCACATGAGGCATCTGAGACTGGAGAGTGTGCACAAGAGGCTGTGAATTACATTGGAGGAACTGGATTTCAAAAATATGGCATTCAGAAGCCTTTCCAGCAGCAGCAGAGCAATTCCTTCACAAGGAACTATGGAGCTTCTTCTTATCAGACACCTCCTGTTACTAATGCTCATGAGAGTAGATTGGAAGCTATGATGGAGAAGTTACTTGAGGGGCAGATAAAGACCACTGTGGACTTCAACAAGAAGCTTGATGCTGTGTATGAAGATCTGAATAGGAAGTTTGAGTTCTTGAACACTCATATGAGGCAGCTGGATACATAAGTGGGTCAGATTTCAAGCTTAATCAAGGGGAAGTATACTCAGAATACCCACGTCAATGCTATCTCAGTTCAAGTTGAAGATAGGCTGATTCAGGAAGAAGAATTTGAGGTTAAGACTGTGAAAATCGTGGATAACAGTCGAGAATGCGTAGCTGCAGACTCAGCGTCGCCCGACACTCCACCTCAGTGTCGGTCGACACCCCTTGAAAGCCCAGAGTTCGAGAGTTTTGACGGACCAAAATCGACCGAGATCGACATTGATATTTTGACTATTGCTCTCGGTGCCGATTGACACCCTCTTAGTGTCGGTCGACACGCAGTTCTGACGGCAAATTCGAGTTCTCATGACGAACAGAAATCAACCATGCCCGACATTGAAGGGTCGACATCACTTAGTGTCGACCGACACCACTTCTGCGTCGGTCGACGCTACAGTCGGGCAGATCCAATTTCATCCAAATCTGATGTTTTTGCTAAGGAAAGGGTCTACAAACCTCCTATACCGTTCCCAAGAGTTCCTATGAGGTCTAAACATAAGCAGAATGTGGTCAAATGCATGGTGGTGATGGATAAGGAGCTGAATGAAACTCCACCAGCTGATGCCTCGCGAGTTCATCCTTGTGTGAAGAGATATACGAAGAAGATGGTCTCCACGGATGGTCATTTGAAAGAGGGGGTGATGATTGTAGCTAAGCGAGTCAGTTCTGTGCTACTGAATCAGATTCCAGAAAAGCTTCCAGATCCAGGAGTCTTTGCGCTAGACTGCTCTATCTTCGAGGATACCTTCAAGCACTCTTTATGCGACTTGGGAGCTAGTGCGAACCTCATGCCATACTATGTGGCTGAGAGACTGGGATTGACTGATTTCCAGAAAACTAGGATTTCTCTAATCCTAGCTGATTGATCAAAGAGGATCCCAGAAGGAGTTCTTGAGGACATCCCTATCAGAGTTGGAAACTACTTGATTCCAACAGACTTCGTGGTGCTGAAATATGATATGGAACTGGATGATCCTCTGATACTTGGCAAATCCTTCTTAGCTACAGCTGGAGCAGTGATTGATGCGAAGCATGGTCTGATTTATCTCCACCTGGGAGATAAGCCTTTGCACTTCAAGATGGATAAGCTGCGAAAACCCACAATTAATGGTCAAGCCTTTAGTGTTCAGCTAGAACAAGAAGCTCAGATTTGTGAGGCTAAAATGTCTGATATTGGAGAAGAGAAGATGGTGGTTCCTCAGAAATCTACTCTAACATCTTCAGAGCCAGCAACTGCTCATAAGCAGAAAGCTCCAAACATCACACCTAGGCCATATCTGACCAAACCAAGGTACACATTCTCTGACCTTAAGTATGCTAACTCTGATGAGGATTTTTCAGGGAATAGAGTCAGGAAACGAAATGTTCCACCTGACCTTGATGTCATTCCCAAGTTCCTCGGTCAGTCTCACGCACACAATGCGTATACGCCACCATGGATGAGGAGAATTTTGCAAAAGTACGCTCTTCCTTTAGCGAAACCACCTGACATATGACCATCTGCCACAGTCAAGCTAACGACTTAAAACAAGCGATGAGTGGGAGGCAGCCCACTATAGGTTAGTTTTCTTTTCTTTTTGGTCTTCGTTCTTGTGTTTTTTGGTTTTCCTGGTTTTTGTGTGTTAGAATGGTGAAGAGCAGGTTTGCAGACAGCAGTGTCGGTCGACACCCCGTAGTATCGGTCGACACCAAACTCGAAACACAGACAGAAATCGATCACGCTTGATTAGGAGCAAGTCGATGTCGACCAAAGCCTGATGTCGCTCGACACTGGCTGGGTGTCGGTCGACATCGATTGCGACCACAGGTAAGGTTTCCGTCTCTCCAAGTCTCAGTTATCTTATACCATGTTCTCCCGAACCCAAGCTGTAATTGCACTGGGGACAGTGCAGTTTAAGTGTGGGGGAGGTGGTTACTGACATAGTGTTCTGTTTTCTTAGTATCAGTCCTTTGGTTTTCAAATGGTTTTATGGAGTCAAAATGTGTATGAAACTATGATTTTTCGAGGAAATTTTTCGCTGGAACAGGAATTAAGTGACCATTGGACAGACTTGCAGTAGCTCTATGACTATTAGAAAACCCCAAACGGATCAACTTACCAAGGACACCCATATCTAACAAGGTATTCAGAGGATCCATCACTAACTTCACCTCTAATCCTGACTTTATTTTCTCACTTAGGGGCTTGAGATCTCTGGATCGGATTCCTCTGATGTGTTGACACAGCCTATGATCCTTTCTGAGTATGGTTCCTGATTTTCCCCTCCTTTGAAAGTAAAAGAAAAAAAAAAGATTAAAACTGAGGATAAGCTAGTAGCTTCGAAGTGGTCACGGGAGTGGTAGAGACCCCTATTACCTCCTGTCTATCCATGGAAAGATCCAAAGTTACACCCCAAATAAAAAGGGAAGAGCACTGATAGAAAAAAAATAAAATGATACCCAGTGGGAAAAAATCAGTGCTAAGAGAGAAAGGGAAAAGAAAGGAACCAGAAACCGACAGTTTGGTGGTCAGGAACAGAATGAGTTGAGTCCATCTGTTCTCTGATCGATACTCCCTCTCTAAGACTGCACTTAATTGTATACAGAGGTTAGTGTGGTGTACTTGAATATCCTAACTTGATTGTGGAGTTTACTTGGGACAGTTGCTAAGTGTGGGGGAAGTATATTGTGGTCTTGATATCTGCAGGAAAGTTTACAGTGGCTTACTAAGTAAATGTGAATGCGAAAGTTCCTAGGACGAAATGAGTTTTTGAGTTTTTAAACCTCTTTCTTATGCTTTAGTTCTTTATTTGCTTGAGGGCAAGCAAAGGCTAAGTGTGGGGGAGTTGATATATCATGGTTTTTATAGGTTTTCAACCATGATATATGTGTATATATTGAGTCTTTAACCTTATATTTGGAGTCTTTAGAGTCCTTTGCAGGTTTATGTACGTTTGGAGCTTATCTGGAGATTCTGGGAGCTTTTGGAGTGATTTGGCAGCATACATGGTTTTCACAGAGTTCATTGGGTGCGTCTGCACTGAGTGTCGGGCGACACTAAGCTGAGTGTTGCCCGACGCCACTAAAGGACGAAATTCATGCGCGTCAAAAATACATCTTTTGGAGATTTACAATATTTACTCAGAAGTTTTCCATATTTATAAAAAGGCCCAAAACGTGTTTTATCTATTAATTAGGTTTTACAGCCACTTATTAGGCTAAGTTTTATTTAAGCTTTCTTTGATCAGAGATTATGAGATTTGGGGGCTGGTCTTGTACTCGAGAGAGACTTGATTTCGAACCCTTGTTCTTACTCTTTTGATTTTATATGATTTCTACTTTGATTATGTATATTGTCATGATTGCCATGTCTGAGTAGTTTTCTGAGTTAGATTTAGGGATTCTCGTTAGGGATTTCATGGAATTATATATTGATTTATTGATTTGGATTCAAAGCATCTAGTTCTTCATCTATGTTGTTCTTAACGCTTAATCTGAATTAGCTACTTGGATTATTGATATCAGATCGATTAGCGCAGCGAGAGTTGGTTAATTGATTAGAAAAGAACCTAGCTGAGCAAATTACCTATTCGCAAAGAGATTTGGCTTAGGGAATTTGTGAACGAAAGAACCTGAATTAAATGCATGTTTAGAACCTTAGAATTCTCAAAGAGATTTGGTCTTCTAGGTTGTTAGACATAGTTAGCATTCGCAGCGAGAGTTGGTTTGTTATATGACTGTGATTCTAGTTCTAGAACATCGATATATGAATATCCTGTTGATTGATTGATCTATGTTCCTGATTTCCTGAGAATTTCCCTAAGTCTAGCGCCTTCGTTGATTGATCACACACCGTTTAGTCACTTGTTCTGTTTACTGCTTTCACCCACCTTGCTTAGCTTAATTCGACTGCATACAATCTATCGCATGAAACTAGAGTCTCTGTGGATTCGATACCCTTTGTACTACGATTGCATATATGTGCACTTGCAGTTAGAATAGGGATTAATTCTTGACCTATCATAATACTAACAAAAACACTCATAGGTATCAAAGAAGACAAAAAAGGCATTTTCAAAGATACTAAAGAGTTGTTGACTTAAGCTTGAAGATAGCTTAAGATAGAAGCAATCCTAATCCTAATTAAGTTATGATTATCATGAGATAAAGATTAAGTTGTTTTAGGAGTTATCAAAATAAGAAGTGTTTTCCTATTAGGATTAGGATAAGTGTGAAATATCTCTATATAAAGAGATGCAAAGTTGTGGCATAACTTATGAGTTTTATGAGAGATTGAGAGCTTAAGTTTTGAGTGAGTTTCTTAACCTAATAAAGAGAGTTATTCTTTATTAATCTTCGAGTTCATAATTCTTCTTTGAGATCAATAATTGGTATCAGAGCTACAAAGAAATCGATCTACCATGGCGGATGTAAAAGACCTAATCGTAACGGAACCAGGGAAAACAAAAGAAGGAATCGGATCTTCATCAATCAAGTGCCCCATGCTAAATTCAAAAAACTACACCGTGTGGGTAATAAGAATGAAGATCTTGCTCAAGGTTCATAAGGCTTGGGGTGTCTTTGAAACAGGAACAGAGGAAGGAGAAAAGAATGATATAGCGCTAGCATTGATCTTCCAATCGATTCATGAAACCCTGATATTGCAAGTCGGAGAACTTGAAAAAGCTAAACTGGTTTGGGACGCCATCAAAATGAGATATGTAGGAGCCGAGAGAGTCAGAGAAGCAAGACTTCAGACATTAATGGCTAATTTTGATCGACTGAAGATGAAGTATACGAAAACACTAGATGATTTTGTCGGAAAGTTGTCTTAAATCACATCTAAATCAGCTGCTTTAAGAGAATGCCTCTAGGAATCCAAAGTTGTCAAGAAATTCTTAAAGTGCCTTCCTCGTCAGAAGTACATACATATAGTAGCTTCTCTTGAACAAGTACTCGACCTCAAGATTACGAGCTTTGAAGACATAGTTGGGCGTTTAAAAGCATATGAGGAACGAGTAGCTGAAGAAGAGGAGCCACAAGAAGATCAAAATAAGTTGATGTATGCTAACATGGAGGGTCAAACAAACCAAACGTTCAGAAGTTTCAATAACAAAAGTAGAGGCAGAGGCCAAGGTGGGAACTTCTACAACAGAAGAAGAGGACGTGGACGTTTTGGTGGAACAAGAGATCTATCGCAAGTGGAGTGTTTTAGATGTGACAAAACGGGTAATTGCGCATAAAATTGCCCGAATTGGTTGCTTAAGCTTCAAATAGCACAAGAAAACGGTAACACCGAAACACAAGAAGCAGACAAACTCATGATGCATGAAGTAGTATACTTAAACGAAGAAAAAATCGTACCAAGCAAGTACGAAACAAACATTGGTGAGGAGAATATATGGTATCTAGACAACGGAGAAAGCAACCATATGTCGGGAGATCGTCGGTATTTCACATACATTGAAGATAACATTACATGAAAAGTACGATTTGGTGACGACTCTCGAATAGATATAAAAGAAAAAGGGACGATTGAGTTTATGGACAAGAATGGTGATCCAAGGAAGTTGTCTGATGTCTATTATATTCCCGAGTTAAAAAGCAATATTATCAGTCTTGGGCAAGCAACATAATCAGGTTGTAACGTAAGAATGAAGGGAGAGTTCTTAGTTGTTTACGATCGTGACCAAAAATTACTCGTGAAAACAACAAGATCATAGAACAGACTTTACAAAGTTCAAATGGGATTAAGAGACAACATGTGTCTACTTTCATCAATGACAAATAACTCTAGCAAGTGGCACACAAGATTGGGGCATGTAAATCTCAAGAATATCAAATTCATGGTGCAAAAAGAACTTGTTATAGGAATCTCACAAAAGGAGTTCGAAAAATAGATTTGTGGAACATGTTTACCTGGGAAGCAAACAAAACACATGTTCCCACAATCCACCTCGTACCAAGCTACTAAGACACTTGAGCTTATACATGTCGATTTGTGTGGGCCTATAACACCACAAACAGCTGCTGGAAACAAGTACGTTTTTATTCTCATTGATGATTACTCTAGATATATGTGGACAGTGTTGTTAAAAGAGAAAAGTGCTGCATTTGATAAGTTTAAAAAGTTCAAGAGACTAGTTGAACAAGAAACAGGAACAAGCATACAAGTGTTTAAGAAAGACAGAGGAGGAGAGTTTACATCACAAGATTTTAATTCGTTTTGCGAAAACTCAGGAATAAAGAGGCATCTCACAGCTTCATATACTCCACAACGAAATGGTGTCGTAGAAAGACGAAATAGAACTCTGATGGAAATGACCAGAAGCAAACTTAAACACATGCATGTTCCTAACTATTTATGGGGTGAGGCATTTAGACACTCGACGTATCTACTAAACAGAGTTGCTACAAGAGCACTCAAAGACAAGACACCATACGAGTTATATCGCGATAAGAAACCGAATATCAGCCACCTTTGAGTTTTTGGATGCATAGGGTACGCTAAGATGGAAACACCTCATCTTAAAAAGCTTGACGTGGATCAAGAATATTAGTTTACTTGGGAACAGAACCGAGATCAAAGGCATATCGCATGCTTGATCCGCAAACTTGTAAGGTAGTGGTGAGTCGAGACGTGATCTTTGATAAGATAAAGGGATGGAACTAGAGTAAAAACAAGTCGTAAGGAGAAGAAAGAGAAAGTTTCACCATTGAGTGTGGAAATTTTGGAAATCATGGTATTGAAGATAAACAGAAGACTGAGAACATTAGGGCTGATAAGCCCGATTCAGAACACTCAAAGGAAGAAAACAGAGTACTCGATGAAACAGATATGATCACCGACTCAAAATACAAAGGGACAAAAACAAGTGACTTTGAAACAGATAACGTAGAAGAGGAGATCGGTGATCAGAGAAAGTTGAGAAGAACTTAGAGCTGTGATAATATCGTATTTCCTCGAAGAAGGTCAGAGAAAGAGAGAGTAAAAAGACAAAATACCTTGAGGACTACGTATACTTTGCTGAGGAAGAAGGATAAAGATTGTTGCTATGTTTGGATAACGAGCCAGAGAACTACAGTGAGGCAAAGGAATCAAAGAGTTGGTACTTGCGTGTGAAGATGAGATCAAATCCATTAATAAAAATGAAACATGGGATCTCGTAGACCCACCATATGGAGTGAAACCAATAGGTTTGAAGTGGGTATTTAATCTCAAGAGAAATTCTGATGGCTCCATTAACAAACACAAAGCTCATCTCGTTGCCAAAGGATATGTACAACGCTATATGGAATAGATTTCGATGAATTATTTCCTCTTATAGCTCGGATCGAAACCATTCGATTACTCATCAATCTTGCATCTAGTTTTGGATGTTAAATACATCATTTTGATGTCAAGACAGCATTTCTTCATGGAGAACTGAAGGAAACTGTATATGTCACTCAACCTGAAGGCTTTATAATGAAAGGATGTGAAGAGAAGGTTTATAAGCTAAACAAAGCCTTGTATGGTTTAAGACAAGCACCAAGGGCATGGAATGATAAGTTAAATCAGATTCTCAAGGAACTTAATTTCAAGAAGTGTTCAAAAGAACCATCAGTCTATCGAAAAATGGACAATGAAAATCTCTTTCTCTTGGCGGTATATGTAGACGACTTTTTTATCACGGGAACAAGTATGAAGGTTATTAATGAATTCAAGAATGAGATGGCATCAAAATTTGAGATGAGTGACTTAGGAAGGCTAACTTACTATCTGGGGATTGAGGTTTGTCAATTCGATGGAGGGATATCTTTAAGTCAAAAAAAAATATGCTTCAAAGATCATGGATGAAGCTGGGATGAAGAGTTGTAACTCAACTCATACGCCAATAATGTAAGGACTCAAATTGTCAAAATCGGAAGGAGAAAAGGATATTGACGCAACAATCTATCAAAAGATTATCGGTTGTCTTCGATACTTATTTCACACAAGACCTGACCTATCTTTTTGTGTCAGAGTGTTGAGCAGGTATATGCAAAGCTCTATAGAATCACATGGAGCTACTATGAAACAATTTCTTAGATACTTGCATGGAACTACTACTTATGGCTTGGTATTCAAACGAGCATCCTCAGAAGCTACAAAACTGATTGGCTATTGTGATAGCAGTCACAATGTGGATCCAGACGATGGCAAAAGCACAACAGGTCATGTGTTTTACCTTTGTGGGAGTCCAATTACTTGGTGTTCACAAAAACAAGAAACAGTGGCATTTTCATCATGTGAAGCCGAGTTCATGGCAGGGACTGAAGCAGCAAGACTAGCAATTTGGCTTCAAGACTTACTAAGTGAAATTATTGGTTCATCGTGTGAGAAGGTTATTATCCGGATTGATAATCAATCCGCAATTTCTCTAACTAAAAATCCGGTGTTTTATAGTCGGAGCAAACACATACATACAAGATATCACTTCATAAGAGGATGTGTTGAAAATGGTCAAGTAGAGGTTGAACATGTTTCTGGAAATAAGCAAAGAGCAGACATATTGACAAAGGCTCTTGTAAGAATCAAGTTCAAGGAGATTAGAGATCTCATTGGTGTTCAAGAATTGGTGGAACATGATTTCAAGCTTAGGGGGAGAGTGTTGACTTAAGCTTGAAGATAGCTTAAGATAGAAGCAATTCTAATCCTAATTAAGTTATGATTACCATGAGATAAAGATTAAGTTGTTTTAGGAGTTATCTAAATAAGAAGTGTTTTCTTATAAGGATTAGGATAAGTGTGAAATATCTTTATATAAGGAGATGCCAAAGTTGTGGCATAACTTATGAGTTTTATGAGAGATTGAGAACTTAATTTTTGAGTGAGTTTCTTAAGCTAATAAAGAGAGTTATTCTTTATTAATATTTGAGTTCATAATTCTTCTTTAAGATCAATAAGAGTCTCGATCGAGTCGTAATGATAAGAATTTTCAAAGGTACACCAAATCTGAATTTCAAATTCGATGGTCTACATACACTCTACACTACAATAAGACACCAATGGGTTTTGTAATCTTATATATAATAAGAAACCAAACTCTCCATCATTGTGCCATGTGTCCTTTTTCCTAATGTTATTGGGCCAATTAATATAAAAGCCCATACGGGCAATCTAAGACACATGCCACATGTAATTTAGAGGTCCACGATTCGTCTCCCTTCTTCTTCCTTGGTGAATACATCAACGTCTTAAATTCCCTAAGGTGTTAAAATCCATCTTAAATTCCACCTTTTCAGAATCCATATTGCTTACATCTCATTCAATATAGCCAACGCTCCACGGCTAAATCTCAGCTTCCTGATCATAGCCATTCTCCCTCACCCCAAGGTTGGTTTCTCTTATTAAAAACTCGGGTCAAATTTTATGTTTTTTTTTTTGTCTAATTTTTATTTTTTTCCCCTTCGGTAGTTGAATCTGAAACGGATTGCGAAGGATCGGATGTGAGTGGTTTGGAAGGTAATAATACATCGTGGATCTCGTGGTTTTGTACGTAATTTGAGAGGGAATGAGTTTTTCCGTGAAGTAGATGAAGATTATATACAAGAATACAAGATGATTTCAATCTCTTTGGATTGAGTGGTCAAGTTCCCCGAGTCGCCACCCACCTGACGCACTCTCTCGCAGACTCTTATTTCCGTCTAATTCCTCGATTATGGATCCCATAACAAGAGGCGGAGACTCAAACCCCCGTGAGGGCATTGCAGCGAGTCAGAAACTGGATGCAGCTCTTCCGACAGGTAAAATTGGAAAAGGAAAAAATCTTTCAAACTATTTTGTTCTAAGAAAAAAACCCTTTTTATTTGGGATATTTAAATATGTGGATTGTTTTTGAAAGAGTGGTGTCTCTAGATCGGTGAAAGAGTTAGATAGAGATATTGTGCTGGATTCGTGGCAAAAGGCATGTAGGTCTTGTACTTCGTCTTTATCTTACAACTTCAAATGTCTAGAATCAAATCTTTATGAGAACACTAACATTCACTTTGGCTTCAGATCTTTGGCAACGCGGGCTTTCTCTTTACTATCAGGATATGTACTAGTTCCTACTCATTGTCTCTTCTTACAAATTTGACTTGATTCTGAGAGTCTTTGAATCCACTGCGAAAAGCGTAAAAATCCTTCAGTTTGTTTTGGATTATGGTCTCTTTATATCATATCAAGCAATGAGATATCCTGCATATAACCAACATGTTTGAAGAAGGTGCAGACAGTTCCGTTAGATGATGCTCGAAACCCAAATGACAAAGAAGAATCGAGTTGGTGCTTCCTCTGCAAGGCGAGGCTCCATGGCACTGATGTTGCAGGAAAACAGTTTCTTGATGTTTGCTTTTTTCTTATCATAGAGCTTACTATTCCCTCATTAGTATCAAAATCAAGATATGAGCTTCTTGAAACCATTCTTTGTAGGTTAGTAGAGATTCTAGGCATGTGATTGGTGTGAACATTAGAGTAAGCAACAAGCATCAACATTATAGAATCGTCGACACCAACACATACATGTTATGTTCACTGACATTAAAAACCAATATCATAAGGAAATCAATATTTCATTTTCATTCTCCATGCAGGAAATCTCTTCCTCAACTCCACGGCTGCTACCAGGTTCTACTTCAACACAAGCACCCACGCAATCGCAGCCTCTACCACTCCTTAGTCATTGCTTTAACATAAATAAGTACTGATAATCATTTCAGCGTTTTGTACTACCCAAAAATCTACAGCCTCTTGAAAATTTAGAGAACCACATACCACAACGTCTGCAAGACCTTGCATACCCAACAGGGCAAACTTTAAAATGGTTTTTTTTTTGTTAACTAGCTTTAAAAAGGTTTAAACCCAAGGAATTGCATTAGACCATTAGATTGAGAGTCTATTTAATTTGATTATATATATATATATATATATTTTTTTCTGTATTCTAATTACAACATTTACACCTAGAGTATAAAAATATAAAACGGAGAACATCAACATCAGCTATTATAATTATATGATATATGCGAGATTTGTAAAAGACTAAAAAAATATTTTTTAAAAATAACAATTTTTAAAATACCAAAAAATACTATACCTCTTTTGATTAGACCTTAAAATATTAATTTACTAAACTACTGAATACATAGTTTATGATTGAAATGTTTGAAAAAAAAAATTTGCAGTCAAGTTATTTAGGAATTTATTACACCCTAAATTTATGATAGTATAAGTAGAAAATTGTTTCCGCAGACATTTTAAAGGTATTTACTATATTCAGAGCCGTTAATATATTTATATAAACACTTTGGATTTATATCTATTTACGACCTAGCAACTGCGCCAAGACTAAACGCATATATGGACGACATATGGAACTCTACTGGCACACTTCTTTATTAAAATTGATTGCGTTTCAAAGCAACAATAGCACTCTTAAACATATCAACATGGGTATACAACCACAGTGAACTAAATATTGCTTCCACAGCCTACAAGCACGACATTATGCCGAGTTAAACATTTTCCAATCTCGAACTATTAGCCCGACATGTGCAAACTGAAGAGCTATATGTAAGTAAATGCCAATTTTTTTTTAAAAAAAGGCCCGATAAAGAATGTGTAACGGACAAGAGGCCAGCTATTATACGGAGAACATCAACATCAGCTATTATAATTATATGATATATGCGAGATTTGTAAAAAACTAAAAAAATATTTTTAAAAATAACAATTTTTAAAATACCAAAAAATACTATACCTCTTTTGATTAGACCTTAAAATATTAATTTACTAAACTACTGAATACATAGTTTATGATTGAAATATTTGAAAAAAAAAATTTGCAGTCAAGTTATTTAGGAATTTATTACACCCTAAATTTATGATTGTATAAGTAGAAAATTGTTTCCGCAGACATTTTAAAGGTATTTACTATATTCAGAGCCGTTAATATATTTATATAAACACTTTTGGATTTATATCTATTTACGACCTAGCAACTGCGCCAAGACTAAACGCATATATGGACGACATATGGAACTCTACTGGCACACTTCTTTATTAAAATTGATTGCGTTTCAAAGCAACAATAGCACTCTTAAACATATCAACATGGGTATACAACCACAGTGAACTAAATATTGCTTCCACAGCCTACAAGCACGACATTATGCCGAGTTAAACATTTTTCCAATCTCGAACTATTAGCCCGACATGTGCAAACTGAAGAGCTATATGTAAGTAAATGCCAATTTTTTAAAAAAAAGGCCCGATAAAGAATGTGTAACGAACAAGAGGCCAGATTGAACGTTTTAATTGTTGGGCGTCCGTTACGATATCAAATAACACGGCTACAAAGCATAACTTCCCTAGGGGAGCATCAGGGAATCCCATCACAACCAAGCATCATCGCTAAAGATAATCTGCATGACACACGACCTAAGCATTCTCTCCGGAAACTGAAGATCACCTCCTCTATCTGTAATGCGTATGAAGACACTTAGGAAAATAAAAACCGAAGTGTAATACCCTGTATCAATAATTGGTCAACGGGCAGTCAAGAAGTCAATGAGGGGCATTTCTGTAATTTCTAAGAGTTAAGGGACATTTTGGTAATTTTACCAAAATGTGAGCCAGAAGCTAAGACGGGCCAAATGTTATTCTTTTTAAATAAAGAAAACATTTAGAAGACCAAGAATGGTGAAAACGGACCGTAGATGAGTTTTCGGATTATCGGGAATGGAAACCGATAAAACCGAAGAAACTTGTAAAATCCATAACCGGAGCTACGAGTGTCCGTTAGTAATCTTACTAACTCTAAACCGACAGATCGAGGACGTATTAAAAGCTACTTAGGAGGTGATAAGTAAAGAAGTGGTGTGATTGATGGGCCGTCTACGGGATTAGTAATCCACTAATCCCAAGGTAGCGGATTGAATGAGTAAAGGTTAAGGATTAAATGAGTGAAGGTTAAGAAAAGGTTAAAAAATTAATAAACCTAAATCATTGTTTGTGTGGTGTTTTGAGTATTGCTTGTGTGATTGTTTATCTACTTCGGTGTTGGACCGAGTAGACTGTTGTTTGTGTGATTGTGTATCTACTTTGGTGTTGGGCCGAGTAGACTGTTGTTTTCTTGTTTGTGTATCTACTTCGGTGTTGGGCCAAGTAGACTGCTGTTTTCTTGTTTGTGTATCTACTTTGGTGTTGGACCGAGTAGACTGTACTTGTAGACACTTACTCTGGTGTGGGACCGAGTAAGTGTAAGGTCGGGTGATGTAGAGGTTGATGATAGGACTTGCGGGACGAGATTGATTGGGGATCGTGATAGTAGTTCTAGTTGAACTTGTTGGTGTTGTGTGACAGAGTCCCAGGGAGTCTGCTTGTTTACATTGCTGTTATAGGACTCTATAGGGCGCGTTAGATCCCGCAAGTCTAAAGATGGCGTTCCGGTACTTCCTTCCCGATTGGGTCCTCGGGAGTTGAGAACCTAGTCAGTTCACGTACCTTCGGTAGTGGTTCTAGCAGGTGTTAACCTATGGAGTGACGTCTGTAGGTGTGTGGTCCGGAGAATATGGGGTCGCGTCCTAGGGCTGGACTGCATGGAAACTCGGATTGCCGGGGGTAACTTGAGTCACCGCATATCGATGGATGGAGAACGGTGTCCTAGCCGTTGGACTTCGTGTTATCGTCTAGGAGTCGTGGGAGATTTTAGCTACCGTGGCGGCAGCTAAGTGTTCCTGTGGAAGTCACCGAGTTTGCAAAGTGGGCCCAGATGGTGTGGAGTTGTGTAGTACCGCGATAGATAGATCGAGTCTAATCAAGAACATGTGCTGCAGTGTTCTCGATTCCCTTCATTGATGATTGTGTTGTTATTTGAATGCTTGTGTGTTGTGGAGCTCATCACGTCTTGGTAGCACGTGATCGGCTATTATACTTGATTGTTATTTTGGGTTTGGGCGGGATTAATATATTGTTAGCAGCCTTTAGTTGGGAGTCCTCTCACTGGGTAATCTTAGATTACTCATTAGACTCTTTTGTGTTTTTCAGGTTTGGCGTAGCTCGGCGGACGCGTAGGACACTCGGAGTAGTCTCGGGTTGGCATTGGGTATCGGTTAATACCCATTTTGACTGTACTTTCGGTTTCAGATTTTGTTGGAACGTTCTGCTAAATGTTTTATATTAGACCGTATAATGTTATGAATAATATTTATATTTTCAAGTAATAAAAACGGAATAATTCCCTGATATACGGTTTCGTCTGAACCGAACACAACTCGTGGAAGCGGTACAGGTTGCAAAGCCTCGTACCGTGGAAACGAGGTAAACGGAGTCAAAGATAGTTTGGTTCGAGCCTTTATCTCAAACCAGATTGTCTATGGCTTTCGTATTGTGACAAACTCTTCTCGTATGACTGCTCGGGTTCGATCGGTCATTTTCTTGTTTGATTGTTGGCCAGTCAGCTTGTCAGTCAGCGGAAAACGGGAAGGGGGCGTTACAAAAATGTTGTATCAGAGCATGGTTCGTCATGGGTTCGAAAATTCCGGTTTTTCAAAGTTTTCAATATTTTCGAGTCAAAATGTTTCGCCAATACAACCATTAGGAATCCGAGTCGCATCTGTCAACTGGGGAAATGGGTATGATAGAAAATTTATTAGGATTATGCTAACCATTTGGTGTTCTGTTGCAGTCACACAGCAGAGGTCTCCTGGGAGGATTGGTGTGTGTGTGTGGTTGCGAAGACAAGATGAGCGGAATCAGCATGGATAACCTTGGATCCATTGGATCTACTGCAGTTAGTTCAGGTCCATACTTCTAGCTTGCGGAGTGTTCCCATCTTTCACAGCCTATTCCGGAGTATGTGATTACCGGTGCGGAGCCCGTTACCACTCCACCCATTCCATAGCCGCCTTATGATACAATTACATCCGGAGTACCACTGTCAGTAGCATGCACCGTCGATATTCATCCCCGATGATATGGCGATCAAGTATAATCTCGGGATATGGGAGCTACCACCGCCTGCTATTCGACCACCAGTCCGACACATTGGACCCTTTGTTCCTTGCCTGCGGTGCCACGTGTCTTTCATTTCTATTCGGTGTCGGTTGTTTAGCCGAGCATACCCGCCACCGCCGCATTGACGCAGATTCTGACTTGTCACATTTGCGGCCGAGAAGAACATTGCACTCCTTTCCTGTCATGATCGAGACCGCGTCGCTCCGCCACCACCACCACACTCATTCCATCCTCCTTGCGCACCTGTCGGTTAGGATCCACATGAGTTGTACCACTCATGTTGGAAATTAGGAAATAGATTAAGCCCAGGTAAGTAAGGGCTCTAACTCGTTGTTTGATGTGTGTAGATCGGCTTGCGATCGTCTCTGGCGATTTGGTTGCGTGTAGTGGTGTTTCTTTTGGGATGGAATGGTAACCGCTAGTATGTAGACTCCGACGGACCTACGTATCTAAAACTCTAAGTGGTGAATAGATGTTTTGTTTACATAGTGGATGTGGAGTATTTCGGTTGTCGTTTTGAGTAGCGGATTGGTTATATTGCATACTCATGATGGTTGTGAATGCAATGTAATTACGATGTGAAAATAGATGATGGTCCGAGCAGACGGTTTCCATCAGAACCCTGAAAGACAACTGCAATCGCCGATTTGCTTGATTGATTGTGTGTGATTGATTGCCTTGCTAGGTTGTTAGAATTGTGAATTGCTGTGATTGCTCGCTAGGTTGGTAGTTGTTGATATTGAATCTCTGCATTTTGTTTAATTGCTAGGTTGCTAGCATAGCGTTTGTTTGATCGCTAGGGTGTTAACCTGATTGATGCAGTGCATTGTTCGCTAGGTTGATAGAATTTAATTGCAGCATTCATTTGATGAATAGAATGGTAGCATGGCATTCGAATGATCGTTAGGTTGTTAGAATTTCCGTGTTGCATTGCGAACGAATGCTGAGATGGTAGAGATTCATTGCGTTAATCATCTTGTTAGATTTTTATTTGAATAATGAGCATTCCCGCGTTGTTTGATTAGCTAGGTTGCTAGAAAGTGATTTTTGATTTTAATTAGCAAAATCGTTTGGTTTGCTCGGTAAGAATTGTTTTTGGTAAGCAAATATAAAGAACCTCTTAGATAGAAATAAGCTCAGAATTGTGAAAGCGGGTTTTAGAAAGCTTATTTGAGATTGAGCGGAATGATAGGATATTGTTATTTAGCTATGTGTGACCGTTGGGTACATGACTAAGTAACCATATTTCTATAAGGAAGTGATATCGGGAGTAAGTTAGAAAGAGGTCTAACCATTCCAGTTTTGTTGAGGTTGTTGATGTAGGACGTGATGGACGATTTGACGAGGACACGAGACCGAACCCGAACCTGAGAGATGAGATGTTATTTCAGGAAGCAGTTTAACCCGAGCTTGCAAGAAAGTCAGTGTGGATTCAGAAAAGAATTTGGGTATCAGTGGCAGGAGAAATCAAGACGGATGAGTTTGATGAGTTAGCAAAGGGATTCAGAAGCATCAACGTCAGTGGGGAGTCCGTTCGAGGATATTAGTGGGAAGAACAATTTTGGAGTCAGTGAAGCGTGGAGATCAGTGATCGAGGAAGTTCGAGGCGTGCATGAGTATGGCGGTTTAGATGGAAATAAGAAAATCGATGTGAACATAATATCAGACGGGATCGGTAATCATTGGAAACAAGTTAAGCGAGGGAATGGAGGACGAGTTATTATTGCGTGATCGGGGAAGTCAAGACAAAGTGGGGAAGCCTGGAGTATTGGTCGGCGCAGATGAGTTCATGAAGCAGAGTATAGCAAACCAATCAGAATCGGTGGATTTGGGAATCAGAGATAGAATCGATGAAGCAATCAAATCGAGAAGTCGGGATTGGTCGAGATTCAAGCCATATCGCGGGGGGGATTTAAGATGTCAATGTGATGAGAGTTGGAGCAAAACCATGTTTCAAGAATCAGTTGAGCATCGGGAGTGTAGTTATTATTGATTCATAGTTCAAGCAGTATCATGTGGCGCAGATGGAAACAAGACTCAGGATGAAGTCGTGCAGTCAAGAGAAATGAATATGCAATCAGAGAGCAGATCGGTGTAGAGAAGTTTTGTGCAAACCAGTGGTTCGGAAGTCAGTATCGGAAGAGCGGGTTCACCTTGAGATCAGAGTGTAAGCAGCGAAGCAGAGATGGATTGGAATAAAAAACCCAAGTGAAGCAGTTCAGTCAAGATCATTGGTATTGAGAATCAGGATTGGAGTAAGTGAAGCAATCATATGGAGAACCAAGAAGTGATCGTGAGTCAAGTTTTCAGTATGGAAAGTTCAAGACGTCGGTATTTTGGGTTTTGTGCAAGACGGTGTTTCAGAAGTCAGTAAGCATCGAGAGTATAGTCCAGTTGATTCAGCGTTCGGGTGTTGGGGCGGTCAGATCAGTTTCAGGAGTAGCAACTTACGGGGTTCAGTTCCGATTCGAAGTTTTTTAGTAACGGATAATTCGGGGACCGAATTCCTGTAAGTGGGGAAGAATATAAAACGGGCAGTCAAGAAGTCAACAAGGGGCATTTCTATAATTTCTAAGAGTTCAGGGACATTTTGGTAATTTTACCAAAATGTGAGCCGGAAGCTAGGACGGGCCAAATGTTATTCTTTTTAAATAAATAAAACATTTAGAAGACCAATAATGGTGGAAACGGACTGTAGATGAGTTTTCGGATTATCGGGAATGGAAACCGATAAAACCGAAGAAACTTGTAAAATCCATAACCGGAGCTACGAGTGTCCGTTTGATGTGATTCAAATTTCTAAATTCATCTAAGATCATCTAGAATCTGAAAATGAGGCTTGGTGGATTTATAGAAGCAGCTAAAGAGTTTTTAAAATATTAAACACAAAACCGGATAAACCAAAGCATCGGAATGAATCGGGAATAGGAGCTTCTACGGAGTGATTGGAGCAATCTAATTGGTCATAAAACACTTATCAGTGACATGTGGTATTTCCATGATGGCGCCACCTATCTCTTCTAGAAGTTTCATGAATTTGTGACTTGGAGAAGAAGTAACAAAGAGAAGAATTGGGCTTGGACTTACAACAAAAACATCAAAGAATCAAAAAATAGGTTTTGGCCCAAATTGCATGAAAATACCTATCTAGAATCCCATTCACGTGGCTACTAAGTAGGGAATAAGAAGAGTTCATGGGTTTTAATCTTGATGGGTTTTTAGCCCATTAAGTAAAGAAAAGGAAAAGAAAAAAAAGAGAAGAAGAGACTTGCTCACCAAGTCTTGGCTGAATGGTGTGGCAGCAGTAGGAGAATGGAGAGACAAGTGGCAGGGCGTGGCATCAGCTAGAGGAAGGAAGAGACATGTGTCCAAACATGTGTCAAGAAGGCATGAATCTCATTTTGCTATAAAAAGGGGGCTTCCCTCTCTCATTCTCACCACACCAACAAAAACACAACAAAGAAGAGAGAAAGAAGAGAAGGAGAGGAAGAAAGGCGTGGGAGAAGAAGGAGAAGAAGAAGAAGAAGCCGGAGGAGGAGAGGAAGAAGAAGCCGGAGGAAGAGAGAGAGAGAGAGAGAGAGAGAGAGAGAGAGAGAGAGAGAGAGAGAGAGAGAGAGAGAGAGAGAGAGAGAGAGAGAGAGAGAGAGAGAGAGAGAGAGAGAGAGAGAGAGAGAGAGAGAGAGAGAGAGAGAGAGAGGAGAGAGAGAGAGAGAGAGAGAGAGAGAGAGAGAGAGAGAGAGAGAGAGAGAGAGGCATGAAGAAGAAGATAGAGGGAGGATAACCAGAAGAGAAAGAGAGAGAACCGGAGGAAAGAGAAAATGAGGAGAGAGAAGATGGTCCGAAGGCTCGATCAGAATCATTCGGTCAACGGTACGATCAAGTGCGGGTCAAGGTCGGGTCAAAGCAACGGAGGTTTGGGGAAGGTTCGGGTTAGCGTCGGGTTCATGCCGGGTGTCGTTGTTCCGCTAGTCCATAAGTCTGTCCGTCCGTCGTCATAATAACACTGTGAGTCGGCTAATTGTATGTTGCATTAAATTAAGATCATATAGATCCCTAATTGATAAACCGTAGTTTAAGTTGCATACCCGATTGATTGAATTGGTTATAACGGCTAGGTTGATTTAATAACTCGGTTAATCAATGAGATGGTTAGGGTAAGGGAGGCATGCTAGTTTGATTATATCCGTAATCATTGATAGTTCGTTGATTGCTTGATTGGGTGTTGCATTGATAGTTCGTTGATTGCTTGATTGGGTGTTGCATTGATAGTTCGTTGATTGCTTGATTGGGTGATGCATACATATAGAACGGCATGCTAGGACGTATATGCATATATAAGTATTTAAGAACGTATCTAACGGAATCTATATACGGGAAATTATGAGTTAATTAAAATACGGTTAAACGACATAATGCACTTAGAATATAATAACGGTGGATTAATTAGTCGGGTTAAAGGTAATGAATGAAAGTTAATGAATAGTGAGATGTCGGGGAGTTAGTAATCTTACTAACTCTAAACCGACAGATCGAGGACGTATTAAAAGCTACTTAGGAGGTAAGAAGTAAAGAAGTGGTGTGATTTATGAGCCGTCTACGGGATTAGTAATCCACTAATCCCAAGGTAGCGGATTGAATGAGTAAAGGTTAAGGATTGAATGAGTGAAGGTTAAGAAAAAGTTAAAAGATTAATAAATCTAAATCATTGTTTGTGTGGTGTTGTGAGTATTGTTTGTGTGATTGTTTATCTACTTCGGTGTTGGACCGAGTAGACTGTTGTTTGTGTGATTGTGTATCTACTTCGGTGTTGGGCCGAGTAGACTGATGTTTGCTTGTTTGTGTATCTACTTTGGTGTTGGGCCGAGTAGACTGTTGTTTGCTTGTTTGTGTATCTACTTCGGTGTTGGACCGAGTAGACTGTACTGGTAGACACTTACTCTGGTGTGGGACCGAGTAAGTGTAAGGTCGGGGTGATGTGGAGGTTTATGATAGGACTTGCGGGACGAGATTGATTGGGGATTGTGATAGTAGTTCTAGTTGAACTTGTTGGTGTTGCGTGATAGAGTCCCAGTGAGCCTGCTTGTTTACATTGCTATTATAGGGCTCTATAGGGCGCGTTAGATCATGTAAGTCTAAAGATGGCGTTCCGGTACTTCCTGCCAGATTGGATCCTCGGGAGTTGAGAACCTGGTCAGTTCACGTACCTTCGGTAGTGGTTCTGGCAGGTGTTAACCAATGGAGTGACGTCTGTAGGTGTGTGGTCCGGAGAATACGGGGTCGCGTCCTAGGGCCGGACTGCATGGAAACTCGGGTTGCCGGGGGTAACTTGAGTCACCGCGTATCGATGGACGGAGAACGGTGTCCTAGCTGTTAAACTTTGTGTTATCGTCTAGGAGTCGTTGGAGGTTTTAGCTACCGTGGCGGCAGCTAAGTGTTCCCGTGGAAGTCACCGAGTTCGCAAAGTGGGCCCAGATGGTGTGGAGTTGTGTAGTGCCGCGATAGATAGATCGAGTCTAATCAAGAACATGTGCCGCAGTGTTCTCGATTCCCTTCGTTGATGATTGTGTTATTATTTGAATGCTTGTGTGTTGTGGAGCTCATCACGTCTTGGTAGCACGTGATCGGCTATTATACTTGATTGTTATTTTAGGTTTGGGCGGGATTAATAGATTGTTAGCAGCCTTTAGTTGGGAGCCGTCTCACTGGGTAATCTTAGATTACTCATTAGACTCTTTTGTGTTTTTCAGGTTTGGCGTAGCTCGGCGGACGCGTAGGACACTCGGAGTAGTCTCGGGTTGGCATTGAGTATCGGTTATTACGCATTTTGACTGTACTTTCGGTTTCAGATTTTGTTGGAACGTTCCGCTAAATGTTTTGTATTAGACTGTATATTGTTATGAATAAGATTTATATTTTTCAAGTAATAAAAACGGAATAATTCCCTGACATACGGTTTCGTCCGAACCGAACACAACTTGTAGAAGCGGTACAGGTTGCAAAGCCTCGTACCGTGGAAATGTGGTAAACGGAGTCAAAGATAGTTTGGTTCGAGCCTTTGTCTCAAACCAAATTGTCTCTGGCTTTCGTATTGTGACAAACTCTTCTCGTATGACTGCTCGGGTTCGATCGATCATGTTCTTGTTTTATTGTTGGCCGGTCAGCTCGTCGGTCAGCGGAAAACGGGAAGGGGGCGTTAGTAACAAAACGTCGTCGTTTTGTATGAAGACTAAAAACACATAAGATAATTAAAAAAACCCCGACATCACAGGCTCGAACTCGGGTCTCGTATGAAATGGTAAAAGGTTTGTCGCCACTGGGAGAGTCTCTTTTAGTCTATAATTGTTAAACACTAAATATACCTAAACGCTCGTTGCTCTCTCGTTTTGTTATAAGTCCCAAAATCCCCAATCGACTAAACAGAAACCCTAAGTGTCTTATAATCCCCAAATCGATTTCGCTGAGGTGAAAATTGGAGCTTTGATGGCGAGAACAAGAGGCGCAGGAACGGATGGTAAGAAGAAGCCGTGCGTTCGTGACGATGATGCACCGGTGAAGATGACGAGATCTAAGCCGTGCGTTCGTGAAGATGATGCGCCGGTGAAGATGACGAGATCGAAGCCGTGTGTTCGTGATGATGATGCGCCGGTGAGGATGACGAGATCGAAGCCGTGTGTTCGTGAAGATGATGCGCCGATGAGGATGACGAGATCCAAGCGTCTCCGTGAAGAGGAATCCGGTGGAGAAAATGTTGTTCTACGGAGGTCTCCGCGCCGGTTTAAGACTACAGCAGGAGGAGTTAAAGAGGACGAAAGGATGAAAGCGTCGACCCCAAAGAGACTGATATTTGGTGTTATTGCTAAAGAGCCGACCCCAAAGAAAGCAAAGAGAGAAAATAATCCGATGAAGAAGAAAACAAAGGATAAAGAGATTGAAGAGATTGAAGAGATTGAAGGTCATGTTGTTAACGAAGAGGGAGATTGTAGATATGGTCCGGCAGAAGAAGATTATCAAAGTGAGGGAGATGATGCTATAGATGCAGATAATGAAGCTGAGGTTAGAAATTGTTTAGCTAAGTATATGAACGATGTAGCTGATGATAGAAATGATGTAGCTGAGGATAGAGATGATCTAGCTGAGGATAGAAATCATGAAGGTGAAGAAGATTTCCTCGTAGAAGAAGCTAATAGTCGGGAAATGACTATGTTCTTCGGTGATGCATTTATGGGAGATAACACTGAGATGGAAGACGATAGTGGTGATGAAGTTTGCGATGAGGAGAATATTCCGGAGCCACCATCATCAGACGAGGAAAACGAAGAGAATGGATGGCTTGGTGAGGCATATAGGGAAGATGTTGATCCGGATGAGCTTCTCAAGTTGGGGAAATTGTTTGCTGATGCCGAGGATTTCAAACATGCTTGTTTGAGGTACACACTCAAATCAAGGTACAACATCAAGTACTATAGATCAGGGACTTATAAGATTGGTGTTAAGTGTGCTGCGAAACCAAAAAAAAAGATCAGCCTCCTTGCCCATGGAAGATCTACTGTTCTTTTGAGAAGAGTAAGATGAAGCTACAGATCAAGACCTTCTTCGGCGTGCACACTTGTGACAGAACATGTAAATTTCTTGAATTTGGTGTTTATATGGTTGATGTTTGGTCTGATGGTTTGATAGTTTTGATGTTTATTTGTGTTTTTTGTGGAATCTTGAAAATAGGAGATTCTAAGATTTTGAAAAGGTCTGCTATTGCAAGCCTTTTTGCTGAGAGGCTGAGGTTAAATATGAAGATCACTGCAAAGGAGATTGCGGCAGAGATAAGAAGAGAGTATCAGATGAATGTCAGTGAGAATTCTTGTAGCAAAGCAAAGACGAAACTGATGAATGAGAGGAAGAGAACCCACGAGCAACACTTTGACAGAATTTGGGACTATCAAGCTGAGGTTTTAGGTAAAAACAGAGGCTCTACTTTTGAAATAGAGACGATTCCAGGGGCTACTATAGGGAGCAAACAGAGATTCTATCGCTTGTATATGTGTTACGAAGCACAAAAGGTGGCATGGAAACGAACATGTAGGCCTATTTTCGGGTTAGATGGTGCCTTCTTGAAGTGGGATATAAAGGGACAATTGCTTGCTGCTGTGGGAAGAGATGGAGACAACAAGATTGTTCCAATTGTGTGGGCAGTATTTTAGGTAGAGAATGATACGAATTGGGACTGGTTCATCAAGCAGCTAGCTAAGGATTTGGATCTGAAAGATGGCAAAGAGTATACCATCTTGTCAGATAAACAGAAGGTATGGTTTTTATAGATTTGCATCTTTTATTATACTGATGTTTTGTGCATCTGATTTATGCTTCTGTTTTATGGTT
Organism: Orychophragmus violaceus; assembly: GCA_030180135.1. Classification (NCBI taxonomy): domain Eukaryota; kingdom Viridiplantae; phylum Streptophyta; class Magnoliopsida; order Brassicales; family Brassicaceae; genus Orychophragmus; species Orychophragmus violaceus. The sequence continues at coordinate 74,109,997 of CM058240.1, forward strand.
TTGTAGGGATTGGTCAAAGCCATCAAGAATGTTCTTCCTCAGGCTGAGCACAGACAATGCTGCAGACATATATATGAGAATTAGAGGAAATGTGGTGTTGACTTGAAATTGCAAAAGCTGTTCTGGTGGATTGCAAGGAGCTACATAGAGGGGATGTTCAAATATAACATGGAAGAGCTGAAGAAATACAATGCTATTGCATACGACGCCCTGCTGAAAACTCAACCAGAAACATGGTCCAGAGCTTTTTTCAGGTTAGGGTCGTTTTGTAACGACAATCTTAATAGCCTGTGTGAATCGTTTAATACAACCATTAGAAATGCTCGAAAGAAACCTCTGCTAGACCTTTTAGAGGACATTAGGACCCAATGCATGACCAGGAACTACGAGAGGGCTAAGCTAGGTAATAGGTTGAAAACTGAATTTACCAAGAAGACTCACCGAGAGTTAGATAGAGTGGAGCATAAGTCTAAAGAGTGTGAGATTCATTGGGCAATAGGGGCAGATATTGAAGTGAAATACAAGGGACACGGGTATGTTGTTAATGTGGAACAATGTACATGTGCTTGTAGAGGATGGCAGATGAATGGGATACCTTGTATTCACGCTGCGAAAGTGATACTTGCCATGGATAGAAGCTTGTCTGAATTTGTTGCTCCATGTTACCTAAAAACAAAGTGGCAAGAGACTTATAGCTATGGAATTAGTCATGTTAATGGGGTGTTGGAGTGGCCTGTTACGGGTAGATTGGGTGTTCTTCCACCTCCTATGAGAAAAGGAAATCCGGGTAGACCAAGCAACCATGATAGGATGAAGGGGAAGAATGAAACAGAGAACAAGGTGAAGAATGCAACCAAGCTAGACCGTTGTAATCGAGTGATTACTTGTTCCAATTGCAAACAAGACGGCCATAATAAGACAACGTGTAAGAATGCGTTTGTTCCCGTGCCACCTAAGAAACCACCAGGAAGACCGAGGAAAAACCAGGTAAATCATCTAATTGAGTTCTTCATTTTCTTTATTTGTTTGAAAGCGTAATGAAAATGTTAATATGATTATACAGGGATTACAGTTTCATGAATCACAAGGCTCTCAACAGAAATCCTTCACTGAACCCTCTCCATGGGAAGTCCCACAAGCATCACAAGGCCAGTCGTCACAGGCGGCAAGCCAACAATGGGACCATGGATCTCAGAATGAAAGCATGCAGTGGGAAGAAAGGTCTCAACATCTAAACAATCCTACTGGTGGATGGAGCAGTTGGTTCTTCTAAGCAACTTTGTTGTTCTTGTTTTTCAGTGTTGCTCTCTGTGTGAGTGTGAAGACTAGTACTTTATGTTGTTTTCTGTGAAGCTCTGTAGGAGTGTGAAGACTAGTATTTTGGTGTTGTTTTCTTTGTTATGTGTGATGTTAACACAAATACTTTGTGTTCTTTTGGTATTGTTACATTCTGTTACTTATGTAACAATAATTTGTTTGTTGTTTTGTGATGTTAAGAAATTGTTGTTACTGTGATGTTAATACAAATACTTTATGTTGCTTAATGCTCGATTAGAGACAACAAGATTGAAAAACAGATCAGTTTAGTTGAGACACAAGACAAACACTTACATAAAGACACAAAGTTTTAATCCTAAGCTTCAACCAAGTGATTGAGAACATCTCTGACATTAGCTTTGCCGAGGGATATTATCAACATCAACATCAACACCACCGAGACCAAAATGATCAAGCAACAAGCTCCTGTGCATATCTTCATTAGCCATTTACACCTCCTCACTTCACCTTTTGTAATCATCATCTCTGCCTTCAATTCCATAACAATTGTTTTCATTGTTTCAGCCTCTGCTTTTGCATCTTCCACTTCTTCTAAGACTGCTTCCTCAACCCATTTAAACAAATAATCCTACACACAATCAAATGCTGGATCAAAAACACACAAAATCTTACTCAATTACATCTTATTGTAACACATTGTTACCTTTCTTTTTGATGGGCACCTGAAAAAAGGTCTTCCAGGATTCGTTTGATTTTTAGAGGTGTAAATGGTCGATTCCAATCCGCAAACACACTTCGCCGGAAAACCTCTGATTCCGAATGTGTTCACACATTCATCCTCTGTTTTTGAACTCATCTTTGAGAGTTGAGCTTCGTTCAGAGAGCTAGAGAGATGAAACTCGAGGATGAAATTAAAGTTCTGGGTTGGGGATTTGGGATTTTATTGACACGAGCTACATAGAGCGTTTAAATGTTTTAAGTGATTAAGACTAGTCAATGAAATGCGACTGTCTCAGTGGCAACAAAACCCTTCTCCATTGCATACGACCCGAGATCGAGCCGTTTTTAGTCTTCATACAAAACGACGACGTTTTGTTACTAACAGCACAGTAAACGGACTACTAAACGCTTTCTAATCATTCTGTTAACCAGGATAACGGCATGCTAATTTGGCCAAGTCAACAATCAGCTTTGTAATATTTGTAAAAGTCAACTTTAAATGATGTATTATTTGGCCAGCAACACAACCAGGGTATTATTTGGCCAGAATGGAAAAGTTCATGCTTTATTTGGCATTTTTCCCAAACTGAAATATTTACTTCCAAAACTTTCAGAAACTCACTGTTTATCCGATAAGTCCATTATTGGAAAAGACATATTCCTTGATTTGCTAATAATGGAGTTCCACATTTTAACCCCCCCCCCCCAAGAGAGAAACTGAATAAGTGTATATTATAATAGAAAAAAAAGGACAGATCCACCATCACTACCCAAACAATAAGATTGATTCCTTTCTTAATGTCATTGTCCCTACTTTGGTGATCTCCCTACTTTGGTGATCTGTCATTTTCGCCTTTCTTTAATTTAAAACTCCGGTTTCCATTCGTCAATCATTCCGGTTATATTTACCAGCCTAAATTGGTCGTTTGTTTTTTTTTTTCTTTTTTCTTTTTTTTGATTAGTTTGGGGTATCCCGAACTTATAGAGGGGCTCAGACTAATCCTCAAATAGAGGTGCAGCCCATGAATAGATCATTTTTCCGGGTATTCAGATGGACCGAAAGCAATGGGTCTATATCCATGTAAGTGTCCAAAGAAATGTGTTTTAGTTTCACATAACAAATGGATCGAAACGTGTTAGCGTCCCCAATCTCTTTCCTTACCACTTGACCACAAGTCTTTGGACAAATTGGTCGTTTGTTGTCATTACTTAGTTGTAATGGTGATTACGAAACATCCATTGAAGTGTTTCACATCCGAACTAGTCTTTGAGACAATGTCATAATCAAAGCGATGTGTTTTATCATGAGTCCATTTAAACAATAATTTTAGTGGTTCTTGTTAGAATAAAAATAGTATCTATCTCCATCAAATATATATTTAGTAAAACTACCACAAGATTTTAAAATATATTAAGACGATTTATTTTCAAAAAATAATTAAGTTACTCAAGTATCATTAATGACTTACAACTCGTTCAATTATAAGGTCGTTTTTTAAAAGTTCAATGCTATGCATGAAAAATGATGGTTTACTATGTACGGATATGTCACAAGTTTTATAGATAAAACTGATTAAAAACTACAAAACAAAAGTCGAAATTGGTTAGCTAGCAAAAAGTTATGCAAAAAAAGTTTTAAGATTTAAAGGGCAAGTGAATGTTTATAGACATACATATAAGGTTTTCTTCTACATATATACGCCTTAAAGATAATTAAAAATCATTTAACAAACTTAAAATAAAATAAAAAACATTTATGAACATCTAAACAACTGTTTACGATGATTAACAGATATGAATGCTAGCCAGTATAATCACGATGAATGATTATCCAAAAGTTACAAAACAGTATGAATGATCATCCAAAAGTTACTATTTTTGGTTTTGTCGGTTGAAACACCCGAAAGGTTGATTTTTTTTTTTTGTCCTAGAGTTTGTTGGACAAGTTAAATTGGTATTGCGACCCTAACCACCTCTCACATTGAGGACGTACGGTTGGTTGGTGGTAGGGTCTTTGCCAGCCATATCCAAACTTTGAATTCAAAAATATCTACTCCACATCCCTCATGTCACATTGATTGGCTCGTGTTTCTAGCAAGATTTTGGCATCGTTAAGAGGCGCGGATACAAAATATAATTCGGTCCTATCCCAGTGTATGCCAAATATTGTAAAGAATAGTATTCTGATCTATTACCAGAAACCATAAATCATTATATTTTAGCGATGATGATGAATGAATGGATCCACCTATACGTATATAGTTGTTGCATAAGAAAAACATATTATGTTCCTTAATTGCTCCAAGTCAATCTCATTTCGAAATCTTCAATCAGAATAACTTATATTATGATTTATTGTGTATATAGTGTGTGTGTGTGTGTGTGTGTGTGTGTGTGTGTAATTTAAGTGTGGAGGGGAATGTAGATGAAAGAAAGAGTCAACGTTTTGGTACATTCTGTGGTAGAGGAGCTCTCTCAACTTTCTTCTATATATACACATACCATTCTCCATTACCCCCTTTTTTTTTGGTCATGGAAATTTCATTTCATAAATAGTTCAAACGATTACAAGAGAGGGAGAGCCTACGGTCGTGGACCTTACGGCTTTTTTTGCTAAAAGATCCGCTATCCCGTTAATAGAACGTGGGATATGGATGAAACCAACACTCACAAACGAAGCAGAGATAAACAGAATATCTTCTATCACCTTTTTTGCATCCTTATGAGCTCGACGATTGTTGAGGCCTCCGATAACATTTCGTGCATCCGACGCTATCCTAATACGCTGGAAGTTCATGATCTTAGCCACCATCAAAGCTTCTCTAATGGTCACTGCTTCCGCTACTTCCGGTGATTTGATGAAGCTCGCTGCCCTTGAGCCTTCAATAAGTGATTTCCCGGTTAGATCTTCCATATGCCAGCCCAAACCCGTCACTTTATCCTGACCCGTCCATGATGCATCTGTATATATGCTTTGTCACTAACTTTATTACCCCCTTTGTCACTAACTTCACACACTCTCTTTCGTCTATATATATGCTTACACATATTCATACATACATACTTTATGATGCTGCACAAACATATATACACACACATAGGTTTGAGAGTGATGTTGGTTGTTGACAGAAGATAGAGAGCACTAAGGATGACATGCAAGTACATACATATATATATATATATATATCATCACACCGCATGTGGATGATAAAATATTTAAACAAAAATTCAAGAAAGAGAGGGATATATTAATGTAGCCTCAGAATCACACTGATGCCAAACCACTTGATGATCAGATGATCTCAAGCCAAAACGATGCGGAAGATGGTGTTGAAGGTAGAGATGGTGATGATGGTAGGGATTGACTCACTCAATCAATTGTATGGACAGAGATATGAATCACTCAACACTCTAGACCACAGATTCTATAGTACTAGATGAATCACTCAAATAGACTAGAGAACAAACACAAAGAAATCACAAACTTTGTGGAAGAAAACTGAATCGAAATTCTATTGCTTTTAGATTGATCAAGGGTGAATAATACAATAGATGATACTGAGCTTATATAAGCTTTTTACAACGGTCCTATTGACCTTGAACAAGAAGGAAATCGAAACTTAATGAAAAACTAGCCGTTATGCTGAATATGGTAATGCTTCAATGTTGGATGCTCTTCTTTGTATCTGGATGGCTTTAGGGGATAAGTGAGGATCTCTGGAACATCTTTAATGGCATAGAATTTGCAGCTCTCATTCTTGGAAAGGAGCCGTTGGATGATCTTCTCCTTGAATGTGCTTGTGTCTGAATAAGGAAAGTTGAACAAGCTGAACTTCCAATTGATTATGTGCCTTCTGGCTGAGTTGGGGACGTCTTCTATCTTATTTGGCTTGTGGTAAATGTCTCCTGGTCGCCAAATCTTGGTTTGAGAGGTGGTAAACCAATTGGTCTTCATAGCTTCCATAAATAGCTCCGGTTGAGTTGGCTTAAGTTCCAATAGGATCTGCCTGATCCAGTGTGGGCTGGTGCTTCTGAGGGTGTTGTAGAGTGCTTCTAGAAGTGATAATAAGTCTCCTGGTCGCCAAGTTCGAGTTTGGAAATATTTGAACTCATGATCTTCCAAATAAGGCAAGTGTAGCATCTCCTGATTTGGAAGTTGAATATCTTTCAAACCATCACTCCTTTTGGTTCGAATCCAATTCTCCCTGGTCCTCTTATGAGTTGGGAATCCAGAACAATTGGATTTGTTGATTGGTTCCTTCTGGATAGGTCGGAGTGCTTCATTTTCTGATTGTTGGTCTCCATTGGGTCTGGTTGCGCTGACTGACGTAGTAGTTGAGTTAGTCAGCGTGCTGACTGACGTAGTGACTGACGTAGTGGTTGAGTTAGCGAGCGCATGGTCTAGTCTTGTTTTGATGACCGCATCATACCCTCCCTCTTCAAAAAGTTTTGACCTCAAAACTTGATAACCTGCACATAGATAAGTCAAGTTAGTCCAGTGAAGTGAATGAGGGTTTAGAAGATTACCTTGGGAATCATTTTGATTCCGGTAGATTTGTGGAGCATCCGGTGGCTCTTCTTTGAGTAAATAGGATTGCAGTAATCCTCTTCTTTGAGATGGTATGGTGTCTCCTTGGCTTATCTTGCTCCTGCTCTCCTTAAGACCTGAAATATTCTCAACACTTTGGCAAAGAGACAAGTGCATTACGGGCTTCTTATGAAGAGATAAACTTGCTCTCAAAATACTTATGACAAAATGCCTTTGCTCTTCTCGTGGACAGAACACTGATTCCTCATTTGACAAGTTCATTGAGCTATCAAGAACAAACTGATTATAAGAATTACTTACCTGATGCACACCTTTAGTGTTGTGATTCAGCTTGGATATCATGGTAAGATGTCTGAATGTCGGATCTGGTGGTTTCTCCTTGATTCCTCCTTTGGTCTCAACACTCTTAGCTCTACCTGCTTCATCACTTGAATCTAGGGACAAGTGCATTATACCAGTAGCATGAGAGTTAAAGTTAGACACTTTAAGTTCAGAGACAACCTTGCATTTGGTGGGGACTAGGTTTCTTCCAAGTCTCTGATTTACTTGTGGCTCTTGTAGACACAAGTAGCTTTGTTCTGGTCTCTTTAATATGGCTTCTTTTGCCTCATGCTTCATGGTTTCTCCTGTACCAAAATCAATTCCCAAAGACAAGAACAAGTGCATTATATCTGAGTTTAGTATTATAGGAACAGATTTGGTGAAGCTTAAACTCACAGTGATTGCATTGGTGAGTTGGCACTTGATACTTTCCTTGTGTGCTTGCACCTCACGGTTGATGTCTTCTTGGCTTGTGTACTCTTCTTCTTGTCTTATTCCTGGATCAAAACTCTTTGGCAAAGACAAGTGCATTAATCTAGGACTAGAAATCAAAAGATCAGAATGAAGTAAACTATCACTTTCTCTAGATATTTCTGTGTTATCTTCTAGTGAGGTTTCTTTCAACAATATCTTAAGGGGACAATTTGCAGCAAAATGTCCTTTCCTATGGCACTTATAGCATGTTGGTCCTTTGAGACCCAAATTATTATTGGTTGCTACTGCTGGTTCATTCAAGATATGGTTCTCTGTTTTTGGATCATCTAAACCTTGTTTAATCATGGAGGGACTTACCTGACCAAAATTCTGGTTTTGTTCTGCCTCCTTTGATGACATGGTCTGTGAAATTAAGGTGTGGGCTGGTGGATCCTCTTGGGTCAGAATGTTGTTGGTAGTGAGCTCTTCCTTGTTATGAACATGACCTGCATTTTTAACCTTTGGCAAAGACAAGCACATTAATCTTGAATTGGGAGTTTTAGAACTAGGCTGTGATAAGCAATCTCTTGACCTTGGTGAATTCAATTTCAGTTCAAGTGATGCTAAATCAGTAACTAGTCTTTTCGGGCATGCAACAGCAAAATGACCTCTCTTATGACATTTATAACATATTGGACTTGATTTAAGAGAGATTAAGTTCTTACTTTGGGGTGTTCCTTGTAGCTCACGTTGTGGTACTGAAATATGTGAAAGAGTTGCGGCTAGTGGCTTCTTCTGTGTATGGTGCTGCTTAGGCTGAGCTATGTGTGGATGAGGTGTGATCATCACCCTCTTTGGTTGGCTGCGAGTTTGGTTCTTCTTCACAAACTCCTTATACATTCTGGATTTCAAAGCTCCCCAATCTAGTATTGGCTTGTTGTAGAAGCCATGTGCATTTTCTTTCAGCCACCATTGGTAAGCATCTCCAACTAGAGCATCTATGGCATATGACAACTTCTCTTCTTTAAGAATGTTATTAGCCTTCATCCATTGCTTCATGTTTGTCTCCCATTGGAGGTAAGCCTCAGGGTCATGGCTATGACCTGAAAAGATTAAAGAGTTAGTTTGTAAACCACTTCTTGTTCTTCTCTTTTTCTTTGATCCAGCCTCGGTGGTGTAAGCTCTTGATGAGTTCGTCCCAAAGAAATAAGGAGGCCTCTCTTCTGAAGTGTTGAACTTCATATAGGATTTTTCATATGACCCTCCATAGGCTTCTTCTTCTTCATAAGTATCTGCATCTGTCTCTTCTCCATAACCTTCCTCATAGAGACTTGAGTGACTCCAACTTGAGGTTGTTGTGTGATACTTGTTGTGGCGCGGTTTTGGATTGCTTGAGCTATTGTCTGGGGATTCAGGATCAGACCCTTCTCCATTTGTTGCATCTCCACTCTCCGAACTAGCATAGCCATCTCCTGGCCATGGTGGAGATTCATAGTCAGCCTCTTCATCGGAATTGGCTAGACTTTCTTCTTCTCCACTCCATTGGTTTCCATCTAGTTGGTAAGACTCTTCTTCCTCTAAATCTCCCATGGCTGTGTTTCCTTGGTTCAATCAGGCAAAAAGAAAGAGAGAACTCAGAATCGAAATAGTTTCAAAAAGGAAACAAGAATAAGCGATACAAAAGGAAAATTGATCTTTTACTCTTTTCTTGATTTTTTTTTTTAAAAATTTTCGAAAATCAAATATGACAAAGCTAAATAAGTAAATAAACCTTTTTTCTTTCTTTTTTATGAAAACAAAACAAGAACAATATGAAACAAAAATCGACAAGAACAAGCTTTTTTTTTTATGAGATGAATCAAACAAGAAAAGAAATCAAATATTTTTATGGATTTTATAGGTTTATCAAAACAAAACAAGAACTGATTGAAAACAAAACAGAATCACAATTTTTTTATGGATTTTTTTTTTGATTTTAAAAGAAAAGAAACAACAACCAAAATAAAAGATAAGGGTTGGATGAACACAACCTGATTGATAGGAGCTTTTGAAGCTTTGATACCAGATGATGTAGCCTCAGAATCACACTGATGCCAAACCACTTGATGATCAGATGATCTCAAGCCAAGACGATGCGGAAGATGGTGTTGAAGGTAGAGATGGTGATGATGGTAGGGATTGACTCACTCAATCAATTGTATGGACAGAGATATGAATCACTCAACACTCTAGACCACAGATTCTATAGTACTAGATGAATCACTCAAATAGACTAGAGAACAAACACAAAGAAATCACAAACTTTGTGGAAGAAAACTGAATCGAAATTCTATTGCTTTTAGATTGATCAAGGGTGAATAATACAATAGATGATACTGAGCTTATATAAGCTTTTTACAACGGTCCTATTGACCTTGAACAAGAAGGAAATCGAAACTTAATGAAAAACTAGCCGTTAGGCTGAATATGGTAATGCTTCAATGTTGGATGCTCTTCTTTGTATCTGGATGGCTTTAGGGGATAAGTGAGGATCTCTGGAACATCTTTAATGGCATAGAATTCGCAGCTCTCATTCTTGGAAAGGAGCCGTTGGATGATCTTCTCCTTGAATGTGCTTGCGTCTGAATAAGGAAAGTTGAACAAGCTGAACTTCCAATTGATTATGTGCCTTCTGGCTGAGTTGGGGACGTCTTCTATCTTATTTGGCTTGTGGTAAATGTCTCCTGGTCGCCAAATCTTGGTTTGAGAGGTGGTAAACCAATTGGTCTTCATAGCTTCCATAAATAGCTCCGGTTGAGTTGGCTTAAGTTCCAATAGGATCCGCCTGATCCAGTGTGGGCTGGTGCTTCTGAGGGTGTTGTAGAGTGCTTCTAGAAGTGATAATAAGTCTCCTGGTCGCCAAGTTCGAGTTTGGAAATATTTGAACTCATGATCTTCCAAATAAGGCAAGTGTAGCATCTCCTGATTTGGAAGTTGAATATCTTTCAAACCATCACTCCTTTTGGTTCGAATCCAATTCTCCCTGGTCCTCTTATGAGTTGGGAATCCAGAACAATTGGATTTGTTGATTGGTTCCTTCTGGATAGGTCGGAGTGCTTCATTTTCTGATTGTTGGTCTCCATTAGGTCTGGTTGCGCTGACTGACGTAGTAGTTGAGTTAGTCAGCGTGCTGACTGACGTAGTGACTGACGTAGTGGTTGAGTTAGCGAGCGCATGGTCTTGTCTGGTTTTGATGACCGCATCATATATAGAGAGAGAAAGAGCCTGCATATCTACTCTTTTGTGCTCTCTATACTTCTGTCACCACCCTTATTTATTCCTCTCTTACCTATATACAGGGGCGGATCTACAGTGTTACGAATGGGGCACGTGCCCCCGGTTATTTTATAAAAATTATTTAGTTACATGTAACATTGTTGATCTCTGTAGGTCATTTGGTAATAGTGCCCTCGGTTGATTTTGGCCATCCGCGTTCGATGCCCCTCCTCTGGATGGATTTATTCATTTTGTTTATGTATAATTAATATCTGTCTGACAACATGCCATCCACATTGAAGGTTCTTAAGGGTGGAGTTTCTTAACTATTCACGTGGGTCCCACGTGAATAGTTAAGAACCGGGTTCTAAAAATCCTTATTTAAGAACCGGTTCTTACACTGTTCATGACATGTGGCAGCTTGTCATTCATCATTTTTTTTTCGTTTTTTTTTTTTTTTACACTTTCCCCCAAAAAAAAAAACTTTTTAAGAACCCCATAGGGGGTTCATTGATGTATATGCATTTTGCCGCGTACAGAGTTGTTGGATGGTCACACTTTCTGAATAATAATTATTTTATTTTTTCATAACATACTTCTTTTCTTTTTTTTCTTTGTTCCCTAGTTCTTTCCATTATATTTTCATCTTTAAAATTCAATTTGTTTATTTTCTGAAACAAATTTTAACTGCATTGCTTTTACAATCAAAGCTACTTAAAATTAAAATAGTAAATGATCCATTCATTTTTTATTAATATTTTATCAAAAAATTATTTAATATTTGAGAGTTTAGTCCTTTTTATACAACTACCATACAAACAAGTTCTATATAATATTGTTATATATATATTTCTATATTTTTAAATTTAAAGACTACTTTTCTTATATTTTAAAATTAATTTAAATTGTAACAATGCATTGTTGTGATTAATACATAAGTAAATATTTAAATATTTCTTTTTTGTATAAAATGTCATGAAGAAAGTGTATATTGTTGTTTGTTTTATTCAAAAATTATAATTAGTTATGCTTTTCAGTTAACAACTTTTATATATATATATCATATACTTTATTATTTAAATATAATATAATGTTACTAAATGTATTTATTATGTGCCTCCGTCAAATTATTTGTCTGGCTCCGCCACTGCCTATATATATACACGCACACATATTACACACGCACACATATCTATACATACATAATATATATTATATGTATATATTTTGTATAACATTTACCAACGTCCTCTGATTGAAGTTTTTTTTTGTCAAACAAATTTTTCATTCAAATAAAAGCTAGTCTATTATTAAGGCTTGAGAATCGAATTGCCTTAGAGCAATTTTCGTTAGCTCATCAGTTTTTCTGTTCGCAAGTCGTGGTACAACTTCGAAAGTGCACCTAAGGAAAGATTTTGACATATTCATGATGTCGCAAAGGGTCCCAAAGCATTCAGGGATAGCTTTGTTGTTGTTTAGAGCATCGATCAAGATAGATGAGTCTGATTTAAACCTGAGCTTGGGGATTTGCATAGATTTTGCTTCTTTTATGGCCTCCAGTATTGATGTTGATTTTGCCATTAAAGGGTTGGCTATGAATATGTGGTGTGCTTTCCTCTGTCTGAAGTGTTTTGTTTCTGTGTTCGAAAAACACCAGCCCAATCCATCTCTATTCTGAGTCTTGTCCCAAGCGGCGTCTGTGTTGCAGCCGATTTCATCATGTTATATTTGTTGGCAAGTCTCCCTCCCTCTTTTTCCTGTTGTGCTATCATCTTCCTCTGATCTCTGCGCTTCTGTCCATTCTCGTGCTGAGGTTATAGTTTTTGTTATTGATTCCTGAGGTGAGATCATTTTGTTCTCAAATACCCTCTTGTTTCTTGCAGTCCAAAGCTCCCAACAGATCCATGGGTATAGAGGTCCCATGTGTAGCCCATTTAGAGGTAGGTTTTCCAGTGATTTGGCTCTTCCCAGTGTGTCTTGTAGTTCCTCATGAGCCATGAAGTTTGGTCGTCGATGCAGTGGAGCTTTCTCCCATACTTCCTGAGCATATTGGCAGTGAAAGAACTAGTGTGTCGTAGTTTCCAGTTCATTGCATCGAATGCATCTTCCATCTTGTGATATATGTCGCCTTATGAGGTTCTCTCCTACTGGCAGTGCTCCTCTAATCGATTTCCATAAGAATAGTCTTATTTTTGGTGATGTTTGTAGCTTCCATACCTCATTTATCCAATTAAACTCTTCTAAGTTCCTGCTGGTTCGGTGGTTTTGGATGTGATCTCCATGGCTGCGTGATAGCCATATTTTGTGGAGTATTCTCCATTTGTCGTGCCCATCCAGAAATACTCATCCTCTGTTCCATCTTCAATTGGCTTGATACACAATATCTTTTCCTAAAGATGTGGGAATAGTTCCCTGATCAGATTCTTGTTCCATCTCAAAGAATTTGCTTCCATGAGGTTTGACACTTTCTAGTCAGTTGTTCTCTCAGGTGCAGGGCCCGTTATTAGGTTCTCTTTGTTTTTCGACTAGCCATTTATCATTCCAAACGCTTGTTTGTCTTCGATTGCCAATCATTCTGCCTAGTTTATTCACTAGGAGGTCTTTTCCGACAATCACACCTCTAATTGTAGTAATATCCTTTTCTCTTGGCTATAATTCCACCCTTTTAGATTCTCTAGGCGTTTATAGACTACTATATATTAATAATTACGTTCCAACTTTGAAAAGATTTCGATTTCTTCTAATCAATGGAGATGTATATTTTATGTGGTAAAAATGATATCGAAAAAAATATTTTACTATCATTGTATTAAGATGTGTGTTCTTAAAAATTGGTATCTTTCTTTAAACTCATTTAAAAAAAGGATATTACTTGACTAGAAAAAAGGATATTTAAAATAAATAAATAAAACTCCTTTTTTAAATAAATGTTTTGCATCATATTTAAAAGGAGCAAATGTAGCCCTATTTTGACTATAGGATACCCATAATGGAGATATCTATACTATTAAAACAGAAGTACAAAATAGAAACTACCCACTTTTTTATTTATTTACAAAGAATGTCATTGTTATTTATAATTAAATTAATTAAATCATTAAAGGTATTTGAGTATTTAAAACTTAACAAATCGGATAATAAATCATTTATTGGCATAAAATCTTTTCAATGAGATATTTTTTGTTTCCATATAATTGGATATCCTTTGTTCAGTCGAGATCAAAACTAATAACAAAAATCGGATATTCTTTGTTTCCATAAAATCTTTATAAAATCTACAACAACTCTAAATCGTTTTCAAAAATATCTCACATACTTGCCTAACAAGCCTTTCTTCTCTTAATATATCACAATCGAGATACACACTCTATTCATCCTATCACAACATCCTCTAACTCTTCTTTACCATCTTTCGAAAAAATGTCAACAATACTTACAAATTCTATTTGCTCTAGGTGACAATAGATATTGCTAGCCCAACAAGGGTTGTGATCAAGAGGTAAAAGTTTTATGTTGTTATTCTTTATGTGATTCTTCTCCTGTGTTTCTATGCCTAATTGCTTTTATCATTTTATGCAGTTTCTTGTCAAGGAAGGAGATACTGTAGAACCGGGAAACAAGGTAGCTATTATTTTGAAGTCTGCAGATGCAATGTCTCATGTGGCACTCTCAGAAAAGATACCAGAGAAGATATGTTCTCAAGCCTTCTCCTCCTGCTGAGAAGCCCGAGGTTAAAACTACTAAAGTTGCAGAGAAACCCAATGCATCATCTGCCGCCTAAGCAGTTAGCTAAAAGAACCACAGCTTCCTCCTAAGGATAAGGAAACTAAGGGTATGCAAACTATATCATTTAGTCATTACTTATATAAATTTTACGGAACAATGCATGATAAAACAATAAGCAATAATTACTAATTTGAGAAGAAAAAATGAATAACATGTTACCAAAAAAAAATTAACTAATAAACATTTATTACTCTTCAAATTCAAGTTGATGTAAGTCTTACAGAACATTAACCCATAAATTATGATAAAATTCATGTTTATTTAGAATTTTTTAACAAAATACAAAAGAAATGACAAATTAAAAAAGAAGAAAAGTAAAAAAGTATTAGAAGAAGAATAAGAAAACTTAGATGAGGAAGAAGACAAAAATCAACATTAGAAAGAAACAAACAATGATTTAAGCAAAAAGATAAAATAAATAGGAGAGAAAAATGAAGAAAATGAATGTTCATCAAAAAACGAAAAAAAAAAAATCTAGTTAAATTGTTTATCATATCATTTAATATATTATATAATATAAAAATTGTCAAAATGGAAATAAAGATTCATAAAATCGTTTAAATTAATATATAAAAAGTGGTATAGCAAAGGTCGGACCCTTTTTTGAAGTGTATATGCAAAACAACTCAAACAACTACATTAAGAAAACTTAGTGTAAATATTGCCCCAAAAATATTTATATTATTGGACGCTTAAAGCTCATGATTTATGAGCTTTAGTTCAAGGTCGGCTCTGTTGAAGAATATCAAGATACCTTGTACGCTCACAACCATCGGTAGTTTTATCGTGATTGTTATATCACCGGCACGATCAATTTTATTGGCAAATACACAATGGTCGTGTTCTAGTATTGTGCCAAATTGTGGCAAGAAAGTCGCTTATAAGACAGAGCAACATGTTAACAGCTCAATCATGATCAAGGGAAATAGAGAACTCATGGTTTTCAATCCATAGATGCAACATGATTACGAGTTCGGATCTCGGCCCGTTCAAAGGGAGCGTAAAGACCTTTCTAGAATGTCCATGGGGTGTGTTCTCGAGGGTGGTGATAATGGAATCTTTCATCGAAGATGTCATTGATTTGGAAGGTTGGACCCCATGGAACGAAAGCGACTTTGAAACTATATCAACATTGTATTACAGAGAATATAAAAACAAAGGCATGAAAACAGATATAAGCAAGAGAGTAAAGTGAAAATGATGAAAAATAATAACCGATATAGCTAATTTCACAGCAAAAAATCTTATGCATGGAGATTTGTGGCTGAAGTCTATCGGAGTTCCTTAGGAAGAAGGTCTTTGAGTACATTGTCTTTATGTATAAACATCTAACCTAAGAAAATTAACGATATAGACTAAGATATTTAAAGAATACTATTAAGAATTTCGTAAAGAACATTTATTTCTTGTTTCTCGATCAGTTTCGTTTACCATTGGAACCTTAGATGTTGAGTTTTCCAGTTTCTATTAATAATCGTTTGTATTAAATTATTAGATGGTGAATATAAAATTTTTATTTTGTGGAATGAACAAATACACGTTTTGCTTGCAAGGTCCACACTTTCAAGATAGGGTTAAGCAACTTGGGCCTTGAATATAAAAAATAATACTATCATTAACACTCAGCTTGGGCCTTGACTTTAGTAACTTCGTCATTATCCAATCATGTAATATTCTTTTCAGGAAACTGCTAGTTGTTCATGGAAATTACTAATGTGTAATACTTTAGGGTGCAAATGGTTGTGATGAGAAGAATAAATAGAATTGTGATGAGAGGAAAACCAATGAGTAGAACATGAACATTAGAGGAATATTTCTATTTCACTTGTTTTTCTCTAAATTAGTAGAGGAATGTATTCTTTGTATTTGTTCTGTTTTTTTATTTCTCAAGCAGAGTTGAGTTGAATTTCTATTCCACTACTTTTAGTACAAATGGTGAAATTTATGAGCAAATGTGAACTAACTGATGTTTTCCACTGATTTTGTTTCCTAAAATAGCATCCATTTGTATTCTTTATATAAAAAACTGATGTTAATATATGAAATTTTTGTTGATAAAAAAAAAAATCAAACTGATGAATTAAAAATAATAATAGTTATTGATGAATTTTGTTGGACAGCCACAAAATTTGTGTAGATATAGATACATCGTTGATATATATATTTATGGCACTTTCCTTTGTTTTATTTTATGTTATTCACCAACCTTCTTTTTTTTAAACTGTTTATTACCCATCTTCTTTTTTTGGTCAAAGTATGCATGGACATAGTAATGTTTAATACGATTCCAATCTAAATTCTAGCTAAACAAAAATATTGGGATGACTCTAAATCAAAGTTTGATTATAAAATTATTAACCAACCCTGAACAGACCATAATAAGTGTGAAATGTTCTAAATGAAAATGTGATGGTAATGAATTTTGGGATACAATCATGTCCTATCCTAACTTGCAATAGACAACCAAAAACAAATCTAACTTTTTATATAATTACCTATGCATCATTACTATATTGATAATTCATCTTTTGTCCATTCGATCTCTACAGCCAAAGCAAAAATGGAGATTCCAACTATAGTCAACAACCTATAAACTATCATAAAAGTAATTAAAAAGGTTTCTGGACTCGAGGTGTAACAACCTCCATTACAACAATGTTAAATATACTTTCATACCTGGTAAACACCTAAAAGTGACCAGCGAGGTGTGAGAGGTTTGGACTCATGCCCCCTGAGAAAACGAGTAACATAGAAAATGCTTTCATCTCAATTCTATTACTTCCAATGAAAACTGGATACAAAAGTTGGATTTGTTTTGGTGGTTTCCAAAAGTAAAAATGTTATGGTTATTTATATATTTTTAAAGGATCGTTAAAATAGTGGGAATAAAAAACTGTCATAGAGATAGTGTGAAGGAGTTGTGATAACTCACTTCTGTTTACCGTTGTTTCGGAAAAAGCAATACAGAAAAGAAAAAAATATTTAGAAAATTTAAGTGACACATGTTATACACTGTGTTCTGAACGCGGCCTCCAGGGCCGATTAGGCGCCGTAAAATCGTGATTCGGCTATTTTCCCTGTGATTTGTAGTTGTTCGGACAACCACTCGGGCGTTTTGAAAAAAAAAACAATTTTTGTACATTTTGACTTCGAAATCGAAAGATTTGATGTAGATATAACTAATTTGATTATCAAAACCAAGAAAAACAGAAAAGAAAAGAAAAAATCTTCAGTCGCCATGTTTAGGGTTTAGATGTTGCACAGAGGGAGGAAGAATTCGAGAATTCGAACCTAAGACAAGAAGTGCATTCTGAACACGCACCAGCCACTAGACTACTGATGACTTACGCTCTTACTCTTAACAATTTAAAATATATACAAAAGTGAAAATTTTGCCCCGCGTAAAAACCGATTAATCCCCTATTTTTCATTAACTCATTAGGCTTCTATCAGCCGCACGAACAGCACCTAGCGAGTTTCGGAACAAGGATTATACACAAAAGAATTGTCAACTGACTTCTATTTTATAATATAAAAGATTACCTATCCGCTAGCCATCCCAAATGTTTTCTATTTTTAAATGAAAATATAAAACATTTTGGATTATCTACTAAAGGAAACTTTAAAAAAAAAAAAAATCTACTAAGGGAAGTTATATAATTGGATCCATTCAAAATTTGCATAAGACTGTCCGTTATTGATAACAATTCCTTCTTCTCTCGTGTATGTTTTTTTTTCTATTTCTCCTCTTTTCTCTTAGTAAATTTGCTAAATTAAAAAATGTTAAAAGCTAAAAGATTAAACGATTTTTTCTCTCTTCTTCAATTTTCTCTGACTTCTCCTTAGAACCGTTTCTACATCTGCGCAGTTTCCGATCTCTTTTCTCTAATTAGTATCGGATTTCGTTTCTCTTTTTTTTGGAGGTTCTCTCCGATTTGTTTTTTCGATAATTTATCGGACTTTTAGTTTCTCTTTCCTCTGGTGCTTCCCTCACGCTTTAATCTGGTGCAAAGTCCGTTGATCCCTCTTCCATTTTTGTATGTGTTCTCATGAGCATGGAGTAATATCTTTGTTGTTTAGTCCATCTTCGGTGGTGGCGTCAAAAAGATAGATTAAATGTGATACCCCGATCTCGGAAACCTGATAAAAGTATTATTATTAAATGTAGTAGTATTTTTAACACTACTAAAATGAATTATCTTTCTAAGAAATTCATTGGAATTATTTTTGGAAATTCTTGATAATTTTCATTAAAACCGGTTTTCCGAGAAATCGATAAAATGTCCGGACGAGCGAAAGAACCCTCTAAAGTCCACTAAAAATTATGAAAATTTGACCACAACTCCACTAAAATATGTATAAGCTATGGTTAAAAGTAATTATCAAGATTTGATCCCTAGATTAAGTCTTGGATTTAGGTCATTAATTAGTATTAAGGACTAAAAATTCAAAATAAATTCAAGGGGGGCTTGGGCTTGGTTTAGGTTGATCACATCTGCTAGATAATGTCATTATGGACCTAATATTCAAGCCCAGTCATAGGCTTATGCCACGAAATTATGCAAAAAAAAAAGAGAGAGGCTTTGTGAGCTTGGTACAATGAATCTACAAATATTTGTGGCCCAAACCCAAGAGGCTTCTAAATGGGCCTTACAGATGTAAGATGAAGGTTAAAGAGTGTGTTATTGGCCAACATCTGGAGGGAGGTCGTGGCATAAGATGAGAGAGGAGAAGAGACAAATGGAGGGTGGAGATTAACCCTCTTTTGTTATAAAAGGAACCTCTCCCCATTCCCTTTTCTTCACAACAAAAACTCACAAAGAGTAAAGAAGAGGAAGAGGAGAGAAAGAAGAGAGAAGGAAGAGAGGAAGAAGAGGGAGAACGAGGCGCAAAGGAGGAGGAGGAGAAGAAGAGAAATCCGGGAAGAAGAAGAGAGGAAGGAGGAGCCGGAGAGGAGAGAGAGAGGAGGAGGAGGAGAGAGATATAAAGAGGGAGAGGAGAGAGAGAAAATAGTAAAGAATTGGGATGGTGACGGAAGAGCGGGAAAATATTTCCTAAACGGAGATTTTCAACGTTCATCCCAAGGACCGACCTTTTCTTCCGTCATAAGCGGCTTTAGTACGGTCCGAAGGTTCAAGTAGTAAGGCCATACGGGGTCAACCGCGAAAAAGTGTTGGTGAGTTGGGGTTAATTTCTTGCCTAATGTTTATTTACACATGTTTCCGACACTAGGTTATGATCCGTCTGTTGGAATTGTGTCCAGTAATCTCGGTACTGTCTCTAGAAAGTAAGAGTATGTCAAAGATCAGACATAAGTCATATAATTCTGGGGGTCATGATGGCTTGCTAGAGTCCGCTCATGATCTATAAGTCTCGGACTTATTGCCTTTATTATATGATCCCATATGGGTCACACGCCTATGCTAACAGGAAAATGTATAGGAACGGCTTAGCAGAAGTACGGTAAAAGTGCCAGGCATTTGTCGTACTTAGAGAGAGAATAATGGGTCTGATTAAATCCAAGGGATTTAATCAGATTGGTATTTTGGGCCCAAAAGCCCAAAAGGGATTAGACAAGTTTTATAAATAAAACTTAAGTCTGAATCCCAAAACCCTAACACCCAGCCGAAATCTCCCTCTCTCTCTGCGCCTCCCTCCTTGTGGTCTAGCAGCCGTTTTCTGTTATCGCGTGTGTGAGCCTTTGGAGGATCCATCTCTCGGTGTATCTTTCTGATCTCTGACCTGTTCTTCCCATTCCGCTGCAATTAACAGGTAAAAGGTGAGATCAACTATGTTTCTATTCAAGAACAACCTAGATCAGTATGTTTAGGATAATCTGAATCTGATAATTGAATCAGGATCATCTAAACATTCCAACAGTGGTATCAGAGCTTTAGGTTCTAGTTTTTCTTGTTTAGATTCATGTTTAGGATTGTTTTCTTGTTTAAAAGTGTTTTTGAATCAATCTACTGATAAGATAATTCACTTAAGAAACCAGAATAGAAATCTAAACACATATGAAAATCGTAAACCGAGCTATATGACTCGGGATACGTCGGATCGTCCGGATCGCAACGGACGCACGAACCGATCGCCGACGATCGTGTTGCGTGGTCGCGTTGTGATCGTCGGATGGATCGCGATCGATGGCTGGTCGATGGGCTGATCAGACGTGACGAACGGATGGATCACGTTGCGTGATCCGATCCGATCCGATCGGACGTGATCGCACGATCGTCAGCCATCCCGGCCAGCACCATCCCGTCCCGCTCGCGTGCGTCGCGTCCCGATCACTCGGCGATCGTGGAAGCAGCCGACCCGAGCAACCCGTCCGTGAGCCGGACATCGTCCGTCCGTCCCGAGCATACCGAGCGTCTCGATCTCGGATCGTCGCGTGCGGCTTGACGGCTGACGTGATCGCGTGAAACTTACGATTAGGTCGTAATCGGTTCACGTGATCAATCGGTTCGTGTCGGTTAATGGCTCGGTTTAAAAACTTGATTAAAATCAACGTCACGGTTTAATAAACAGATTTAATAATTTTATTAAGTCTGGTTAAACCGGGATAAGAAATCCAATGTCGAAAGAATTATTGGATTTAGTGCCTAAACCAGGAATTTCTAATTTGATTTGGTTGGACCAAATAAATTGAGAAAATCCGGTTTAGTAAATAACCGGTTGACAATTGTGGTCATCGTAGTAATTAAAATTTGGTTAGACCAATTTTAATGAACCAGACCGGTTATGTCAAATAATTGGACAATTGGGTCATGTCTTGGACATGGACCAATTCTTGGGCCTCGGGCCAAGAAGTTAAAACAATTGGGCCAATTATTTGAGTCTCTCTTCAGATTAATTTAAAATTTATTTTATAAAGTTATATAAATTGATTTTAAATTATTGTTTCCGAAATTTTGAAATTAGAAAGTTTCTTAAAACAGAAGTTTCTGGATTTGCGGGTTTTGGATTTTAAGAAATTTCTAAAGTTAGAAAGTTTCCGGTTTTAGAAAGTTTCCAATTTTAGAAAGTTTCCTAAAATAGTAGGTTTCCAAAAATAGAAAGTTTCCCGAAATAGTAATCTTCTATTTTGGGAATAAAATTTTAATAAACCTACAAACCTCAAATAATATCAAGCGTTGGATGTCTTGTCCATTCTATGTCAGCTGTCAAAGCCCATTCAATTGTATTCATGGCCTTACAGTGTGAGGGTGTCTGCTTTTGCGTGGGTAAGACGGTTTGTGATTCATAAATGTCATTGGGAGTCCCAGACATTAATGATTACATGACTGTATAGTCTGGTTTTCTTGACTAGGCCATCGGGAGTCCCGGGCCTTGAGACATCAGAGTGGATTGAGCCTCGGGCCCAGATTCACAACCAAGAATTATATCACGGATATAATTAGCCGAAATAGGGCTTACCGATATAAGCTAAGGTTGGGTGACGGCCAGTGGCCCACTTTAATCTTAGTTATATGTGGATCTTGGAATCATTATATTCTATTGAGGGTAACTTATGTTATTGAATATAATGCATGATTGATCATATTAATTTTAATATGAGATTAATCATATTGAACATATTAACTAAAATCCTTTTATCTTATATTTCAGTTATGACTAGCACAAACAATCAAAACACTTTCTCGATCCGGTCTGTCCTTGAGATGGATAAGCTGAACGGATCAAATTTCTTGACTTGGTCGCGGAACCTGAGGCTAGTCCTCAGACAGGAGAGAAAGGACTATGTTCTTGAGAGAGCTCTCCCCGTAAGGATCGGGTCCAATGCCTCCCATGCAGTATATGATGCTTGGAATAAGCATTATAATGATGCGGTAGATGTGCGTGGTCTGATATTGGCTACCATGGACTCTGACTTGCGGGAGCAATATGAGAACATGGAGTCGCCAATAGAGATGATCAGCAGCCTGAAATTGAAATTTCAGGAGCAGATAAAAGTGGAGAGATACCAGTTGGTTAAGTCTCTCACTAGCTGCAAGCTACCAAATGATAATCCGGTGAGTCCTCATGTCAGTAAAATGATAGGTTATATTGATAACCTGAGGAAACTGGATCATCCAGTTGGCCAAGAATTGGCAACTGAGATCATTCTGCAGTCACTGCCGTCAAGCTATGATAAGTTCAGAAGGAACTATATCAAGAAAGGCTTAACGAAGACGCTGACTGAACTGCATGATATGCTCAAGACGGTTGAGCCAAACGTGAAGGGTAGGTTTATGAAACCTAGTACTGACAAGGGTGAAGACAAAGTTGTCCAGATTTTGAATCATGGCAAGCGTGTGTCTTCCGAGCCCAAGTCAGATACCTCTTACGTTGGTAAGTGCTGCTACTGTAAAGAGATAGGGCATTGGAAGAGAGATTGCATAAAATTCATGGAAGACGATGAGGAGTTGAAGTTAATGTATGAGACTACTTCCTCAGGTATTCATGTTATTACTTCAAGTTCTACCTTGCAGGTATTGGATACTGGTTGTGGCACTGATATTTGTTGTAATATGCAGAGCCTAAGCAACAGTAGAACGTTGAAGGAAGGGCAAGTGGAACTGCATGTCTGGAAGGAGCTATGGATGCTGCCTCAGTCATAGGGTTTTCACTTGTAGATGCCTTCGAGGCTTGGTTTTGTATTAAGTAATTGCTACAATCTACCTGCTTTAAGCAGAGTTGTTTTTCATTTTCTTGTAAGAATTTGAATGTCTTTCATTTTGATAAAAGACAAGGTTTTGTTCTTTTGATCTTAATGAAATATTAATTGTAGCACCCCATTCAAGGAATGGGTTTTGTATCTTAAACCAAAGAGTGCCTAAATATAACATAAATACCGAATTGGTTTAAATCTGATGAATTAAACCTGAATTTTCTTGGTACAAAAGTCTTGGTCACATAGAGTAAGACGGATTCAGAAATCCCATAGTTATAGACTGTTGGGCTCATTTGATACGATATCTTATGAGACTTGAATTCTGTTTACTGGACCAAAAGACAATGGGCCCATCTTAGCCGAGCTAGAGAAAGGCCCAAAGGCTTATAGGAGATTGAACATACTAATGTATGTGGTCCGGTGAGCAGTAATGCCAGAGAAAATTTCCTGTACTTCATTGTCTCTACTGATTAATTCAGTGAGTAAGACTGTGTTCATTTGATGAGACACAAGTCGGAATTCTTTGACATGGTCGAAAGAGTTCCAGAATGAGGTATAGAATCTGAGTGACAGAAGTATTAAGACTCTGAATTAAATCACGAATGAGAATACTTGAGTCATCAGATAGTGTGATCATCTGAATGAGTGTGAAGTCGTTTCACAGCTCAATTCTCCTGAAAACCTTGAGGTGTTTTCTGTGAGAAAGAATCAGATCTTATTAGAAATGATTCAAGATGAGTCACACGAATCTTCCATGATATTATTTAAAGAATAACGCTCTAGAAATATCTAAGTTTACGCTGAAAAAGTTCCACCAATATCAGTTGAAAGACACCACGTAAATGTGGATTGGAATCGATCCAAAATTCGTCTTTACTGAGTATTTGTAGTTGTGCTACTTCGCTGGTTGTCCTAGGGAAACCAAGGCTTGTAACTTTTACGTCCATACTGTTTTCTAAGAAGGGAAGTTACTTTCCAAGAAGAACAGTGGGAGTAAAAGTGTAACTCGAAGAATTTCGAGAAATACAGGAGGCTGCTCAACCTGTTGAGGAAGAGCAGCGGATGGATTTACAGATTTCTGTAGAATCTACACCTGTAGAGCCTGAAGTTCGCAGATATGAAAGAGTCAGTCGCTAATCCGAGAGTGAATTCTCGTCATTAGTTAAAACCTGATGATCATTGAAAGTTCGCATGATCTGATGATCATTGAAAGCGACGAATCTGCGAAATTCAAAGAAGCGAAAGTGAGCATGGACTCCGAAAACTTACATTTTGTGTAAGTTAGCGTCATCGATCCATTCATGGATGGAAGCAAACATATCGGAGTTGGAATCTTCGTTCTGTTGAAGTAGTCAAGGTTTTGACTTGAACAGGAACGAAATGGAACTATGCGTTTACTAATAGATAAATGGGAGCGATATTGCATTTCTCATATTGTATGTCGATGACATACTGATTCTCGGAAATAACATCCCAATGCTGCAGTCGGTAAAGGACTGGCTTGGGAGTTGGTTTTATGATTGACATGGGTAAAACCACGTAGTTCTTGGATTTTGGATCAGAAGACAGAGATCCAAAATAGCTGGTAGGACAAAGTCAGGATTCTTAAATTGACAAAGTCCTACACGTTTTCAGCATTCCAAGAAGGGTTTTATACCAATGTCACATGGCATTACGTTAAGCAAGAAGCAGTGTCCTACGATAACTGCTGAGCTTGAATGCATGGATAGGATTCCATATGCGTCGGCAATTGGATCTATCATGTATGCCATGAAACGTACTTGTTTGATGTTGTTTTAATGTTAAGCAAGACAAGAAAAGACCAGTCAAATCCAGCAAAGAATCAATGGATTGCCGTAAAGAATATCCTAAAGTATTTGAGGAATACCAAGGAAAATTCTTGATTTACGGAGAAAGTGAGGTGCTACAAGTCGATAGAGTCTGAAAGGCAAGTTTCCAACAGACAAAGATGATTTCCGGTCACAGTCCGGTTATATCTTGTGTTTGTCTGGCGGTGCACGGCACTGTTGCTGACTCCATGACTTAAGCTGAATGTTTCGCAGCTTGGGAAGCGGCGAAAGAGGTTGTTTGGAAGAAGAGTTCATCACTGAACTTGATGTGATTCCCAGCATAGATGAGACTAGCTGCACATCAAAGATCCAAACACCTTGAGGGTAGGTATAACCTATTCCATGAGATAAATGACAGAGATGTTAAGTAGATCAGCAAGTTTCAACAAATGAGAACGTTGCTAATCTATTAACAAAGCCACTCCTTAGCCCTAAGCACGAGTCACGGACTGTAGCTGTAGGATAAGTGAAATTAAGATGTAGTCTTAATTTCAGTGGGAGTTAGTAAAGGGCTTTATTTAGTTATTGATATGTTCTTGTAAAACATTTGAGATGTTTTATGACGAAATTATTATTTCAAGATTATTTTAACTGTGATGGAATAATCGTTCCAAAATGATATAAACCATTTTTTTAGGTCATCGAAGTAAGTGACTTGATCTTGAGTCATCAAAGTCATTTAGCTTGATCATGAGACCCTACATTTGATAGATGTTTTATATCATCCTGTCCCTAGTCGAAGGTTGTTGAAATTGGAACACCAACAACCGTGTGAGACTGGATTGGTACGTGACTTATGACAAAGTCTCAGTGTGTCATAGATGCGCGGCATCAAAGTCAGTACATAGGTGTATGTTGGGAACATACGACCGGACATGACCCGCTTATGAGAACTCTTCAGGATATTTATATCTGTGTCATAAGAGATTCTCACTACGACTATAGAGTATAGTCCTTAGACCTGAGTTCGCATGCATGTGACTGCACATGGACTGATGCACTTTGATCATTGTCTAACGCTATCGTTCTGCGATAGTTATAAGGACCTTGTTTGGGTACATCATGAAGTAAGTAGTTTACAGTGATGGAACAAGACGGGATTTGTCCCTCCAATATAAATGGAGTGAATATCTCTAGGCCAATCGGAGATTTGAATACTGGAAAATGCATGGCCATGCTCAAACGGACTGTCCCGAGTCGTTTGGATTGTCAGTATCAAATCAGAGTCCGATGAACAAGATTAGGCTTTATAAGGATGACACTAATCTTGCCTTATGACTAATCGAGATATTGAGACAACAGGATTATGAATACAGAGATTCCAGTACAAGTGGGAGATTGTTGGAATTGTGTCCAGTAATCTCGGTACTGTCTCTAGAAAGTAAGAGTATGTCAAAGATCAGACATAAGTCATATAATTCTGGGGGTCATGATGGCTTGCTAGAGTCCGCTCATGATCTATAAGTCTCGGACTTATTGCCTTTATTATATGATCCCATATGGGTCACACGCCTATGCTAACAGGAAAATGTATAGGAACGGCTTAGCAGAAGTACGGTAAAAGTGCCAGGCATTTGTCGTACTTAGAGAGAGAATAATAGGTCTGATTAAATCCAAGGGATTTAATCAGATTGGTATTTTGGGCCCAAAAGCCCAAAAGGGATTAGACAAGTTTTATAAATAAAACTTAAGTCTGAATCCCAAAACCCTAACACCCAGCCGAAATCTCCCTCTCTCTCTCTGCGCCTCCCTCCTTGTGGTCTAGCAGCCGTTTTCTGTGATCGCGTGTGTGAGCCTTTGGAGGATCCATCTCTCGGTGTATCTTTCTGATCTCTGACCTGTTCTTCCCATTCCGCTGCAATTAACAGGTAAAAGGTGAGATCAACTATGTTTCTATTCAAGAACAACCTAGATCAGTATGTTTAGGATAATCTGAATCTGATAATTGAATCAGGATCATCTAAACATTCCAACACCGTCGAGATGATTATGGCTAGTGTCGGTTTGATTATTGTCTAGTTACATTATTATGATGGTTTCTTGAATGGTTGATATTGATGTTATGATTACTTGATTGGTTGATATTAATGTTATGGTTGCTTGATAGGTTGATATTGATGTCGTGGATAATGTTAATATGATATAACACACTTTTGAGGGTTAAATCAAGTAACGAATGAAACACGGAAAACTATTAAGTAACTTGATAATAATATGACGATCGGTTCATGAATAATTGACTGATGGGACGTTGTGTGAATGATTGTTGTGATTGTTGTGATGTGGTATGTTTAATGGTTTTTTGATGTGTTAGTGACATGATGTTATAGTGGGCATATCGACTTTCCTACCCGATGGATCCTCGGGAGCGTACCGGTCGGTTCACGTACCCGCAGGTCGTGTTACCGGTAGGTGTTAACCTACTGGGTGACGCCGGTAGGTGTGTGGTCCGGAGAATACGGGGTCATGTCCTAGGACCGGACTGCATGGAAGCTCTGGCTATCTAGGGGTAGCCCGAGTCACCTCGTATCGATGGATGGAGAACGGTGTCTTACTTGTAGTACTTTGTGTCTATGAGTAAGAGTCGAGGGAACACTACTGTGGGCCTATATGGTGACGGGATGAGTATTCCGAGGGAATGACGATATTGCCATGGCCCATAGCGTGTATGTAGTATAATAAATGTTTTCGTGCTTCAGCTATTTAATATTGCTTGTGTCACTTTCCGTCATTGCTTGTGATTGGGGTTGGGTTGGGTAGACGGAAAGTTACTTTGTTAGTTGGGGAATCCCAACTCACTGGGTCGATAATAGATCGCTCACCCCCTCTCTTTTATCTTTTTCAGGTAATCCATAAGAATAGCGGACCGCAGGACGTTAGGCCGGCCAGTGTAGTGTCGACGTCTCTTTCGTAACGAAATTTCAAGTAATGGTGTATTGTTTTAAATAAACAATGTACATGGGCCTATTTGTATTTCCGCACTTTCATAGTAAACGATGTTTTATACTCGAAAAAGCATGTTAATTATATTAGACTGGTCCGGTCTAATATAAATACCAAATTTTGTTACGGTTGCGAAGCCATAATTAAAGTTTAGGAAACGTGTAGTTGAATAACTCGGATCAGTTTAATGACGAAAGTTGTTAAGCAGAGCCGAATTAATCAAACACGGTAAAAATTGTGACGACTCTGGTCCCGACTAAGGTAAACCGGTGATCATGTTCTTGTTTGATTGTTGATCATTGGTTGACTATGGTCAAAGCGGAATAGGGGCGTTACAAAAGGTGGTATCAGAGCATGGTTCCGATCGTGCTCATGTAACATATGTTTTCAGATTTGTCGAGTCAAAAAAAAAAATCGAGTCACGAAAGAGACATTAGGAAACCGGTTACGTCCTGTTTAGTTAGGACTTAGTCGCTTATCCGTTTATGATGCAGATGGAGGACGGAGCGATCAGTAGTGGCGGGCATGGTATGGGTATGGGGTCGGAACGGGTTTCGGAACACCACATATTAGGTTATGAGGAACCGGCCAAGTCACCAGAAAATTCAGGCAACCAGGAAAGGCAGGCTGATCAGGCGCAAGCGACCGCAGAAAAAGACATCGAAGATACTGAATCTAGAAATGATCGTCCTAAGGAGATGTCCAAGAATGATCAGAATGCAGAAGGAGGCCGAGAAGTAAACACGGATCCAGAGCATACCCTGAAAATGCTTCATGATCAACATACAGCTCGCAAGGTCTCCGTTTCTTTATCACAACTGGTTCTGTTTCGGTTTCTTCTCATGTCTCTCCATCTCCATCTCCATCTACTTTAACTTCTACTTCTTTATCTTCTACATCGGGGAAATCTGCTACGACTTGCCTCAGCTCAACCGTTCGATGAAGAGTCTTTCCACAGCCACCACCGATGTAAATTAATTGACCTCGTCCTTTGCAAATTTAAGAAACCTGCAGAAACAAAAGTTTACACCTCTACCCAAAACACATGAGGAAGCTACAGAACATCGAACATAAATCAAGTACTGCCACTGATTTGCTTCCATCTAATTAACAAAATTATGGGTTATATCTTGCAGGGAGCGATTGTCTACTTTATAAGAAGCACTGATCGGATGATGTTTAATCAATGAAAACCAATTTCCAATTTGGACTCTAATAAACAGTCAAGGCCCTGTATTTAAGTAAATCCATAATATTACCTTTGACTCCAGTTTCGCCTCTATGAGAGGTCCATTCAATAAATGAATCCTATCGTGACCCTTTTTCACCGGCAGGACCGAGCCGCTCCATCTTTACCCAGACTTCAGAGGCAGAGAAATCTCCCAAAAACGATTTTTTTTCTTTGTTTTTGATGGAATGTTGAAAGCTCTGATCAAAAAAGACAAAGACTGTTGTTGAAGATCTGAATGGAGAGAAAAAAAAAACACAGATCGGAGTTTTGTTTCTACACCTGAAAGATGAAGAAGGAAGATGAGATTAATATTAGAAAATTTGAAGATGAATTTAGTTTAGGAATTGAGGCCAGAGAGTGGTAGGAAAATGGAGATTGTGGATATGGAGAGGTGGATATGAAAAACGGTTCCAGAAGATGATTGTTTTGATATTTCTTTTTTTAATTCATCGGCAAAAAAAAAACGAAAAAGAAGGACATGTTGCCACGTCAAAAACGCCTTAGGTGTCGCATAAAGAAAGTATTACTTTTTCTCTTACATCTCTTGTGCTTTATACATATTAGAATATATATTAGATGTTCTTCCACACTTTGGTAATAGCAACGAAAGAAACTTAAAATTTTGTTGAGGATGTATTTCGGTTCAGAAGATTGTAATTCATGATCAAGGCAATGAGTTCACCAATGAAGTAATTTACAAAAATTACTAATAACTAGAACCGACGATGAAATATAGGTTAGTATGACTTTCAACTAGTGTGGATAATTCGGGTCCGCTAGTGCGGTTTTTGAATAAATCGGTTAACATAAAATGTCAAATTAAACCAAACAAAAATGTGGTTCGGTTCAGTTTTTCATTTTCTTTTAATTTTACCAAATTAAATTGAATTTTTTGGTTAAAATTTAATTAGGTTTAAATAAAATTCAGTTAATTTTAGTTTTTTTTTGTTATTTTGGTTTTTTGGTTATTTCAGATAGTTAAATTTGACATTTTAGATATAATTCGATTTGGTTTGATATAATCAGCATGATTTGTCTTCTTTTCAAAAAATTATGAAAAACTGAACTAACCAACTATCTAACAGAAAATTGCTTTAAGAAAATCTAGCAAATAGTACTAAACTCACTACCAAACATAAACCAAAAATTGAAAATTTCGTTCGGTTTACGAGTTCGGTTTGATTTATAATCCCAGGCCTAATGAAATATACCAACTCCGGTCCAGAAAATTTAGGTAAGAGAAATATCAAACCGTGTTACTTTACTTTCAGTGAAGAAGAAGAAATACATTGACAACAAAGTGCAAGGGTACATAGTGTACATTCTACATGAACATGCTATTTTCGATCGTTTATTTGCGTTTACATAAGCGTTTCTGTTCTCATATGATAATATTCTACTTATTAAAACATGAAAACGCAGACGCAAATAAACAATCGTAATCGCAGCCAAGGTTGTTTCATCACATTCCAAAGACACTCCCGTTAATACTATAACTCTTGAAACCCAACGAACACCCACACACAAAAAACCAGATAAGATTCTACAGAGCATGAACCGCTGATTCGATTTCACCGTCCATCGAATCAGCCAGTTCTCTGAACGATTGGCTATGGAGATGCCTGGTGAAACTAGTGGTCGTGTCCAAGAAATATAGAATCGAGGACATCATACAACAGCACACAAACATGGGGATGGGACCGAAGTTCCATAGGAAGAGCGGGAAGGAGAAGTAGAAAGCTCGCAATCCGAGAGACCAAAAGTAGCTAGCTCGGTTCAGGTTTCTAGACACGTACTCGCAGTGCTCTTTTTTACCTCTCGAGACAGGCACTGTGACTAGGAAACTTACATGAGCGTAGTACCTGATTGACTGGACGTTGCAGAGAAAGGCCATGAGGAAACAGATGAGGATTGTGAAGTTCTTGATTGTTGCAAGGAGAGGGCTTTTGTTGCCATATATAATAACTGACGCTGTGGATTTCGAAGCCGAGGAGTTGCTTACAAAGACGCCGATGATGGAACATAGAGTGATTGCTGTTGTGGCTAAAAGAGTTGATGCCATTATGTTGTTCCTGATTGTCTGTACTGCCAAAGTACCATTTTTCAGCGGCTCCTGCACAAATAACAATGAGAAAGCTGAATCTTGATAGGAGGGAACACGACTAAAAGGGATCTGTTTCTATCTAATGAAAGCCCTTGTTTAGCTTCAAGATTAAGATCATCAATGTAAGGACGGATCTGCGACGCACGATTTAATTGAGAAGAAAACTTATATAAGATCAATGAACCAGCAAATAGTGGGAGCTTCCAGGGAAGATAGCCCACTGTCTACTTGAAAGTTTTTTCTACTTATCGAGATCATATCTTAAGTTCTTAACCTTAAAGTCTTTATCTTTCCTGATCTTATCATCTTTACTCATAAACCCTGCTCAAGATTTTCTCTATGATGTTTTAGCTGATGCAAGTTATGGTTTATCAGTTCTCAACTGACCTCGAAGACCTCAGAATCATGAAGTATAGGGGTGAGATTTCATGAGAAAAAATCATAATTTGGTCCTGAAAGCCTTGAGAATCTCAATTCCAAAGTCCTACTCCGTCGACATAAACCTCGCGTTTCAGCCCCAAGTTCTACACAATTACAGCATAAACCCTAATCTGGACCCATAAATTCCCAAAAGCAGAAATCCCAAAAAAAAAAAAAAAAACAGATAGGTAGCGTCACCAACGTGTATTACACCAAAAGAGGAAAGGGAGAAGAGAGAAACTTACGGTCATCATAGAGAAGACCCATTGTCGCCGAGATTCAGCGTTGAGGGAGATAACAGTGAGCTTGGGACGGTGGATTATGGCGTATCCGAGCCAGACATGGTAGGCGACCATCACGGCGAGACCCGTCGGCACAAGTATTACATCCAACGATTCCTCTTTCCACATTTCTACTCCGCCGTAGAGGTACTCGAGACTCCAATGGTTCTGTGACTGTCACAGTAAGTTGATGACATTATTATTTTTTTTTTGGTTAATAATATTTTATGTTTTATAGTAGAAACACCAAAGATTCAAACAATATTTTTAGTAAAAAACAATTAGAAGAGAAGACAAAGAGAAATCACCTCCTATGCCCTTCCGTACACAAAAGTAATCTCCCATGCCCCTGTTATAAGATCAATTTCGTTTTCATTTAAATTAAATCTGGAAAAATGGTAAATTACTTATAAATCGAGTGAAGGGCATGAAATTATAACTTATATCTGGGTCAGATACGGTCTTCTCCAACCCAGCCCCATGTAATCGGATTCTACCCGGATAAAAAATTTTCAAAATCGGATCAAAATGGATTCGTTAAAAGGTCGTTAAAATCCCTAATTCTATTCCCAATTTTACTTTCCCTTTTCTACTCTCTCTCTCTCTCTCTCTCTCGAGCTCGGACTCAAATCGGAATTCTTCGCTCTCGAAATCTTCTCTCTCAATTTGTTTAAATCAACGACGATGGTGGAGACGAGGAACGCAAGGAAGAAGACGAAGCCGAAGAGCCCTGCGGCTGATAGGGTTTCGAAGAAGCGTCGTGGAGAGGCGGCGATTGAAGAAACGTCCGGAGAAGCGCCGTGGACTACTGCTCCGACTACTGCTCCGACTACTTCTCCGGCTCCAGCGAATGTTGAAGGGAATGCGGCGGAGTCTAGAAATGAAAAAAAAAAAGCCG
This sequence comes from Orychophragmus violaceus, assembly GCA_030180135.1. Taxonomy (NCBI): domain Eukaryota; kingdom Viridiplantae; phylum Streptophyta; class Magnoliopsida; order Brassicales; family Brassicaceae; genus Orychophragmus; species Orychophragmus violaceus. The sequence continues at coordinate 74,142,703 of CM058240.1, forward strand.
AAGAGGGAGCGACGGCGGAGCCGGCGGAGGGAGACGGCGAAGTTGCGACGGAGACAGTGGACGGAGACGACGAGCAGACAGAAACAGATGAAGAAGGAGAAGGAGGAATCAGAGTATAAGACAATGGAGACAATGAGGCGGATGAATCGGAGGAGGAGGAGACCGACCGGAGACCGACCGTCTCCCCCCAGGTTAGTATATTTTTAATGTATTACTAGGATAACTAAGGATTACTAGGTTACTAGGAAAACTTGGTAATACTAGGATTACTGGATGACTATGTAGAACTAGGATAACTAGGTTTACTGTGTGTTGTTTGTTTGAGATACCTTTTTTGTTTGCAGAGAGCATCGGAGGAAACGATAGCCCTGCGACCTCTTAAAATGTACTTCTCGCCAGATCAGTATAGCGAGAGCGTGAAGCTTCCAACGCGATGCCTCATCGAGGAAACTTTGAACACTTTTGAGGGACTGAATCTCACTCCGGAGGAGACGTCATGGTTTGAGAAGCACCCGCAGTTCTCACACATTTTTCACATGCCGAGGGGCAATCACAAGCTTCAACCCATGTGGATGCTTCTCCTGCGTACCGTTGTAATTAAAAGGAAAAAGGAAGCTTGGTTTCTGGTTAACGGCGTTTCCATCCGATACGGGTTACGAGAGCATGCTTTGATTTCAGGGCTCGAATGTCGCAACTATCCAATCAACTGGAAGAGAAAAGGATCCTTGAACTTCAAGAAGAATTATTTCAAGGGGAAGGTGTTACGTGAAGACGTGAAAAAGAAGCTTCAGGAAATGGAACTGGATGAGACCGGAGATAGGCTGAAGATGGCCGTGCTGTATTTCTTGAGCAGCATTATTTACTGCCCCAACAAATCTGTAAAGAAAGGCAAACCCGTGTTGGACGTATTTCTAAGATACGTGGATGATCTGGAGTTATGTCAGACGTTTCCTTGGGGAAGATTGTCGTTTGATTACATGTTGGAGTCCATTCACAAGACGATGGATCATTTTAAAGGGAAGGTGTCGGGGCCGTGGACGATTCCTGGTTTTTGTGTTCCATTGGAGGTATAATCTTATGACTTTGCATTTTATATAATCTTTTTATAATGTCTACTTTTGGATTCGTTTTTTGTAGCTTTTGGCGATTGAGTCCATTCCGAGACTGAGAGACAGCCTCCGAGAAGGTGTACCATTTCCTTACGCCGATTGCCCGAGGATGTGCAAGTCCAAGTGGAAAAAGGCGAGTTGAAAGGGTGGCCTCTTGAGACAGTCTACGAGAGACTCGGTGATACCTCGGTTAGTAGTACTTGGTAATACTAGAAGAAACTGGTAATACTAGCAGCAATTGGAATAATCAAGTACGTTAAAATTTACAAGACATTGAGAGCGTTTTGGTAGCCACGTCTGATGAGAATGAGCTATTGGAGGAGATCATGGAGAAAGAGGACGATGTCGATGAGCACGATATTGTTGTGGAAAGTTGGTGCAAGCGTCTAGACCAAGGATTAACTGTTTGGTTTGAAGATATGATGCATGACGATTTGAAAGGGCAACAACCTAAGGAGGCAGTAAGAGTGGAGAAAGAACGCCGAAGTCGCAAGGCTTGTTTCGAAGAGTTGTCCGCTGCGTTTACCACCATGGGAGAACAGATTAGTTTGCTCGTGGAGAAGGTCACCAAGATGGAGGAAAGGATCAAGCCTCTTGAGGAGTTTGTGAAGTCTCGGAAGTCGCAGAAGTCTCGGAAGTCGCGGAAGTCTCAGAGGATTTTGTAGAGACAGCTTTGATGTTATGTTGCAACTGTTTTTTGTTTTGTCAAAACAAATTTCTTTTGTGAAAACTATGTTGCTATACTTTTTCGTTGGTTTGCATTGATCATGATAGCAATTAACCAACCAAAGTAGATAGATAGCAAAATATAATGTCTTAGATAGATAAACAAAAACAACACATAGATAGATAGATAGCAAAATATAATGTCTTCGATAGATAAACAGAAACATCACATAGATAGATTGATAGCAAAATATAATGTCTTCGATAGATAAACAGAAACATCACTACTTCAGCTTGGCAATCTCCTTTCGCAATTCTTCAATTCCGATCTCCTGCTCTTCAACCTTTCCTTTTAGCATCCTAAGCTTTTCATGGACACCAAAAACCCATGGCTGACGAAAGTGGAGTCCATCATTCTACAAAAAATAAATCAGATAAACATTCATATTGTTATACCTAGTGTAACCTAGTTTTACTAGTTATTCCTGGTCTAACCCAGTTTTACTAGTTATACCTAGGCGAAGAAAATTCATATAGTGTTACCTAGTTTTACTAGTTATACCTAGTATAACCCAGTTTTAGTAGTATTACCTAGTTTTACTAGTTATACCTAGTATAACCCAGTTTTACTAGTATTACCTAGTTTTATTAGTTATACCTAGTTATAACCCAGTTTTACTAGTTATACCTAGGCGAAGAAAATTCATATAGTATTACCTAGTTTTACTAGTTATTCCTGGTGTAACCCAGTTTTACTAGTTATACCTAGTATAACCCAGTTTTACTAGTGATTCCTGGTGTAACCCAGTTTTACTAGATTACCTAGTTTTACTAGTTATACCTAGTTATACTAGTTATACCCAGTTATACCTAGTTATACTAGTTATACCCAGTTATACCTAGTTATACTAGTTATACCTAATTATACCTAATTATATCTAGTTAAACTTAGTTATACACAGAAAAAACACAGAGCAAGTCCTGCTTAATTATACCTAATTATACTTAGTTTTACCTCGAATCGGCTGCAGGTGAAGTACCTACTGCCCGGTAAAGTGTCGAAATCATGCTTAAACTTTGGATTTGGAGACGCATCCTACTTGATTTCTCCCCCGCATGGGCATTTGGTTGGAATTCCAAATTGGGCATCCACTACGTAGCAAGTCCTCTCGTAATGTTTCAAACGATCAATCGTCTCCTTCCTAATCCTCTTCTCATCCTTCCTACTCCTCATCTCATCCTCGTATGGATCAAGGCCGAAATTCTCCATTGTGGGGTCAAGAGGGAGAGATAGAGAGAGTTTGTACGCGTGTAAGAGAGAGAGCGAAAGTGGAAGAAGGAGAATGAAATATAGAAGAAAGAGAAGCGAGAGATTGTAAATTTAAATTTAGTGAAATTAGAAAATTTTGGTTTTGACGCCATAAGGGAGAGAGAAATTGGGTTTGGCGCCGAAAGAAAAAGGAAGAGAGAGAGAGAGAGAGAGAGAGAGAGAGAGAATAATTTATAAATTCTTTTTTTTTAATCGATAAAATTTTTGATAGGATCTTAAAATCAGAACACACATAGTGTTACCAAGTTATTAGTTATACAAAATCTTCAAATCTTTTGTGTATATTTAAATTAGTATTACACCAACTAAATATCATTTTTACTAGTATTACCTGCTTTTCTATTAATCTTCCATATGAATCTCATTGCCCAGTTTATTTATTTGATTGAATATTATTTTTTTAACAACACTCACCTTCCAAGTGAGTTCTCCATTAAGAAATCTTTCTTAAAGTATAATGAAAGATTTGGTGAATATGTATCATGAAGTCACATTTCAAATAGGATTTGTTTTAAAAGACAACAACAAATGCAGTGTTTTTACATGAGAAAAGCAAGCAAAACTAAACATAGTCTTCTCCATACAACAACCAATACTAAACATAGTCTTCTCCATACAACAACCATGGAAGTGTTCTTCCCCCCTGCCTTTTGTTATGAACCCTTATGATGCAAGATGGAAGCGTGTTTGACGTAGAACAGGGACTGAGGTCTCTCTATTCTAGATCGTGGGTGATATTGTGGTAAGATGGATTCAAACCTCGGGTCTCTAGACTCCTTAGAATGAACGTGAGATGATTGAATGGATAGAAGATGGATTGATTGTCGCCACACAAGAGATGAAGGATCTTGTGATAAGACTGAATCTAAGGTCGCTTGATATGACTCACAAGAAAGCTTAGAATTGAAAAGGTGTTTTCTCTCAAAGAAGAAGAACTGCGTTATTGTATTGATACTTGGTAAATGATACACGGCTGCTAAGGATCCTTATAAAGGGGATCGTGCAGCTGTTGCCTTCTAGGGCAGAAAACCTAATTACAACGGCTACTAAAATACTAAAATATCCTATGGTCCGACTTTAAAGTAATACAGGGAAACTTGACTCACTTAACGACTAATACAGACTCTGACTCAGACGACTAATGTAATACTTGGACCTGCAAAATGAACAAACACAATATATGAATTGAAATCATACCTTATTGAGCGTGTGTGGTCGTCCATGGTTGGGCCTAAGTGGGCTGAATTGAGAAGATCATCATCGAGTCTTCAATTGTCTTCATTTGATCTTCTAAACGCTCCACTTGATAATCTTGAGCTAGGAGACTCTGAATGGACGTGTTGAACAGTGCTCTGAGTCTTCTAGTTCCTGATCTTGTCCTTGGAGGATCTCTCATGGTCGTCACGTCTTGAGCAGCAGGTACTTCTTCTAGGTCTTCTTGACGTATCTCTACGCTTGAGTCAATGCTTGAGTCAATGTCCTCATCATTCCCTCCCTCTTGAGAAGATTCTGACCTCAGAATTCCATCATCTGCATTATAAGGAAGCAAGTCAGCAACATTGAACACTGGTGAAATGGTCAACTCACCTGGCAGATCCAGCTTGTAGGCATTGTTGTTGACTCTCTCCAGCACTCGAAATGGTCCAGCTCCTCTTGGCGCTAGTTTGGACTTCCTCTGGTTTGGGAACCTCTCTGTACGCATGTGAACCCACACCCAATCTCCTGGATTGAAGATGAGCTCCTTTCTCCCTTTGTCAGCAGCCTTCTTATACTTGGCCGTCCTTTCCTCTATGTTGGCCTTCACCTTCTGATGCAGTTTCTTGATTAACTCAGCCTTTGATTCTCCATCCTGATTAGTAACATCTAATGGCGGCAAAGGAACAAGATCTAAAGGGGTTTCTGGCTGAAATCCATATACAATCTCAAAAGGTGACAACTTAGTAGTAGAATGGTTAGCATGATTATAAGCAAACTCAACATATGGAATACAATCTAACCAGTTCCGTAAGTTCTTACCAACCGTGGCTCTTAAGAGAGTAGATAGAGTTCTGTTTACAACCTCAGTTTGTCCATCAGTTTGTGGATGACAAGTTGTTGAGAAAAGTAGCTTGGTTCCTAGCTTCCTCCAAAGAACTCTCCAGAAGTGACTCAGAAACTTCGTGTCTCGGTCAGAAACAATAGTTCTCGGGATCCCATGTAAGCGTACTACTTCTTTAAAGAATAACTCAGCAGTTTGAGTGGCATCATTAGTCTTGGCACAGGGAATGAAATGTGCCATCTTTGAGAACCTGTCCACTACAACAAAAATAGAATCCTTTCCTCGGATTTTGGGTAAGCCTAAGACAAAGTCCATTGATATATCAACCCAAGGCATACTAGGAAAATAGGAAGTGGCATATATAAACCATGTGGATGTGACCTGGATTTGGCTTTGAGGCAAGTGACACACTTGGAACAGAATCGTTCCACATCCTTCTTGAGGTGAGGCCAAAAGAAGTGTTCTACTAAAACGTTCAGAGTCTTATCCACTCCAAAATGTCCCATGAGTCCACCACCATGTGCCTCCTTGATCAGCAAGTCTCGCATAGAACCCTGTGGAACACACAAACGTTTTTCCCTAAACAAATAACCATTATGTAAGTAGAAGGAACCTGTTGGGGCAGTGGTACAATCTTGATAGACTGAACCGAAGTCTGGATCATCCTTATATGCATCCTTAAGGTGTTCAAACCCTAAGACCTTAGCCTCCAAAGTTGTGATCAGCATGTGTCGCCTTGAGAGTGCGTCAGCCACAACATTCTCTTTGCCCTTCTTATACTTTATCACATATGGGAATGCTTCTACAAACTCCATCCACTTAGCATGCCTTCTCTTCAGTGTTGTTTGTCCTCTAAGGTGCTTCAAAGTCTCATGATCAGTATGTATGACAAACTCCTTGGACAGAAGATAGTGCTGCCATGTCTCCAACGACCTCACTAGCGCATAGAGTTCCTTGTCGTACGTTGGGTAGTTCAAGCTGGCTCCACTTAGTTTCTCACTGAAGTAGGCTACTGGACGCCCTCCTTGAGTTATCACGGCTCCAATACCTAAGCCTGAAGCATCACATTCAACCTCAAAAGTTTTGTTAAAATCAGGTAATACCAAAACTGGTGCATGCGTCAAGCGATCCTTGAGTCTGTTGAACGCGTCCTCTTGAGCTGATCCCCACTGAAATGCTACGTCCTTCTTGATCACAGCAGTGAGAGGGGCGGCTATAGTACTGAAATCTTTGACAAAACGCCGGTAGAAGCTTGCCAATCCGTGGAAGCTCATGACTTGTCCTATGTTGTTTGGTCTCGGCCATTCTTGGATTGCTTTGATCTTCTCTTCATCAACCTGTAAACCTTTGGAACTGACAACAAAACCTAAGAAAACCACTTCATTAGTACAAAAGGAGCACTTCTTAAGATTACCATATAGGCTTTCTTTTCGAAGTGTGTCAAGGACTAGCTCAAGATGCTTCTGGTGATCCTCAAACGATCTGCTATAAACCAATATATCATCAAAGTAAACTACTACAAATTTACTGATGTAAGCTCTTAGAACCTGGTTCATTAACCTCATGAAGGTGCTGGGTGCATTGGTTAGACCAAATGGCATGACTAACCACTCGTATAGCCCCTGCTTAGTCTTGAAAGCAGTCTTCCATTTGTCACCTTCTTTCATTCTTACTTGATGGTATCCACTCCTAAGATCAATCTTTGAAAACACATTAGATCCAGATAGTTCATCAAGCATATCATCTAACCTTGGAATTGGATGTCGATATTTTATGGTGATGTTGTTGATTGCTCTGCAGTCTACACACATCCTCCAGGTTCCATCTTTCTTTGGCACTAAGAGAACTGGTACAGCACACGGACTCAAGCTTTCTCTAATGCAACCTTTCTCCATTAAGTCTTGAATCTGCTTCTCCAACTCCTTAGTTTCTGTTGGGTTCATACGGTAAGTTGGACGGTTGGGCAATGGTACACCGGGAACTAGATCAATCTGATGCTCTATTCCTCTAATAGGTGGTAACCCAGCCGGTATCTCTTCGGGGAACACATCTTTGTATATGTCAAGCAGTGATACAATCTCTGGTACAAGCACATTATCCTGTGAACCTGTAATCAACACATCTCTAAACACCATTAGTAGCACCGTTTCTTTTCGCTCTAAAGCCTTATAGACAGTACTAGGAGTGATGTAAAGGTTAGTCTTACTTACCTTGGCCTCGGCAGCAAATTTGGATTGCATCTCATGTACCTCTTGAGGAAATAATGGAGCAAGCTGGAATTTGCGCTTGTCATGCGTGAAGGAATGAGTATTGGTGCGTCCGTTGTGTATGACTTCTCTATCAAATTGCCATGGTCTGCCGAGAAGCATATGGCCTACTTGCATTGGGACAACATCGCACAAAACTTCATCCTCATACTTCCCTATCTTGAACTGAATCAGGACTTGCTCATGTATCCTGATCTCGGTGCTTGAATCTAACCATCTAAGGCGGTATGGCCTCGGATGTTGGGTTGTCTTCAAACCTAGCTTTTCCACCATAATCTTGCTAGCAGCATTAGTACAAGATCCACCATCAATTATGAGACTACATACCTTGTTCTGAACTGAACATCGAGTAAAAAACAAGTTTTCTCTCTGGATGGTGTCTGGGTCACTCAAGGCACTCAATGCCCTGCAAACAACTAACATCTCTCCTATCTCGGGAAATGCTACTTCCTCTTCTGAATCCGCAGCTTCAAGGTGTTCCTCTTCATCTTGAGACTCATATCCTCCATCAGGTGTTAGGATCATAACTCGCTGATTTGGACAATCGCGTGCATAATGACCTTTACCCTGACACTTGAAACAAGTTATGTCTCGCGCTCTTGTATTAGTGGTTGAAGACTTACCTGAGTCAGTACGGTTGTTACTTGGAGCGTCATAAGCTGACCTCTTATCTTGGGAACCTGAGGCAACAGTCTTGCCTTTGTCAAGGTTCTTATCTTGCGGTGCACTCCATTGATTCTTAGCCGGAGGTGCGTTCCATGAGCTAGGTCATGAGCGACTCGCTGCCGCTGTCTTTCTCTTGATTCCTTGTTCAGCCTGCACGGCTGCATGCAACAAATCATTAAGATCATGACAAGGTTGACGTTCTACCTTTCTGGCAATCCGGTCATTGAGTCCATCAATGAAATGGCCCATGAGAACTTCTTCACTCTCGTCCAACGCCATCCGGTTCTTGAGTTGTTCAAACTCTTCATAGTACTCCTCAACACTCTTGTTCTTCTGTGACAGCTGCCTGAACTGCTTTTGCATATCTCTGTGGTAATGAGGTGGCACAAATCGCCTCTTGAAGTTGTACTTCATGGCTTCCAAGGTTGTGATCCGCTCAAAGTTGTTTCGCCTACGGTCTTGGACTTCTCTGTCCCACCAAGTTAAGGCATGGTCCGTGAGTTGAGCCGAAGCTAGAGCTATCTTCTTCTGGTCATTGTACTCGTAGTAATCAAAGATGTACTCCATACGCCTCTCCCAATCAAGGTATGCTTCCGGATTAACCCTACCTGCAAAAGTTGGCACAGTTAGTTTCAAATCTTTTGCAAAGTTGCGGTTTACCTCTTGTTGTGGTTGGCGATCACGGCAGTGGTGTTGTTGATCTCTGTCTCTTCCTCTTGCTCCTGCATTCAGAGTATGCTCACTCTCATCATCGTCAGACTGCTCGTCATTCCTTGGAAGTTCTAGTCGTCCAACCCTTTGATCAATCCGTCCGATCTGAGCCGACAAGTCATTCCTCAAGGCTTGGAGCGCTTCTAGCAGAGTTGCATTGGGGTCTACTTGTTCTCCTGCCATTGGGTTCCTGTTCCTACACACACTAGAGCAAGCGATCAAGTGACTAGGGAACAAAAGGCACAAAATAAGAAGAAAGATCCTAAGCAAACCTATGATAACTTGTGATACAAGCGATGCGTCAAGGACTGACACAAGAGATGGCTCGGTTACAAGTATAGATCACGCTCGGTTCTGACAAAAGAGTTTTTGGAAAGTTGAAAACCGATTTGAGAAAATATAGGAGATTGAAAATCGATTTTTTTGAAGATATGGAAAATCTTTATGAAGTTTGAAAAGATTTAGAAAATTTCTTCTTTTTTTTTTGAAAACGAGATTTAAACAAAATATGGAAACTAGAATATCTTTTTAAAATCTAAATATTTCGAAATCTTTTTTTTTTTGAAATTTGAAAATCGAGTTGCAGGAAGGAAAAAGCTTTGATTCTAAAACCCTAAGATTGACAAGAAGATTTCGCTTATTGGCTCAAGCACAAAGAAGCGATTTCTAAATTGAATCAAGGATGTAGATCAACAATGAAACTAGATGAAAACAAGATACTTTTATGGTTTTTCGATTTGGAATGCAAACAAATGGAAAACAAACTAAAGCTATAACTAGATGCAAGGAAAACCGAAAGGAAAAAGGGATAGATACACCTGATCTAGGAACCTTTCGGCTCTGATACCAGATGATGCAAGATGGAAGCGTGTTTGACGTAGAACAGGGACTGAGGTCTCTCTATTCTAGATCGTGGGTGATATTGTGGTAAGATGGATTCAAACCTCGGGTCTCTAGACTCCTTAGAATGAACGTGAGATGATTGAATGGATAGAAGATGGATTGATTGTCGCCACACAAGAGATGAAGGATCTTGTGATAAGACTGAATCTAAGGTCGCTTGATATGACTCACAAGAAAGCTTAGAATCGAAAAGGTGTTTTCTCTCAAAGAAGAAGAACTGCGTTATTGTATTGATACTTGGTAAATGATACACGGCTGCTAAGGATCCTTATAAAGGGGATCGTGCAGCTGTTGCCTTCTAGGGCAGAAAACCTAATTACAACGGCTACTAAAATACTAAAATATCCTATGGTCCGACTTTAAAGTAATACAGGGAAACTTGACTCACTTAACGACTAATACAGACTCTGACTCAGACGACTAATGTAATACTTGGACCTGCAAAATGAACAAACACAATATATGAATTGAAATCATACCTTATTGAGCGTGTGTGGTCGTCCATGGTTGGGCCTAAGTGGGCTGAATTGAGAAGATCATCATCGAGTCTTCAATTGTCTTCATTTGATCTTCTAAACGCTCCACTTGATAATCTTGAGCTAGGAGACTCTGAATGGACGTGTTGAACAGTGCTCTGAGTCTTCTAGTTCCTGATCTTGTCCTTGGAGGATCTCTCATGGTCGTCACGTCTTGAGCAGCAGGTACTTCTTCTAGGTCTTCTTGACGTATCTCTACGCTTGAGTCAATGCTTGAGTCAATGTCCTCATCACCTTACCCTTTTACGTCTTTCTCCAGCCGATGGATGTCTTTTAATCTTCTTCATACCCCTCTTTACGATGATATCCGGAGGTATTATCTGCTTCTCCTTGATGTCATCTGGGACAACCCACGTAGACATATCAGGCACAACATAGATGGACCTGACATAAGCCAATGTCCACAACTCGTTCAAATAATATTTTGAACACAGATCATGAAGTTCCATGTGGATATCACTACGACGCCTTCCATGTTCCTTGAAATAGATAAACGCGGCTAGAGCATGGAGACAAGGATACTTATGAATATCGATGAACTTGCAAGTGCAACTTTTGCTTACCAAGTTCACCAAATAAAGCTTTCCTTCATCATCATCAACCTCATATTCAAGTGCATAACTGTTTACCTCTCGCACAGGGTATTTTCCAGCCACATGCCATTTTTTATGCAAGAAGTTCTCAACAACAGGCACCAATTTGTTTATGCTCGGTCCTGCAACAGACTCTTTCCTATGAACGTTAAACCACTCAGAAAACTTTCGAAGTATGGAATCCAGCAAAGGCAATAAGGAGTATTTCCTGGCTTCTCTAAAAACTTTGTTTAGAGATTCGACGGAGTTGCTAGTGTCCAGGTTGTATCTATCAGCCGGAGATACACATCTCGCCCATTTTTCTAGCGCGCAAGTTGTTGGGAATGTCCTGAAATCTACTGTACTATCTCTAGAAAGTATGATAAATGTCGAGATCAGACATAAGTCATAAATACTGGGTGATCATGATGGCTTGCTAGAGTCCGCTCTTGATCTATAAGTTTAGGACTTATTACCAGTATTGTATGATCCCAAAGGGTCACACACCATAGCTAACGGGAAAGTTAAGATGGAATTAATACGGTAAGATGCTAAGGCATTTACTGTATTTGTACAGAGAGTTGGGCAGACAACAAATGGGCTTTTGTCTGATTTGTGTCTTGGGCCCAAAAGATTAATGGTCCATTAGTTTAATTAATTAAACTTGGGCCCATTAGTGAGATAAATTAGATTGCAACCCTAGGGTTTGCAACACTAATTGCTTTTGGCGATTTGGTGGAGGAGCCGCGGTCTCTCTCTCTCTAGTCTCTCTCTTTGTTGTTCTTCCATCTCGGTCTAGCAGCCATCCCTCGCTTGTAAGAGTGTGGATACCAAAAGGAGGAACAGGTACTCATTACAAGAACCTAGATCTGTTTAAGATTATGTGCTAGGTTGCAACCTGAGAATTGAACCATGAAAAACGCATAATCCGACAGTGGTATCAGAGCTTAGGTTCATTAGATTCTTGTAATTTGGATCATAATGGTTGTTTAATGGTTTAATGAATCAAATCAAAATTGATTAAAAACCTATAAACCCTAATCGGCAAAGAATGGTCTCGGATCATTCATTGTTTTGTTGCCATCATCGATTTCTTGTTAAGCAAGAAAGAGTTATATGATGGGCCGATAATAACTCGATCTCGGCTTTGTGCGTTAATGGATCGATGATCGCTTGTAATAGCCGATCGGATCGATTGTGTGAGCCGCAAGGCAAGAGATCACTTGCGATCCGATTGTGGATCATCGGTTATGTGATCGAGCGTGATCGACCGGTGATCGATGGCCGAGTGATGCGTGGGCCGTAAGTGATGCGTGAGATCGATTGGATCGATCGATGATCGATCACCTTAAGCCGCGTGATCGAGAGGCCGTGGATCGTGTGATCGGATCGGTCGTGACGTGATGGCCGTGTGATCGTGGATCATGGATGGGCAAGGATCGATCGGCCATGGCTGGACGCAACGATCGTGGATCGTTTGTGATGTTCATGGGCCGTGGTCGATCGTTTGGCCCGTTACAATTTTACGTCCCGCGAATAGTCAATCGGTTAAACCGAGCTTCGCGGTTCGTTGCCCAATCCGCACCGATTAAACCGGTCCAATTTAATTGGTGGTTCAAGCGGTTAACCCAAATCGCGGTTTGCTGGAAATTATTTAATACAATTGGTATTATTTAATTTCTGGTTAAACCGGATTGAAATTCAAAATTGAATTTTAACCTAAACCGAAGGCTGGTCTAAGTTTGATTTGGTTGGACCAAATAATTTAGAGCTGGTCTGGTTTAGTAAATAACCGATGGTTTTGGAAGTTAATTTGGTCTTGGACCAGAATTAATAAACCGACTCGGTTATGTCAAATTATTGGGCCAATTGGAATTCTATGGTCTTGGGCCAAGAATTGGGCCTATAATTTGTGACCCAACCCAAAATATTAATAAAATTTTAAATTAGAAATTTCTATTTTTAGAATATTTCTAAATTTAGAAAGTTTCTAAAAGAAGTAAGTTTCTCAAAATAGTAATCTTCTATTTTTGGAAATAAAACTTAAAATCCTCAAAAACCAATATCAAGCTTGGATGTCTTTCCAATCTTGTCAGCTACTTAACGCTTATTCGATTACAGATATGGCTTACAGTGTGAGGTGTCTGTTTTCGCGTAAGTAAAGTAGTATATAGTCACTAATTTCATTGGGAGTCCCAGACTTTAGTGATTATTTGGCTGTAAGAGATTGGTTTCCTTGACTGGGCCATCGGGAGTCCCGGGCCTTGAGACATCTGGTGAATTGGGCCTTGGGCCCAATCCACAACCGAGAGTTATATGGATATAACTAGCTGTGTGTATGCTTACCAAGTAAAGCTAATTCCGGGTGACGGCCAGTGGCCCACTTTGGATTTAGCTGAACATGGGTCTCGGAATCATTGCATTCTTATGAGGTTAAACAAAGAAATTTTGAATGCAATGCGAGTTTTCTTATAAGTTATTAAGATTACTCTTTTATGAACTAAATAACTAAAACTCTATTTATCTCTAAATTTCAGTTATGACTAGCACAAACAATCAAAACACTTTCTCGATCCGGTCTGTCCTTGAGAAGGACAAACTGAACGGATCAAATTTCTTGACTTGGTCGCGGAGCTTGAGGCTAGTCCTCAGGCAGGAGAGAAAGGACTATGTCCTTGAGAGAGCTCTCCCCGTGAGGATCGGGTCCAATGCCTCTCATGCAGTATATGATGCTTGGAATAAGCATTATAATGATGCGGTAGATGTGCGTGGTCTGATATTGGCTACCATGGACTCAGATTTGCTGAAGCAATATGAGAACATGGAGTCGCCAATAGAGATGATCAGCAGCCTGAAATTGAAATTTCAGGAGCAGGTAAGAGTGGAGAGATACCAGTTGGTTAAGTCTCTCACTAGCTGCAAGCTACCAAATGATCATCCAGTGAGTCCTCATGTCAGTAAAATGATGGGTTACATTGATAACCTGAGGAAACTGGATTATCCAGTTAGCCAGGAATTGGCAACTGAGATCATTCTGCAGTCACTGCCGTCAAGCTATGATAAGTTCGTAAGGAACTATATCAAGAAAGGCTTAACGAAGACGTTGACTGAACTGCATGATATGCTCAAGACAGTTGGGCCAAACGTGAAGAGTACCCTGTACAATCTCATGAATGAGAAGGGTAGGTTTACTAAACCTAATGCTGACAAGGGTGAAGACAAAGTTGTCCAGATTTTGAATCATGGCAAGCGCGTGTCTTCTGAGCCCGAGTCAGATACCTCTTACGTTGATAAGTGCTACTACTGTAAAGAGACTGGGCATTGGAAGAGAGATTGCATTAAATTCATGGAAGATTATGAGGAGTTGAAGTCGATGTATGAGACTACTTCCTCAGGTATTCATGTTATTACTTCAAGTTATACCTTATAGGTATTGAATACTGGTTGTGGCACTGATATTTGTTATAATATGCAGAGCCTGAGCAACAGTAAAACGTTGAAGGAAGGGCAAGTGGAACTGCGTGTCTGGAAGGAGCTATTGATGATGCCTCAGCCGTAGGGTTTTCACTTGTAGATGCCTTTGAGGCTTGGTTTTGTATTAAGTAATTGCTACAATGTACCTGCTTTAAGCAGAGTTGTTTTTCATTTTCTTGTGAAGAATTTGAATGTTTTTCATTTTGATAAAGACAAGTTTTGTTCTTTTGATCTTAATGAAATGTTAATTGTAGCACCCTATTCAAGGAATGGGTTTTATATCTTAAACCAAAGAGTGCCTAAATGTAACATAAATACGCAATTGGTTTAAATCTGATGAATTAAACCTGATTTTTCTTGGCGTAAACGTTTTGGTCACATAGAGTAAGTCGGATTCAGAAACCCCATAGTTATGGACTTTTGGGCTCATTTGAATGAATATCTTATGAGACTTGAATTCTGCTTACTGGACCAAAAGACAATGAGCCCATCTTAGCCGAGCTAAAGAAAAGCCCAAAGGCTTATTGGACATTGAACATACTCATGTATGTGGTCCAATGAGCAGTAATGCCAGAGAAAATTTCCTGTACTTCATTGTCTCTACTGATTACTTCAGTGAGTATAACTGTGTTCATTTGATGAGACACAAGTCGGAATTCTTTGACATGGTCGAAAGAGTTCCAGAATGAGGTATAGAATCTAAGTGACAGAATGAAGTCGTTTCACAGCTCAATTCTCCTGAAAACCTTGAGGTATTTCTGTGAGAAAGAATCAGATCTTATTAGAAATGATTAAAGATGAATCACACGAATCTTCCATGATATTCTTTAAGAATAACGCTCTAGAAATATCTAAGTTTACGCTGAAATAGTTCCACCAATATCAGTTGAAAGACACCACGTAAATGTGGATTGGAATCGATCCAAATTCGTCTTTACTGAGTATTTGTAGTTGTGCTACTTCACTGGTTGTCCTAGGGAAACCAAGGCTTGTTACTTTTACGTCCATTCTGTTTTCTAAGAAGGGAAGTTACTTTCCAAGAAGAACAGTGGGAGTAAAAGTATAACTCGAAGAAATTCGAGAAATACAGGAGGCTGCTCAACCTGTTGAGGGAGAGCAACGGATGGATTTACAGATTTCTGTAGAATCTACACCTGTAGAGCCTGAAGTTCGCAGATATGAATGAATCAGTCACTAATCCGAGAGTGATTTCTCGTCATTAGTTGAACCTGATGATCATTGAAAGTTCGCATGATCTGATGATCATTGAAAGCGACGAATCTGCGAAATTCAAAGGAGCGAAAGTGAGCCCGGACTCCGAAAAATTACATTTTGTGTAAGTTAGCTTCATCGATCCATTCATGGATGGAAGCAAACATATCGGAGTTGGAATCTTCGTTCTGTTGAAGTAGTCAAGGTTTTGACTTGAATAGGAATGAAATGGAACTGTGCGTTTACTAAAAGATAAGTGGGAGCAATATTGCATTTCTCATAGTGTATGTCGATGACATACTGATTCTCGGAAATAACGTCCCAATACTGCAGTCGGTAAAGGACTGGCTTGGGAGTTGGTTTTGTGATTGACATGGGTAAAGCCACGTAGTTCTTGGATCTAAAATTGGAGATCCAGAAGAGCTGGTAGGACAAAGTCAGGATTCTTACATTGACAAAGTCCTACACGTTTTGAGCAATCCAAGAAGGGTTTTATGCCAATGTCACATGGCATTAAGTTAAGCAAGATACAGTATCCTACGATAACTGCTGAGCTTGAATGCATGGATGAGATTCCATATGCGTAGGCAATTGGATCTATCATGTATGCCATGACACGCACTTGTTTTGATGTTGCTTTAATGTTAAGCAAGACAAGTATAGACCAGTCAAATCCAGCAAAGAATCACTGGATTGCCGTAAAGAATATCCTAAAGTATTTGAGAAATACAAAGGATAAATTCTTGGTTTACGGAGAAAGTGAGGTGCTACAAGTCGATAGAGTCTGAAAGGCAATTTTCAATTGACAAAGATAATTCCTGGTCACAGTCCGGCTATATCTTGTGTCTGTCTGGCGGTGCGAGGCACTGTTGCTGACTCCATGACTTAAGCTGAACATTTCGCAGCTTGAGAAGCGGCGAAAGAGGTTGTTTGGAAAGAAGAGTTCATCACTGAACTTGATGTGATTCCCAGCATAGATGAGACTAGCTGCACATCAGAAGTCCAAACACCTTGAGGGTAGGTATAACCTATTCCGTGAGATAAATGACAGAGGTGTTAAGTAGATAAGCAAGTTTCATCGAATGAGAACGTTGCTAATCTATTAACGAAGCCACTCCTTATGCCTAAGCACGAGTCGCGGACTGTAGCTGTAGGATGAGTGAAATTAAGATGTAGTCTTAATTTCAGTGGGAGTTTGTAAAGGGCTTTACTTAGTTGTTTTGAAAGGTTCATGTAAACATAATATTTTATGTTTATGAAATCTATGATTTCTGGATTATTTTAACTGTGATATAAATAATCGTTCCAAAATGATTCATGTCATTATATATGGGCCATCGAAGTACATGAGTAGACTTGATCCTGAAACCCCATATTTAACAAAATGACATAAATCATAGTGTCCATAGTCGAAGGTTGTTGAAATTGGAACACCAACAACCACTTGAGACTAGATTGTGTTGAGACTTATGACCAAGTTTCGAGGGGTCATAGATGCGCGGCATCAAAGTCGACACATAGGTATATGTAGGGGAGCATATGACCGGACATGGCCCGCTGATGAGAACTCTACAAGATATTAATATATGTGTCATAAGAGGTTCTCATATACGACTATAGAGTATAGTCCTTAGACCTGAGTTCGCATGCATGTGGCTGCACATGGAGTGATGCGCTTTGATCATTGTCTAACGCTGTTTCGTAACTGGGAGCTATAAGGACCTTGGTTGGGTGTATTATAAAATGTGTAGTTCATAGTGATGGAACAAGATGGGATTTGTCCCTGCCGTTTAACGGAGGTAATATCTCTAGGCCAATCGGAGACTTGATAGCTGGTAAGAGAGTGGCCACTCCCAAACGGACTTGCCCAAGTCGTTTGCATTGTCACTATCAAATCTGGTCCGATGAACATGGTCTGGATATATAAGGATGACACGCATCTTGCCTTATGCCAGATCGAGATATTGAGACAAAAGGATTAGGGAATGTAGGATTCCAGTACAAGTGGGAGATTGTTGGGAATGTCCTGAAATCTACTGTACTATCTCTAGAAAGTATGATAAATGTCGAGATCAGACATAAGTCATAAATACTGGGTGATCATGATGGCTTGCTAGAGTCCGCTTTTGATCTATAAGTTTAGGACTTATTACCAGTATTGTATGATCCCAAAGGGTCACACACCATAGCTAACGGGAAAGTTAAGATGGAATTAATACGGTAAGATGCTAAGGCATTTACTGTATTTGTACAGAGAGTTGGGCAGACAACAAATGGGCTTTTGTCTGATTTGTGTCTTGGGCCCAAAAGATTAATGGTCCATTAGTTTAATTAATTAAACTTGGGCCCATTAGTGAGATAAATTAGATTGCAACCCTAGGGTTTGCAACACTAATTGCTTTTGGCGATTTGGTGGAGGAGCCGCGGTCTCTCTCTCTCTCTAGTCTCTCTCTTTGTTGTTCTTCCATCTCAGTCTAGCATCCATCCCTCGCTTGTAAGAGTGTGGATACCAAAGGAGGAACAGGTACTCATCTGTTCTAATCTGATCTTGTCATTACCACCAATCATTCCGCTGCAAAGGTAAAGATCAGGTTTGTTTTATGATTCGATTACAAGAACTTAGATCTGTTTAAGATTATGTGCTAGGTTGCAATCTGAGAATTGAACCATGGAAAAACGGATAATCCTTCACAAGTATCCTCCGCATACTTTGCCGCTGATGGATATCTATTCTTAAACTCGTCGAAAAGATTGTTGAACTCAGAAACAATGTTAGCCCAACCGCAGGCTTGGAATTCTTTGGCAACATTGTCCTTATTTGCGTGATGCGGAGCATGACCCTTCACGTTTTGTGCCAAATGATATAAGCAATAACCATGATGAGCTTGTGGATACATGTTAGCTACCGCGTTGATGAGGCTTAAATTTCTTTCACTCACAAACACCAGCTCAGGAGAGTCGGCTACAACGGTTTTCAACATCTCGAAAAACTAGGCCCAACTATCATGATTCTCACCGTCGAATACCCCAAATGCTATAGAATAGATGTGCCGATTGGGATCTTGAGCTATGGCGAAAACTAGTACACCGCGATATGCGGTCTTCAGAAAAGTAGCATCCACCATAATCAATTTCCTCATGCATTTAAACCCTTCAATGGAAGCTCCCAAAGCTATAAAAAGGTACTTGAGTTTTCCCAACTCATCTAGTTTCACTTGTGTTACCGTGCCTTCATTCAGCTGTTCTAGGACGAACAAATAACGATATAACATCCGGTAGCTATCTTCTGGACTACCACGCAAATCGCAAACTGCTTGGTTTTTCCCTCTCAGAGCCGTGGAATATGATATCCCTACACCAACTTTTCTCTTCACAATCTCCATGATAGTTTTTGGAGCTGGAGTCTCGTATTTCCCTGGATATTCTTCACTTAACAGAGATGCAACTAGTTTTGATGATCCTTTCCTCTTCTCCCTGCCTTCTTCACTCTGACTAGTACGGCTGCATGTGTGCATCTTCGTGTACGTTCTAATCGAGAAAGTTTCGGAGTTTGTGATCCTTGCTGCTCGTACTCTCCAATTATAGCCTCGTTGAGCACATCTAGCTACCCACCGCTGAGAATCGGATTTTTGTATAAAATAGCCGAAAGATTCAACAAATGCGCCTCTATGAACCAACTTTGCTAAAACCTCCTTGTTTGGAAATTCTACACCAAGACTCAAATCCAAACCGTCTTCCCATGGAGGTAAAGTCGGACTACACACAGCAACAACATGTGGTTCCACCACATACTCATCACGCAAATCTGGTGAATCCTTACTGTTGCCCTCATATTCAACACGCTCTGTATCTCCATCATTTTCGAGGTCATCTCCTTCATTTTCGGGATCTCCATCATTTTCGGGAGCATCTCCATCATTTTCGGGAGCATCTCCATCATTTTTGAGAGCATCTCCATCATTTTTCAGAGCATCTCCATCATTTTCGAGATCTTCATCCTCTTTTTCTTTGTTCTCTTGTTGCTTGTCAACATACACCATGATGGCATCAGGCCCTATTTCTCCTTCATAGTTCTCACCGTAAGAGCTTTTTCCCGCTCTCGACTGTTGCTCGGGAAGTTCCGGTGTACTAAACACCTCCACATACAAAACACATTGACGATTCTCATTATCAACATGCGTTAGATACACAAAAAACTCCTCATCATCACAAATATACGACTGTTCCTCACACCCAGCCAGCCTAGGGATGTAACTCAGTTGGAATTTAACCTTGGTTTCATCCAAACCAAGCTTATTGTATAACCTAGATTCTACCATCGACATTGTTATCTCCTCAACTGATGCCTTAAACACTAGACCATAAATGCGACCTTCGAATTTATAATGTATGATGACGTTGTTGATCATTTTAACCTGCCAAACAATACCCAGAAACTCAATCAAAACAGTAATTTGTGCACAGTTATACAACATTTCCCAGTGTTACTGGTTTTAGCTATTTAGACTATTACCAACTGAGCATGAACCCGAAAGACAATTCAAGTCTGAAAAAGCAACCCAATTCAATGATTCAACCACAGCAATGCATCTCTAACCAATTTGGACTCATAATAAACCCACAAACATTCTTTAATCACCAATGTGCATCAAATCCCAATTACAATCCCCATTTGAAATTGATTCTTAAAGAGGAGACTAATCCACTAATCTACAAATAAACAGTTAAACCTCGATTTGGATGAGAATGCGGCTACGGCGCGGCGAAGGAGACGTCGACGGCGGTGTAGGAGGCGAAGAAAATCGAGGGAGATGAATGAGAGTGAATCTCCGACGACCGAATCCGACAGAGCTGAAGAGCACGATTTTCTCGAGCTGTTGGAGAAGCGAGATGCCAATATTCAATTTTTTAATATTCAATTTTTAATAGAGATACAACCCACCCAACCCGTCAATGGATACAACCCAACCCGATTTTTAATACGAAATTCTATTTTTTTTTTAAATTCAATCTGTAATGGTGGAAGAGTAATTGTCCACTCTCATTTTAATGAGAAGGGTATTGTGGATTAAGGAGGGGTAGTGTAGATTTTATTTTGCCAATTAGGATCATAAGAGACGAAACCTCGAAGACAAATCCAAATGTATATATTCCAGAATTATTCGATTCTTTTTTTTTTGAACAAAGTTTTTCAAATTAAAGCATGTGGAAGTGTTACAAAATGAAAAAATACAAAAATTAAATAAGAACAACAACAACTATGACTATCTAACAAGAAGATAAAGAGGAAAGCGAAAGGATACAAAAAGGATACAAACTGAAATGAACCAGGAGGCTTAGGACCAACCACAAGAAAGTAGAAAGAAACTGAAGCCAGAGACCGAGTAACGACAACATGAAGAGGCAAGTTGAGCACAGAACCATAGCACAGTGACGACCAGTTGACAACGCCGAACCAACCAGGCGGACGAGATGAGGCCCAAACACAAGCAGACGCCACTCCTTTACTCAGAGACTGAAACCGCATCCCAAACACAAACCCAAGGCCAAACCAGTGCATCGAGCTAGCAAGGTTACAAACTGGAGCCTAAAGCCCAAATCCCAAACGAGAGCCTCCAGACAACACCTCCGGAACCACCAACAGATAAACACAGCAACAATGACCCGAAAGATACCCAACGGATCCAGAGACAGAACGCAGACACAAAGAATAAGCACTCCATACCTTGAAGGAAGGCAAGACAGCAGCCAGGAGAACCACGGAGAGCATGACGGGTTAGCCGGAGGAAAAAACTCCATACCTAGATCCGAAGCCGAACAGGGAAGCAGGCCAGAAGAGACACCAGATGCCGCCGCAGCACAAGAAGCGGAGAAAGCTCGAGCTCCAACTCACGGATCTCGCCGTCCTCGAGCAAGAAATCCGGAGAGAGAGCACGAAACAAACGCCAGAGATGAAGAGCTGGCTGCTACAGAGCATCGCGACTATGAGACGAAGGACCAAGAGAGGAGCATGCACGCTTCAATGACAGATCTAGATCCCGCCATAGCCACTGTCCTCGAGAGCTAGGGCAAGGACGAAAGGAATAGCCACCGCAAGACAAGCGGCGAGGAGCTTAGAAGGCCTGGAGAACACCAGCCGGCGGTGAGACTCACGGAGAACAACGAAGACGATACCCAGATCTGCACAAGCCAAACGGAAAAAAACCCAACAAGACGGAGACCGATTTAAAGAGCAGGAGGAGAGGATCCCTCTCACGGTGGCGGTGAGGATCACCGACCACCGGAGAGGGAGATCGACAGCAAGAAAGAAAAACGGGTTGTTTATTCGATTCTTCTGCTTTCCCATCTTATTTAGTCTCCAATTTCCCATTTATATCATTCGTCTAGTTCTATCTACCTTTTTTTACCTATGTTGTTTTTTAATCTGATTAGTTTTAGATATTTACAGTTTGTGTTTTACAACAAAGAGAGTTTTGACGGAAAAGTTTTACCTTTTGTCGATGTAAATGTTTAATGATGTTGATGAAAAAAAAAAAAAAAAAAAGAGAGTTTTGAAAAATACATGGTGTTTAATTGGGATTGGATCAGGCTTTTGTGTTAAATTCGGTTATGAGAACATGATTCTATGAGAATTCGTCTATTAACGCAGACAAAGTATACAAATATAATAAATATAAATAATTAATTTTTATATAAGTATCTAACTACTTGCTAATTCTGGAACATTTAATAGTTGTCACAAAAAAATTCAAGTTTCTGTTATTCCCTTTGTTTCATAATATAAGTAGTTTTGATGTTTTTTTTTATTTCAAAATATAAGTTGTTTTCAAGTTGTTATGCAACTTTTATTTATTGAATAAAATGTTGACCAATTAGATTTTTCTATTTTTTTTAATTTTTTCCATGATTAGTTGAATTATATTTATTCAATAATATTTTTTTAAGAAAAGTAAATTTTTTAATATGCGTGTTTTTATCTAAAACTATTTATATTATGAAACAGAGAGAGTAATTAAAATGGTAATCATTGCAAATGATGTTTTTTTTATTTCATTTGTAAACGTTGTTATTACCTAATAATTAGTGTAAAGCATATTAATCATTATTGGTTACATGTTTTTTTGTTAACAACATAATTTAATAATAAAATAGTCAAATTTATTTTTAAAATAAATAATCCTTGTTTTTTTTTTTTGCAAACAAATTTATTTTATAATTAAAGGAATGAAGGATAAGACCAAAATGGTAAAAACAGAGAATATTAGAAACGATTATCACTAATATATGTATAATTGTGTTATGAAATTCCAAAGAGTACCCAATCTTACCAACAAAACTAAATATGAAAACACTTGAAGAACCGTACATTTTTGGTATAGTGTAAATTCTAATCATAAAAAGATACTATACAAACTAAACAACTCTTTTAGCTCGTCTTCAAGCGTGGTCAAAACTGACGGCTCTTATGTAGATGTTGAGAGGTGGTTGTAAGTATCGCGTCTATTATCATCGACATTGAAATATTTCATCCCATACTTGTTAACCGCCTTCACAACCGAAGCTGCGGTTTCACAACCGAAGCTGCGGAGAAACCGAAAGATGATTTATATTTGGCAAAAAAGAGAAAGTCTAAAAGAAGGTAGAGACTTTTTTTAAGTGGAAACTCGTTCTCCCAATCTATGAGAGCCACTTTGGGTTTCTCTGTTATGATTGATTCTAACCGATGTTTCTGCGTGACAAAATTCGTATGAAGGAGGGGTCTTTCTTAGATTGTAAGCACCAGAAAACTTATTCGAGCTATAACCTCTATGAATGAGCGCATCAGCTGAAACTTTAGAAGCAGTCCGGTCGATCGAGGATGGTTCTGGCTGTTTTTTTGGTGACAACCTCTTTTGGTTGCTGCTGCTGTTGCTGTTGCTGGTTTCGTGGTTCTTCATCATCACTGTCTTACCTTAACTTCTCAAAGTCCTTTTAAGCCAGTTCTTGTATACCATGTGCCTACAAGTTAAAATGACACAAAGGAGATAAAATTTGAGACATACATGTCAATAATATACAGTGTCTGCTGAATTGTATTCCATTGCATTTTTACATATTAAAAACACATCTCCCTGCAAAAGAACAGGGCGATAAGATATGGAGACTTATTAGAAAAGGTAAAAAGAGTTGTTCAACCACCAATCTCCTCACAAATTCACATATTATATTCAAACTGGGAGAAAATTTTGATTTTAAACAGATCAATAGTTACTTCTAGCTAAACACTATTTTTGAAACAAACTTAGATCTGTACATCGCTACGAATAACATGCCCGCAAACATTACAAGCAATTTTTCCCCATAAACCATAAGAAGTTGTAAGAAAGTTTTGATATTAAGAGGCCAAGTAACAAGACTTTCAGTAGCTACCAGGAAACTTTACAATAGGACCAAGCAAAAGAGGAACTAACTTGAAAGCATCACAACTATTAAGACCCATAGAAAATCAAGTGAAAAACATCAACGAGTCCAGTGGAGTCAAAACACACGACGTACCTCAAATTGTTCTAAACTGGCAAATGCAAAGGAGAGAATTCATACTTTGGTTTTCAAAGAAAAGGTAGAGTATTCTATGATATACATGGTTAATCTAACATCAAGGCAAAGAGTTTTCTTGAAACATCAAAACATAAGGATATATTAAAGATACCTTACAGAGACGGTGTTCTCTTGGTTGAAGACTGTTGAGCTGGACAACAGGGGAAAACCTTGATGTTGGAGGTAACAATTGTTTCTCTTCACCTAGGGAGAATCTTAGATCCATGTAGGCAAACATAACAAAAGCTTCAGATTAAAACGATTGTGATTATACTCATAAGCTCCAATTAGATTTGAAAGAAGGGTAGCATACAGTTTCAAAGTAGTAATCAGGCTTCATGTAGTCCATAAGGAATACATCTTAGGTGCATCCATTTTGGATTCCTCAACTTTGACTGGAACTGAATCTGAGGCAACAAAACAAATCAGCCTCCTGTTGTCTTGCTTATATCTTTGACAAATATAACATAAAATATTTACATTCTGCTACATAAATTATTCAGTATTTTGCGTTCTATTTATATACACATCAACATAATGCCATAGAAGCCATTGCTTCTTCAAACATAAACCCTGAGACAAAGAAACAACACTTTAGGAGATAAGATCATTCTTAGTTTGAATTAGTGTGGTACGTGTTAGACGGGACATAGAAACACAAACCTCAAAATTAAGAAACAGTTTGTATTGAGTAAGTCTCTTTACTGAATTAGGAAATGGAAGAAAATCACTTCTAGCAGGAACCCACAAAAGAGAGTAATAACAGGAAAGCGAAATTAGACAAAAGAACATGAATCATAGAAAATATAATAATCGATAATATAAACGGAGCTAAATACTAATCAAGCTCAGGCAATTAATCATTTCCATTTAGATAGTTTAGAGTCCACAGAAGATACATTTAACAATTTATATCTATAATCAAAGGAATTAAATTCAAAACAAAAAGTTTAGAGTGATCACAAGAGCATGAGAGAGCAAACCTAAAATATTGAACCTAGCCAAAGATGAACTTCGAGAAGGAATTATCAACCGAGCCATGAGTACACCCAAATTCCAGAAACAACTAAAAATCAGTCTAGCCAAAACAATAGCGCGAAACTTAGATCGAAACTCTCTCGACCTATAAACCCTTGGAAAATTGCTCTACTCAATACAGATAATGCAAAACTAGTAAAATCAATTGGAGGAAGAAGAAGAGCTTATTATTACCAATATCCGATATCAAATTAATGAGCGACCGAAGGCGAACATAGAGATGCGGATAGCCTCAGCTTTATGTTCGATCTTTTCAAGCCCGTTCACCTCGAAGAGGCAGCCTTTCAGACGGAAGAATACAGGAAGCCATTGCCGATCAAGGAGATGGTTAAGGAGATTCGGAGATGTCGATTACAAAGATTCGATCTGGTTTTTCTCGAGATTACAATAAATTGTTGAGCGATTAGAACATAGGTCCTGGAACGACACAATCTGCATATATGGAATTGGGAAGTTCTATGAGAGAAATTTGAGAAGACTTAGGAAGATGGATTGCAGAGTTTCAGAGAAGTCGATTAAGCAGCCTCATCTGGATTTTTTGAAGATGATTGCGTCGTCGTCGAGAAGGAGGGTTAGGGTTAGAGAGGTTTCATATTTGGTTTGGTTGATGATCTGGAATATTACGTGGTTGAATATTTTCTTTTGATTGGTCTACACATTTTTTCCAGTAATCGAGGTGTCATGTTCTTAAGAGTTTAAAATGCTGAGGTGTCATCACCTTGAGATGCATCTAGGTATGGTCCGCGCTACGGAGCGAAGCTTTTTTAAAAAAAAAAATTTATGTATGTTTTTATTATAAAGATATACAAATATTATAAAGTAATATTTTAAGATTTGTTAGTAAAATTGTTAAGTCCAATAGCAACATAAAGAGCTTAAAAGGAATTTCGAGAACTATTTTTTTTGGCTTATTTGAAAAACATGAAGTCAAGTTACATCCAAATGTATGTATATCGATTTATTCGATCGTTCTGCTTTTCCTTATTTCTTGTGCTTCACTTATATCCTTTATATCATTCATCGGTTTCCATCTGGCTCTCTTTTCCTACATCCTTTTTCTGATTAGTGTAAGAATTTTGGAATATGTGGTTTATAGTAGTGAAAGTATTTTGGAGGAATTGCTTAAAATGCCTCCAAAATTGATTTTAAATAAAAGTGTACCCCCAAACTTGAATCAAATATAAAACTGGTTTTGCGGCCTTATGAAATTACCGCGTTGTCCTTACGACCAATCAAAAAAACGTCAAACGCAATTACCATTATAACCTTCGACTATTTCAGACTTCTATGGATGTCTGGGACGTCAGACTCTAATAGAAGTCTGATACAGAATTAATTACTAAATTTAAATTTTAAAATTATTAAAAAATATTTTGTCAAAACTTTTATATACATAAATTATATATAAACAATTTAGTAGTATATAAATTAAAATTTGATAAAATTGAGTCATATTAAACATTGTTAGTTAAGTATGTCTTAGAACATACTTTGTAATGGAACATAATGGAACATTTACATATAACTTACATATGACCTTAGGGTTAGTTAGATTCATTGTATTAGGAAATTCACCTTTGAAAAATTATATTTGCACATGTATGTTATAATGGTGATATAATTAACGAATTTGATGTGTCTTAGGTATTTTGTTTAAATATTTTTCAATGTTATGTGATAAATACTATATTTAGGGTTTATCAGACTTCTATAGAAGTCTGAATTTTGGGGTTTCGTGAATATTTTGAACCAAATATACCTTAAATGGTTAAACGAGAAGTCTGAGAGATAATTAAGTTGGAAATTTAAATTATAAAATTATTAAAAAATATTTTGAGGAAAATTTCGGATACATAAATTAAACATGGGACTTTTGGACATATGTAAATTAAAATTACATAAACTTTAGTCAATTTTAACCATTTAAGGTATATTTGGTTAAAAACACTATGTAGCTTGATCTATGCTTGACATATGAAGTTGGATATCATATTTTCATCTGTAGGGTTAGAGTAAGGGTTTGTGAATTTTCATCCATATTGTTACATTTGCATATACTGGTTAGGTTGTGACTATATTAAACGATTTTAATGTTTTTTATAAGTTTTCTATATAATATGATGGTATTTAAGTAGTAATTAGTAGATTTAGGGTATATCAGACTTCCATGTTAATCTGATTAACGTACATGATTTTTCAGACTACCGAAGAAGTCTGACTAAATTCGACCAAATACTAAACCCTACTTGGGAATTTACCCCATATATAAACGGAAGTTACCGACATTAGTTCGTAAAAGTCATTATCAAACTTCTCTCTCTAAAACGGAAACACACTCCCTCTCTAAATACTCTCTAAATACCCTCTAATAACTCTCCGAGAACCCTCAGCCGCCACCGCCACCGCCATCTTCTTCATTCTTGTAATTATCTCTCCTTTTTCGTCTCTCCTGACCAGTCCATACACCGCCGCCATCATATTCTAAGCTCTTCGTTCTGTAAATGTTTGAGATCTATACGAAAGAAGTCATTTTTTCCTTTTTTCTTTGATATTTGTCTAGATCTAAACAACAATTTGGTTTTTATATATTTCTCGTATTAGATCCGTACGGTTTTGAGTTCGAGTCATCCCCTTTTTCATATGTACTTTGTACTTTGTCTAGATCTGTCCCCCAATAAAAATAGATAGATTTTTATATATTTCTCGTTTTAGATCCATGGGATCCATACGGTTTTGAGACCGAATCATCCCCTTTTTCACATGTCTTTTGTCTAGATCTGAACAAAAAATTGTTTTTTATATATTTCTCATTTTAGATCCATACGGTTTTGAGTCCCAATCATCCGCTTTTTCATATGTCTTTTGTCTAGATCTGAACAAAAATATATATGTTCTAGGGCCACTAGGTTCTATGCTTGAGTTAGACTCTATTAGAAGTCTGAAATTGGATTTGTTTTTGTTCAGACTGTTTTAGAAGTCTGACTTTTTACAATTGTTTTATGGTACACAGGATGGGGCGATTCAGTCAGGTTCCAACCTCGAGTAGTAGTAGTTCATTCTCAACTTCCACATTTCGACAACGATCCGGTTCATGCAATGGATTCCCCAAGAAATGTTTCTGCGGCCTGGACCTTGTCATGCGAACATCCACTACTGCCGATAATCCGGGAAGAAAATTCTTTGGATGTCGTAACTGGGATGTAATTGCCTTTCTCTTCTGTTTTGTATGCCTTTCTCTTCTGTTTTGTAGCCTGTTTTATTTTGTTTTGACTTATTCGAGCTTATATTCGGAATTCGAAGATGATTGCATATTTAAAATGTGGTTGTATAGGATGGTGGCTACCATATAATGAAGTGGTGGGATGAGGCTATGATGGTGGAGTTTCACGAGTTAAAGCTGCGTGTGGACCAAAATGGCGAACAAGTTGATTACATCTTCCTTTGTTATGTTGAAATTGATTGTGTTACCAACTTGCACGATGAGATCAAGAAAGCGCAGGCAGAGATAGCTCAACTAAAGGAGCTCTTGACTGAGAAACCATCTAGCCAGACAGTGCGTGGCGCCAAGTATGAGTATCTGATGGTTGCTAGTGCTGTTATTATCGTCCCGATTATCTTGAGGGCATTTGGTTTCTTGTGATATAAGTCCTATGTATCCAAGTACAATTTTATGTATTATAAGATGAATTTCATCCAATTTTATTTATCATCCAGTTTCATTCATCATCCAATTTCAAATATGCGAATTGTCCTCTTTTGAAGCTAATAAATACTATATTCTCAGACTTCATAAGAAGTTTGAGTAATAAATAATTTTCCTCAGACTTCGTATGGAGTCTGAATCTACAATAATTAGTTTTAAGACTTAAATGATGATTTTCCTCAGATTTCGTATGAAGTCTGAATCTACAATAATTAATTTTCCTCAGACTTCGCGCGTACATGACGACACGTGGCCTCTTGCATGCCCGAGAAATTAATTTTTTGTAAATTAAATGCGCGGGAGTTATGTAAAAAGGAGACGAAAAAAACGCGGCAGTTACGTTTGCAGTAAAACCATCTGATAGTGGTGAAACCGTCTCGTTTTAACTGCCCCTTATGAGATATATATAAATATGATTTTTTAACCTTTTTTTTTTTAAGTTTCGCAGGAAAGATTAAAAAAACCTATTCTCTCTCAAAACCACTCAACCGACATCTTATACTTTTTCTGGGTATCATTTCCAGATCTGGTTTCTCTCTGCTCCGCCGCTTATATTCGATGGTAAGATTCATCTAAAACTTCTTCAGGAGAATTCTAAGTAAAACTATTAGTAATCAGACGGCTAATGGTGTCTGATTGTAGATCTCAGACCACATATGGAGTCTGATTACATCCTCAGACTGCATGTGGAGTCTGAATATCTCTCATACTTGCGTTAAGCTTTTTGTTTTTGTTTTAAATTCCAGATCTTGTTGGGCCCCGATCTTGTTTCACTCTTCTCCTCCGTCGTCTTCCTTCGACAGTAAGATTCCTCGACTCTTCGCCTCGTCTATATATTTACATAACTACAGTAGCCAGACGGCATAAGATGTCTGACTGTGTAAGGCTGACTGCAAATGGCTTATGGCTAGTAGTATTCAGATTGTATTTTTTTTTTGTGGCCCTTGTTGTTTCAGGTTTCGTTATGGAAGATGTTGAATTCCCACAAAGGATGTTCACTGCCGGTTATGAACCGCTTCCGGATAAAAGCATACACTACTTTAGTGGAAGGAGAGATCTGATAATTGATGTTAAATTAGCGCTGTTACCGGATGAATGGCAAGAACTCCTCGATTCAGAACTTGGGGTTTTTTTGAGATTCCATGAACTGAATTTCAAATGGTGTTCAAGGATGGTGCACTATATGCTCTGTCTGCAGTTAGACTACAAGAAGAAGTATGAGTTATGATCTCTTCTCGGCGTTCATCCAGTTAGGTTTTCCTTGAATGAGTTTCATGCCATAACCGGACTCAACTGCGACTATATTGAGAACCTCGAGTACCCTAAAATTCATTATACCGATGAGATGAGAGCAATGTGGAAGCTTCTTAGGGTGGATTTCGATTTAGGCCCAAGTTTTACGCAACTAATGATATGGCTGGGCTATCTAGCCATCTGCAACCTTCATTGAGGCTCAACACTGGACAACCTCCACAAGGGGTGACATGGCCAAGCTTCTGCTGGTTCCAGGATCGATATAATCCTATCCATGGGGACGATTCGCCTTCATGGTTCTGATAGATTCTGTTAAAGAGGCAAACAGAAAACTCGTGGATGGAAAAAATTATCAGATCGGAGGTTTAGCTGAGGTCCTGAACATCTGGATATACTGGACATGTCCCGCTATGGCGACAACTTATGGAGAGCCCTTTCCGGATGCCCCAGAGCTACCATTGCTGGCGTACCAGGGATCACGGAGTCGAAAGAAAGTCGACGAAACCTTACGCATACATGTATTTCTTATACTTATGAACTCTGACTTTTTATATCAGACTTCATACAAAGTCCGACATTATGTGTCAGACTTCTTTTGAAGTTTGACACATAATGTCAGACTTCTATTGAGGTCTGATACATAATGTCAGACGTCTTATGAAGTCTGACATTATGTTTCAGACTTCTTGTGAAGTCTGATACATTTTTCCCAGTCTCGTATGATGTCTGACATTTTGATATTACAAATGCTTATATTTGTTTTGCTATGTGACTTGTAATTTGCAGACCCGCGTCAACAGCTTTGTTATCAAGGAATACGATGACATGTTTCCCGAGTGGGACAACCATGATGAGGAGGACGACAAAGTTGAGAACATTGTGAAATCAATGTTAGGACAGTTAGGGACTGTGCATTGGAGGTGGGGTTCTAATCACTGGAAGAGTGAAGGTGTGTTCAAGACCAAAGCTGGAGGTCCTGTTAAGCTTGAGATTAAGTATGAGAAAGTTCCTGATGAGACTGGTGAGAAAAAGCGTAAGGATGTGGGAGTTTAGAGGAAGTTGGTACATGCTGTTTCTGATGATGAAGATGAGGAAGAAGAGGTTGAGGCAGTTAGTAAAAAACCTAGAGTAGGGAAGGTTGGTCCTACGATTGGGGATGTTGTTCAAATGATTGAGGGTTTGCAAAAATCATTTGAAACTCGGAATGATGTACTGGTAGATGTTTTCAACGAGGGTTTACGTCTGATGGGTATCAGAATTGATGATATTGCCAAGAATGTCCAGAGTTTGAAGAAAGAAAGTGTTGGAGTTGAACAGAAGGAGAAAGACCATAAGAAAGATTCTTCTGAACTGAAGGAAAATGAGAAGAAGAAAGCTTCTACTGGAGGGAGAGGAAGAGAGAAGAAGAAAGATGCAAGTGTAACTGCTGCTGCTGCTGCTGATGATGAGATGAAGAAGGCTGGAGTTGGTGAGGATGAAGAAGATCCACCTGAAGATCTTCAGGATCAAGATAAAGTAAAAGCTGATGCGGTTGATGAAGAGGGAGGAAGAAAGAAGAAAGAAAGGCCTCAGAGGAACCTCAAGAAAGTTGTACTGAAGGTACCCGAACCTGAACATGCAGGGAAAGCGAAGCCTAAGAAAGCATCAGACAAATTCCGCCAATCTCTCTAAGGCCACCAAGCCGACTGCGACTGATGATAGGGTTAGTCTCCAAAACCCTCAATCTCTGGATACAAATAAGGAAAAGAACGATGGGCCTAAGATAAGTAGCAGACTTATGAGGTTAATGCAACCAGACGTCTATGGTAGTCTGAAAAAGAGGGTATTTTTGCAATTGATTTTGAAATGCCAGACAGCGGATGCAGTCTGAAACCAATCAGACAGCTAGGGCAGTCTGCTTTGGAATTTTTTAAATTTTTTGTCAGACAGCTCAAGAAGTCTGAAAAAGGGTTAGTTTTGCAATTGATTTTCAAATGTCAGACTTCTCGCAGAAGTCTGATAGTTATCAGACTTCTTCCGAAGTCTGAAGAAAAAGTAGAGGGTAGTTTTGCAATTGATTTTGAAATGTCAGACTTCTTCATAAGTCTGATATCTCTCAAACTACTTATGTTGTCTGAAAAGTGTTTCAGACAGCGAGTGAAGTCTGATGAAAAACATCGCATTTTCGAGCGTTGACCAAAATTCAATTGTTGAGATGTCTATAGCCGTCTGGCAAAATTTTGGAATTTCAGATGTCTATAGCCGTCTGAAATTATTTTCCTTATTTTCAGACAGATTTACATGTCTGACAATTTTTCGCTTATTCTGGTCAACATCTGGAAATTTGGGTCAATTGTTGTTTCTACCCCCCATAATTTCCAGACAACGGATTCCGTCTGACAAAAAGTCAAGAATTGGTCAATTTCTTGCCAGACTACATCAGAAGTCTGAAAAAAAAAAAAACAAATTTGAATCAATTGCAAAACTACCCTCCCTTCTCATTTGGACTTCTTAACGATGTCTTTTTTTTCAAAGGAATTTAACAGACTTCTATGGAGGTCTGGCAATTGAAAGTCAATTGCAAAACTACCCTCTCGTTGACCATATTGAAGCTTACGAAAAAATGCAGACTACAATTCGGATCTGAAAATCGACGATATGAAAATGTTCTTACCAATGTCCGATTTCCGTTTGTTTTTAGCTGCGTCGATTTCCCAGAACGTCTAATATCACCGAAAACCCCAAATCCGAGACGTGTTTTGCTGTTTTTATAAGGTGATAAACGATTTCGCTACTTTTGAATCGAAAATATCGAAAAATCCCCAAAAATCAAAGGGGAAAGGAGAAATCGGTGAGGAGAACGTCCGAGCTCAGATTCTTGAGCTTTAATGGTGAAAAAACGAGCTGGATTACACATTAACTCGTCGGCGATGGTGGGTGTCGTGGTTGTTGAGCATTCATGGCGATGGCATTCCTGTGAATACCCAGATTAATAAGGGGATATATTAGCGATGGAGAGGAAGGAGAAGGCCGATGGTATAATCAGGGTTGACTTCAATTTCGAGGGCATTTTTGCAAACAGGCCAAGTATTTTGACGTACCTGGTTTTGTAACTTATATGTTGTTGAATATCTTTTAGACAACATTTTTTATCGTTGGTGTTGTTTAACTTTTTGTTGATTCACTCCAAATATCTAATCTTTTATTTGAGGTGACTCTCGATAAAGCAATATAAAGCCCGCAGTAGCAACAGAACCGGGGAAAGTATACATAAGTACGCAGAAAAGATATTTCTTTTCTATTATATTAGGATTTTAGTTGTCCATGACTGAATACATGTTTTGGTAGATGGATCCATACATCCTGCAAGCTTTGTCCTTGACTTTTATTTATTGTCATAGCATATCAAACTCTGAGAGAAAATTGCCGCCTTCTCATCTTGTATGGACAGTTTGTATTTGCAGTTTTCAAATTTATCCTTGCGATAAGGATCCTCTTACCAACGTTTTTCCCAACCAAAATCTCTGCTTCGAGAACTCTATCTCCCAACTGAGTAATCAGCAGCCTAGTATCGTTGCATAAACCCTTTTTTGGTTTATGTTTCTCAGAAGTATAACCGGTGCGTGATGTTTCAATTGAAGCTTATGATTCGGTAATCTTGAACACTTGAGTTCGTTTAAGTACTCAATTGTGTATAAAAGATTTACTTCATCCTCATCTTCGTTGTTAATCGTGTCAGCGCTAAGATATTTCCTCATTCACCACCGATTTTTGTGAGGAAAAACTCATTGATCTCGTCCAGACGTCCACCGTTTTGTTCCGCGGGGTTTGATTTTAATAATTTTTTAAAAAAAATTATTTCATAGAAATATAAGCATTATGTATTATATCTAAGTTTATTTCAATTTTTCATATGTATAGCCAGGGTGTGCCGAGAATGGCGTTGTAAATAGTCAGCTTGTCAATAACATGGAACTTTACCATTTTGTTGACTCCGTCAGAGTAAACAGGCAACTTGATCGTTCTGATTGTATACATCGTCTCGCTCGAGAAACCGGTGAGCGGCTTAGCCTTTTGCTCGATATCTTCTTCCTTGATTTCCATCTTCTTCAAAGTATCTAGGAAGTTTAAATTGATAGAGCTACCTGTATCAACAAGGATCCGAGATACCTGATAGCTTCCAACGAGGAGCTCGACCACCAACGGATCGTTATGGGGATAATGAGTTCCCCAGAGATATTGGTCAGTAAAAATAGTCGGGGGTTCGTCAGAGAGGATCGGATGTGGTGCGTTTTGTGCAGCCAATGCCATGCGCTCGTATCCTCTGATCGACCGAACCGAGTCGTTTACCGAAATTAAACCACCCATTATCATATTAATTCTTCGCACGAATTTAGGAGCTTCTCCTTCTTCTTCCTCCTGGTCGTCACGATCGTGTTTTAAAGCTACGCTTTTAATGCGGTGCTGCTGTTTTCCTTGTTTAGGTACTGATCACCGGCATGTTCTTCCCGACTTCGTTGTGATTCTTCCCTTAATTCATTGATAGACGTTTTAATATTTCCGCTCTTGAGTCAGGCATATAGTGCATCTTTGAGGGTCTGACATGCTGAAGTTTTATGCGAAGTAGTTTTGTGATACTCGCAATACTTTTCTTCTAACTCGAAAGTGGTTTGCGGCGCTGTATCCTTGTCTTCCTTGCTCCACTTTTTCCAAGGTTTGGACGGACGTTGACTTCCAGAGTTGCCGACCACCATCGTCGTCTTCGTTCCCTTCTCATAATGTTGTCTCGGCTCTCGATCTTTTTTCTTATCAGTTTGCTTAGTAGAGCCGAATTTCTTAGCCAAGGCCACTTTTTGCTCATCAAACTCGATAAATTTGTTTGCTCGGTGAAGGGCATCTTCGATGGTCAGCGGCGGGTTGAGAACCAGATCTTGGTAGAAGGGGGTTTCATGCCATACGGCGTTTGTTAGAGCTGCGATAGTAAACTTATCAGGGGCTTCCGCGTGCGTGATGGTTGCATTGAAGCGATCTATGAAGGCCCGCAGTGTTTCTTTCTTCTCTTGCGACATGGACATCAGTATGTTCAGCGAGGTATCCTTGTTCACGTATGCAAAGTGATGGCTTACAAATGCTCGTGTCAGGTCGGAGAAGCTGTCGATTGATTCAGATGGGAGCCGAGAGAACCAAGTCAATGCATCTCCTTCTAGAGTTTCTGCGAATAGCTGGCAAAAGTCGATATCGCGTTCATAGTTCGATGAGAATCGTGCTTTCGCCGCCATAATCTTGAAAGTAGTCAAGTGAGAAGCCGGATCTTTTGTACCATTGTACGTTGGCAGTTTGAGTTTTTCCTTTTGTCGGACATACGTATTCGTGATACGTGAAGTGAAAGGCGTCCTCTGAGTTTCCTCGATGATTCGGTCAATCTCTGGGGCAGATCCTTTGACGCTGTGAACCTCAACCTTGAGTTCCTTGAGGGTATCTATGAGCTCCGTCAATTGTTTCTCGACCCGGCTAGGATTTTCCCCCCGGATAGGTGTTTCATGGATCTCCTCGTGGGATGTGCCTCGCTCGTGGTGATGGTGATCCCGGCGCGAGTCATGCTATCGATGTGAGATTCTTCTGCGATGTGAACCCCGGTCGTGCCGAGATTTGTGCTTGTTTCATTCATATTCATCATCTAGATCTCTATGAGGCGAGTATCGCTCGTGATGTGAACTATTTTTTTTTGACGTGAGTCCCGCTTGGGTTCATTCCGGTCCCATTTTCGATGTGACACTACAACAAATATGTTTATTGTCAGCGCGAAAATTATCCTATCATATGTCATACATAGCGTTTTCACAAATGCTATGACATCCGCAGTTATAGTAGATGGTACCCATACGATAACATTTTTTATGTATGCTACGATAGGTTTAGATACGATAGCAAAACTTGAGTGATGTTATTTATTTTACTATAGCGTCTCTATTTTTATTAAAAAATTGATTACAATTCATATTATTCATATTTCGTGCTATGATAAGTTCTTCTACAATAGCATTTGGATATTGCTCTAATATTTGAGCCGTATTAACCAAGCCGAGCCGAGCCATATTAAATTGTTATTATTATATTTATTTTGTTTCAATGGAATTTATATTACAAAAGCATTTAAAATGTTTATAAAATAATTTTATTAATATCAAGTGTTAGTAACAATACATATGAAATTTACAAAGTGAAAATTACAAAGTGAAATTTACAAGATGAAAGTTGCTAGAAACTCTACGCACAAAAGAGTTGCTCATACAATGCCACTGACGCCTCCAATCAGTAAGGGTCGCCTGCCGAGATCATCAAATTTTGCAACAGCTAACCATGTCATCAGTAGCTGCGAGAACGTTATCAATAGAAGAGGTCCATACTAACAGAGACAATCATACATGAAGAATCAAACCGCTTAATAAAGAACACTTGGCTGTCCAATTATCTGTCACGATGACGCAAAGTTTTAAGTTAGAGTTAACACAAAAAAGGTAACTCTCACATTCATCCAAAGGCCAACAACGAAGAATTCTTGTAAAGAGCCTTTACCTTGAACAGCTCTAAGAAGCAACCAGAGAGGAGAAGAAAAAAATCACAAGTCTATATGTCTGTTTCACCAATAAATCTTTATATGTCCTAGTTATTTGAAATGTCCTGTCCACACTTTCTATTGGGTTTGTACTGAATTTTTTTTTTGCAGTATTAAGAAAAGAAACAAACAACAATTAAAATGAAGATATAAATGGAATAAAGTCAAGAATAAGCATACTCCGGATCTCCAAGAGATGAGTCAAGTGTCAATGATTGATGCATCAAAATATGTAATGTGTAACCTAAATAATCAACTCTATCTAATAGTTTGTATGGGCTTACATACCTCATATACAAAGAAGCTGAAGAGAGGTTTTGAATTCAAAGATTTCTTCTGCACAAGGGACAAGAAGCATGGTTGCGAAGCCACTTGTCAATGCACGGTAGGTGGAACATATGATGGCACTGCGGCAAACTTCTAACTGTCTCTCCTACCTGAAAGTCCTGTGTCGTCACCACAACTCAATTTTAATTATCTTTCCAGCTATCTGATCCACCTAAATCGAAACATGTACAACCTTCCAGCATATGTATCCCATTTCTTGTACGCTTAATTATATCTAAAACCAATCATTTGAAATTACTTGGCATAAAGGCAAGCGAGACAAACCTGGATGCAGACAGAGCAAGAGACCATCTCCCCTGAGGTGCTGTGATGCGGACCTTTGTGATCCTGTCGAGAGAATCCCCTGTGAGACCATTTGAAATGGCGGTTTCGAAGATGTTAGTTTGCTCTTGGAATTGTGACTCCACAGCTCCCATCTGTTATAATTTCAAATTGGAGAGTGTTACTTAAAAGAGAATGAATGATGATGATTGATCCATCCATCAAGCAATGTATTTACCTAACTCTGGACAGCACTAAGCATTGCAGGACCAATACTCTCACGGACAAGCCTCCCGCTCAAAAGGCTCGCAATGACATCAATCTAATAAGGGGAGGGGAGAGTGGGGAATGTCAAAAGCAGTGAAGAAATTAAGAATATTCAAGGATTAGTTGTACACTTTAGAGGTGTTTTACCAAGTAGAGAAGGCAAGCAACTCCAGAGTCATCGGATTGCTAGAGGAGGAGGGACGATTCAAGGACTTGGATGGAGAAGACAACACTTGAAATAGCACCAACGGCGGCTCAACAAACATCAACATAATTTTGAAACACTCACAAGTTTAATAGCGACATCTTCGTTAGTCTGAACATCAGTTCCTGCAATCACAACAAGTCATCAAAACTTAAAAGTGGAGAGCTTTCAACTTAATCAGAAAACTGGATCAAATACAAGAGACAGTTAAATAGAGAGATTTCGACATAACTAAGTGACCTAGTCATACGACAATCACACGAATCAAACAGTGAATTCATAGAGAGAAACGAACAAGGTAAATCTCTCTGAATGAGCCGCTCCCAATTTTCCGGCCAAGCCAAAACTCATTATAAGAGTACCTAATAATGACTACTCATGTGAGAGAGGAAAGCATAAAGTAACCCAATAATCATCCAGCTGCAATCGGATTAAATTTTTCCAGGAAAATAGAATGAACAACAAAGGAGGATGGAGGAAAAACCTCGTACAAAGCCATGTCTCTCTGGAATGTTCCATCTTTAACTCTTTGGCCTCTTTCTTTCTTCGATTCATCTAACTGTGTCGCCAAATTCAATTGCCCAGAAAATAAAATGGTTTAAGATCGAATTAATAAAACTTAGGGATTTGATAGAGGCAAAGGGAGATAGAACCTGTTCCTCCGAGACGAAATTAGGTAACCTAAATAGGTTCACTGTCT
Organism: Orychophragmus violaceus; assembly: GCA_030180135.1. Classification (NCBI taxonomy): domain Eukaryota; kingdom Viridiplantae; phylum Streptophyta; class Magnoliopsida; order Brassicales; family Brassicaceae; genus Orychophragmus; species Orychophragmus violaceus. The sequence goes on from CM058240.1 coordinate 74,181,135, forward strand.
CTTCAGCTATCTTCTTCTTCTTCGCCTACACATCAACAACGTTGGCTCTGACTCCACAAAAAAAAATCTCATGTTTGCGGATAAGTCGCTACAAATAAGAATGACAAAGTACCTCAGATCTGTTTCTTCTGATCACGAAGAAGCCTCTACACAAAAAAATATAACCAAGAAGAACACCAAATCCACCTTTTCTACAACTCAAAGTTAAATCTGGTACTGCACTAGATTCTCGTAATTGCTTATATGTATCTCACAAACAGATCCACAAAAATTAGGGTTTACGATGTAATAGAAGAGATGGAGAGAGAGGATGGAGGATGACAGAAGAATAGACGAGAGAAGAGACCGTATGAATTGAGCTAGAGATTGAAATATTGAGGTAGAGATGGTTTTCTATTAGGGTTTTTTTAGAAAGGGGGAAAATGAAAAGGGGAGCCAAAATAAACTAAAATTATGCTAAGTGTTTGGCGGATAAGTGCTTTGAGATTCCCGCTTAATGAAATTATTGTATAGCGTTTATAAAATGCTATAACAGATTTTCGATAAATTCATACCCATCTACGATAGCAGTTCAGTAAAATGAGCTATAATAATCTGCTATCAATGTGGACTTTTTTGTAGTGTGACCCTCGCTCATGCTTATCCTCCTCATCTCGTGCTCGGCGTGTATTTCATGGGTTCGCTGTCCAGATCTTTCTCTCGGTACGGATCTCCTTCAGGCGTATCGTAGATTAGTCGTCTAACAACGTTTTCCTTTGCCTTAGGACGAATGACACGTTTGGATTTCCTCGACTGTTGATCAGAGCGAATTTTGTCATGCTCAGTCTGCAACAGGTCGATTCTTTCTGAAAATTCTTTTAGCAAATCATTCTGGGAATCGATTTTGGCCATTAAAGTGGATAGAACGGAGTCTTGGTCGACTTGTTCTGCCGTATTGTCGACTGGCGTGATATGTACGCCGTTTCCTCAGGTTTTTCCAGACTTGGAGCCTCGTGGCGGTTTGCCGTTGAGTGCCCCGGTCTCCTCATCGTCGTGATCACTTAGTTCGGGATCACTTCGTTCACAATCAACCTTAGGGTTGTCCCTAGGATCGATGTCGTCGTTGTTTCCAAACATCTCGTGTTCAAAAATTTCTTTAAGAAATCCCCACAGTTGGCGCCAATTGTTGATTTCGTAACTCGGCCTATCCGAAGATAGAAATATTTGTAGGGTTTCTTGAGGGATTCTTAAAGGAGAGTTTGAGAACTCGGCGAGAGAATGGAATTAAGGTTTTATTGATAGGTTTCCGGGAAGAAACAAAGCGGCTGAATGAGGTGTTTAAGTCGTCGGAGAGCAATTAGGTCTAAATCGGTTTTAGCTAAGAACTCTCTGAAAACTGTATTCAAAATAGGATGATTTATTCAATGAAATCGATGTCCTTATATAGGCTTTACATAAGTCGGCTTAACAAAAATAGGAAAACCTAGGCTAAACCTGAATCTTTCCTTATATCTCGGTGTAGATATTCCCAAGGGTGTCTTCTTTCTCGGCGTGTTAATCACGTGCGCAGTTTTCCTTTTCCATCTTTGCCTTCTTCTGAAAACCCTAACTTTTCTCCGTCGTTGGGCCGAGTCGAGTTGATTAATCAACTCCCGGTTGAGCCATAAATGGACTTTCCTTATCAGGTTGACCTAAATTCCTGAATGAGCTCTTTGGGAAAGGTGCTATTTTTGACTCCAACAATACCCTGCCAGAGCTTAAAGTTCGACTAGCTTCAATGCATATGACGTGAAAGGCATTACAGTGGCACCATAATTTCATCAAGGATCGGTATGATGTATACCCTTTTTGCCGGAGTATGTTGGCGCTGTGTCAACTAGATTTATGCGATGTTTGATGATCCACTATCGGAGTAGGTTAGTTTAACACAATACAATGAGTCGGTTGAGGTTTATCTGGATAAGTTTGCGTGCGCTTTGTCAAGATTATCGCTCACAACATCACACGCACTTAGCATCTTCTTGGCTAATATGAACCAATATTTGGCTTTGCACGCTAGGCAATTTAATGTCAAGACAGTGACAGAAGCAGCTCGTATAGCTAAACTACATGAATCTGCACTCTTATATGCTCCTGTGAAGCAATCTCGAGCATCATTCAATCCTTACCAGAATAACAATACACAGTCATACTACATGTGTGACTCTCCAGCACCGAAGCCGGATACAACAAATTCTATACCTTTCAAGTCGGGCTTCACTTCTAAAGTTACATTTGACAAAACTCCGAAAAAGTACACTTATGAAGAAATGAAGAACCGTAGAAACAAAGACTTATGTATGTTTTGTGATGAGGTCTACACTCCAGGACACCATCTCAAACATAAGAAAAGACATGTTTTCTTGCTAGATGTTGATGGAGATTATTCTAAAGATGATAAATACCATGAATCTCCTTAAAAAGTTATATGGTAGTTTTATTAAGATTTCATCAGCAAATTTCCAAATTTTCATCTTTGAGGACAATGATGTTCTCGACAGAGGAGTATTGTCACAATAAGTCACTGATGACATTATTAATATTAATTATTTCAATTTCAAAAGCAGCTCAACTCCTCCATAAGTGGAGTGGAGAAGCTTATAATTATGTTTGTACTTTGATTTGTTTAATATATCTAAGTAATAATTGTGTGAGCGAGTGTTATCGTGTGTATTATATAATTATGGTGTGTGTATATGATACATAATTATCCAAAATTAACTGATTATTACATAAAGATACATAATTATTCAAAATGTTTTTAATTGAAATTCTTCGAAGTGTCATATTTTTATCTAAACTACCTGAAACCCGAATTTTATCTGAATTACCTAAAATTATCCAAAAACTAAACTGAACCGAATCTAATTTTTTTTTCTGGATATTAGCTGATTCCTAAATATACTATCGGAAATGAACCAAAACTTATAAAAAAAAAAAAAAAAAAAATCTGAATTGAAACTGACCCAGATTTTGTAAACACATGAATGCTTCCTATAATTCTTATGGGCTTTAAAGATGGGCCGGACAATAATTTAACTGTTTCTAAAGCGTGGGAAAAGAAGTTACTAGCGTAGTTAAAGTAAATAAAACATTTCAGAAAACCCTAACTCCAACGGGAACCCAAAATCAGAAATCCCCAGATTCGAAGTCCAAGAAAAGCTCTTCTTGATTCTGGGTTTCGCTTTTGAACTGTAGTGTACATAAGAATCCTAGTCTATTACCTGAACAGCAATGTCAAGCTACATGAGAGAAGGTCAGCAAGAGACGACGACGGCTCCTGCGACGATGAGAGCTAGTTCTACGACGGTTTCTTTCCCTAGACTGAGGATAAACCCTAACAACGAGCATAAGCCAGACAATTACGAGGATCTGCAACTCAACTTCCCCAATTCAATATATTCTTGTTTGGAGAAGTACTTGCCCACGCCTATGCTGGTCTCCGATAGGGATGAGAAAGCGAAATTCATGACAGACATTATGCTCAGACACCTTCCCCTTGGAGAGCGATCCAAAGTAAGTTCAAAGATGTTCGACCCAAATGAATTCTATGATGATTTTGCAACAAGGCTTTATTTGGTTATGATGATAAAAGATTTTTCATGATGGTACAGGCTCAAAGGCACAGCGACTATAGGAGTAGGATAATATCAAATTATAAGGTGTGAACTCTTTCTTGAACTTTAGTGTGCTCCAGTCATCAGCTTGTAGTTTGAAATGTTCTTCTCCTGCAGCCACTTCACAAGGAGTTGTACAATCTAGTTCCGGATCTATGTTTCGTTCCTGCTTTCCTAAAGGCGATCAATGAAAACACAGAGGATAGTTTCAGAAGCATCATATCTGAACCGTCTCCTGGTGTTTATGTCTTTGACATGCTCCTACCTAGCTTCTGCGAAATGATGCTAGCCGAGGTAATGTGTTACCCTTTATATTGTGTTTATGTGCTACTATTTGATTTGATCATACAGGTTGACAATTTTGAAAAGTGGGTGGGAGAGACCAAATTCCGAATCATGAGACCAAACACCATGAATAAATACGGTGCTGTGCTTGACGACTTTGGCCTCGATACCATGCTTGACAAACTCATGGAGGGTTTTATACGTCCCATTTCCAAAGGTCAATATCCATTATTAACAAGTCCATTAGTCAATATAGCTAATCACCATCTTTTGTTTTGTAGTATTCTTCAATGATGTTGGTGGAGCAACTCTGGATTCTCACCATGGGTTTGTTGTCGAATATGGTAAAGACAGGGATGTTGAGTTAGGTGAGACCTCTCCTTACAAGTTGTCTTTGATTCTCTGGTTGAGTATTGTTCTTACAAATGTGCAGGCTTTCACGTGGATGATTCAGAAGTAACACTGAATGTTTGTTTGGGTAGCCAATTTGTGGGAGGGGAGTTATTTTTCAGAGGCACACGGTGTGAGAAACATGTTAACACAGCAATAAAGTCAGATGTATGCTAGCTACTCTTTGTATAACATATTATATTTGGCTGATTGCTAATTGAAACAAATGTTTTATTACGAAAGGAGGAAACATATGATCATAGTCATATACCTGGGCAAGCTGTACATCACCGTGGGCGCCACCGCCATGGTGCAAGAGCCACAACATCCGGACATCGGGTCAATATGCTTCTATGGTGCAGAAGGTATATATATATACCTTTCATTTGTTTTTCAGTTTCTTATCAAACATTTCCTTCAACGCAGCTCTGCGTTTAGAGAGCTCAAATCTCATCAGAAGGAATTCTCCAGCTGGTGCGGAGAGTGCTTTTGTCAAAAGAAAGAGGAGAAAGCCCGGGTGGTGGATGCTCTAAGAAAGGTAAAGCATTTTGATTGATCAACCATAATGGTAGATATAATTCATATGATCTTTATTGCTATTGCAGAAATTGGTTAAAGCAATGCGTGCAACCCCCGCTTGAAGAAACAATAAGCAATAACTTATATTAGATGACTGTAGAACTTGGGATCAAACCTTGTAAGAATTGCTCTTTCATATTATGTATGTACATGATATCTAGTCTCAACTTCACCTCTAACAAGGAGTTGTATCATTACCGGATTTTTTGTGAGTAAGAATCAGTGTTATCTAACTCTGTTTGGTGTTGCTGCTCTATAAAAGCTCCATATTTGATTTAACTCGTTACTTACTAGTGACTGTGCTCTTCACCGATGCTGCTGATGGCTAGAGCCACAAATCATGAATTATGCTCTTCTTATTTGAGCCAATGTCGATTAGCTATGTAGCCTCTGTTGAATATAGAAAATTATTTTGTACGTTGACCTAAATAATGGAATAGAGAAAGAAAGATTTGAATTGTGTTTTGTACCTGTCTACTAATTTCATGGCAAGACAAATCGATATTGGCTGTGAAACGGTACCACCACCAACCCAAGTAGTTCATTGAATCCTTGTGAATCTGTTATTTATGACATTCATTTTCTCACCAAATCCGGTCGTTATCTTTTTGACTATCTAAGTTGATACGATGTTTATATATGATCATACCGATTCGGTTGAGCTTTCTATGTGATCTCTATGTATCAAATTTTGATCCTTTTTCTTTCTCTGTTTTTCCTTTGGATTCTGGAAGTTGGAATCTTTTGATTATATAATTAAAACAGTGGTTTTTCATATCATGAGTTGAAATATGATGAGAATCTTGCATGTGTCCCACTAAGAAAAATAAAGTACATAGTACAAGTTATTTCAATTATTTTTTACAAAAGATTAATTAAATAACAGAACACAGTATAATTTATGAAATATTAATTTATCAAAAAAAATTAAGGGAAATTTACTGTAATAGCACAGAAAAAAAATAATTAGTGTAGTAACACAATTTTTTTATTAAGAAAATGTTTAATTTAAAAACTATGATACCCATATTAGTTTTTGTTAGAAAAACATATTATAAAAATATCATTATTTTTTTCATGCGAGACGAAAATCTATTTATTTATAAAAATGCTACCGCATTTTTGAAATAAATCTGTAAGTATTTTCCAAATAAAGTTGCAATTCTTGTTTATGATTTATTTATTTTGAAGATTTATATATGTTTATAAACAAATCTGCAATCCTTTGTTGTGGATTTAATTACGAGTAATACTTGGGTTCTCCCTTTTTTTAACCAATCAAATGACTACACATAATTTAGTATTCAAAATAATTAAAAAAAAATTTAAAAAGTTTTTTAAAAATGAAAATAAAGGAAAATATCTTTTATTTAGAAAAATATTAAAAAATTAAAAATAAACGAAATTATTAAAAAAACTAAACTTAAATCTTAATTTCTAAACCCTAAATTCTAAACCTAAACCCTTAAACCATAAACCTTAAACCATAATCTCAAAACCTAAAAAATAAAAATTAGAACTAAACCCTAAATCCAACATGTAAATCTTAAAAAATAAAAACCTAAACCCTAATCTCTAAACTGCTAAACCATAAACCCTAATTTAAAATTAAAAAAAAAATTAAAATAAAACTAAACCCTAATCCCTAAAACCTAATATGTAAATCTTAAAAAATAAAATAAAAATTAACCTTAAACCCTAAACCCAAAGGATTTAAACTCTAAACTCTAAATTCTAAACCTTAATCTATAAACCCTAAACTCTAACCCTTCACTTTAAAACATTTAAACCCTAAACTCTAATCCTTAAACCCTAAATTCCGATTTGTAAACTCTAAAAATATATAAATATTGATATATATATTTATTTATTTATTTATTACTATTATTATAAAATATTTAAATGTGTTTAATTTTTAAATTTTAAATTTGCAATTTTATTTGAAGATAATATTACATAGGATATTTTTATTGGCTAAAAAAAGAAGGAGGTGAACAAATGGGTTCACCCCTAAGAGTGAACCCAAGTATTTTTTTTTAATTACTATAGTAGCATATAGTGTTATATATTTTATATGTGTTGCAGATTTATTACCTAATGTTGCAGATTTTTGTTTATTTTGCTGATGTGGTATTTCATGTGGCTATAGATTTTCGAGCTCATGCAAATTTATTTTCCAGATTTTATATAAACGAGAGATTAGCTTTTCCGATTTGTTTCATGTGTAGCAGATTTGTTTAAAATTGCAACACGTTAAATTGAATTTATTAATTATTGTTTTATCACTGTTTGTTACAAATTTATAAGTAATATTGCAGACTTTTCTCTTTGTTGCGGATTTGTTATGTGTGTATGATTTAAGACAGTGTTGCAGATTTTTTAAATGAAAAATTATGTAAAGGTTTGAAAATTCGAAAATTTTGCTGCCTTATTTTCTGTGATTTTTTTAGATATTTTAAGAAACTAAATACTTATCCATAAAAATCCAAAATATTTCGTTGAAATAATTTAGGTAAGTGTCCATGTCGGTTTATTTTACCTTCTACGTTGCCCCCTCATCAACTAGAACAAAAAAACATCTTCATCTTCTTCATCCTATTAACTATAAACATGATACAAGTGCTTCTTTCTCTGCAGATTAGAAGTTCGAGAACAACAAATGTTTGTTTTTTGTTGATGACATAAGAAATAGAGAACTTGATGTTGACGATAACACATGTTTCAGCCGATTCAACGAAACATTTTATGAAGAGTTTGCTACTAATATTTTGATGTTTGGTATTTATAATTGACATAGACAAATAGTATAATGCGACACATAAATCTATTTGTTTCAACGGATTCAAAATCTTAGTGTCGCAGAGTCCTTCAAAAAATGTGTTATGTGACTGAATAAATGCGCAGATTATACAATAAGACAAAATAAATCTGCAATAAGGCAAAATAAATCTCCAACACTTTCAAATAAATCCGCAACACATAGAAAAAATAAATCCGCAACAGTTTTAAATAAATCCACAACCCATAGACAAATAAAACCGCAACACTTTCAAATAAATTCGCAACACATAGACAAATAAATCTGCAACACTATCAAATAAATCCGCAACAAATAGATAGTGTTACTGCGCTTTCTCCACCAATTCCTTGGATTCCTTCAACCCCAAATCCGTAACCGATTTCACTTCTTTAATCAATTTTATCTTTGACGCCGATCATACGCTTGAAGCATCGCATCAAACGCCGTCTTCGTTTCCGCCTTCTTACCCCTTTCTGGCTACAGAAGCTCTGGATTTTCCAACTCCAGATCATGGGAATGCCATCCCCGACATCATCGCTGCCATCACATGCATCTCGCCGACATTCAGCTTATGCCTAAGGAACTTCCCTATAACTGCGTAATGATAGTAAGATAATAAAATTTGCATCATATGTTCATTTCGAACTGTATTAGCAATCAACAATGGGTATCAAAGAGAATAAGCCATGAAAGGCCCATCCACATTCCCACCATTAACAAATTTTAGATTTTTCGATCGTGGTAACATAAATATCCTATAATATGATTTGGTGATATATACAATTAAATTTATCATATCACTTTGATAAAAGCACTGAAACAAACAAAACCCATAAACCAGAGAAGCAAAACTAAATCAAACAGACCGAAGAAGCGAATCAGAAATAAAAGATATGCATATAGCGATGTCTGTCCTTGAAGACAAATGATTTGAATGAATCAAGAGAATCAAAGAAAGGAGATTGTATACTTGCTTAAATATGGAGAAGAAACGTGAAGCATATGCCATTTTCGAATCAAATCGAATCTCTATGAATTTATCGAAATTAGGGTTAATTGTTAGTAGGGTGGTTAATTATTTGGTTAATTAATTTAAAAAATATTTATAGTTTATTTTGCATTTTAAATAAATATTTATATTAAAAAAGATAATAGTTAATGAAAGACAACACAATTTTCTTAATCACATATGAATGCTATTCTAATAAAAATATTCAATAATGTTAATGTAGTAATTAAGCCTAAATTAATGCTAATACAAATAATCTTCACAAAAATTAATTGGTCCGGAAACTTAATTTAAATCAGGAAACATATTAATTTATTGAGGTATTAACTTATTAAGTACTAGTTTACATAAGTTATATTGTAGTTCTTTGTCAGTTGTCACATAGGAAATAAGGGGAAACTATATATGTTCAGCATATATTTTTGGAAGTTTTTATATTGAAGCTGATTGGTGGTACATTTGGTTGGAGCCGTTTTTTAGAATCTAATGACATGAATAAAGAACAAGTTAACTGAAAAAACGGTGGTTGATTGGTGAACTTATTGCTGAAATTATTCATATATAAATGGATTAATGATTGATGGGTTTCCACATTCAAGACAAGAAGCCTAATTGTGAGGTTAGATCACATGCTATTCGATTCTAATAAGACATTATTACAAAAGAAATTAAAGTATAACAGAAATGTACACATGAATGCGTTAGAAAAAAAGATTCTTTCACTATCGTTCACGATTTAATTTGTTTGGACAACAAAATTTCATTTCAGTCATTATTGATTATGTTTAATTAAGAAAATCGAACCTGAATGCAAGGTAAAAACGTATTTTTTTACAACCGAAAAAACAAAAAATCTAATTCTAACCAATCATTTAAATTGGTGGTTTGGGTCCAATATAGACGCAACTTCTTGTAAACATTATGTGCTAATTTGTTTGCTATCAAATTGCTTCTTCTTTTTTTATCGTCTGGAGTTTGAAAATCAAGTACAACATGTTTAAGAAATCTAAACAAAGCAAACACAATGCATCCAACACCAAATCCTAACAAAAAATGAACTAGGTGCTCTGCATTGCTTCCCATTTAAGGCAGTCATGTAGCCAAACTGGACCTCCCAAAACTAGATACGATCGAAAGCATCCATCTCTCGTCACGCTTCTTGCAATCTCTTGACATAGAGTTGCAAAACGTCAATTCTTCCTCAAAAGTGCAGCTGACAAACCTTCGTCATCTTAACTCTTTCAGCGAAAAAGCTGGCTAAAACTAACTACCATATGAAAATTCAAAATTTATGGGAAGGAATATTAAAAAAAAAAAAAAAATTGACTGGTAACACATAGTTAAGGAGAGTTGCATCATTGTCACGATCATGTCATAATCCAAAATTAGTGTAGAACATAGAAAACAAAGTTTTTTTTTTATCACATTAAATACGGGTGGAACTACTATCAATATATATATACATGTATCCCTACATATCTAAGTCACATAAACATTCAACCTCCAAATCGTATTATTATAGTCATTTAACGACTTAAATCATAATTATTCATAATCATTGATTACAAAGGAATAGTGGCCCACTTGAGGTAATGATGTACCATTATGTTACCCTTAAAACTCAATAATCCTCCAAAATATTTATTATTATAATCAGTAATAATTCTTTCTATTGTAAATCTCAAGTGACACATTCATATATAAGCAACCTTTGATGTGCTAGCAAACATCAAGCCCAAAAAGAAGAAAGAAGAAGAAAATGATGAAAGGAGTAGTATCAGAGAAAATGAAGCTTGTGGTGGCATTGATCATACTTCAGTTCTGTTTTGCAGGCTTCCACATTGTCTCAAGAGTTGCTCTTAACATTGGTGTCAGCAAAGTTGTGTACCCTGTTTATAGGAATCTTCTTGCTCTTCTCCTTATAGGTCCCTTCGCTTACTTCCTCGAAAAGTAAGTCCTTTTTATCTCTCAAGAGATTGCTAGAATGGTCAATGACATTAAAAGGGTTTGTATGTTTCTCATATTGTGTAACTTCAGAAAGTTTGAACCTTTGATCTCAACTGAGATTATTTTGCCTAGCCTCAGAAAGTTTACGTCTTTGATCTCATCTGGGGTATTTGTTGAATAAGATCACAAATTTTAACATTTTCTTCACTGCATTGTTCCAACAGAAAGGAAAGGCCTCCACTCACTATCTCTTTACTGGTTCAGTTTTTCCTCTTGGCACTTATTGGGTAAGCAGAACAAAAGTAGACCAGAGATCACCAATTGATTCCTTAATCTAAAACAATTGCTGAAACTCTGTGTGCAGAATCACAGCAAACCAAGGATTCTATCTGTTGGGACTGTACTACGCAACTCCAACGTTTGCTTCCGCAATGCAGAACTCTGTTCCTGCCATCACTTTTATCATGGCTTGTGCCCTAAGGTACCTAACAAGCTCTTTCATGGAAATATCATGCGAGTCTAACTAACATTGATCTTCCTCTGTGTATCAAGGTTAGAGCACATAGACCTGGTCAGGAAACACGGTGTGGCCAAAGTATTGGGAACCCTAGTGAGCATCGGTGGAGCCACAGTGATCACACTGTACAGAGGATTTCCGATCTTTCACAAGAGCCTTAACATGCACGAGGAGGAGTCTAACTCATCGTACAACTGGTCACTCGGATGGTTATACCTAATGGGGCATTGTCTGTCATGGGCTGGTTGGATGGTTCTTCAAGCTCCTGTCCTAAACAAGTACCCAGCAAAGCTTACTCTAACATCGTTCACATGTTTCTTCGGTCTGGTTCAGTTTCTAGTCATTGCTCTGTTTGTGGAAACTGATCTCAATAACTGGATCATCGTCTCTTGGGAAGAGCTTTTCACCATCCTATATGCGGTAAGCTCTCTCTCTCTCTCTCTCTTGATCTGAATCGATGAAATTAGCTAAATGAATCTCCCGTTGGTCGGTCATTACAGGGAATAATAGCGTCAGGGTTGGTGGTTTATCTTCAAACTTGGTGTATCTACAAAGGCGGTCCTGTCTTTGTGGCAGTCTTCCAGCCTCTCCAGACACTTCTTGTCGCTGCAATGGCGTTTCTTGTTCTTGGTGATCAGTTGTACTCTGGAAGGTAACATATTTAAAGCGACATTGTGGAGTTTTGGTCAGTTCGGTTCCTCGTTCTAATTCTCAATCTTTCCTTTACAGGATTGTTGGTGCCGTGTTCATAATGCTGGGGCTCTACTTAGTTCTTTGGGGCAAAAACGAAGAAAGAAGACAGGTGCTTGAAGAGACTAGTGAGCAAGATCCAGAGTCTCTGACCAGACATCTTCTTGAGTCACAACACAAGAAGAGTAATGCTGAATCTGGAGTCTAAAAGTTTACACTTGTGCAAACACAACGCAATATTTCTCTGTACATACACACAGCCTCCTCTTGTGGGTCTCTCACAAGTTGCAATCAAAACTGGGTTGCAATAAATTTATGAATAAATGAAAAAGATATAATTGAGTCAAATGTCCTGATTTTGGTCTGGTTGTTTACAGACAAATGTGCTGGAGAAACTAATGTTCATGCAACTGTGTACTGTATTAAGCTTTTATACAACGAATCTGTGACCCCCAGTCGAGTCCCAGCAATTGAATTTCTGATTCTACTTGTACCATTTTGAAAATATAACCAAATCATAATCAACATATCAAACAAAAAGAGAAATCTTGATATCAAGTCACTAACCACAAAGAAAACCACTTAGCTGCAATAGCATATGGTGAAAGAAAATAGGGTCTAAGTTCAACAAACATTGCAAAAAACACTAAACACGAAAAAAGAAACAAAGCTTTGAGAGAGCAAGAGAAGTGTACTCAGGACCGTTTTGAGTGAAACTACCACACTACCTCACAGTAACGATGTCATCGATCTTCAAGATCATCCTTACGCATTCAGTTGCGAGAGTGATTGCGCTGGTGCTCACAAGAAGAGGCTGCACCACGTTTTCCTCCAAGATGTTAGTGATCTGCCCTTTCCTTACATTGATCCCAGAGTTGATTTCCCCTTGAGCATGCTTGTTCCTGAGTTCAGTCACAATGGCAATAGGATTCAAACCTGCATTCTCAGCTAGCGTGTAAGGAATAACCTCTAGAGCTTCAGCGAAAGACTTCACACAGTAACCTTCCATCCCATGGAGCACTTTAGCCCAAGCACCTAGCTGCCTTGAGAGCTCAATCTCTGGTGCACCACCTCCTGCAATCAAAAACCTCTTGCTCACCAGGCACCTGACAACACATAATGCATCGTGTAGACTCCTCTCGGCTTCATCTAGAACAAGCTGGTTGGAACCACGGACAAGAACAGAGGTGGTTCTCCCCATATCTTTGATTCCAGTGATCTTCAAAATCTTTCCATCTCCAAGTGAGGCTTCTTCAACAAGATCAGCGTGGCCAAGCTTCTCAGCTCTGAAATGTTCAATATTGGCGATTGGCAGGCAGTTCAATGTCTTGGTGACGAACTCAATCTCATCCCTCTCTACATCCTTGATTACCATGATTTTGGCTTTAGCCAAATAGTGAAGGGACAGATCAGTCACAGCATCTCTCAAAATACTCTTCTGGATCAGCAAAACGTTGCAACCAGTTGCCTTGATCTTTTTAATCATCCCCAAGATGTAGTTCCTCTCTTCTTTCAAGATCCTATCCATCTGAGTATAATCAGAGACAACAATACTCTGCTCGATGTCAGTCTTTGGGGGTGAGATCTGGAACTGAATCACAGCAATCTTAGCATTTTCCATCCGAGTAGGTCCACCGGCGGCATGGCTCACCTTCTTGTCAAAAACCAAACCTTTCACCGTGTGTGTATCATCCACAGTCCCACCAAGTTTCTTAACAATCTTAATATCACGCAAATCCACTATCTCTGGTTTTTCCGGATCTATCACAGAAAGGACTGCATCTACAGCTAATGGAGCAAGTAAAGTGGAGTACTGGCTAACAACCTTGCTGTTCAGCGACGTGCTGGCGGATTTGACGAGCGAATCTCGGTCAGTGAGCTCCACAGGGACAGCCATGGCGGTGAGGATATCAACCGACTTTCCACAAGACTTGTGAAGCGCATCTGAAATGACAGTAGGGTGGATCCCGGCCCCGAGAAGGGCTTGACACACCCTGAGCAACGCACCGGCTAGAACAACGACCGTGGTGGTCCCGTCTCCTGCGGCTGAATCCTGCGATTTGGAAAGCTCGACCATCATCTTCGCCGCTGGCTGCAAAACATCCATCTTGTTGAGGATCGTAGCTCCATCGTTAGTGATGATAACCTCGCCGCTCGCCGTCGAGATCATCTTGTCCATCCCCTTGGGACCCAGACTTGTACGAACGGCATCCGCAACGGCGCGACCAGCGTTTATGTTCGCGGAGCGGATATCTTCCTTCCGCTTGTTGTCTACGAATGATTCGGCCTTGGATGCGCGGGGCCTCGATGCCATGGGTGCCGCAGCCATTTTTTTACTACAAGCGAGACCTTGAGATCTGATAGGAGCTCAATCAGTGTTACGAAGGAAAACAAAAGGGAATTTTGCAGAAAACCCTAGACGACCGAGTTTTGGAAATGAAGGAGAGAGTAGGAAAATTTCAAAATTCCCTAGGGTTTACGCCGTTGTTTGGTTGCGCGAACTAATCTATTCCTCTTAAAATTGGGCCTCTTCGAATTTTGTGAGTAAACAGTATTTAGCCCAAAAAACGCCATTATAACAATTAGGAGGCTTGGGTTGAAACGAATTTTGGTTTCCACACCATGACCTGAAAGTGTCATTCATTAGCTTGATAAGAGTATTTTTGAGAATAATTAATCAAAAATAGGGCAGGCGGTACTATAATATACTCTTGGAAGGTTGAATACAATATACGGCATGAAGTAATGGTCTTCTCTTTCTCTTTTGCTTCTTTGGGGGTCAGATTTCCTGAAAGACCTGACTTACGGTTGATTTTAAACAGTGAATGCTGACCTGACTTAGGATTTAGTATTATTATTTTCTTCTAAATCTGTAGTCATGTATCATGTATCATGAACTGATGTAACGGAGGATGTAGGCAATAAAAAAAAAATGGAAACCTTCATTATAAAGACGTAATAAATTTTTTATAATTAAAATGATTTCAAATATTTAAAATAATATGAAAACAACTTCTCAAAAAAAAAAAACTGATAATAAACTACTGATTCATAAAATTTGTTCTTCTTGTATTTTTTCCTATAAAATCATTAATCAAGCTTTGATAATTAAGCTTTTTAACCATATCTTGCTCAGTTTTGTTTTTAAGATGGTTGTACTCTTTTTTAAGTTTATCAAGTTGTTTTTATCTCTACCATAACAACAAACATAATTTTTTAAAAAATGGGAGCCCTAGACAAATGTCTCAAATGTCTTTGCTCAGCTCCGCCATTGATCATGTGTGTATAACTTAAGGAGCGGGTCAATCTGTGAAGGCAGTTTTAAAAATGATTTTGTCCTAGAAATGATTATCTATGAAGCTAGTAGTAATGCCAGTTCATGTTTTATACATGAATCTTGGAGCTTATATAATGGTGATCCATGATTTAACTGTAAAACGAACTTTGGACTTTAATTGATATTATGTATTAAGTTAATATCAAACTAATGAAAAAAGTCAAATTTCATTTCCTTTTGACAAAGATATTTGAATGATCGTACAAATCACTAGAATAAGTGTAATGTTCTGATTATTCACGAGGTTAATATACAATTTAATTTTCTTAGTAGTATAACTAGATTTTGATCCGCGCTTAGAAAGCGCAGATTTATTTTTCTTTATAAATTTTAATTTTTATTAATAGTAATTTAGATTTTTAATTATGCAATTTATTTTTGATTATAATTGTTTAAACCGCATTATAAAAAGTGGGTTAATAATTTAGTTTTAAAAAAATTTTGTGTTATTTGGAAGGAGATATATCGTAAAAATAAAGAGATTAAAATAACGATTTCGCATTATATGTTTTAATTCGTGTTGTATCGTAAGATCATGGTTTGAAAATATAAATATATATGAAAACAACAATTGTAAAAGTTATGTGGTATAAGTTTAATTTTTTATTGCATTTATGTAAAATATTATTTTATAAAACAACAGATATTTATAAAAAAAAATATTATGTTTTTATATTAATAATTAAATATTTAAGAAAGCAGAAACATAATAATTTATATATATAATAATTTCGGTTGATGTATTTTAAACTTAATAAAAATATTAATATTATTTCATATTTATATTATTCAAATATTTGAGGCGTCAAATTATGCTTTATATTTGAATGCAGTTTTTAACGGGTTGTTCAATCAAATTTGCAAATTATATATACCACTATAACTTGTGTTATATATTGTGTTATATATATATATATATAACACAAGTTATAGTGGTATATATAATTTGCAAATTTGATTGAACAACCCGTTAAAAACTGCATTCAAATATAAAGCATAATTTGACGCCTCAAATATTTGAATAATATAAATATGAAATAATTTTAATATTTTTATTAAGTTTAAAATACATCAACCGAAATTATTATATATATAAATTTTTTTTAAAAAGTCATGCAAAGATTTTTTTTAAAAAAAATTATAATCGAAATTGACTAATTTATTTTTCAACCCGTTCAATGTTTTAAATATTTTACAATTTGATGGAAGAACCCGCTAAAAAGTGCAATCGTAAAAACATCAATAATATATATATATATATATATATATATATATATATATTCAAATAAAATAAAGAAGATAATAAAATATAATATAAATATATTTTGAATTAAATCATAAATTAGAAAATATTAACTTTTTCGTGCAGAGAATATTAACTTATATATACAAAATAGTTAATGTATAAATTATTTAATTATATTTATCCGTTGATTTAATAGTTTAATGATTGTATATACATTTTTTTTAATTTTAATTAATTAGGAAAGTGAGACCCATTATATTTTGGTTGTTTGGTTATATGTTTAGTAATTGTCTTGTTTGGAAACATGGATTGTAGAGATAATGTTATATTCCCTAATTACCCTTAATGAAATTTAATTAAATCATTAATGTGCAATGACATAAACTGTAAATAACACATGAATAAAAGGTTAGTATTCTTTTGACTCTAATTTTTTAATAGTATTGATTAAAACATGTTTGTGATTAAATTGATTTTGCAGGTTCTGGTCTATAACATCTAACGAGAATGTAACACAAAGATTTTCAGAGACTGCTCGGCCTCGCCTGCTGCTGTCTTCGCCACAATCGATAGGTCCATCAGGGATAGACTACTCTCCTATCCAGCACCCTTAGTGAGGTTTCCTTCACTGTTTGAGCTCTACTTCCGCTTCCTTGGATCCATTAGCTAAGGTGCCAACTAGCTCCTCTGTTTCTTGCTTTGTTTCTTCTTCTTCTCTTCCCCTTCTTCCTCTTTGTTATCCCTGCTTTCATCTTTTCTTGTTGCCTCTTGTTTCTTTAAGTTATGTTTCTAATAAGTTGTTTGCAACAATAATGTGAACTCAGAAAATGATATGAATTTTAACATTTAGACCAAAAAAAAAAATATGAACGTGTTTGTGCATAAAAACTCCAGGGTTATACTTTTATTTGACTATTCTATTTTTTCATAAAGTGAATATTATTCTATATATAATGGATGAAGGGGGCTCTCTCCAGCTGGCACATCAACCCCCTGATTTGTCAACTTCAAAAACAATTTTCCACATCATCATTTTAACTAGAATAAATATAATATTAATGTAAAATCATTTAAATTAATTAAATATAATTAGTTAAAATTATTGAAACATAAATTCTAAATTTTATTTTAATTTAATTTAAAGTCCAATAAATATATAAATATGAAATATTATAAATTTTAAATATATCTTTTATATTTATGCAATAAATAAAAATAAAAATAAATCTCAATATAAGTGAAATATCAAATTATAAGACTAAAAATAATGATACCATTATTAATTTTTTAATAATTAAAAACTATAAGTAAAGAACCATACAAAAATAGAAATAATAGAAATAATTATTATTAAGAATATAAATAAAATATTATTAATGATAAAATACAATGACAATAAAAAAATATACAAAATATAAGAATATAAGAAATAAAATAAAATCAATGAAATATATATAAAATTAAAAAATATAAAATCATACCTAAAAAATATTAAAATATATAAATATTAATTATTAAGAATAGAAGAAAAATGTTACAAAATGAGATAAAATGATAACAAAAAAAGAAATTATATAAAATATAAGAACATACGAAAGAAAATAAAATTAATGAAATATATAAAATTAACAAAATTTAAAATTATAATTAAAATTATAATTAAAAATATTATGAATGAAAACTAAAAAATTAAGAGGTTGATGAATGAAAATGTATACATAACAAGTATAATCATTTTAAATAGTTTATAAAAAATTAAAAGGATGATAAAAAGATTGAAGAAAATAAGTTTTATAAAAAACTCATTAAAATTAATAATTAAAAATATTTATTTATAAAAAAATTAAATTAATAATTGTATATTAGTGCATATTCTCACCTAAAAATTATTATAATCATAAAAAGAAAGAAGATAATACAAATTTGTAAATTAAAAATATATAAAAATATTGATACTTAAAATAAATATCAAAATATATTAAATATCTACAAATTTAAGTAAAATCCGCGCATTTGCGTGGGTTCTCTCCTAGTATCGATAAAATTAAATTTCAGTGTTTAATGATAAACTAGATGACTCACTAGCACCTTGTGCGGAATGAGTTATTTTTTGTAGGATTGTTTAGCTTAATTTAAGAGATAAACATGTAGTCGAATATTTGAAACTCTATACATTGTAATTAATGCGTGATTTTAAAAGATGAAACTTAACATAAAAATGAAAATTAAAAAACATGAGTACTCTATTATTGAAAAGAATTTTTTTTGTTCAAAGACATATTCTGATGTGGCGTACACTTACTACCGTGACGTGTGCGCTAAGTTTCCTAAGTGTTAAGCGTGTTTTCTTTTATTATTCAGATATTGTTAAATCTTTTGGTTGTTAGGATTAGGATCTATAGGTGTTTATCTTTAAAACTACTTTTGTGTATTTAAAGCCTGCTCGACGATGGAGACAGGCACGTTATTTTGATAATCAATTTACAGAGCTTTTTAAGCACTTTGAGGAGTACTCAAACCCTAAGCACTCTTTGTTGATTTCGATTTTCTTAGATTTCTCTTTGTTCTCGTTTAATCTTCGTGATTAGACTTGATCTTGTTACATCGCTTCCGCGTCTCCACCAGTTGGTATCAGAGACTTTTCCGATCCTGCGAAATTTTTTTCCGATTGTTATCATGGTCAAGAACACTAACAATCGATAACAAACATCGGGAACTACGGGGAATCAATCACAGTCGACCGTCGGCTCGTTGAATCAAACCCCACATTTTCCGGAGGGAACTGTTCCGGTTACTGCACCGGCTGTGGCAAACTGGGAAGAACTTCGTTCAGCACTACTCGCTATGCAAGAAAATATGCAAGCTACGATACATGCTTCGATTACTGAGATGGGTGACATGCTGGTAACTCGTCTCACGGAACATGAACAGGCTCGAGGTAATCGTCGGAATGATCGCGAGCGTGATCGGGAGGATAACCAATCCGATATGAGCTATCATTAGGAGGGTAATCTTCATCGGGAGAGGCATCACAACCATGCTCCACGCCAGGAGTTGGATCGAACGGACCACTGGGAGCGCTCTTTTCGGGTCGACATCCCGGAGTTTCACGGCGGTGTCCGTGGTGATGAGTTGTTGGATTGGCTGGTTACGGTTGACGAGATTCTGGATTTTAAGCGTGTACCGGATGAGAGATGAGTTCCTTTGGTTGCCATGCGCTTTCGCGGGCATGCCGCAGCTTGGTGGAAACAATTGAAGTCCACAAGGTCGCGTACTGGGAAGGAGCCTATTCAGTCGTGGGAGAAACTGAAGAAGCATCTGCGGAATACGTTTCTACCGCACAACTATGATCGCACGATTTATAATCGTCTGCAGAATCTGCGGCAAGGATCCCGTTCGGTTGATGAATATGCTGACGAGTTCTCCATGCTGTTGACTCGCAATGAGCTCTACGATAGCCCTCTACAGCTTATGTCGAGATTTATTGGGGGCTTGCGTCCTAATCTGCAGAATGCTATGCAACAATTTGACCCGTCAACAGTGAGTGAAGCACACAGGAGAGCGGCTTCTTTTGAACAGCAGTTGCGTAGCTCTAACAGTTGGACTGGGCAAGCGTTCAAGAATCGGACTTCGGACACAGCTCCGGGTGCAGCGGCACCTAAAGATACGGAAGCTACGGGTCCTGCGACGCATACTGACGACCATCAGACTAATCAGTTGCGTCATTCCAACCGTCCTAATGCACTCAGATGTTACTGATGTGGGGAACCAGGCCATCGCCAAACGGCTTGTCCTCACCAAAAACGTCGCGGTCTGATTGTCGAGGACGTCAGGGGTGATATGGATGATGTTTTTGACTCCTGTGATGAACAGGAACAAGACGACCAACATCATGTTATTCCGACAGCAGGAGATGTGGGTCACGCCTTGGTCCTACATCGTGCGTGTACAGCACCTCGCCGCCAGGATACACAGTGGCTGCGTACCAATATCTTTCGTTCTTCTTGTACGATACGCGGACGTGTATGCAGCTTTATCATTGATTCCGGCAGCTGTCGCAATGTGATTGCGGAAGACGCAGTGGAAAAGTTGGGAATCACCCGAGAAGCACATCCGGCTCCTTACACCTTGGGCTGGTTGAATGAAAACGCGAGTGTGCACATCTCTCAACGGGCTTTGGTTGTAGGATCCCTTAGGATCTAGGGTTTGTTATATTGAATCACTGACCTCGTTCTTACCTCAGATCTGGCAGCGGAATAGAATGGTGAACGAGATCAGTAAGCGAATCAAGTGCTTCGCCTCTACCAAGCACACACGCACACAACCTGGAACGCCGGGATGCTAGTGCCGGATTCAGGGAATGAGTTTTCGATGTCTCTGCTTTTTTTCTCTTAAATTACAGTGACGACCCTGGTTCAGGTCGACCATATAAACTTTTATATATCGACCTGGAATTGACATCACAAAACCGTCGGATAAGCCCGAATCGTTTATGTCAAAACCCGATATGCATCGATCGACACACTCATGTATCGATCGACACATACATCATAAAACTCTATGTCAATGTGTATCCAATACACATCAACGTGATCATTATCAAATGATCATTCCCATATGTTAGCTTCCAAATTGCTTAGGTGTGTGACCCTATAGGATCATATAATACTGGAAGTAAGTCTACAACTTACAGATTACAAGAGGCTTCTAGCAAAGCATTACAATCACCAGTATTATACAAACGATTGATCTCGATTCACAACTACTATCAGGAGTGAGTACAAGTGTGATTTTAGGACATAATCCCAACAATCTCCCACTTGTACTGGAATCATCAATTCCTACAATCCTTTTGTCTCTATATCTCGATTTGGCATAAGACAAGATTAGTGTCATTCTTATTAAGCCAATAATGTTTATCGAACTCCTGATCTATACTGAACAAAGCAAACAACTGAACTACAGTTCGTATTAGTATAATTGTAACTTAGTATAGGGTTTATGGTATTGATATAATTGTAAATATTTTTAGGGTTTAGGGTTGGTAATTATAGGGTTTAAAGTATTAGTATAATTGTAACTTAGTATAGGGTTTATGGTATTGATATAATTGTAAATATTTTTAGGGTTTAGGGTATTGGTATAATTATTTATTAGTATAGGGTTTAGAGTATTAGTATAATTGTAACTTAGTATAGGGTTGAGGGTTTTGATATAATTGTAAACTTTTATGGGGTTTAGGGTTTTGGTACATTTGTAACTTAGTATAGGGTTTAGAGTATTGGTATAATTGTAACTTAGTATAGGATTTAGGATTTACACTTGTCTAATTACAACTTAACAACACACGTTTAGGATATTGTTATGTAATTATACCAATACCCAAAACCCTAAAAATATGAAGGGTTTTTTTGTCGAATAATGCATTAATCCTAAGAATATGAAGGGTTTTTTGTCGAATCATTTCACGCTCTTCGCTCATTTATAGTCGGTTCTGTCCTGTTCGTCGTCATTTCCAGAGAGGAGAACAACCTGAAGTAGACGGAGAGACGGAGAACAAACTGCGACGAGGCTACACTTACCGACGGATCGATTAACCTGAAGGTAAATCGTTTAGCGGAATCGATTAATCCTTCTGGGTTTCGCTTAGGTCTTTAAATCGTTTTGTGAGAATGATTTAGGGAGTCGACCTAGGGTTCAAATATGTTGGGTTAATGTTTTTGCTTGAGCAGGATTGCATTATTTGTTGGGTTAACGTTTTTTTTATGTCTAATTGTTTTGCATGCTCTCTCAGACTTGAAGCGCAACGCGTTGACAATGGACCCCTACCTTGAAGAAGAAAAGAGAGAGATGAAGAGGCTTAAGAAGCACTACGACATGCTCGATTTCATGGCCGCTGCGGAGTATGGGATTCCCACACGTTGCCAATGTGGACAGAGAATAGTGGACGAGGTGTCTGATAAGGAGGAAAGAGACACTCTTCCTGGGAAGAGATTCTTCACTTGCAGCGAATACAAGGTACCTCTGAGCAGTTAAATATACTTCTATATGTTTCAGAAATGCTTTAGTAAGTCTAACTTGGTTTGTTACAGGGTGATGGGATGCACTTTAGGCAACCATGGGTTGTGGGAGTGGAGCAAGAGATTGGGTTGGTGAAACGGAGGGTGGAAGAGGTGGAGAAGCTCACTTGGCAGGTGGCAGAAAGTAAACAGGAGATTAAGGCCCTGAAGGTAAACTCTCGGTTCCATAATTATGATTTGTTTCTGTTTTTTTCTAACATTAGTTCTTATTACTAACTACACACTTTTAAAACTGACCAGGAAGCGGTTGAGAAGCTTACAAGGCAGGTGGCTGAGCTTCGGAATCTAACTTGAAGATAGTCAGAAACTTAAGGTTAGTTTCAAACCCTTCATAGATATCAGGTTGTGTTAATCGTAAGTAATATACATGTTTTAATTGTAACTGTCTGTTAGGAATAAATCTCACTAGTTACTTCTAATTTGGTGTTTGTTGAAATTGCTCTTAATGTTACACGAAGTGTTTTATAGGACGTGTAGTATTAGTTGCATTGTTTTAAATGTTTGCTTTAGTAGTAATCTGAAATGATGTGTTATCAATGTTTGGTAGTTATATAGTATTAAGGATAAATGGAAAACCAGT
Organism: Orychophragmus violaceus; assembly: GCA_030180135.1. Lineage (NCBI taxonomy): Eukaryota > Viridiplantae > Streptophyta > Magnoliopsida > Brassicales > Brassicaceae > Orychophragmus > Orychophragmus violaceus. Next base: position 74,204,230 of record CM058240.1, read on the forward strand.
GTATAGGATGATTTGAGAAGAGAGTTGTAATGTAATGTGTTTTCATGTTCTGTTTATGCATAACATTGTAGTGTTTGTGTGTTTTATGTTCTCTGATTCTATGACTAACTTGTATTTTATGTTTTTCAATGTTTGTAGAAGGAGAAGGACACGGAGAAGCAGATGGGAACTCTCACTCTAGGTGTCACGGCTTTTAATGTTTTTTGTTGCAACTTGTGTTTTGTTTCATCAACTCTAGCACAAGCTTTTTTCATCAGCTCAATCAAAACTTTGAATGTTGTTTCTAATCAAAAACTTTGTATTTTGTGTTTTGGTGTTTTGGGGTTGTAGTCAATGAAATTAAGACCATGTATTTTGTTATTTTGCAATCTAATTTTATTTTACAATTGTTTTTTTTATCAATATTTTAGAATTGATTTTTACAATTTAATTGAAATTAAATTAAATTAAATTAATATTTACAGAAAATTAGGCTATAATAAACTTATAAATATATAACAGTAAAATATCGCTATGTTTAATAAATAAATGGCATTTTCATAATGCTATGTTTAATATTTTAACGACGTTTAAAATAACGCTATTGTATAGTTATTAATAGCAGAGAATAAACGATATTATATACATATCGATTACAAACATATAAACGCTATCTTAAAAATATTTACTATAGCACCTACTAAAATCGCTATCTTAAAAGTATTTACTATAGCACCTACTAAAAACGCTATCTTAAAAATATTTACTATAGCACCTACTAAAAACGCTATCTAAATGGCTAGACTTTTTATCGCGGCCGATGACATAGCGTTTCGATAAACGCCATCGTCTCTATAGATAACGTTTTTCAGCCGCAATAGATATGCGATTTTCTTGTAGTGATATCATGTTTATCGAACTCCTGATCTATACTGAACAAAGCAAACAACTGAACTACAGTTCGTTTGAGTGCGGCCACACATTTTTCTCAGCATAAAATCTTCGATAGGCCCTGAGATATTTATCTCCCGTTATTCAGGAGGGACAAATCCCATCTTGTTCCATCCCTGTTCCTTTACACACTTCATGATACACCTGAGAAGTGCCTTTATAGCCGCCAGTTACGGATCGACGTTTGACAAGGTCAAGGTGAACCAATTCACATGCAAGGAAGCATGATGAACTCAGGTCTAAGGACTATACTCAATAGTCGTAATGAGAACCTCTCATGACACAGATATAACTATCCTGGAGACTTCTCATTAGCGGGTCACGTCCGATCATATGTTCACCAACATATATCTATGTGACTGACTGTGATACTCATATCATTGACTCCATGAAACTTAGTCAACAGTCACCTCACAAGCTAGTCTCTCGCGGTTGTTATTGTCCCACTTTAACAACCTCGACTAGGGACACATCATAATTTATGTCATTTGTTACTTATAGGGTTTCATGATCAAGTCCTCAACTTGATGACCTATAATATGACATAAACTTATTTTGGGACCATTATTTAATTATCCAATAGTCAAATAATGTTGATGTCAGTTTTTCATAAACATGACCATATCATATTTATCTGAACATCATAACTGAACTAACTCCCACTAGAATCAAGACCAAGTCTTCAGATTTCTAGTACCTACAGCAACAGTGTTCAACTCGTGCTTAGGTTGTGAGAGATCCTGCGGTGTTCTTGCTTGGAACCATTCCAACAAACCACACGGCTATTCTTTAAATGAGCACTATTCTACGGTCCTCTGCTTGGAAACCTTTCCAATAGACAGTACCGTTACACATGCAAAATGACATAACCAGGTGAGAACCGAGAATCATCTTTGTCCGTCTAACTACTCATGATTGATTCGTCTATTTCTCAGTTGTACAAGAACCTATCCTTAGTGTTTCTCAAACACTTGGGGATATTTCTTTACAACTGTCCAGTGACTCTTACTGGAACAAATTGGTATCTACTCGTCATGCTTTATGCGCCAGCTGCATTTAGACGATCGCAAATATGGCATTCATGATGGATTCTATTGCATGAGCAAAAGGAATCTCACTCATAGACACTAGCTCAGCCAGTGTCCAAGACACTTCATCTTGCTAAGATCATTGCCATAAGACCTTTGGTGTGAAGCCATTCTTGGAATCATGCATATTGGAACTGTCCAGTACCTTATAACCATAATGGTTCTGACACGATCCAATTAGCTCTTCTGATCCATCTCAATGGATCCATATTCCAAGAACTCACGCGACTTCTCCCATGTCTATCGTTAAATTTGACTTCCGACCCAAATCTTGACAAGACTTTAGCGTCGGAACGTCGTTTATGAGATCAAGTACGTTCTTAACATACAATTTGAGAATTGCAATTACGCTCCCACTAGTTTACTTGTAAACGCACTGTTTCTATTCGTTCCTGATCGAGTCAAAGCCTTTGACCGTTTTAACAGAACATAGATTCCAACTCCAAGATGCTTGCTTCAACCGGCGAAGCTAACATGCATAACTAGCCAATTTTTCGGAGTTGGGGCTCACCATCGCTTCTTTGAATTTCGCATGCACATCACTTTTCAATGATCAACGGATCACGACAATCGGTCACGAGGAATCACCCTCAATTTAGTGATGGATCCTTTCGGATCTGCGAATTTCAGGCTCCACAGGTGTAGATCCTACAGCACTCTGTAGATCTAACCGCTGCTCTCCCTCAACAGGTTGAACAACCTCCTGTGTTTCTCGAATTTCTTCGAGCTGTACTTTTACTCCCACTGTTCTTCTTGGAAAAACAGAGTTCCGAACAACAAAACTTTGTTCTCGGATTGGTTGCAAAAGTACCAAGCCTCGGTTTCCTTAGGACAACCAGCGAAGCAGCACTTATCAGATTTGGGTTCAAGTTTGTTTGTTGACAACTGCCTTACACAAACCTTGCAATCCCAATTAATCAGAAAAACATATTTGGAAATCACCCAAGTCACATCCAACGTGGTGTTTTTCACTGATTCTGATAGAAAACTTATTTAGCGTAAACATGTTCATTTTAGAGCGTATTTTAAAAGAATAATGGAAGATTCATGTGACTCATCATTAATCGGAGCATATTCAATAAGATCCGATTCATTCTCTCAGAAACATCATTCAAGTTTTCTAGGAGAAAAGAGCTTTGATATGGCTTCACACTCACTTAGATGATCACTCAATTCTTGACTCAAGCATTTTCCTCCGCGATCTAATCAAGGATATCAATACTTCTGTCAAATCGGTTCTATACTTCACTCTGAAACTCCTTTGATCATTCCAAAGGATTCTGACTCGTGTCTCGTCAAATGAACACAGTCATACTTATTGAAGCCATCAATAAGTCAACGAAGTATTGAAGTTTTTCCTTTAGCACTAATGCTCATCGGGCCGCATACATCAGTATGTGTAAGGCCCAACGAGCCTCTGGCCCGTTTCTTTAGCTCTGCTAAAGAAGCCTTAGTCATTTGGCCCAACAAGCAGAATTCATGTCTTAATTGATTTACAATCAAATGAACCTGAAGCCCATAACTATGGAACTTCTGAAACCGCTTCACTCTATTTGATCAATATGACTATGCCGAGGAAAAATCGAGTTCAAGTTATCAGACTTAAATCGTTTGATATTTATGTTATATTTAAGCGTATGTTGGTTTAAGATACAAAACCCTTTCAAAAGGGGTGCTACTATATGATATTTCATTAAGATCAAAAAAGCAAAACTTGTCTTTTATCATAATGAAAAACATTCAAATTCTTACAAGAAAATGAAAGACATCTCTGCTTAAAGCAGGTGCATAGTAGCAATTACTTAATTCAAAGAACCAAGCTTGAAAGGCTCCTACAAGTGGAGAATCTCTACGGCTTATGCAGAAACCATTGCTCCATACCAGGCACGCAGTTCCACTTGTCCTTTCTTCAACGTTCTACTGTTGTTTAGGCCCTGCATATTTCCAAAATATCAGTACCACAACTAGTATCCAATACATATGTAGAACTTGAATTAATAACACAATACCTGAAGAAGAAGTACCATACATCTTCTTCATCTCTTGTGAATCTTCCAAGAATTTAATGCAATCTCTCTTCCAATGCCCATACTTATTGCAGTAGAAGCACTTTCTAACATCAGATGGGCCGGACTTGGGCTTATAAGATGACACAGGCTTATCCTGATTCCAAATCTGGACGGCCCTGCCTCTACCCTTGCCAACACAAGATTTCTCAAATCTTTTACCCTTTATGATGTCTTGCTCTACTGTTTTGAGCATGCCATGCAGCTCAGTCAACGTCTTCGTCAAGCCCTTCTTGATATAGTTCTTAATGAACTTATCATAGCTTGACGGCAGTGACTGCAGAATGATGTCAGTTGCCAACTCTAAGCTGACAGGACAATCCAGTTTCCCCAGGTTATCAACGTAACCAATCATTTTAATGACATGAGGACTCACTGGAACATCCTCTGGTAGTCTGCACCCAGTGAGAGACTTCACCAACTGGAATCTCTCAACTCGTGCCAGATCCTGAAACTTCAGTTTCAGGCTGGAGATCATCTCTATTGGCGACTCCATGTTCTCGTATTGACTCTTCAAGTCCGAGTTCATGGTAGCCAACATCAGACCACGCACATCTACCACATAAATATAATGCTTATTCCAAGCATTATATACTGCATTCGAGCGATTGGCCCCAAGCCTTTCTGGAAGAGCTTTCTCAAGGACATAGTCCTTACTCTCCTGCTTGAGGATTAATCTCAAATTGCGATACCAATCCAGGAAATTTGACCCATTTAACTTGTCCTTCTCAAGGACGGGTCGTAACGAGAAGGTAGTTTTAGACATAGGCTGAAAATTTTAATCAAAGAATATTTTAGTTATGATTTTAGGAAATGAGGAATCTTATCCAATAAGAAAACTCGCATTATATTCAAACAATGTTTCCTCAATGAATATAATAATCCAAGATCCATACATCACTAAAAACCGAGTGGACGACTCGTCTTCACCCAGAGTTTAGCAATCTAGGTAAGCAAATCATTGCTAATTGTACTCAGTACAACTCTTGGTCGTAGATAAGACAATCCATGTCTCATCCACTCTGACGTCTCTGGGCCCAGAACTTTTGATAGTCCAGTCAAGTAAAACCAATCTCTTCTGTCTTGTGATCACTGACAGTTGCACTGCAAGTCTGTCAATGACCATCTGCCTTACTCATGTTGCAGTGGATACCAAGGACTCCAAGAGTATCCAACAAACGACACGAGTCTTGACAGTAGACAAGATTGGGCAAGACATCAAGATCACTTGATATTTAGTTGAGGAAATGAAACTTTAAAGGATTAGTAATTCAATCTCTTAGGTCATGCAATAGTTGATGTTAAGCACTGCAGACCATCAACACTACTACCTGCCTTACTCATGTAATTGTGGACACCAAGCTCTTGGCAAGACTATCCAACAACGAAACGAGTCTTGACAGTTGACCATATTGAATAACTAAGCTTCGATTTAACACACATACAATGTGCATTAAACAGGTTTAGAACATTTTTAACTTTTAATTTCAATTTAGTTTTAATCGTTCTAATTTCAGTGGGTTAGGTCATTCGGTTCGGTTGTTTAATCATTTGGTTCAAAACCAAACGATTACGGTTCGCATCGTCACCATATGCGTCGACTGACACACTTGGTCGACTCTTGATATGCAACCTTTCAGATCATCCGAGATAACCGGTCAAATTCAATTTGACCAGTTCATCTAATCGAACCGATTCAACCAGTTTTAATTAATCGCGATAACCGGTCAAATCCAATTGAGCCGACTTATCCAATTAAACTGATCTTAACCAATCTACCTTAACCAAGTATGATAACCAGTTCAATCCAATTGAACCGATTCAACCATCACAAGGCCTGTGTCGACCGACACTTAACCTGTGTCAATCGATACAGTAGAGAATCAAGGAATTTTAATCGAGTTAAACCGACATAACCATGCGAGACAACCGGTTCAATCCAATTGAACCAATCTATCCTTTCGCACAGCCTGCGTCGATCGATGCACCCAGTGTGACGATCGACACAGTGCGATTTCTAGATCGAAACCCAATGATTTAATAGGCGAATTCGCGATGCATCGATCGACACACCCAGTGCATCGATCGATGCTGTGCGAAAACCCTAAAATTATTTTACGCGAGTTTTCACTCTGTGTCGATCGATGCACGCTTTGCAACGATCGACACGCTGCGACAAACCCTAAATTGTATGCGAGTTTTCACTCTGTGTCGATCGATGCACGCTTTGCAACGATCGACACGCTGCGACAAACTCTAAGAGTTTACGTGTTTTCGCTCTGCATCGATCGATGCATCCTTGCAACGATCGATACACTGCGAAAAACACAGATATCGAATTTTCAACAGAAGTTTTCAATCCAAGATTAACATGTTAAAACTCGATTTCAGAAGGCAATCAACAATTCAACAAACCCAGTTTTCGAATTAATTGCATCAGATTCAATAGCTAAACCCTAACAACGCTCTGATACCACTGTAGGATCCCCTAGGATCTAGGGTTTGTTATATTGAATCACTGACCTCGTTCTTACCTCAGATCTGGCAGCGGAATAGAATGGTGAACGAGATCAGTAAGCGAATCAAGTGCTTCGCCTCTACCAAGCACACACGCACACAACCTGGAACGCCGGGATGCTAGTGACGGATTCAGGGAATGAGTTTTCGATGTCTCTGCTTTTTTCTCTTAAATTACAGTGACGGCCCTGGTTCAGGTGGACCATATAAACCTTTATATATCGACCTGGAATTGACATCACAAAACCGTCGGATAAGCCTGACTCGTTTATGTCAAAACCCGATATGCATCAGTCGACACACTCATGTATCGATCGACACACTCATGTATCGATCGACACATACATCATAAAACTCTATGTCAATGTGTATCCAATACACATCAACGTGATCATTATCAAATGATCATTCCCATATGTTAGCTTCCAGATTGCTTAGGTGTGTGACCCTATAGGATCATATAATACTGGCAGTAAGTTTACAACTTACAGATTACAAGAGGCTTCTAGCAAAGCATTACAATCACCAGTATTATACAAACGATTGATCTCGATTCACAACTACTATCAGGAGTGAGTACAAGTGTGATTTCAGGACATAATCCCAACAATGGTTGCCTTTTCAATTGGCGAGTTTTACCGTGAACGCACTTACTGTGATATAGCTCTGATGGACATCAGCCACCTTATCCTCGGACGCCCATGGGAATTTGATCGTCGCATAACGCATGATGGCGCTCAGAATACGTATAGTTTCATTTGGGAAACACACCACATCGTGTTGTTGCCTTCACGTGAGCATTCTTTGCCGGCGCCACCGTCTCCGCCGAAGCAACTGGCGTTATGTCGGCCTAACCTCCTGTGCTCTTATGCCAAGTTTGTCGTTGAATTTCAACAAGAGGGGTGGGCGTTAGCTATAATGCCATCTTCTATATCATCGCCGGCTCAGCCTGCTGTTCTGTCGGATGCTTACACGACGGTTCTCACAGAGTTTCAAGATGTTTTTCCTGACGAACTGCCAACGTCGCTTCCTCCTTTACGTGACATCCAGCACCACATCGAGCTCACTCCTGGTGCGATTCTTCCCAATTGTCCACATTATCGGATGAGTCCGATGGAGCATGAGGAGTTGCGTCGCCAAGTCGAAGACCTCCTGCGCAAGGGGCATATCCGTGAGAGTCTCTCACCTTGCGCTGTGCCCGCATTATTGATTCCAAAGAAAGACGGAACGTGGCGCATGTGTGTTGACAGTCGAGCCATCAACAAAATCACGGTACGTTATCGCTTCCCTATTCCAAGGCTTGATGATCTTCTTGATCAGATCGGGACAGCAATTATCTTCTCCAAGATCGATCTGAAAAGCGGATATCACCAAATTCGGATTCGTCCTGGAGATGAATGGAAAACGGCCTTTAAGACGCGGGAAGGACTGTTTGAATGGCTCGTTATGCCATTCGGATTATCGAATGCGCCAAGCACGTTTATGAGAGTTATGAATCAGGCCTTGCGACCGTACATCGGAAAGTTTGTTGTCGTCTATTTCGACGATATTCTTATCTTCAGCTCGAACATTGTCGATCATACGGAGCACATCCGTAAAGTTCTTCTCCTTCTGCGTGCAGAAAAGTTTTTCGCTGCTAAGAAGAAATGTGAGTTTGGTGTACCCGAAGTGCTCTTTCTCGGCTACATCATCTCGGCCAAAGGTCTGTTGGTCGATCTGTCCAAGGTAGACGCGGTACGAAATTGGCCCACACCGACGACCGTGACAGAGGTGCGAAGTTTTCATGGTTTGGCTTCCTTTTACCGACGTTTTATTCATCACTTTAGAACGATTATGGCTCTTATAACAGCCTGTATGAAAGACGGAAAGTTGGTTTGGACCGACGAAGCTGCAGCTGCTTTCGCGACCATCAAGGATAAGCTCACTTCCGCTCCTATCCTCGTGTTGCAAGACTTTACGGTGACGTTTGAACTACACTGTGACGCGTCCAAATTGGGGATCGGCGCTGTGCTTAGCCAATCAGGCATACCTGTCGCGTTCTTTAGCGAAAAATTGAGCAGTGCTCGGATCCGTTACAGCACTTACGATGTTGAATTCTACGCAATTGTTCAGGCCATCAAGCACTGGCGTCATTATCTAGTGCATCGAGAATTCATATTATTCACTGACCACGATGCGCTTCGTCACTTGGATAATCAGAGTAAATTCTCCTCACGCCATGCTTCTTGGATTGCATATTTACAACAATTCACATTCTCTATACGTCACCTTTCGGGTAAAACAAACAAGGTAGCAGACGCGCTGAGTCGTAAGCATGGATTGGTCGCCACCTTGTCAACATCCGTTCCTGGGTTCGAGACATTCACGGAGCTCTACTCTACGGACCGTTTCTTCTCGCGTATCTTTGAAGAGGCAGCTCGAGAGCAATCGACAGACTATATGGTACACGATGGATTCCTGTGTCGCGATGTACGCCTCTGCGTCCCAGATTGCAGCCTGCGATTACAAATCATTCGCGAGCTACACAATGAAGGCCATGTGGGCCGTGACCGTACATTGCAACTGGTCACAGAGACTTATTTCTGGCCGACTCTCCGGCGTGATGTTGTGAGGTTCGTCGAACGTTGTCGCATCTGCCAACAAAGCAAGGGCAAGTCCACCAACGCAGGTCTGTATCTGCCTTTGCCTATCCCGACGCAGCCCTGGTCCGATGTCAGTATGGATTTCATACTCGGGTTACCTCGTACACAGCGAGGATTTGATTCAATTTTTGTTGTGGTGGACCGCTTTTCGAAGATGGCACATTTTATCCCCTGAAAAAAGACGACAGACGCCATTAGTGTCGCCACATTGTTCTTCAGAGAAGTATACCGGCTTCATGGACTGCCTTTGTCGATTGTCTCTGACCGGGATACTCGTTTCTTAAGCCACTTTTGGCGTTCGCTATGGAAGTTACTAGGCACGAGTTTGGATATGAGCACTGCGTATCACCCACAGTCCGATGGACAAACGGAAGTCACTAATAGATCCTTGGGTGATATGTTACGATGTCTTGTGGGAGATAATATCCGCTCTTGGGACGCAAAGCTGTGCCAAGCGGAGTTTGCACACAACAAAGCCCTTAATCGTAGCTTGGGCTATTGCCCTTTCCGTGTTGTTTATGGTCTCACACCACGTTGTCCTATCGACCTGTCCACGGTACCTGATCTCTCTCGACACCATGGTGAGGCCATCGACTTCATCACTGAGGTTCAAGCGGTTCATCAAGAAGCTACGGCCAACTTGGAAGCTTCGGCGGCGAAGTATAAGGCAGCAGCGGATGAGAAACGCCGTGAGTTGATTTTTGAGGTTGGGGATTTCGTCTGGGTATATTTGACTCGTGAACGTCTCCCGGTACATGAGTATAACAAGTTGAAGTCGCGTAAGATCGGACCTGTCGAAGTTCTTGAGCGCATTAACGCCAATGCTTACCGAGTTCAACTGCCACCGCACATCAAGACTTCAAATGTCTTCAACGTGAAACACTTGACTCCGTTTCGAGGGGATAACGACGAGCTAGCTTCTGGGACGAAGCCTTCCCCACCGGGAGTGACCTGATGTAGCGTACACTTACTACCGTGACGTGTGCGCTAAGTTTCCTAAGTGTTAAGCGTGTTTTCTTTTATTATTCAGATATTGTTAAATCTTTTGGTTGTTAGGATTAGGATCTATTGGTGTTTATCTTTAAAACTACTTTTGTGTATTTAAAGCCTGCTCGACGATGGAGAGAGGCACGTTATTTTGATAATCAATTTACAGAGCTTTTTAAGCACTTTGAGGAGTACTCAAACCCTAAGCACTCTTTGTTGATTTCGATCTTCTTAGATTGCTCTTTGTTCTCGTTTAATCTTCGTGATTAGACTTGATCTTGTTACATCGCTTCCGCGTCTCCACCATATTCATTCATAACTGAATTAAACATTGTCCAGCTCAGAGTTGAGCCCAACTAAAGCCTGCTTGGCTAAGAGGTATGCCCTAACATTTTGGGCCCTTTTGATAAAAAAAAAACAAGAGAAGGAAATAAAACCAGAAGATAGAATACTCTGAATCTCTAGGATTGGAATATTTTTGGAGATCGATTGTATCAATTGAAGGGAATCCGAGCGGATTTCGATCCTTCTTAATCCGTGGGAAGCTGCTGAGACCAGAGCTTCGCGGAGGGCTAGGGCTTCTGCTGTTAAAGCTGAATTTACCCAAGACGACGAGGTGGAGTGATCTGAGAATTGATCATTCGGGAGCTTAAAGGTCCAACCCATGCCAGCTCTTTTTGAATCTGCTCGCCACGCTGCGTCAGTATTGATTATCACCGGTGGTTCCTCACAGACCAGACGATTCGTATTTTGAGTATTGCGAGATTTAGGCGATCGTTGCGGAGGTGCTTTAGTTTGTTGAGCATGAGTCCATTCGCGTGCGTCTGTGATTGCCCTGATCCAGGTTTCTGCTGCCGTAAACGAGCGATTTTCAAAGACCTTCTGATTCCTGGCAATCCAAATAGCATATAGCAACCAAGGTAGAATTTGGTTCATGTCTAAACCCACTGGTGGTAGGATTTTCAGGGTCTTTAACTGATTTAGTCCTGCACCCAATATGATTAGGCTTGGATCGAAATTTGTTGTAGCTGGAACCTGACTCCAAATATCTTTTGAGAATTGGCTGTGGAACAAGAGATGGAGAGAAGTTTCGACCTCGTCACATCTGCAGCATTTGGAGGAGGATAAGATACCTCTATTTACTAGATTTGATTCCACTGGTAAGGCTCCTTTCAACACTTTCCACATAAATGTTTTGATCTTTGGTGCTGCTTTTAATCCCCATACTTGTTTGTTCCAGTCGATATTTTGGTCATGATTTGGTTGAGCATCGATCATCGGTTTCACTGCTTCAGCTTACCCTGACTTTTTGGAGTATTCACCAGATGAGTGGCTTAACCATTTGATACTATCAGGCGCTCCAAAGATGCTTGACTTGATGGTAAGTATCTTTTCTTTCCAATCTGGTAGGATAGAGTCAATTTTTTCCACATCCCAGTTGGTTGAATTTGGTAGAAATAAGTCTGCTACTGTAGTGTTTGGCATCGATGCTAAAACGCTCTTCAGCATGATCAGCTTCCCGGCGCTTGAAAGGAATCTTGAGGACCAACTAACAACTTTTTGCCGGATTCTATCCACTATAGCAGTGAAAAGATCTTTCTTCTTGCGTCCAAAGTGCTCCGGGAGGCCCATGTATTTGCCTACTCCCCCTTCATTATTAATTCCCAGGATGAATTTAGCCATATCTCTTGTTGCTTGAGGAGTTTTCTTAGAGAAAGTGATGGAAGACTTATCTCCATTGATATTTTGCCCTGAAGTGCTTTCATAGTCTTTGCGAATTTGTTTAAGCTCCACACAACTATTCTTACTTGCCTTGCTGAAAACATAGTATCATCCGCGAATAGTAGATGATCAATGCTAGGCCCTCCTCTAGAGACTTTAAGGGGTCACCTTGGCGTATTCCTCTAGTAGGCTCAACTTTCCCATACACTTCTTCATTCACTATATAAGAATACTTGACTATTTGAATGCATTGCATCACCCAATTAATCCACTTAACATGAAAACCTAGCTGTATTAGGACTGCTCTGATGAATTTCCACTCTAGCATATCATAGGCTTTGCTCATGTCAGTCTTGGCTGCCATTTAGCAGTGTTTTTCAGCTTTAGAATTCTTAAGGAAGTGAAGCACTTCATGTGTTATCAAAACATTGTCTGTTATAGCTCTCCCTGGAATGAATGCTGACTGGTTTTCTGAAATGATATTTGGCAGGATAGATTGTAGCCGCTTTGTCAAGATTTTGGAGATCAGCTTGTAGATGAAATTACAGAGGGCTATAGGTCTGTACTCAACCACCTTTTTTGCTCCTAAATGTTTCGCAATTAGCCGTACATATGTATCATTTTTTGAATTCGGCATGATTCCAGAGCTGAAAAAGCTTGAGTTTCTTTTATGATGTCATTCCCTACTAACTCCCAGTGTGTTTGAAAAAAACAGGCTGAGAAGCCGTCTGGTCCCGGTGTTTTATCTGGATGGATGGAGAAGATAACATCTTTTATTTCACTGGCTGAGGGCTCTTTGATGAGTAGATCGTTGTACTCTTTAGATATGCACGGTTGAAGGGATTTTCTCACAATATCTGTCACCTCCTGCTCATTCTGATCCTAGCAGGTAAATATCTCTCGGTAGAAATTGATAATTTCCTTTGCTATTCCTTCCTCCGAGTAAATTGGTTCTCCCAAAGTATTTTCCAGCACTGAGAATTTATTCATTGCTTTCCTCTTCTTTGTTGCAGCATGAAAATATCCGGTATTTTTGTCACCCAATAGCAGCTAGAGTTGTCTGCTACGCTGCTTCCAGTAGCTCTCTTCCACCTTATAAGCCAAGGTGAGTTTCTCTGTTATATCCTTAATGGATGGTGTGTCTAAGCAATTACTTGTCAAGAGTTCCTCTAGCAACAACTTGAGTTCTTCGATGTACTTTTGGCTGTTAGAGTGGTCTCTATTCCATTGAATAATAGCCATTCGGACTTTGTCTATCTTCTGTTTGACTTGCAGCTGGTTATTTTACTTCCAGACTTGATCTATCAGTTTTATAACCTCTTCGTTATCTTTGAGTCTGCGGTCGTATCTGAAGATTCCTTTACTTATTTTCTATGTAGGATCAAGATAGGTGACTATCAGTCTGTGGTCTAAACCCTCCAGTCGTAGGTATTCACAACTAGCTGCTGGGAATAAGTCTGCACATTTACTACACAAAAGCGCACTGTCCAGCCTGCATCTGACCACTTGTTCATTTCGGATTCCTCTCCAGGAGAGCTTATCATCGGTGTGTTGAAGGTTGTACATGTCATTCTGGGACATGAAAGTTCTTAATGTTCCAAAGGAACCTTCTGGTCTTATGGCCCCCCTCTTTTTCAGAGTTGTCTAGTATGTCGTTGAAGTCTCCCAATACTAGCCAGGGACCATTTCTAATCAAGGTTATCTCTGTTAGGAGTTCCCACATTCCTTTCCTTAGCTGTTGGTCAGTATCTCCATAGAAAAAAGTTGAGTAGAAGTCTTTTCCTTGATAGCAAATATTTGTATCAATAAAATTATTACAACTTGATAAGAACTCTAACTTTACTTCTTGTTTCCGCAGGAGAGTCAATCCTCCTGCCGCAGGTCTGGATGGGGGGGGGGGGATTAAGAAGTGGTGATCAAATCTGAGGTTTTCCAGTTTCTTTAGCACCACTTCATTGGGATTTTTTTTTGTTTCCGAGAGGAAAAGGATATCAAGATCTATTTTCTGCTTCATCTCTCGGAGTCTACGAACTGTTAGGGGATTCCCTAATCCCTGACAATTCCAGCATATTACTTTTAAGGAAGAGGAGAGGATGGATTGTGAAAATCCATCTTCTTCCTAGAGGTGGGGGGGGGGGATCATTGGCATCAAAACTGGTGGGTTTTTTCCATTTACACCTGAAGGTCCATCCCAGGGGCGGAGCTGACGTAGCGGATACTATAGGCGAAAAAAACGGGGGTCTTCATTGTAAAGACGTAATAATCTTTTTTTTTTAATTCAAATGATTTTAAATATCTAAAGTAACATGAAAACAACTTATAAAACAAAAAAAAAACTGATTATAAAACTACTGATTCATAAAATTTGTTCTTCTTGCATTTTTTCCCACAAAACCATTAATCAAGCTTTTTTAATCATATTCCATTCAGCTCTGTTTTTAAGTTGGTTGTGCTCTGCTTTGAGCTTATCAAGTTGTCTTTATCTCTACTATAACAGCAAACATAGTCCTTTAAAAAACGGGGGCCCTAGACAAATGTCTTAAATGTCTTTGCTCAGCTCCGCCACTGGTCCAGCCCCATTCCCTGTATTTTCTTGTGGTTTACCAGGCTTCTTGATTGACCCTTTTGAATTCTTTTGCGAGGAGATGGCGCCACTCTTGGTACTTTTCGCTTCTTTGAAACTGCTTTTGGAGGATGTCTATCTATCTCCCCAGTCACTTTTTTACCAGGTGGTCTCCCCAATCTTTTTTTTTTTAATTTTCTGCACATTGGCTTCCATGGTATTATCCATGTCTTGTAGAGGGGTTGGTCCTAATCGCAAGACTACTCGAATTTTGTCTTGTTGTAGGTTCAGAGATTCCTGCTCAAGAGGGGGACCAAGTCTTTTGGAGGCTGGTACTCTTTCATGTTGCAAAGGTTCAAATATTGTATCAGGTTCTGCCTGAAGAGGAGAGGCATTTGTCAGGACCATTAGGATAGCCGCAGCTTCAAATTGTCCCTGTTCCTCAGCTAGACGAATTCTATCTCTTCTGGCTGCACTCTCAGAAGGATCGACACAACTCACATATTGGATCATCACCTCTCTCAGCTCCCCCATTGCCTCTGAAAATTCTTTCTGGGGTACAGTTTCAGTATTCGTAGGGGTTTCTACGGATTTCTCTTGAGTTGGATCTAGCTTTCTGGAGGAAAGTGAGGGAGATTTCTGTGGAGTGTGAGTGTGTTTTCGAGGATCCTCAATACGCCCTCTTTCATTCCAGATTTGCTGTCCTGGACCCGAAATAGATCTACGAGCATCATGATGTCTGGGTGGGGCTCTAGGGAGCTGTTGAGCACTTCTTCTCATTTGATTGTGGTCATGTGCTCTCCTGGAAGTCTCTTTGGATCCATTATCCCAGTCATATCGTTCCCTACTGTGGTAGGAACTAGTTGGAAGTTCCCTTCTTGACTTAGAGTAGAAAAGGAACACAACCATTATTAGAAATAAACACCTAAATAGCTGATTAAAATAATTGAACATAAATTAAGGAATTTTAATATTTTGGAGGGCAAACCATGCATCTCGGAATGTGTCATAAACAACATTATTAATCATCCTTAGATCCAAATAGCTACATGGTCCCCTTATAACATCCAATAGATGGCGTAAATAATATAGTTATCCAATTTCTTCTGGATATACTGGTAAACCACCTAAACACGTTTTACCTTGTATGTGGGGTTTCCATTGAAGGTTTTTTTGATCCCAAACAAATTTAGTTGTTATTTGTGAATATAGAAGACGTCTTGCTTTAAGATTAACTTGATTGCATTTCATTCATTCCCGAAATTTATCTTATTTTCTTGATATTCCAAACCGACATCTTCGTCGAAAACAATTTGTGGAGAAGGAAGAACAATAGTAAAATTTTCATAGAATCAATTGAACATCTGGAAGAAGCCGAAACAAATTTAGATCTGTTAATGAAAATAGTATAATTTTTTTAACAAATCGTCCAGATGTATAGAATAAAAAAAAATAAAGATGCCAAAGATTTCTCAAATATACCTATAGCTTCCATTAGCAACCCGAGATAGAAATGAAACTAATGAGAAGACAATATCAAAATATATAGTAATATGATATTAGAGTTTCTTAGAGATAATTAATTTTTAAGGATTTTTTTTACTAATATCGGCCAAATATATTATACCCAAAATATTACAATTTAGAAATTAGAAGATCTAAGTTAGTATAATATCTTCTATTTTAATGGCAAGAATATCTCATTTGTTATTAGGATATAGTATAATTTGTTAATTTTTTTTACAATTGGTAAGTACTTCCATATTTGAATTTATAAAAAATTTCATATTTTGTTTAGTGAAATTATATTCCGTACTAAACAAAGATATTCCATAAAAAATCTGTATTAAATTCTATAAACAAACATAATTACATTTGGTATGGAAGTAGTTACCAATTGTAAATCAAAAATAAAGAGTAATTGTCTATAATCTTTCCAATGCTATATATTTTTAATATAAAATTGGAAATCATGCATTTGTAAATAAAATAAAAAATTAATAAAGGGTCAAAATTAATTCTCTAGATTTGTGTCACCCAAAAAATTAGTTTGATGCAAATTCAAGTTGTTATAAAGTGAACACTTAAACAAAACAAAACAAAAAATATTAACATGAAGTTTTTGTCCCAAAATAAAATAGATATCAAACATAAGTTTTAGATCGTTAAACATGATTCTTCGAGGAGAGTTTAGGACATGAGAAGTAGCGTTTTTCCAGAACAGTTGAAGGACGATCGTTTGGTTGGCCTTGACATTGTTTGCCACCAAAAACTCTCTTAACCCGCCACTCAAACGTAAACTTCGTCTGTTACTATCACAATGGACAACCAGTTCAACAGACCACTTCCCTCCATCATCATTGACCATAGATATGGTCTTGTTTGCAATCGTGGCTAAGTCGTTTGCATCCACAAAGGGCTTAGGAAGATACTGCAAAATCAAAATTTAATCATGTAACAATATGTTATACCCAATTGATCATGTAACAATAATTTAAAATCAAATAAAAAGAAACAATTTACAATTCTGCTTCTTTTGATGTTGTCGGTTGTGACGTTTAAAGTAACGAACTTCTCCCCAGTTCCTTCAGAAAATAGTCAAATATTAGTTAAAAAATTACAAAAGACAAAAAAATTCTCTAGCAAATAACAAAAAACACTTACTCGTGCTTGCTTCTCCAGTTTCCGTTGTGACATTTTCATATTTGATCTCACAGCAGTTTGGTGCGAAGGCAAGTACCATATGGAAATCGTAACTTCCACGGTACTCAAAAATCAAAAGGTCATATTTTTAATATATGTGCCTCAAATAAAAGTCTCCAGCCTTTAGTAAGCCTATCACCAACTCATTTGATAAGAAACTTGCATTTAAAAACATCAGATGTGAGTTTACCGACTTTAACATCCGTTTTTCCAAGTATATATTTTTGAAGAACTTTTCCGGGATATACTCCAACACAAAGAATAAAAATATTCCTAATAAGAAACAAACTATAAAAGATAAAAAATGGAGAGAAAGAATTAAGATTATTTACCACAATATCATAACATTCATCCGGAATAAGAGGCTTGAAAATTCGAGGGTTTGCCATCTTATGATTTATTGTGCAAAGCTAATATATCTTCATATAAATCCAAAATTATTTCATGCATAAACCAAAAATAATTGAAATTAGATCTTTTAAAGTTGAATAGACAACATCTAAAAATAGAGAATATCAGAGAAGTTGACACCATTGTTCATTGACAATCATTTTTCTCAAAATAACGATTTCTAACCCTAGGTTTATAGAAATCTATATGAAATAGTAGATTACCTTGTTTCCCGATTTGTTGAAAGCAAACAATTTTCTCCTAATCTTCTCTGTATACCGCACCTTAATCCAACGGTTTATCTTCTAGATCGCTGTTTACTTTCAAATTGTGTTCTTATTGTAGTGAATGAGTGATTTGGGATTGAATAGATGTATCAGCAACTATCTTACAGTGGGTCAGAGTAATTTGGGCTTAAACTAATTTCTTAATGGATTTTTATATATTAGTTATTAGATTTTTTTTAAAAAGTTTAGATTCTAAGATCGGGTCCAATAAAGTAAGTCATATTTGGTTTTTTTTCTTCACATCATATTTTTGTTTATTGTGGAAAATAATGAAAAATTACGAAATTAAAACACCAATTCATTTGTGTAAGTGTATTGTTTTGGATTATATTATAACTACATATTGCTGTGAATTAACAGATGTGAATGATTTTTTAAATGTGCAAAATATTTTTTATTCTCGTATCACAAATGAAATACATACTCATTATACATGTTTTGTTATATCATTACTTTTGTTTTTTTAGTTAATATCTAAATACCAAATTATGTTTCTTACAACTTGTCATATTAAACTTCCACCTAAAACATCTATTGTCATGGAGAGCTAATTAATTTGATATTTGAATTTAACATTAACCAAATTGATTTAGATGAGATTTTATATGATATTTAAATGATGTAGTAAAAAAGAGCTCATGATACTGGCAGAAAGGTTATAAACATTAACGATAAATATGTTTTTAAAAGAAACAAAAAGATTATCAACAGATCATCTAACCCCAAAAATAATAAAGTTTAGTAAGATCTTATAAACCAGGTACATAATTTAGAATATCTTGAATTAGGAAATGATATTTTCTTCAGGATATTGGTCAGATACGGGATTTGGAAAACTACAAAATAAAAACAATGTATGAATTCCAGAAAACATATAAAGCATATTAAATAATAAGTTGCATTAGGTTATGATCAAAACCTGTAAATCGGTTCTGGATTTTTTTTCTTCATAAAGTGAATATTATATCGATAATTTTTTTTTGAACAACTGCTTATATTAAAAGAGAAAGCGATTACATAGTGTCGGTAGAAGGCATGGGAGGCTTCATAAAGCAGAGCATCGGTAGCAAGTTTGTCGGCTTCTACATTGGTTTGTCTGGAGATAAATGAAAAAGAGATGCAAGAAAAACGAAGGGATAGAGATTGGATATCAAAGAGGATGCCAAAGAGTTCTTTCTTTTTTTTCCTTTTTGTTTATGAGCCTGATGAGTTCCTTTGCGTCTGATTTGATCCTTAGCTTAGTGAATCCCATCTCCACGGATTGAAGAAGAGCGGCTCGAATAGCCAGGACTTCAGCCACTTGGGGAGATACAACAAAGCATTCTAATTTGGAGTTGGTTAGGAGTATAACATCGACGCAGGTCTTAAAGAGCCAGCCAAGCCCAACTTTCTTCGAATCTGCATTCCAACCTGCGTCAGTGAAACAAGTAATGGAGTGTGGGCAAGAAGGTGGCGGAGATTCTCGTAGCTGGTTGGGTTTATGGCCGGCGATTTGTGGTTGGGCAAGAGACCATTCTTGAGCGTTAGATATGGCTTTAGTCATAGAGTCCAGACGTTCAAAATGTCAATCTTCAAAGATTTTGAAGTTTCTAGCCAACCATAAAGTCCAGCAGACCCAAGGAAACAATGATACTGTACCCAATCCTGTTGGTGGGAGGCAAATGAACCGTGAAGAGGCTACTAAACCGGAGCTGAAGTCTCAGATTGAAGCCAGATCAAAAGGGGGTTTTAAATGTGCTAACCGCCAAACCTGAGTCGCATAATAGCAGTGGAGAAAAAGGTGTTTTACTGTCTCAAGCTCCCCACAATGGATACATCAGAAATTATCTAGAAGTCCCCTGTTGAGGAAGTTCTCTCCGATTGGTAGCGCATTTTGAATAATTTTCCAAGTGAAAACCTTTAGCTTTGGTGAGATGTTTCCCGACTACACATGCAGTTCCCAATTAAAACTTGGACTAGTTTGGAGATGATGGTCCTTCCAATTATTTGCTGCGACAACACAGTGATATCCTGATTTGGAGGAGTATGCACCATCTTTTGTTGGTAGCCAAAGTAGCGCATCTTTAAGACCGGTGGAGCTGGGTCTGATGCTTAGGATAGAGGTAGCCAAGTCAGGGAAAAGCTCAATCACCTTCGCTTGGTCCCACACTGTCGAGTTTTCCAGCATTAGATGATCGACTGTGAGATTCATTGTTGCTGCTGTGGGTGGACCCATGGGTGTAATAGGTACCGACATGGATACCCAAGGCTCATACCAGATGGAGGTCAAAGACTCGTTACCAATGGCTTTTCCTGACTGGAGTTTGATGAGACCTCGTCCATTTAGTATCCCCCTCCAGCCATGGGAACAATTTGAATTCGCAGAGACGTCCATGAACGACTTCTCTTTGTAGTATTTTCCCAGAAAAACTCTCGCAAATAGACTGGTTGGGTTAGAGAGAATCCTCCAGCTTAATCTTTCCAGCAGAGAGTCATTGAAACATTGTATTTCCCGCAAGCCTAAGCCTCCTTCTCGCTTGGAGATTGCCAATTTTTTCCAAGAAACATAGCACATTTTCCTGCTGCCTGAGTTTGAGTCCCACCAAAACCTGGTGATGTCTGATTGAATTCGTTTGCATAAGCTTGTTCGGAGTTTGAAGCATGTCATGGAGTAGGACGAGATTGCAGATAAGACAGATTTTATCATCGTTAGTTTTCCGGCAGCTGAAAGTTTTTTGGTGGACCAACTAATCGATTTCTTTCTGATACGATCGACGATTCCCGTGAAGAGTTCTTTCTTCTTTCGACCAAAACTCTCCGGTAGTCCGAGATATTTACCCTGTCCTCCTTCCTTTAGGATACCCAGAATAGCACGTACTTTCTCTTTCTGGTCCAAAGGCGTTTTGGCCGAGAAAGTAATAGACTATTTCTGGAGGCTGATCATTTGGCCCGATGCTTGTTCGTACTTATTCAAGATTGTCTTCAAAGCAGTACATCTTTTCGTATTGGTTTTGCAGAAGAACATGGTGTCATCTGCAAAGAGTAGGTGATTGATCCGAGGGCTTCCTCTTGCAACTCTAACTCCCACTAAAGACCCGTTCTCCTGTGCATTTCTGCACAATCCGGAAAGGACTTCTCCACAAAGGATAAAGATATAAGGCGAAAGCGGGTTGCCTTAACGTATTCCGCGATTAGGTAAGACATGTCCCTGGGCTGATCCGTTGATTAAAAGGCATAAGATACGGTTGAAACGCACTGTAAACCCAATTGATCCATCTAGGGTGGAAGCCCAATATTTCTAGGATAGCTGCGATGAAATCCCATTCAAGCCTATCGTAGGCTTTACTCATGTCGGTTTTCACAGCCATGGAACAGTGAATCGAAGCATCATACATCTTGAGATAGTGGAGGGTTTCGTGTATGATCAAGACATTATATGAGATGGCGCTGTCGGGGACGAAGGCAGACTGAGTTTCTGATATTATCAATTTCAGAATTGGTTGGAGCCGAGCAATGAGCATTTTAGGGATTATCTTGTAGTACACATTCCACAAAGCAATATGCCTATAATATGACACCTCATGAGCTTTGGTATGAGGCGGATATGGGTCTTGTTAAAACTATACAGTAACCTGCCTGAAATGAAAATCTTCTGGATTTCTTTTGAGATTGCCGG
This sequence comes from Orychophragmus violaceus, assembly GCA_030180135.1. NCBI lineage: Eukaryota > Viridiplantae > Streptophyta > Magnoliopsida > Brassicales > Brassicaceae > Orychophragmus > Orychophragmus violaceus. The sequence goes on from CM058240.1 coordinate 74,225,780, forward strand.
ACTCATTGTTGCCCAGTTCGATTGGAAGAAGCTTGCAGAGAATCCATCTAGTCCCGGGGCCTTCTCCGGGTGGATAGAGAAGACTGCCTTTCAAATTTACTCGATGGAGAGGGTTGCAGCCAGCGAAGTGTTCATTTCCTCTGTGACACAAGGTTGGAGAGCCTCTGAAACAATATCTGTGCAATCTGAGTTTCTGGAAACAAAGATGTCCTGCAAATAGTTGTTGATAACTTGTACTATCTCAGGTTCCTCGTATACCACCTTGCCTCCAGAGTCTTCTAGGACTGAGAATTTATTAACTGCATACCGTCCCTTTGTTGTCGAGTGGAAGAACCCAATATTTTTGTCTCCTAAAGCCAGCCAGAGAGTGAAGCTTCGTTGGCCCCCACCACCGGGACTGTGGGGAGGGACGAGAGTGCATTTATGGTTGTCCAGGAAGCTGAGCTTATCCAGGACAAAATATTCATCGTTCTTCGTTTCCATGAGAAAGAAAAATCAGGAGCCATCTCACGTTGTAGCTCTTTAGCCGCTGGACCGTCATAGGGTTCCCAAGTCCGCAAACGTTCCATCTTACTATGGCTAAGGAAGATGATTTCTCGAGAGACGAAATTCCATCCTCTCCTTTACAATAGTTGGGATAATAGTAATCTTTGGCCCAGAGATATTGTTATCCGCCTGTGGTATATTTGCATTGCAGTCTGAAGATGAGGGAGTTGGAGGTCGCCTGTTGCTTGGTCCTGCGTGATTGGATGAGGAGGCGGGCAATTTGGCTTTCCGTACATTCCTCACTTTGGGTGATTGGCGTATCACTTGTCTGACCATCCTTTTCTTTTTACTTGTCCCAGCCGGAGGTGATGGGTTGTATGGGATAGTTTTCTTAACTGGCCTTCCTCTTTTCCTCACTTGAGAGGGATCAATCTGAGTGGATTGCGCCTCGATTGGAGCTGGGAGCTCAAGCCGGTTAAATACAGAAGCTTCCTGAGGGGCTGGTGCTTCGCTTGAGTTAGTGAGTTCAATTCTGTTAAAAACAGAAGATTCCAGAGGGACTTTTACTTCGCTTGAGCAAGGGAGTTCAATTCTGCTAAAGACAGAGTTTTCTAGTCGGTCAAAAACTGTTATATAAGTCGCTTTTCCTGTAGAGTGTGAAGTTTCCCCAAGGTTGGTATTCTTTCCCGCAGATGATAAGATAGTTTTTTTCCGTTTCTGCCATTAGTCCACGGAGTTCACCTTCAATCACACGTTGTCTACGAGCTGCACTCTCCGTTGGATCGCCGCAGTTGATGTACTGAATGGTAACTTCTTGGAGATCATTGAGTACCTCTTCTTCAGAGGGTACTTTAAGAGAATCGAAGTTCAGACTCCTTTCCAAGGGTGGTCTATGGCCTGTGGGTGATTGTGGAGGTGATGGTGTGTATAGAGTAGTGTCCAGACGTCGATCTACTTTCCGCCAAACTTGAGTTGATTTTGAGCGCTTTTGCCGTGAGCATGGTTATTTCCCCTGAGATGATCACGCAAGTCGGATCCTGAGCTTTCACCATTTTTTCCCCTTTTGTGGGAGCCTGTCTAAATGAGCTGGGGCCAATATCACGATGGTCGGAGTTTATTGGAAACCGGACGATCATTTCTTAGGAGCCCCGGTTCTGTCTGACTATCTTTTGTCCATTTTGCAGAAGGCCTATCCCCAAAAGGATTACCGTGTCTGTCCAAGCCCTGTTGGAACGGGACTGGTTGTGGTGGAGGCAGTACATAGTATTTTGATCCTCTTGCCTCTCTGTTTTCAGCTTGTCCTGCACTGATATCCTGTCTGGATTTCTTATATAGCGGGCAGTCGTGGTATTCATGGCTGAGTCTGAGGCAAGTGCGACAGTGTTTTTCCAACTTGAAGTAGTCAAGTGAAACGAGGGCTTCCGATCCTTCAGCAAACTTGATTATTGTTTCTTTGATTAGAGGTTTTAGACTGTTCACTGAAACCTTGATTTTAATAGCCGTTTTTGAGATCTCTACAGTTTCCAGATTTTCGATTTCCTTACCAATGCTGCTTATGAAGTTCTCCTTCCATTAGTGGAGGGGAATGCCCTTTAGCTCAATCCAGAAAGGTATCTGTGAAGGAAAAGATGAAGAAATAACTGGTTCCCATCTTTGTAAGATAACCGTCCAGCGAGAAAAGTGGTAGGGTCTGTTCTCTAAAACTTTAAGGAGGTCTTCTTCAATCTCAAACCGATATTGGAAGCAGTTGTTGCCCAAATCAGATCCTAAAGCTTTCCCTTTTAGGCCCCATATTTTAGGAAGGAAGGGAATCATAGTCCATAGTCTCTGTTCCTATGGGTTTGTAAGCCTTCCAATAAGAGTTAAAGAGTTCTCTTGGATGAGATCCGAGGTATCTAGCGGAGGCGCCTTTATCCTCTTTCGAGCAGGGGGCAGGGAAGGTGAGACTTGTTCTTTCCCTTTATCATGAGAGGAGTATTGACGAGACATTTTGGTGGTACTCGAGTAACAGCTAATCGAGCTGAGAGAAGAGGTACAAAGGTAGAGCTGGAGTAGAGCAGGTGACTGAGTAGACAGCCGGTGGTCGAGTACCTGTCGAGACTACACTGGTATCTCTTTCGAGAGATTCGTTCCCGTGCTTTGGTTGAGAGTATATGCTATTAGCAAGCTATAGCCTCAAAATAACTTTTAGAACTTCTGGTGACTGGTTTTAGTGGTGGTCGAGTATCTTGTCGAGACTACACCACTATCTAGTTTTAGGAGGTTATCAGAGGCGCAGAGAGTAAGCAGATAAGCTTAACATTGAAAGATGAGTTCACCAGAGCGACGTGCTAAGTCTCCCACTGAGTATTTCTCGACGGAAAAGGTGGTACGCCGGTGAGGAGCCATGACTCTGGTAGTCAGAGAAGGACCCTCCAACTCAAAGTCGGGGGTGGAACCCGGACTGATTGTGACAGGGGTGGTTTTAGTTTAAAAAGGTTTCCAAAAGAGGAAAAACCAGGAAAAACCGTGTGTGCGGAAACCTGGTAGATTAGAACCACCTAGGGAATCGTGGTTAGGAGAAAAAGTTTCTAATAAAAAGTCTTCATATTAGAAAAATGTATACTCCGATAAATTTAATTTCAGTGTTTTTTTTGTTTGTCGACTATCCTTGTATTGATAGGCCCTGAATTAATGGGCTAAACATGTTTACAGGTTACATAGATTCAGAAATAAAATAAAATACGGAAGTTGGGCTTATAGTAAGGCCCAATACAAGAAAGAGTTCAAACATAATTAAATTGCTCAACCTAAATAGTTCAGATTCTAAACCACACTGTCGTGTCGTATTTAGCAACCTAAGATCTAGATTTTAATTGATCAGATTAGAACTAGCATTAAACACAATTTAGTTTGAAGAACATCTATTGATGTGAATCCTTAACTGAATTAATTATATCTAGCAAGTCAAGAAATCCCTATGAGAAACCCTAAACCTAACTATGAAACTACTCAGACATAGATAATGTAAACATAATCAATGAATTCATAGAAATCATAAAAGAGATTAGAATATAAAAGGGGTTCGAAAACTTCTCCAAAACGAATGTAGTACATGATCAGATTAGCCCCAAAAGCTCTAAAAACTCTCTGCTCTAAGTTATGATAGCGTATCTAAGCGTATAGTTAAAAACCTAATTAAATAGCTAAAACACGTTTTGGGGCTTCTGTGTAAATATCTGAAACTTCTGGGCTTTTCTGCAATATCAGCATATTTCATTAAACCGCCGAGTCTGGCCCATTCGCGCTGTGCATCGACCGTTGCAGGTGTGCAACAATCGACGCAGTCCTCAAATCTGGACAGTGAACTCTGTCTTCTCGGACCAAATCTCCAAAATCCACCAAATAGCTCCAAAATCTCCACTTCTGCTCCAAATGTGCTTGTACCTAATAAAACCTGTAAAGGACTCTAAAAGAACACCAAAAGACACTAAAACACACTTATATCATGGTCTAAAACTAGTAAAAACCATGATATATCAGCTGATCATCCTGGATTAAAGATAGTTTCGCATATTCTTGATGGATCGAACTATAACACATGGTCGATTGCTATGAGGTTGAGTCTAGACGCAAAGAACAAGTTATATTTTGTTGATGGCAGTCTCCCTAGACTAGATATAGCGAATCCGATTTTCAAAGTCTGGAACAGATGCAACAACATGGTTAAGGCTTGGATCTTGAATGTTGTCAATGAAGAAATATACGATAGCATTCTTTACTATGAGGATGCAGTGGAAATGTGGAATGATCTCTTCCTGCGTCTTAGAGTCAGTAATCTTCCTCAGAAGTATCAACTGGAGCAAGCAATTACTAGCCTTAAGCAAGGTAACCTTGAATTATCTGCATACTATACCAAGAAGAAGACTCTTTGGGAACAGTTACAGAACACAAGGTTGACTACGACTAAGCGTTGTTCTTGTGATCACGTTAAGGAATTACTGGAAGAAGCAGAAACAAGTAAGATCATTCAAAAAATGATAGCTTTGCTAACGTACGAGGACAAATATGTTGGATCTCCTAGGATCTAGGGTTTGATATATTGAATTAAACCAACCTCGTTCTTACCTTTGAACTGGCAGCGGAATGAGAATGGTGAACGAGATCAGTGGAGCAACGCAGGTGCCTTGCTTCTACCAGATACACACGCACACAAGCTGGAAACGGGATGCTAGTGCCGGATCAACGGGAATCAACTATTTCTGGTGTTTCTACTCTTTCTGTCAAGAAAAGTGGACGGCTCAGTGTTTAGGTCGAAAAACTCATGTTTTATTCGACCTAAAACATGCTTAACGGGCCAGACCAGATTAAGTCTTAATTCGGAAAGCCTTTCCGAAAACCCGAACTGTGTCGACCGACACACAAGCTGTGTCGATCGACACAACACCATTATATCGATTATAATGTGTATTGATACACATTAATATAATCATTACCATAATGATCATTCCCATGTCGTAGCTTCCACTTTGCTTAGGGGTGTGACCCTATAGGATCATATAATACTGGTAGTAAGTTTACAACTTACAGATTGCAAGAGGCTTATAGCAAAACATTGCAACCGCCCAGTATTATACGAATGTCTGATCTCGACACACAACTATCATCAGGAGTGAGTACGAGTGTGATTTCAGGACACTATCCCAATAATCTCCCACTTGTACTGGAATCATCAATTCCTATAATCCTTTTGTCTCTATATCTCGATTTGGCATAAGGCAAGATTGGTGTCATCCTTATTAAGCCAACATCGCGTTTATCGAACTCCTGATCTCATACTGAAACATTACAAAAAACTGAACTACAGTTCGTTTGAGTGCGGCCACACATTCTCTCAGTATTCAATCTTCGATAGGCCCTGAGATATTTATCTCCCGTTATACAGGAGGGACAAATCCCATCTTGTTCCATCCCTGTTTCAACGCACACTTCATGATATACTTGAACAGTGCCGTTATAGTCGCCAGTTACGGGTTGACGTTTGACAAAGTCAAAGTGTACCAATTCATATGCAAGAAAGCATGATGAACTCAGGTCTAAGGACTATACTCTATAGTCGTAATGAGAACCTCTTATGACACAGATATAACTATCTTGTAGACTTCTCATTAGCGGGTCATGTCCGATCATATGTTCACCAACATATATCTATGTAACTGACTGTGATAATCATATCATTGGCTCCATGAAACTTAGCCAACAGTCACATCACAATCTAGTCTCTCACGGTTGTCAGTGTCCCACTTTGACAACCTTGACCAGGGACAAAACATAATTTTATGTCATATTTAACTTACAGAGTTTCATGATCAAGTCCTCAACTTGATGACCTATATTATGTCATAAATTTATTTTGGGACCATTATTTAGATCACAATAAATAATGCTGAAATCAAATTTCATTAAAACACTTCAAAAAGAATGTTTACAAGAGCATCTTATTATAACTAAAATAAAACTAAAGCTCCCACTAGAATCAAGATTACATCTTAAGATCTCTAATGCCTACAGCAGTCGTATGACTCTCATGCTTAGGCCTTGGGAGTGACTTAGTCAGAGGATCAGCGACATTCTCGTCTGTTGGAACTCGGCTGATCTTCACATCACCTCTATTGACGATATCACGAATCAGGTGATATCTCCTCTCTACGTGTTTGGACTTCTGGTGTGACCTAGGTTCTTTCGCCTGAGCAATGGCTCCATTGTTGTCACAAAACAAAGCCACTGGCTCCAAGATACTAGGAACCACACCAAGTTCAGTCATGAATTTCTTGATCCAAACAGCTTCCTTTGCCGCTTCAGAAGCAGCAACATATTCAGCTTCCGTCGTGGAATCAGCTACGGTATTCTGCTTAGAGCTCTTCCAGCTCACTGCACCACCATTTAGACAGAAGACATATCCAGACTGTGATCGGAAATCGTCTCTGTCCGTCTGAAAACTCGCATCGGTGAATCCATTCACCACAAGTTCTTCACTTCCTCCATACACCAGGAATTTATCCTTAGTATGTCTCAAATACTTGAGAATATTCTTGACAGCTGTCCAGTGAACTTCACCTGGATCAGATTGGTATCTACTCGTCATGCTTAACGCGTAAGCTACATCTGGACGAGTGCAGAGCATGGCATACATAATAGATCCTATTGCAGAAGCATAAGGAATCCTATTCATGCGTTCTCGCTCAGCATGTGTCGCCAGACACTGCCTCTTGCTGAGACTAGTGCCATGAGACATCGGTATGAAGCCCTTCTTGGAATCATGCATCCTGAATCTGTGCAGTACCTTATCAATATAAGTGTCCTGGCACAATCCAACCAGCCTGTTTATTCTATCTCTGTAGATTCTGATTCCAAGAATATACGTGGCTTCTCCCATGTCTTTCATGGAAAAATAACTTCCGAGCCAAGTCTTAACAGACTGAAGCAACGGAACGTCATTACCGAGGAGGAGTATGTCATCGACATACAGTACAAGAAACGCAATTTTTCTCCCACTAGTCTTCTTGTAAACACATGGTTCCTCTTCGTTCTTGATGAAACCAAATTGTTTTACTGCTTCATCAAAACGAAGATTCCAACTCCGTGATGCTTGCTTCAATCCATAAATGGATTTATGAAGCTTGCATACCTTCCCATCATTCTTAGGATCGACAAAACCTTCAGGCTGTGTCATATACACATCCTCTTCCAGAATACCATTCAGGAATGCGGTTTTGACATCCATTTGCCAAATCTCATAGTCATAATGAGCGGCAATTGCTAGAAGAATCCGAATGGATTTAAGCATAACGACTGGGGAATAGGTTTCATCATAGTCAATACCATGAATTTGCTTGAAACCTTTAGCCACCAACCTCGCTTTGTAAATCTGTACATTGCCATCCACTTCAATCTTCTTCTTGAAGATCCATTTACACTCAATGGCTTTTGCACCATTAGGTAAATCGACCAAGGACCATACTTGGTTTTCTGACATGGATCCCATTTCGGATTTAGAGGCTCCAAGCCACTTTTCAGATTCCGGGTCCATCATTGCTTCCGCGAAGGTCGCTGGTTCGTCACTATCAATGATCATCAGATCATTTGAATTGGTCACGAGAAATCCATAGTATCTCTCGGGTTCGTGACGGATCCTTCCGGATCTGCGAACTTCAGGCTCCACAGGCGCCGGTTCCACAGAACTCTGTGGATCCAGCTGCTGCTCTTCCTCAGCAGGTTGAGCAGTCTCCTGTGCATCTTGAATTTCTTCAAGATGTACTTTACTCCCACTGTTTTTCTTAGAGAAAAACTCTCTCTCAAGAAAAGAACAGTCCCGAGCAACAAATACTTTGTTCTCAGATTGGTTGTAAAAGTAGTATGCCTTGGTTTCCCTAGGATAACCAACGAAGTAGCATTTATCTGATTTGGGTGCAAGCTTGTCAGAGATTAAACGTTTGACATAAGCCTCACAACCCCAAATCCTCAGGAAAGACAGACTAGGAATATTCCCAGTCCACAGTTCATGTGGTGTCTTTTCCACTGATTTAGATGGTACCCTATTTAGTGTAAACGCAGACGTTTCTAGAGCGTATCCCCAAAAGGATAATGGAAGATTTGAATGACTCATCATAGACCGAACCATATCCAATAAGGTTCGTTTCCTCCTCTTTGACACTCCATTCCATTGGGGTGTTCCAGGAGGAGTGAGTTGTGAAATAATTCCACACTCGCTCAGATAGTCGCTGAACTCTTGACTCAAGTATTCTCCTCCGCGATCCGATCGCAGAACTTTGATACTTTTGCCAAGTTGGTTCTGTACTTCATTCTTGAATTCCTTGAATCTATCAAAGGATTCTGACTTGTGTCTCATCAAATAGACATAGCCATATCTACTGAAATCATCAGTGAAGGTAATGAAGTACTTATAATTTCCTCTGGCAACAGTACTCATCGGCCCACATACATCAGTATGAACGAGGCCCAATAAATCACTGGCCCTTTTATTTGGTTTATTGAAAGGGACTCTAGCCATCTTGCCCATCAAACAAGATTCGCATTTCTCACATGATTCAAAATCAAATGAGCCCAGAAGCCCATTTCAATGGAGCCTTTGGATGCGTTTCTCATTGATATGGCCCAAACGACAATGCCATAGGAAAGTCGGGTTTTCGTCATTGGACTTAAACCGCTTTGTACTTATGTTATAGACAGGCATTTCTTGGTTTAAAACATATAACCCATTGTCTAATGGGGCGCTACCATAATATGTACCATCACGATTAAAAGAACAAACTTTATTCTTAACAGCAAAATCAAAACCTTCCAAATCCAAAACGGAAACTGAAATTATGTTTCTGCTTATCGCAGGTACAAAGTAGCAATTATTTAAAATTAAAACCATGCCCGAAGGTAAGGACAACTCGTAGGTGCCTATGGCCAGTGCAGCAACCTTAGCTCCATTCCCGACCCGTAGCTCCACTTGTCCTTTCTTCAGCGTCCTACTGTTTCTTAGTGCCTGCACATCAGTACAAATATGAGCACCGCAGCCGGTATCCAATACCCACGAAGTAGAACTAGAAGACATAACATTAAGTTCGATAACATAAATACATGAGTCAGACGCATCATACGTCTTCTTCAGCTTCTTGTAATCTTCCATGAACTTCTTGCAGTCTTTCTTCCAATGCCCCAACTGCTTGCAGTAGTTGCACTTATCCTCAGGAGAAGGCCCGGATTTGGGATTCGGCTTGGGCTTGTCCTGACTTTCAGTCTGGGCAACCTTGGCCTTTCCCTTACCCTTCTTAGGTTTCTTAAACCTTTTACTCCCTTGTACCATCAGTACACTGGGAGTTGCCTTCTTGAGATTCGGCTCTGCTGTCTTCAGCATGCCGTGCAACTCAGTCAATGTCTTAGTCATGTTTTGCATGTTGTAGTTCATGATGAACTGATCAAAACACGACGGTAAAGACTGCAGAATCATGTCAGTGGCTAGCTCCTAGCTAATGGCACAGTCCAGTTTCCCCAGGTTATCAATGTAACCCATCATTTTAAGGACATGAGGACTTACTGGACTATCCTTAGCCAGCTTGCAATCCATGAGAGATTTAACCGTCTGGTATCTCTCTGTGCGAGCTTGCTCCTGAAACAAAGCTTTCAGGCTGTTAATCATCTCAATGGGTGACATCACGTTCTCATATTGCTTCTGCAGCTCAGAGTTCATAGTCACCAGCATTAGACAATTAACATCTTTGACATCAGCTGAATGCTTATCCTAAGCATTCTTTTCTGTCTGCGGGGCATTGGAACGTGGCCTCTCGGTGAGAACTCTTTCAAGGACATATTCCTTGTTCTCCTGCCTGAGAACTATTCTCAGGTTCCGATATCATTCCAAGAAATTAGATCCATTTAACTTTTCCTTCTCAAGGACGGATCTTAGTGAGAAAGTGTTGATGTGATATGAGACAGACATAGCTGTAATTAAAAGAGGTAGAGTTTTAGTTATAATGCTCAAGAAATGAGAATTCTTATCTAATAAGAAAAACTCGCATTGTATTCAAAACTATGTTTCCTCAGATGAATACAATGAGCCAAGATCCTCAGATTACTAAATTCGAGTGGGCGACTCGCCGTTACTCAAACTTCAGTTTTCTAGGTAAGCAAATCATTGCTAATTGTACTCAGCACAACTCTTAGTCGTGGATAAGACAAACTATGCCTAATCCACTTTGATGTCTCTGGGCCCAGAACTTCTGACAGCCCAGTCAAGTAAAACCAATCTTTTCTGCCTTGCGATCACTGACAGTTGCACTGCAAGTCTATCAATGACCACCTGCCTTACTCATGTTGCAGTGGATACCAAGGACTCCAAGACTATCCAACAAACGACACGAGTTTTGACAGTAGACAAGATCGGGCAAGACATCAAGATCACTTGATATTTAGTGAGGAAAAGAACTATTTTATCTTGATGTATATCCAATATACATCCAAGAAGTTATAAATTTATTTAAAACATTCAGTTTTATTAGTTTTAGGTTCATCTAGAACTTTTGGGATTAAATTGTTCTGGTACATGCAAATTTGTGGTCCAACCAGCATATCTGCGAATGTGGCATCGGTCGACGCCAACCATTGGCATCGGTCGACGCAACCCAACTTAAACCGGTCTTCGATAACCGGTCAAACCAGATCGAATTTACTTAACCGATTCAATCCAATTGAACCGGTTCGGTTTAATGGTTCATGTCGATCGTCACACATCTCTGTGTCGATCGACATTACCAAACCAGAACCAATTGGTTAATTAAAATTAACCGAGCGAGATAACCGGTTCAATCCAATTGAACCGATCTATCTAATCGCATTTCCTGTGTCGACCGACACACCCAGTGTATCGATCGACACAGCAGGAATACAGGTACTCGATCTCAGATCGAAACCCTAAAATTATTTACGGATTTTCACTTTGTGTCGACCGACACACGCTTTGTGTCGATCGACATTTTGCGACAAACCATAAAATTTTACGCGAGTTTTCGCTCTGTGTCGACCGACACACGCTTTGTGTCGATCGACATTCTGCGACAAACCCTAAAATTTTACGCGTTATTTCGCGGCGTGTCGACCGACACACGCTTTGTGTCGATCGACACAGTGCGATTTCAACAGTTCATCGATTTTCAACATGCTTATAATCCGAGATTAACATAAGAAAAACGATTTGAGCAGGCAATTCTTCAATTCAACAACAACAAGTTTCGAATTAATTGCATCAGATTCAATAGTCTAAACCCTAACCTGGCTCTGATACCACTGTTGGATCTCCTAGGATCTAGGGTTTGATATATTGAATTAAACCAACCTCGTTCTTACCTTTGAACTGGCAGCGGAATGAGAATGGTGAACGAGATCAGTGGAGCAACGCAGGTGCCTTGCCTCTACCAGATACACACGCACACAAGCTGGAAACGGGATGCTAGTGCCGGATCAACGTGAATCAACTGTTCCTGGTGTTTCTACTCTTTCTGTCAAGAAAAGTGGACGGCTCAGTGTTTAGGTCAAAAAACTCATGTTTTATTCGACCTAAAACATGCTTAACGGTCCAGACCAGATTAAGTCTTAATTCGGAAAGCCTTTCCGAAAACCCGAACTGTGTCGATCGACACAACACCATTATATCGATTATAATGTGTATTCAATACACATTAATATGATCATTACCATAATGATCATTCCCATGTCGTAGCTTCCAGTTTGCTTAGGTGTGTGACCCTATAGGATCATATAATACTGGTAGTAAGTCTACAACTTACAGATTGCAAGAGGCTTCTAGCAAAACATTGCAACCGCCCAGTATTATACGAATGTCTGATCTCGACACACAACTATCATCAGGAGTGAGTACGAGTGTGATTTCAGGACACTATCCCAACAAAATATTGAACATGAAGCCTAGACCAGGATTGACAGAGATTTACAATATGCTTGATCAAGATGAAAGCCAACGTATTGTGGAAAAACACAACATTAATCATCTGACTCCTGCTACTGCTTTTCAAGTTCAAGAAAATCCTTCCTCAGTTCCAGATCAGAATACTGTTCTTTTGGCTCATGGTAATTTTCAGAAGCCAAAATGCTCCCACTGCAACAAGACAGGACACACAGTGGAGAAATGTTATAAGCTCCATGGATATTCACCTGGTCATCCAATGAGGGGGAAGAAACCTCAACAATCTATGGGAGTTACCAATCTCGCCAGTGTCAACAACATCTCTGATCAAAACATGGAACATTCTGGAGCTAACACAATGTCAAAAGATCAAATTCAATCGATGATTTCATTCTTGAGTTCTCAGCTACAATCCTCTACCACTGCACCATTACCAGACATACTTGTGCTTCGTCTTCTACACATGCACCTGTAGACTCACAGATTACTGGTACATTTCTTCCTCTTTATAATCTCTCCTATTACGACATGTTAGTTTCTTCTATATCTACAGACTCAGATGTGTCTCTTAGGACTTGGATTATAGACTCAGGAGTTACGCATCACGTTACACATGATAGAACCCTGTTTAGTCAGTATAAACCATTAGATAGTACCTTTGTTACCTTACCTAATGGATTTACAGTTACTATAGCGGGCATAGGATTCATACAGATAACTGATGCTATCTCTTTCCATCACGTTCTTTACATACCTGAATTCAAATACAACTTATTAAGCATGAGTGTATTAACCAAAACATTGCATTCTGAAATTTTGTTTACTTCTGATGCATGTTTTATTCAGGAAATTACACGGGACTTGATGATTGGTCACGGTAGTCAAGTGGGAAACCTATATGTACTGCATTTAGATGGTGACAATGAACATGTTTCTTTCACAGGTACTTCACTTTCATGTTCTAGTTCTCTTGTAAATGCTGATACTTGGCATAAACGTTTAGGACATCCTGCCCAATCTAAAGTTGACTCTATGTCTAATATTCTGAAGTTTACTAAATCTAAGGATAATAAACATGAATCACATCATTGTCATGTATGTCATTTGGCTAAACAAAAAACATCTCCCATTTCAATCAAATCATAATATGTGTTCTGCATCTTTTGATTTAGTTCACTTTGATACATGGGGTCCTTTTTCTGTTCCAACCATTGATGTATTCAAATATTTGTTGTCAATTGTTGATGATTATAGTAGAGCAACATGGATTTACCTTTTGAAAGCCAAATGTGATGTTTTACAAGTGTTTCCTGCATTTGTAAACATGGTAGAAACTCAGTACTTAACCAAAGTTAAGTCTGTTAGATCTGATAATGCACATGAATTGAAGTTTACTGAATTTTACAATTCTAAAGGTATTGTTGCATACCATTCATGTCCTGAAACACTTGAACAGAACAGTGTGGTTGAGAGAAAGCATCAACATATCTTGAATGTAGCTAGAGCCCTCTTATACCAATCTAGAGTACCTTTAGAGTTCTGGGGTGACTGTGTACTCACATCAGTGTTTCTCATTAATAGATTACCAACTCCAGTCTTAGGCAATGTATCTCCTTATGAGAAGTTAACAACTAAAGCACCAGATTATCAGTCGTTGAGAAGTTTTGGTTGTCTATGCTATAGTTCTACTTCCCCTAAGAACAAAACAAAATTTGATCCTAGAGCCAGAGCTTGTGTTTTTCTAGGTTACCCTAGTGGTTACAAAGGTTACAAGTTATTAGATATAGAGACACATTCTGTTTCTGTTTCTCGACATGTTGTTTTTCATGAGGATATTTTCCCTCTTGTCTCATATTCTTCTCAGAATGACACAAGAGATTTCTTTCCTCTATTACCTGTTCCTGCTTCCCCAGATGACATTGTGCTTCCTTTGCACACATCTTCTGATACACATCACTCTAATGATGTGTCATCTTCTGAGATTTTAGTTCATTCTGATCTAAGATCTCGCAGACAAACCAATCCCCCACATCATTTGCAGGATTATCATTGTTATAATAGTACTCTTACTAAAATAACAACACCTTATCCTCTCACAAACTATATGTCTTATTCTAGTATCTCTTCGTCTTTCTACTCTTTTCTAACTGCTGTCAATAGTATATTCATTCCAACCAAGTATCAAGAGGCCAAAGAGTTTCAGGTATGGTGTGATGCTATGGGATTAGAGATGAGTGCAATGGAGAGAACTAAGACATGGGAAATATGTGATTTACCTGAAGGAAAGGTAGCCATTGGATGCAAATGGGTTAATACTGTGAAGTATCATGCCGATGGTACATTAGAGAGACACAAGGCGCGTTTAGTAGCCAAAGGATTTACACAACAGGAAGGAATAGATTTTCTTGACACCTTTTCCCCTGTTGCTAAATTGGTTACAGTGAAGCTCTTGTTAGCTCTTGCTTCAAAACTACAGTGGTCCCTTACTCAGTTGGATATCTCGAATGCTTTCCTTAATGGAGAACTTGATGAGGAGATCTACATGAAGCTTCCACCTGGCTACTCAGACCTTAAGGGGGAACCAGTCTCATCTACAACAGTGTGCAAGGTATTGAAATCCATCTATGGTCTTAAGCAAGCCTCAAGGTAGTGGTTTCTCAAATTTTCTTCCACATTACTTGCCTTGGGTTTTAGTAAATATGCAGGAGATCACACGATGTTTGTTAGAACGACTGATGGTGTTTTTATGGTGGTGTTAGTATATGTCGATTATATTCTCATCGCAAGTACAAATGATGATGCTGTGATCATTCTCAAAGATCAGTTAAGTCATCATTTCAAACTTCGTGATCTTGGACAACCAAAGTTTTTTCTTGGTTTGGAGATTGCTAGATCTTCACAAGGTATCTCTGTCAATCAACGAAAATATGTTCAAGATCTATTGGAAGCTAGTGGTTTCTCTAGTTGTAAACCCTCAGCTATACCTATGAAACCTAATCAGAAAATGGCTGCAGACTCTGGAGATTCTTTTGCAGATGCCAAACAATATCGCAGACTGATTGGAAAATTGCAGCACTTAACGAATACTAGACCAGATATCAGCTTTGCTGTTTCAAAGTTGGCACAGTATTCTTCAGCTCCACGAGATGTCCATTTGAAAGCAGTCCATAAGGTTTTAAGATACTTGAAGGGAACAATTGGACAGGGACTATTCTATGGTGTTGATTCGAACTTTGATTTGCGAGGTTACTGTGATTCTGATTGGGGAGCTTGTCCAGATACTCGACGAATTGTTACAGGTTATGCAATGTTCCTTGGTGATTCCCTCATCTCTTGGAGATCGAAAAAGCCGACCACAGTATCTACTAGTTCTGTTGAAGCAGAATATAGGGCGATGCATATGGCTACAAAGGAAATTATTTGGTTGATCATCTTGTTAACGGATCTTCAAGTTCCTTTTAAGGCTCCTGCTTATTTATACTGTGACAACACTGCAGCTCTTCATATTGCTAGCAATCAAGTGTTTCATGAGCGTACAAAATACATCGAAATCGATTGTTATAAGATACGAGAGGTCATTGCTTCTGGTGTCATGAAGACGATGTACGTGAGAACCAACCATCATCAACTTGCTGATGTACTGACAAAAGCTCTCTACCATGCTCCATTCCGAGACTTAATAGGCAAATAGGTATTTATAATATCTTCATACCTTCATCTTGAGAGAAAATTTCAATATATATATATATATATATATATATATTCCGGTTTACCGATTTAGTATTTAATCATTTTGGTTTAGCTTTTGTACCAATTGTATAAATACTCATACAGTCTATATTTTTCATTTATGCTTTCAATATACAACATTTTTACATTCTGTTCTTCTTGACTGAGTGTGAGATCAGTGTGAGATCAAGAAAGCTAATACCGTCTTCGCGAGCCACTCGAATCCACCGATCGGGAGAATCTGAATCACGATGGCCTTCTCCGGCAAGAACACCATGTTCGTAAGCTCCGCACCGTGAACACCAAGCATGACGTCGCACGGATTCACAATTTGTGCGAAACTCGCGACGCCTGTGTTCGCTTCCGCCACCACAACTTTGAATCCGATTTCTCTCGCTGCTCTGGCGATCTCGGCGGCGTTCGTGAACGCTCGTGATCTTCCCCTCGTCAAAATCAGGATCCGTGGCCTCCGCCGCTGATTCTTTCTCGTAATCACGGCGGCGTTTCTCAACGAGTATGAGTCTCTAAGGAACTTCCGGAAATCGGACATCGAATACTCAGAATTCGAAGGATCGATCGTTAGCTCTTTGTAATACTCAGGGTGGAGATTGAGACCGACGATAGCGTTGCTGAAACAGTGCGTTTCATCTTCTTCGTCGATGTAAATTAGTTCGTAATTTCCTCAATATTTCCTTAAATTTGTTAATCCACGGTTGATTATTGTTCGTCACGAGGAACTTGTTCGATTTAATACTCAATCTACTCGCGATCAATCAAGACTAAGACCTAAGAATCGAGAATCCGAGAACAACGCAAAGACAGAGATTGGTGACCCGGTGTTCACCTCCTTCCTCAATCCGAGGAAGAGCTATACTCACCGGAGCTGGATCGAAACCAGCAATGCACTAAATCACGGCTATCGCCGCCGTACAACCACTCCGATTACTTTCTCTCTCTACTATAATCAGTTTGTACTCTCTCTCTCTATCTCCGAGCTCAACCTCACAACTCGTAGCTCACTCAGTCTAACGGCTTTATAGATCAGCCAATGACAAAGAGATTACACACGTACAAGTCACGTGTGAAGTAAACCATAAGCTTAACCGGACATTAACCAGTCCTTATAACTAACCCGAACTTCAATCAATCTTCGGTTTAGCTCCATTGACCCAAGTCGTCTAACGAAGACCCTCTGACTCGTCTGGAGGCTTATGTGTACTTAGTGCATTTTCCATGATCGAGGCTATACTTCTTCAAATCTCCACCTTAGACTCGATCAACTTTTTTAGCTTAGGTGAATCTTCAGCTCCTTGACCGGAACCCCTGTGCTCTAGACCGAGCACTGCATCCTTTACTGGATGCCAAGAACTTTAGTTCTCTGAAACTCGAAGCATTCTCAATGCTTCCTTAAGCTTGTAGACTGGTAGGACCTTTGTAAAAATATCTGCTGGATTATATGCAGTTGGTATCTTCAATACTTGGATCTCTCCTTTGCTTATCAAATCTCTACCAAAATGGTACCTCACGTCCATGTGCTTGGTGCGTTCATGATGAACCGCATTCTTGGACAGTGCTATTGCACTTTGAGAGTCACAGTAGATCTCAACTGCTTGTTGAGTGAAGCCAAGCTCTCCAGCAAATCCTCTTAGCCATACTGCTTCCTTGATAGACTCAGCTAAAGCAACATACTCGGCCTCAGTTGTCGAAAGAGCCACTATCTTTTGAAGTGTGGATCTCCAACTTATAGAGTTTCCTCCTGCAGTAAACACCATGCCTGTGACAGATTTCCTCTGATCTCTGTCTCCTCCATAGTCTGCATCACAATAGCCTTTAACCACAAACTTGTCTCCTCTTTTGTAGCTTAATCCTTTCTGAACTGATCCCTTCACATATCTCAAGACCCATTTCACAGCCTGCCAATGATCCTTAAGAGGTTTACTCATAAACCTGCTTACAACACCAACTGGATAAGCCAAGTCCGGCCTTGTTCCTACCATAGAGTACATTAAGCTCCCTACAACATTCTGGTAAGGAATGTTCTCCATGTATTCTCTTTGTTCTTCATACTCTTTGTCTGTAGCTGATTTTAACTTGAAATGAGCTCCCAAAGGTGTGTCCACTGGTTTGGCATGATCCATTCCATAGTTTCCAAGTACCTTGAGCATGTAGTCTTCTTGAGTTATCCGTAGAGTTCCAGCTGTTCTGTCTCTGTGTATTTCCATACCCAGTATCTTCTTAGCATCACCTAAGTCTTTCATTTCGAACTCTGCACTCAAAGATCTCTTTAGCTGTTGTACCTGATCTTTGTCTGTAGATGCTATCAAGATATCATCAACATACAATAGAAGGAACACCTTGTCTCTTGAACCAGACTCATTGTAGTACACGCAGCTATCATACTCACTTCTTGTAAACTTATTCTTCACCATGAAATCATCAAACCGTTTATTCCACTGTCGAGGGGATTGTTTCAAACCGTATAAAGACCTTTTCAGAAGACACACTCGGTTTGGATGTCTGTTATCCACAAAACCTTCTGGTTGTTCCATCAGGATCTCTTCATCTAAAAAACCATGGAGGAAGGCTGTCTTCACATCAAGCTGTTGCAGTTCCATGTTGAAATGGTTCACTGCTGATAGAATGTACCTAATAGATACATGTTTGACTACTGGAGCAAATATCTCCTGATAGTCAATGCCTTCCTTCTGAGAATACCCTTTGGCTACTAATCTTGCTTTGTACCTGGGTTTCTCTACTCCAGCAATACCTGCTTTCCTTTTAAAGATCCATTTACAACCAATGGTTCTTCTATCCTTTGGTTTCTCAACCAATTCCCAAGTTCTGTTCTTCCACAGTGACTGCATTTCTTCTATAGTTGCTTCTTTCCACTCACTGCTGTCAGGGTCCTTCATGGCTTCTTGATAGCTTTCTGGTTCCAGATTTCCAGCATCTTCAGTCAAGCCACAGATGTATTCAGCATAGTCATTGTCTTCATACACTTCATAATCCTTGAGCCTGACATTTGGTTTCAGTGTCCTCTTTGGTCTGTCACCGACCAATTGTTGATTGTTGTCACTCTCTTGTTGTTCTCCAGTGATCTCGGTATTATTCTCATGTTCCTGGTCCTCTTGGTGTATTTCAGTAATGCTTTCTTCCTCAGTAGCTCCACCTTGAGTTGCATTTGGTTCCTTTTCTTTGTTTCCTGAAAGATCAAAACTCAAAGAGAAGTCAGTAGCATCACTATGATCTGAGAGTATACCTGAGTTTGAATTTGACTTAAGATCTTTGTAAACAACATCTTCCCTGAATACCACATTTCGACTTATGATGCATTTCTGATCTTCAAGTAACCATATCTTGTATCCTTTGACTCCTTCTGGGTAGCTGGTAAAGACTCCTTTCTTTGCCCGAGGATTCAACTTTCCTTCACTTGAGTGTACGTAGCATATACACCCAAACCTCCTCAGGTTTAATAGAGATGGCATTGAGGATGTCCAGACTTCCTCAGGGACTTGGAAGTCTAGTACTGATGAGGGTGACCTGTTGATCAGATAGGTTGCAGTTGATGCAGCCTCTGCCCAGAATTTCTGTTCCAATCCACTCTCACTCAGCATACTTCGTACTTTGTTCATAATGGACCTGTTTAATCTCTCAGCAACGCCATTTTGTTGTGGTGTGTATGTGCATGTCCTGTGTCTTACCACACCTTCATCTTTGCAGAACCTATCAAACTGCACATTACAAAACTCAAGCCCATTGTCAGTTCTTAATCTTTTTACCTTTCTTTCTGATTGAGTCTCCACCATCTTCTTCCAGTCCACAAAGCACCTGAATGCTTCATCTTTGGTCCTGAGAAAATAAACCCACACTTTCCTAGAAAAGTCATCAGTGAAAGATACAAAATATTGACAATTACTTAAGCTAAAAGGAACATTGGGTGATCCCCAAAGGTCTGAATGGACATAGTCCAGTTTGTCTTTTGTAACATGTTGAGCTGGTCCAAAACTGACACGGTGAATCTTTCCTTTCACACAATCTTCACAAAATTTTAGAGCTGTGACTTTGCTGTCTTTAAAACAGCCTTTCTTGTTTAGGACCTCCAGGCCTTTCTGACCAATGTGACCCATCCTGCTATGCCATAGTTGAGTTTGATCATCTTGATTGTCTTTTCCCTCTACTGAGTTTGCTTCTGCTACTTTGGCTGTCCCATTTAGAACATATAAAGTTTCCCTCCTCTGAGCTTTCATGAATACAGTGCAACCTTTAATCACCTTTAGCATCCCATTCTGTCCTTTGAACTCACATCCTTTCTCCTCCAGTGTGCCTAAGGATATTAAGTTCCTTGAGATGTCAGGCATGTACCTTACATCGTGTAGAATGAATGTAGTTCCATCTGGATTCATGAACCGGATTGACCCAATTCCCTTTACTTCCGCAATAGAGTTGTTGGCCATCCTTACTCTCCCTGATTTAGTATCCTTGAGGTCCAAAAAGTATTCTTTGTTGGAAGTCATGTGAAATGAACAACCTGTATCTAGTATCCATTCTTCTTTTGTGATATCCCCCATTGTCAGATTGACCTCTGAAACAATTAGACCAACAAGGTCTCTGGCATCATCTCTGGCAAGGGCTGACTCTCCCCTATCTTGAGACTGGCCCTTGTTCTTATTTCTCTCAATCCACTTATAGCACTGCTTTTTGAGGTGCCCTTCCTTGCCACATATCCAGCAAGTTCTCTTACCATCCTTTGACTTTGACCTCGACCTGTTGTGCTTTCCTTTACCGAATTGTTGACTCTTTGTTGGGGATCTGCCTCTTGCATAGTGTCCTTCACCTTCTGATCTTGTGCTGGCAGGAGAGTTTTTAAACTCCCTCTCTTTAGACTTTGCAGCGTTTGTCACATCTTCCACTTGTATGACTTCCCTGCTGTACTTTAAGGTGTCTTTAAGTTGGTCAAACTTTGCTGGTAAAGAGTTCAGTAACAGAATTGCCTGAACCTCTTCTGGGACTTCTATGCTTAGATTGCTAAGATCCGTTATCATCTTGAGGAAGTCATCTATGTTCTGATCAATGGTCTTAGATTCCTTCATCTTAAATGAATAGACCATTAGTTGAGCATGTACACGGTTAGGAAGAGACTTTACCATGTACAGTCGCTCAAGAGTTGCCCAGGTTTCTGCAGCGGTTGTGCATTTGTCTAGCTTCCTCAGTACTTGATCTCCTACAGCAAGAAAGATTAGATTCATAGCCTTTTCACATCTTTCTAATCTTGCTTCCTCTGATTCGATCTTCTTTTTCTTCATCTCCGGATCCTTTTCATCCTCTTCTGATGTTTCTTTATCTCGAGCCTTCTCCGTGATTACGTCTTTGAGACCTTGCACACTAAGGTGTGCGAACATCCTCTTTCTCCATAGACCGAAATCCCCTTCGCCATCGAAGATTGCGATCTTTGATTTAGTTCCAGTCATCGTTGATCTGACGAATCTTTACACCAAAACTAACCGGTGCTCTGATACCAATTTGTTCGATTTAATACTCAATCTACTCGCGATCAATCAAGACTAAGACCTAAGAATCGAGAATCCGAGAACAACACAAAGACAGAGATTGGTGACCCGGTGTTCACCTCCTTCCTCAATCCGAGGAAGAGCTATACTCACCGGAGCTGGATCGAAACCAGCAATGCACTAAATCACGGCTATCGCCGCCGTACAACCACTCCGATTACTTTCTCTCTCTACTGTAATCAGTTTGTACTCTCTCTCTCTATCTCCGAGCTCAACCTCACAACTCGTAGCTCACTCAGTCTAACGGCTTTATAGATCAGCCAATGACAAAGAGATTACACACGTACAAGTCACGTGTGAAGTAAACCATAAGCTTAACCGGACATTAACCAGTCCTTATAACTAACCCGAACTTCAATCAATCTTCGGTTTAGCTCCATTGACCCAAGTCGTCTAACAAAGACCCTCTGACTCGTCTGGAGGCTTATGTGTACTTAGTGCATTTTCCATGATCGAGGCTATACTTCTTCA
Organism: Orychophragmus violaceus; assembly: GCA_030180135.1. Taxonomy (NCBI): domain Eukaryota; kingdom Viridiplantae; phylum Streptophyta; class Magnoliopsida; order Brassicales; family Brassicaceae; genus Orychophragmus; species Orychophragmus violaceus. Next base: position 74,247,500 of record CM058240.1, read on the forward strand.
GAACTGAACTTCTCCATTGAACCTACGCGCCGTCGTGTACAGAGGAATCACGATATCGGTGAAATCGTGGAAGTTGTTCATCGAGTAGCCTCCGAGAGAGAAAAGCATCGCCGGAACGCTGTGATTCCTAACGCAACGCGAGAAATTAGCGTTCTCTAACTGGTGATCGTTCTGTTCCAATCTCACCGTCCATTCTCTCACGCGATTAATCGCTGCAGCGTCACCTTTTCTCGTGTAGGGTCTAATTTGCCACGTGGAACTTCCCGAAAACTCAAACGTGATCGTTGAAAGAATCGTCGCGGATTTACCATGGATTCTTACGTCGCCACTTAACTCGCATAACTCTGTTCTTGCTAGCTTCTTACATATAGGTTTTATTGTTTTCTCCATTTTATTTCCTTCTAAAAAAATTGTCAGATTAATAAGTACAAAGAAAGTGATTAAACGAATCAAGATGATTCTTGGACAAGCTTGTGTCGTTGCAGACACTAAGCTCGCGATCTTCAGAACTGATTAAGCTCTGAGGAATGGTTGCACTTGATGTAATGTTAATTTGATCCGTAGGGATAGCCAGATTGTCGGAATCTCCAGATGTTGCATTGTTGCTGCTCCTTGACGCTTGAGGTTTCTGCGTTTCTGTTATTCTCAGCATCCTAAGACCAGCGTCCACTGATAATTGCAACTCCACTGAAGAAAGAAAGACGTTAGTTAATTGTTTTTTCTGTGCTTTTCTGGCGTTTTGAAAACGCTGTGAAGAGGGACTTACCGATTGGTAAAGGGCAGAGATAAGGTTTAAAGACGGTGCAAAGAGTGAAGACGAAGAGAAGAGAGGCAATAAAAGCTCCATAGTCAAGTCTCTTCTGCTCGTTTTTGCTAAAGCTACGAGCAAGTATTGTGTCGTAAAGAAGATCCTTCTCTGGCATCTCTCGTCTCTTTGAGTTACACAAAGCTTGTTTACTTACTTGTGCTGCAAGAAACTATAGAAGCAGAGATTTACCCGCTATTGTAGAGAGATATGAATGAATGTGAGAGAGGAGATTGTATGAAGTATATAAGAAGAACTTGTTCTACGACATTGCTACTCGTGTTCAATGATTGTTTCTGTAAATGTCGGGATCTTTAGACAGGATCAGGAAGAGACGTTTTAGGTGTTGAAGATCAAATATTTTAAAAGTAACATTAGTGTATAATTAAAAGAATAGGATTTTATTAATTGTATGGGGTTTGTCGGCATTGGAGAATGGATTTGGAGGGCATGAAGTTGTTAGTAGAAGAAGAAGAAGTCTTAGTAAGCAGCTTTGATAATAATGCTCCCCACGATTCTTCTTTTTAGCTTCGTTTTAAGTAAATTAATAAATGAACACCAAACAACATTGTCTAAACTAAAACTAAAAACCAGTTAAGAATTGCGAACACATAGGCTAGGAATCACAGCCTCGTGCGTTCGTACGCGTAACCGGTAAGTCGGTAACATGCATCAATCGGATAGTAACAATGTTTGTCAACGACGAGATTAGAGATGTCAAACGGGCTAGCTCAAGCTCAAATAGCCCAATCCACTACGGTTTTTTTTTCTTCTCGGATCTGGCGGGTCGGGCTAAGCGGGCTGCGGTCTGAAACTTTATGGCCCAAGCCTAACCCGCATATATTTTATGGGTTAGCGAGCTGACCCTCGGGTTTCTATAAAACTTGTTTAATTTCAATTATAATTTCATAAGTGACTATATATACATGTTTTTTAGTTTTTATACATGTTTTGGTGAAAATTTTAAATCAATAAACAAGTTTTAAAATCAGAAAACCGTCATAATGAGGATAATTTATCTATTTTCTAGCGGAAATGTGATGAATCTTTTGTTACACTACCATCTTTCCAATCCCGATTTGATGATGAATAAGACGAAAATGAAAGTTGAAAATCAAGTGCAGTATGTTGCTTTTGTGTTTTGGTTTTTGTTGCTAAACGAATTACTTATAACCGAGAAGTAACAAATTTAGAACTAGATGCCATCTTGTTGTCTGTAGTTGGGTTCATGTCGTGCATCATGAAGTTCATGTAGTAGCTATTGTTTTTAATCACTTATATTGACTCTGCTCTTAATAATTATGCCACTTCAAAATTTTAGTTCAAACACACTGCTTATTGACCAAGGCACTCACATATGACTTAAAATCTTATAACTGTTCAAAGCCGATCAATATAAGATAAACTAAAAAAGTATTAACCCGAGCTTAAACTGCATCTGTGTCATATCATGTCATCTTATCAATAATTGTAAAAAAATTAAGTTCTTATCTTATAGACTATCAATATGCGTTAAACAAAACCTTATTCGTGAATTGCCATACATAAAGCAAAACTTTTTCATATAAGAGACGTCAGTTCCGCAAAATGATGTCTCTTTGGTTAAGATAATCTTGAATCCTTCATTCCTCTGTTTCATATGCTTTCCTGTTTTTAAAAACTTTTTGCCGGGATTGCATCCTTAGGATAACTCTTGTACATCCTAATATTCATTCTAATGAAATTTGCATTTATAGCAAAAACAATTTAGCCCAAATTTTCACAAACTAGCAAATCTAATGAAGCAGGAGAAAGGATTTCATTTTTTTCTACAATGGCAGAAGGAATCAAAAGGAGAAAGAGGACCGACTATCGAAGATGTTTTTTATAAGGTCATTAATCATATTTTTCTTCTTCAGTACATGCACAATTATCCAATTGCCAAAGACACTAATCATGTAAGTTTCTCACCATCGTTGAACTCTCTAAAATTTATCTAGATAAATTTGATCCGTTTTTGCGGTTTGGCCCGCAAACCCGCTAACCCGCAACGAATTGATCCATATAACCTGAAATACGCACGGATCCGGCCCACAGGTTTTACTAATTTTCGGATCGTGATTTTGCAGCCCTAACCCGCCCCGTAGTGGGTCACGATCCGCGGGTCCACAATTAGAGTCAATCAAACAATTAGAGATGTCAATATGGGCCACGATCCGCGGGTTTGACCCAACTCGACCCACTACGGGGCGGGTTAGGGCTGCAAAATCACGATCCGAAAATTAGTAAAACCCGCGGGCCGGATCCGTGCGGATTTCGGGTTATATGGATCAATCCGTTGCGGGTTAGCGGGTTTGCGGGCCAAACCGCAAAAACGGATCAAATTTATCTAGATAAATTTTAGAGAGTTCAACGATGGTGAGAAACTTACATGATTAGTGTCTTTGGTAATTGGATAATTGTGCATGTACTGAAGAAGAAAAATATGATTAATGACCTTATAAAAAAACTTCTTCGATAGTCGGTCCTCTTTCTCCTTTTGATTCCTTCTGCCATTGTAGAAAAAAATGAAATCCTTTCTCGTGCTTCATTAGATTTACTAGTTTGTGAAAATTTGGGCTAAATTGTTTTTGCTATAAATGCAAATTTCATTAGAATGAATATTAGGATGTACAAGAGTTATCCAAAGGATGCAATCCCGGCAAAAAGTTTTTAAAAACAGGAAAGCATATGAAACAGAGGAATGAAGGATTCAAGATTATCTTAACCAAAGAGACATCAGTTTGCGGAACTGACGTCTCTTATATGAAGAAGTTTTGCTTTATGTATGGCAATTCATGAAAAAGGTTTTGTTTAACGCATATTGATAGTCTATAAGATAAGAACTTAATTTTTTTACAATTGTTGATAAGATGACATGATATGACACAGATGCAATTTAAGCTCGGGTTAATACTTTTTTAGTTTACCTTATATTGATCGGCTTTGAACAGTTATAAGATTTTAAGTCATATGTGAGAGTGCCTTGGTCAATAAGCAGTGTGTTTGAACTAAAATTTTGAAGTGGCATAATTATTAAGAGCATAGTCAATATAAGTGATTAAAAACAATAGCTACTACATGAACTTCATGATGCACGACATGAACCCATCTACGGACAACAAGATGGCATCTAGTTCTAAATTTGTTACTTCTCGGTTATAAGTAATTCGTTTAGCAACAAAAACCAAAACACAAAAGCAACATATGCACTTGATTTTCAACTTTCATTTTCGTCTTATTCATCATCAAATCGGGATTGGAAAGATGGTAGTGTAACAAAAGATTCATCACATTTCCGCTAGAAAATAGATAAATTATCCTCGTTATGACGGTTTTCTGATTCTAAAACTTGTTTATTGATTTAAAATTTTCACCAAAACATGTATAAAAACTAAAAAAACATGTATATATATAGTCACTTATGAAATTATAATTGAAATTAAACAAGTTTTATAGAAACCCGAGGGTCAGCCCGCTAACCCATAAAATATATGCGGGTTAGGCTTGGGCCATAAAGTTTCAGACCGCAACCCACTTAGCCGCCAGATCCGAGAAGAAAAAGAAACCGCAGTGGATTGGGCTATTTGAGCTTGAGCTAGCCCGTTTGACATCTCTAGATACAATAGACAAATAAAAACCCTAACGAAATCTTTTCATTCTCTCGATACAAAGGAAAAACTAAACCGCCATAGTGTACCGTCCTACGGGGGCTTTGCCCCCGCACCCCCTAGATGTCATCTTCTGTTAGGTCAGTGACCCACTGAACTCTACTGGACCTTATCTTGAACTCGCAAGCCTGTCTTCGGCCCGTGACATTCCTTTGCTAGCTCAAAAAGGCCCATTCACAATACCTTGAAATTTAAACTATCTTAGAATAACAATATCACAATGTAAAGTAATTACTTGTCGTTACCTTAATCTAATATCAAAGGATGAAAAAGTGTATTGTGATTTTATTGTCGTATGCGATGTGATTAGTCTAATTCTGAAATAGCATAAAAGTCGAAGAACATAAACCGATCATCTCCTGCTCCATCTTCTTTTTCTTCCGAAAACTCGTCTTGTTATTCAATCCCTATTGCTAAGATTGTATCATCCATTGTCTCATCATCAATGGAAAATATTTGATCTTTAAAAAAATTTCCTTTGTGATTGTACTTACTATTTATTTGTAATTTTGGTATATAACTATGACTGTACACTTTGGTTCTTATATTCATAAGAAGTTTTAGTGCCCACTGTGAGAAATTTCTCATCAGTTAGTTCGTTATCAGTGGAACATATCATCATCCAACAAAACCTATAGATTGGTTCTAAATAAAATCAATGGTTAAAAAAAAACATTTCAATACTGATTACTTCTGTTAATCATTGATTATATATTTATTTGTTTCAAGCTCCATAAGACCATGTACAACGAAGGTTTTTAAAGGATTTTTGGCACGGGTTCTTAGAAAAAACAGAATAAAAAAATATTTTTTTAAGAACCCCTTAAGAACCGATCCTTAGCTCGGTTTCTTCACTATTAACGCCTACGTGGCACTTTCCTATTCGTTCTTTATTTTTTTTTAATTTTTTTTCCTAAACTTTCCAAAAAAAAATATATATTAAAATAAGATTAAAAACCCCTAAAGAGGAATTCATGGTTGTACATGCTCTAAGAGCTTTCTTAGCTAGAGAGTCAGCTTCATAATTAGCTGCTCTTGGTACAAAGTGGAATTCAATCAAATCAAACTCACAGGCAATTGAATAAATATCAGCTAGGTAAACAGAGATGTCAATTCTCTCATCTTTGGCATTAATCACATAGATCAATGTCTGAGAATCTGAAAAAAATCTAACATCCTTGAGACCCCTAGCTCTTGCTTCCATCATTGCGGTTTCTAGTGCCCATGCTTCAGCTTCCAGTGCTGATATCACATATCTTTTTGTATCCATGAACTCAAATAAAAACTCATAGCTTCAGCTTTTATTTTTATTTTAAACATATATTTAACAATCCAAGACGTGCCTTGATAACCTCAACACCCAATAATATGGATATTTTGTTTCTTTCTACCAGGTAGGTGATAAATAAATTAACAATAATACTCCCTCCGTTTCATATTAAGTGTCGTTTTAAGACTAAATTTTTGTTTCAAAATAAGTGTCGTTTTACATTTTCAATACAAAATTTTAAATATATTCTCAATTTTATCCTTGTCTTTTAGCTTATTAATAAGTGTGAACACATTATATAGTGTAATTAATTAAGGGTAAAACAGAAAATTTGATTGTTTTCTTAATATGTGTGAAAAATGCTAGAACGACACTCTTTGTGAAACGGAGGGAGTAGCAATATAAGAGAGTTGTTAAGTATGAAAAAGACATTTAAACAATTTCCGTGTCTTTATAAGAGAGTTGTTAAGTATGAAAAAGACATTTAAACAATTTCCGTGTCTTTATATCATCTATTTGGTGGTTCGCATGACGACGTAAGTGTGCTGTTTGGGTCGCATGACGACGAAGCCAAACAGTCGACCTTTTTCTCTCTCCTGAAAGGTTCTCTCCCAAATATCTCTTCCTCTGGTTTTTTCTCAGATCCGTAATTCACGGCGAGCCATCGCCAGTGGCCGGTGTCTCTCACGCCGGTGCTGTGCTTGATGGTCTCGCCGTCCTCTTTCGTTTGCATAGTGGTTCTCCGTTTGAAGTTCTCCGGCTCGGGTTGTGGCGGTTTCGCCATTGTCAAAGCTTAGGCTTTTCTTGCCCCTCCCTCTACTGGTTGTGTGTCTCTGTTTCCTGGTGGCTAGCTAGGTGACTCGCTGCTCGGTGCTTTATGGTTTGCTTCGTTCGGGTTTGGTCGCAGTTGTGGTCGGAGATGGTTTTCATCGTTTTCAAGCGACGTGTCTTTGACGGCGGTCTCGTTTTTTGCTCTGGTCACTATTGTCCTTCCTCCAACGGTGGCTTTGGTCTTTGTTAGCGGCTATTTTCGAGTTAGGTTGTTGGGTTTCAGTGCTTGCTCTTGTTTAGGGTTGGGTAGATCCGTGGTTGGAATTTGTTTTTGGTTTTTGCTCCAATTCTCCAGTCTGGGATTTTATGAATCAAGTCGGTTCTTTTTTGAGCTGATATGGTTTACCCTGATTTTGGATTATTGTTTTATTTGGTGTCTCCGGCTTAGGCTTTCGATTTTGTTAGACTAAATTCTCTTGGATTCTCGGATTATTGCGTGTATTGTTGCTTGGTTTGATTTGGGTTAGGTTTATCTTCGATTTTCTCTTATTCTCTTGATTCTTAAAGCATATTCCTTCCACCATTTTAGTTTAGTTGAATAATTAGGTTCCACCTTAGGTCTGTCCGGGTCACTTCTAATAAGGCTAATCCTTGTGTGGGAATACATAGTTTGTGATTTAGACTTTTGGATGGAATTTAGGTGGATAGGTTTTAGACTCTTGAATGCTCTTATTAGTTTCGATGATCGTTGTTTGTGGTTCCTTTTCGCGGCTCCCTTTGTCCTTGGGGTTCTTGTCTTCTCAGCTTGTTGCTCCATCTTCTTGTGACTTTTGAGGCTCGCCGTTCCGCGACTACTCCTCTCTTCCGTTATACCCGTTGTCTCCGTTAATTGATTTGGAATTCAAGATTCGATTAGTCTTTTTAGTGTTTTTGTGCAGTATGCACCTTCCAATATACATTTTTTATTATTGTAATATTGAATTGAAAATGTAGACACATATATGATATATATATATATATATAAATGTATGTATATTTTTGGTCCACATAAATGTATGTATACAAAGTATTGGTTGTGCTATGGGTTAGAAACTAAGAATTTATCTTCTATGATAAAATTGGGGACAAGATCGAAAAGATTATGATCAAATTACGATCCATAACTTTCTGAATTAATAATTCTTATACAATTAAAAAAAAAGAATTATACAAATGCAGAAGAATTGTTTACAATATACAGTGCGTTGATCTGTAGTTTTATGCAAGTAGTTAATTCCTACAACACGAAACCACAAGAAATCATTAGATTTGTAGAACTGTTGGAAGTTGCAACTTCAGAAAAGAAGACGATACTCACAATCTACTAAGAATCGTTATAAGAATCAAAGACGATCCTCTACCGTTAAAGTTCAACATGAAGATGATGAATTCGTTTTAATAAAACGAAAGATCTCTTAAAAATCTGCACAGTTAGGGACGAGTAAATCAAGATCCTTACTGACCATGTACTACTTTCCCTTCTTACTACAACCGCCAAATTAACTGCTAGCTCAGTTTCACATTTCCAGAGTACTTTCTGCCTCCCCCAGGATATGTATGTATGTATTTATGTATGTATGTTAGTTCTGCTTCCTAAAATTTAAATAGCTTGAGACTCAAGAAGTCTTTGCCTTTTATTGTTTAGTTCTACAAATCTCTTTTATGATGATGCTAAGTAAGATTGAAATGGCTAAGTAAGAATCATGAATCCTAAATTCCAAATTCCTTCAAAGCTAGATTAGATTAGTATATTTTATTGGTTTTGTTTAAATATATTGTGTATAACTTTTATACAAAAAGATTAGTGAGTGGTAGAAGTTTAATGTTGGCCATGAAACTGAACTTTGAACTAAAATCCATTTACAAAAATTCTATACACAACAAGAGCCTCTCTAGCTTCTGCGAAACAGTTACTAGCCTCAAACCAAAAAACACGAGGTACGAGTTGCGGCTTTTAGAATCTCAAGTTATCTGAAATTGACTATATATATATTAGTTTATTGATTTTCTTTACATAGATATAAACGTAAAGTTTATTTGAAAACACATTAAACCGACATGATATGCCATGCTAATACAACTTAGCAAGGAGTATTTGTGAATTTATATTTGTAAATACGTCTGCTATTGGCAACGCCATAAATGTCACAGTCGCAGTGAAAAGGATACTGGTGAATTTTATTGAATCCTTTAATGCAAACCTTGTTTCCGTCCCACCCACAATTCTGTTCGAAAACTTGTGACTTTGTGCACATCTTCGCCTTTTTCTCCAGAGTTTTCACCTCTGTTATTTCGTGTATCAACCATTTAAAAGAAAAAACGGTTAAGATTGTTGTATAATAAACAATTGATCATGAAGAAGATTAAATAGAATTGTAGAAATTAACGTTTGTAATATATTGCGGATAAAGTACTCTAATATGTACATTACCTTTGACGTGGATGACAAGGAAGAATGTGAGAACACAAGAAACCATTGACAATGTAGAACACTTCTTCATGATTCAACACACAAAAATGATTAAAAAGATATTGACTTTGTCAGATGCAGAGCCCCTCCGTACTCGAAACAAATCTCATATGCCCCTCTATTTATTAGAATTTTTATTAACATTTATTTTTAATCGAAAACTTGTGAATTTATCAAAAGACCTTATGATTTTGGTTTAATTACATGATAAACCAGCCGGTTTTATCGACCAAACCAAAATCCAATTTCAGACCGTAAATGAACCAAGGAAACCAAAAACTCGGTGGTTCACCCGACTTACCCGGATCGGATAACCCACAAATCAGATAACCCGCCCAACTCAAAGATATTAGAAATTACGATTTTAACCTTAATGAACACAAAGAGGAAAAATCACATTAAAGTGACACCGATTGGATTCGAACTCGGGTGGCTATATGAAATAAAAACACAACAGCCACTGAACTATCGTGTTATATTGTTAATGTACTCAAACTATATTATATTTAAAGTTATTTGGGGAGAAGTGATCAATTCAAAACAAAAGGGTATCCAAAAACAGAATCTATTTTTCTCGTGTAAAAAACCAAAAACACTAAATTTTATATGTTTTTAAACTTTCCGTTTTTATTTTAATTTTTAATAATAACGCGGATTAATATCTGAGTAAAACTTTTGACGTAAAACGGGTAAAACTGAGTAAAACTGAGTAAAACTGAGTAAAACTATTGATGTATATTTGATTTTATAGTTGTACAGTTGATTATACTCAATTAATCTATGAATCTAATGCTTATGTATTTAATATGAACAACTTTCGAATTTTCTTGGAAACTGATGGAGACATAACCGAGAAATTAAAACTAATAAAAAGAGTACTACATAGCCGAGAAATTAAAAAAAAATAACAGAGTACAAGAAAAGAAATTATTGGGGTTGCACATAAGGAATAAATTGATTCATGTAGAAGAGCTTCATGGCCCGTTTGAACATGAAGCAATCCGGACAGTCGATTTCCAAATCCAGAAGATGGCAAGATGCAGGGGGCTTTCGGTTCCGCAATGTTTGCAAATAAACTGGTTTCTTCTCGACATTGAGTCCATGCAGTATCCTCCTCAAGTTCTTCCAAACAGGGGCCACCAAATCCTCCTCACCTTCCCGCCAGTCACGGAAAGCAACTTTCTCAATATCACCTTCTAGAGGATCGTCGTGGAGGAAGCGTTACCCAGAGGTAAGCAGCTTCCAGAATCTCTTCCTCGCCCTCTCCAATGGCGGCATTGTTAAGATATAACAATCCTCTTACCACATCACCCTCTTGGAAGTATGTGAGGATACCTGATGTAAAACCGGTAAAACTGAGTAAAACTATCGACGTAAAACTGGTAAAACTGAGTAAAACTGTGTAAAACTGAGCAAAACTGAGTACAACTGTCCATGTAAAACCGGTAAAACTGAGTAAAACTGTCGATGTAAAACCGGTAAAACTGAGTGAAATGTTAAAGTAAAACTATTGAGGATACCTTTCATGAAGTTAGCCGCACAGCTGTGATTGTCTACGCATAAGTCCAGAAAATCCATGTGCTCATACGCACTGAGAGGATTCTTCACCATGGTTGAGAGAGAGAGATAACGGAGGACTTCTTGACTATTGCCGGTTTCGTTCATAATTCTGCATGTTTTTCGCAGGTTGAAGTAATCGGCCGAGAAATTTTTCTCGGCTTTCAGTAAGACATTGGAGAGAATTTCGACTGGAAATTGTTGAAGAGACACAATCGATCTCCTGTTGGCCATGGTGAGTCTCTGTTTTCTCTAACTTCTCTCTGTTTTCTCTAACTTCTCTCTGTTTTTGTGTGGAAAACGGTTATGTGAGAGAGGAAGAACTTCTCTGTATTTATAGAGAAATAAATTTTGTTTGGGTTGCGTCCATAAGACGCAGAGATGTGACGGTTCGCCGGCTTGTAATAAAGAGCATCTTTCTTGGGTTTGTCAAGTGACGGGTTGTCATGCTTGTCTCTGCATTAAACGGAGCATGTGATGTGACGGTTCGCCGGCTTGTAATAATGCTCCGTTTAATGCAGGGGACAAAGAAGGAAGACAAGACGACTCTTGACAAACCCAAGAAAGATGCTCATCATTACAAGTCTCGGTCGAAAACAGAGACTCACACAGTTGTACACAGGTTGTCCTCAGTTATACAAGTTATACATAACGATGGAATTTTGGCGCCAAAACTTAACACATAGTTTTACAGGAGTTCGTAGTTGTACAAATTTTTTTAATAGTTGTACTTTGGGTGTTTTCAATATAATAAGTTTTACTAGAACTTTAAATTCGATTTTATAGTTTTACTTTTGATTTTACTCAATTAATATATGAATCTAATGCTTATGTATTTTAATATGTTAGAACCTTCGCTCTTTGTAAATTTACCCTCCTATCTTGTCCGTTATTCCAAAAATGATCTTGCAAGTATATGAACATTGTCGGTGGAATTACTTAGTCGAGCGATTTTACCAATCTAATTTGATGTAATGTCACCCATTGACCATAGTTAGGATAAAAGTGATTTTACAAGTTCAAATTTCATATAGTTAGATGATATTCATTATGGGGGAAAAATGTTATTTTATCCAATGATATTCATTATGGGGGAAAATGTTATTATTTTATCCAATGATAAACCATGAACTTTCGGACGGGTCCCACAGATACATGGACGGGTCCTACATGACCCATTCAATTAAAAAATCCCCAATTTCTTGAATTCAAACCCTAGAAATCAAAATAATTCCAATTCCTCTCAATTGATTTCGATTAACCCTTTCGATTTCTTCATCTAAACAACGATTTAATCTCACCTCTCGTTCATTCTATCCATAAGTCCCTCGATTCCTCCATATTCTTCATCCTCCATGAGCTGCAATACATCTTCGTTGACTGTTGAAGATGGAGACCGAGGGTTTCCGGCGAAGTGTCACTGCGGTAAAGGCGTCGTCATTCTCACGTCTAAGACGAAAGACAACCCAGGAAGACCATTCTTCAGATGTTCAACCATGAAAGATGTAAGCATATTGTCAAATAATTTGTGGATAATGATTTATGCTCTGTTTTTTGTTTATGCTTCACTACATTTTGCTTTTGTTTTTAAACTCAGAAACATTTGTTCAAATGGGTGGAGGATAGCATGTATGAGGAAGTCAATGATGCATTGCCCAAAATTTCGAGTATTGAAATTGAGATTGAGAAAGCCAAATCCGAGATTGGTATCGAAATTGAAGCCTTAAAGTGTAGGATCCATGACTTGGAGGAAGAAGCATTAGTAACAAAAAGAAACCTTAACAAGGGGAGAGTGATGATCAAATGTTGTTGTGTTGGGTTCATTTGTGTTACTATCATTGCCATTTTGATGACAATGGTTGTTAAGGCAAAGAAGCATAAAATCGAGCTTGGTTCTATGTAGTTCATGGTTGTATTGTTGGTTATTGTCGTTGTCTTTGTATGTTTTCGATATCTTTGTGTGTAACGTATGCTTAAAACGTGAAACATATGTTTAGTGATCAAGGTATCAAATTCACTTAGTTTTACACAGTTTTACACGGTTTTACAGAGTGAAGAGAAAATAAAAATGAAATAGACTTAACATTCCAAAAAGAGTACAACATAGCCCGAGAAAGAAAATTAATGCAGATAAGGAACAAATTGAGTCATGTAGAAGAGCTTCATGCCCCGTTTGTACATGAAGCACTCGGAACAGTCGAATTACATATCGAGAATGTAGCAAGATCTAACGGGCCTTCTGCTGTGCAACGATTGCGTATAAACCCTCTTCTTATCAACATGGATTCCATGCAGCATCTTCCTCAGGTTCTTCCAAACACGGGCCACCAAATCCTCCTCATCTTCGCGCCAGTACATGAAGGGCATTTCGTCATAAGGAGAGGTCAGGGGATCGCCGTGGAGGAAGCGCAGAACACCGTACAGATAACAAGCTTCCAGAATCTCATCGTCCCCCTCCCCGAGCGCTGCTCTGCGTAAATTCGCAAGTCCGTCTGCAACATTATTTTCTACAAAGTAGGTGATAATACCTTCAATGAAGATTGCGGCGGTGTTATTCTGATATAAGCATTTAAGGTGAATCTGTTGGTGCAGCATCGCACGGATAGGCTTCTTCACAAGCCGAGAGAGACAGAGAGATTGGAGGACTTCAGGTTTCTCTGAGGCTTGCCGCATAATTTTGCAGGTTACTCTGAGATTGCAGTAACCGGCGGAGGAAGATTTGCCGGTTTTTTGAACAATATTGGTGAGGATTTCGATCGGAAATTGTTGAAGAGAGACGATCGATCTCCTGTTGGCCATTGTGAGTCTCTGTTTTTTCTAACTTCTCTCTGTTTTTTTGAACTTCTCTCGACCAGAAATACTCTTGTGTGATGGATATGAGAGAGAGACGCATAACTTTGTATTTATAGAGTGGAATCCCGTTTGATGGGTAGCGTCCATAAAGGATTTGTAATGATGAGACGTGACTATTCGCCGGCTTCGAAGAGACTGACCAATAAAGGATTTGTTGAGTTACCCGAGGTGACGGTCCGACGTTCTTCTTTGTCCCCTGCATGCATCAAATGGGGCATTAAACAACTCCATTAACTTGATTTTATAATATTTAGAGAAGTGTAAATGTCATATCAATTTATGACTATTTATGACTAGTTTCACGGATTTGTTGTGCCAATTATACCAGTTTTACAGGTTGTACCAGTTATACCAGTTGTACCAGTTATACACAACGATTCTTAGTTGTACCAGTTATACTAGTTTTGCCAGTTGTACTAGTTGTACCAGTTATACTAGTTATGCAAAACAATTCTTAGTTTTACAAGTTATACTAGTTGCACTGGTTGTCCCCAGTTCACCTGCAACACAAATTCCAATTTGAATCGATTTCCGCGGCCAATATTACCTCTGCAGTACATTTCTACTCAATTGGTAGTCCCAATGGTGACGAGGCACGACGGAGCCGGCGAATGATGGTCGGAGGCGAGGCGACGACGGGATGCCGACGAGCAAAACCCGGTTGAGGCGAGATGAGGAGGCGAGGCTCGGAGGCGAGGCGAGGTTCGGAAGCGAGGCTCGGGAATTTTTTTTTTTTTTTTCATAAACCAAATCAATCCAATTAAATGGATTAAATCCCAACCAACCAAATCCATCCAAGGCCTAATTTAACCAGGATCCGTAAACCAAGGACAAAAGGGTCAAACAACATTTCATTAAACTGGAAAGAGTATGGCTAGGGATGTTGTAATGGGTAATTTTACCCTACCGTACCCTGACCCTAATAAAACCCTGACCAGAAAAAACCCTTGCCGAATTACCCTAAAAATACCCTAGTCTGTTAGGGTAACCCTAAAAATACCCTAGATTGTTAGGGTAATCCGCGGATACACTAACTTATTTTCATATTTTTTTTATCCTTTTTGTTTATGTTTCAAATTTTAACTATCATTTATTTTAATCTATTTTATTAAGTCTCTTGTAAATACACACAATTATATAATTCTATTACTAAAGTTTAGAATTGTATTAATTTTATTACTAAAGTTTAGAACTGTAGAAATATTATATAAAATGAAATCTGATTCAATAAGTGCAGACTACACCACGAACATTCATTCAATGTCAATAAGTATCGATACACTGCCAAACTAGAACTACATATTGTTCGAATAACAAGTAATCAATTAAGACCCAAAACGAATACAAAAAGCTTAGGAATTTGAAATTAGGAGGTAAAGATCCGTTCGTGAGCAAAGGGACAATACGGAGAGACTAAAATCGCAGTGTGGAGGATGACAAATCGCTCAGCAACGATCGTTGCGGACACGGGCAACGATCGTCACAAAGGGACAATACGGAGAGACTAAAATCGCAGTGTGGCGATTGTCACTGCCCCGTGCAGCGATCGTCGCACCCGGTTCCAATCCAAATCGAAGGTACATGACTTAACCGAAAATCAGATTGGTTCATCCAAACCTGATTTAGCAACGATCGACACATGTCAAATCGCCTTGCAGCGATCGCCGCATTTATGCGCATCGATCGTCGCATGTGCGAGACAGGTAAATATCAAACAAACCTTAACACATCCATTAACTTTTTACTTTCTTTTTACCGACCCTTAGCTTAACTCTACTGGGGATAGTGTGTCTTAAGTGTGGCGGAGGTGCTACTAACTTTATCTTTCTGTTTTCTTAGAGTCAGTCCAATTTTCAAAATTTTTTTGTTTTATTGAGTCAAAACCAGTTTAAGTAGGAAACAGTGAATTTTTGAGAAGATTAACAATATCTTGCAAGAACTTAAGTAACCATCGGGATGAAGTTGCATGATCTATCTATGACTATTAGAAAACCCATCACAGATCAACCTACTGAGGACACCCACATCACTTCAGGTATCAGAGGATCCTTTTACTGACTTCACCTTAATACTGACTTAATTTTCTCACCTAAGGGCTTGGTATACCTTGTGTCGGATTCCTTTGTTAGTTTTGACACAGCCTGTAAACCTGTCCTATTTGGTTCCCTTCTCCCCTTCCATAAAGTAAAAAATAATAATAATAAATAATAAACTGAGGATGAGTTAGTAACTCCGAAGTGGTCACGGGAGTAGTAGCAAACACTATTACCTCCTGTGCAATCCATGGAATGTGTCCAAAGTACACCCCTTAACGGGAAGAGCACTGATAAAAAAAATAAAATGATACCCAATGGGGAAAAATCAGAATGCTAAGGAAGGGAAAAGAGAAGAAAGGGACTAGAGAAAGATAGTATGGTGGTCTAGAGCTGGCAAAGTAAGAGTCCATGTGACCTTTGATCGATACTCCTTAGGTGAGACCGCACTTAAATACTTGCAGAAGTTAGTAGGGTGAATTTGAATGCGTGAATGTGATTGTGGAGTTTACTTAGGACAGTTGCTAAGTGTGGGGGAAGTATATGTTGGTCTTGATGTCTTGCAGGTGATTCTTTTAGTGGCTTACTAATGGGAATCTGAGTGTTGTTGCTTCTATGACGAAAAGAGTTTCTGAAAGTTTTCAAACCTCTTCACTACATTCTTGTTCTCTGTTTTGCTTGAGGGCAAGCAAAGGCTAAGTGTGGGGGAGTTGATATACCATGGATTTTAGGGATTTTAGCCATGGTATATGTCTTATTTATCGAGTCTTATGTTATGTTTTGGATTCTTTTTAGTATGATTACAGGTCTAGACACGTTTGGAGCGGAATTGGACATTATGGAGCATTCTGGAGTATTTTAGAGATTTAACCCGAGAGATGGACTTCACTGTCGAATTCACACACCTGTGTCGATTGACACATCTTGTGCATCGATCGACACAAGGTCGACGCAGACAATACTCGGCGTTTAATGAAGAGTTTGGATATTGCAACTTTTCCCAGAAGTTCTTCATAATTACAAAGAAGCCCCATCCGACTTTAGACCATTATATTAGGGTTTTTAAGACATTGTTTAGGCTACGCTTTACTGAAGTTTTATTTTAAGCTTTTCTAGAGAGAGTTTTAGGGGATGGTTTTGTTCTCGAAAGAGACTTGATTTCGAACCCCTGTTCTTATTCTCAGATTAGTATATGATATCTATTTTGACTATGTTTTCTGTTATGATTGCTATGTCTGAGTAGATCTCTTGTTAGGTTAGGGATTCTCATTAGGGATTTGAAGGAATGTTAGATTAACTAATTTATTAGATTCATCATCTAGTTCTTCATCTAATCTGTTCTTAATGCTTAATCTGAACTGGCCATTTAGATTACTGATTCTAGGTTGATTTACGCAACGATAGTTGGTTTATTTAACTAGATCTGATTAGGTGAGCAATTTATCTATTCGCAAAGGAATTTGGTCTAGAGAAATTGTGAACGAACGAACTTGGAATTAATGCATGTTTAGAACTCTAGGATTCGCAACGAAAGTTGGTCTGCTAGGTTGTTAAACATAGATAATTATCGCAGCGGCAGCTGGTTAGTTTTACCTTCGTGATTCTAGTTCAAGAACGCTATAGATTGAATCTGATTTTCTGTTATCTGATTTCCCGATATCCTGAGAACACCCGAAACCTAACGCCTTCGTTGATTGCCTACAACCACCTCGCTTGATTTATTTACTTGCTATTTGCTTACTGCTTTACAAGTTGCTTCGCTTAGTTTAATCCAAACTACTTATAATCTATCGTGTGACCGGAGTCCTTGTGGATTCGATACCCTAAGTACTACATCTGCATCACTGTGCACTTGCAGTTAGAATAGGGATTACTTCTTGACCTATCATAGCATCCGACACATTCTTTTCTACGTACATCACATCGATATTGTGACGAACATGCATATCCTAACACATGAAACAATAAACTGTTAAACATATTCGTATAAAACAATTTAAGAATATAGTTCAGTTACTCTACTTTACCTTCGAGTAAGGTAGTTAAAAAAATATTGATCTTTTCTTCCACCGCCATAGATCATTTGATTCTTAACATTCTTCTTCTTGAACCATCTCATCATCTTCCAAATCTGTTCTTTTTCTTTTACTTTCCTTATCTAGAGGTCTTCCAAAATCATTCCTAGACGCTTTTAGTGTCTCATATATTTCAGCACCAGTTTTTATCCTATTGTCATTCCCATCCTCAACAGTGTTGTCAAACCAATCTTTTTATATCTATAAGGATGGCCATGCAGTAGTCTCTTTCTATTTTCCATGTATACATATTTACGGCTAAACTTAAGCCACCTACAAGATGTATCCTTTCCACATACATTGCAAGCTTGTTTCCCCTACACTTTACAACAAAAAAATGTCCCTAAGGCTGGATAGTCATTGATACTCCAAAGCAGCAAGGCTTTAAGTGTGAAGTTCTCCTTCGCAAATGAGTCATACACTTCAATACCCTCAGCCAACAAATCTTGTAAATCATCTATCAATGGTGCTAAGTAAACATCTATGTTATTACTAGAAGTTGTTGGACCATGGATCAAAAAAGTCAACATTATATTCTCAGCCTTCATATACATTGTTGGAGGCGTGTTATAGTTCAATAACAACACTCGCCATGTGCTGTAATTGGTGTTTTGAATGGAGAAAGGGTTCATCCCATCTGTACAAATTCCAAGTCTAAGATTCCTTGGTTCAGCAGTAAAGTCTGGCCACTTATGATTCACTTGTGCCCAACATAGAATCAACATGGTGTCACATTGTACCATCTTCAGTGGCATTGGTAGAATGCCAACGCAAATCTCCAGCCATTGATTACATACAAATTTCTAGCTTTTCAAAATCCTTCCTATATAGTATGTAATCATTCTTGCAAGCATGAATATTGTTGTAGCCGAAACCAAATATCTTCGGAAATTTTTTTGATTGATTATGTACTCTTTGGCAGAACATTGTCACCAGGTAGCATATCATGAATCAAAACCAACAGCTGATCAAAGTAGTTCTCATACACACCACTTTTAAATTTGATTCTGTAAAGTCCCATGATTGCTGCAACCTTTGTGTATTTGATACAAGTAGAGTACAATGGAGTTTCAGATTCTCTTAACTTTTTCCTAAATTCAGTTTCCTTTACTATTTCATCATCATCATTTGTTTTCCCATTGTCATTCGCATGACTTGGATTACCCACCCATACAAAATGATGTCTTCAACAAATCAAATGCCTCAGTTTCAGATTCAAGAGCATTGTCTTTTGTATCATCTCTTTTTTCACCATGAATACTCCAACAAGAACCCTTGTACTTCTTATCCATACCCCTAATCACTAGATGCTCAACTATTTTCTCTAATAACTGACGAAATAATTGCGGAAATATTTACAGGGGCATAGCATTTCAGACAAATTACCCAATATTCTTGCTGATGAATTCACGAAATTAGTTGCTCCTTCTGAGTACGCCAGATTAGTCCTACATGTTAAATCGGAAAATACAAGTTAGCCTAACAAGTTTAATCGGCGAATACAAGTTAGCTCGAGAGATTTGAGTTCATACCTTGGCAGCCAAATCCATGCCTTATCCATTTGAAAACGATTGAGCTCGAGAGATTTGAGTTCTTGGTGATATTAAGAAGATGGAGATGGAGGTTAAGTTTTGATTTGTGTTACGAAGAATGAGGAGTGAGAGAAGGAAAACAAGTTGTGTAATCTGAAATTTTTTGGAAATTTTCCTTTTCCCTGTTAATATCAGTCAATAAGAAAGAACGACTTAGATCAGAGATGCAAAGCTGGAGAGACATATCCACCGGTGTATGATACACCTCGTCTGCAATCTCGGGGCTATACTGTTCATTGGCCAATCTTTTTTTTTAACTGTATGAAATAGGTTTTAAATAAAAAAAATAAATACAATTTTTTAGGGTTTAGGGATGAACAATTCTTGGGTTTACCCTAAATTCTAAACCTAAAAGCCTAAACCATAATTTAAAAACGTAAAAATTAAAAATGAAAAACCAATATGTATTTTTTATAAAACTAAAACCTAAACCCTAATCCCTAAACTCCTAAACCTTAAACCATAATTTAGAAACCTACAAAAACTAAACCCTAATCCCCAAAGTCTAATACGAAACCTTTAAAAAAAAATCCTAAAAGGTTTAAACCCTAAACCCTAATTCCAAATCCCTAAACCAATATGTAAATTTTTATAAAATAAAAACCTAGCCCTAATCCCTAAACTCCTATACCTTAAACCCTAATTTAGAAACCTAAAAAAACTGAACCCTAATCACTAAAGTCTAATATGTAAACCTTTAAAAATGAAAAAATAAATACTAAAAGGTTCAAACCCTAAACCATAATCCCTACTACCTTAACCAATATATAAATTTTTATAAAATAAAAACCTAAACCTAATCCCTAAGCTCCTAAACCATAAACCCTAATTCTACCCTAAACCTCAATTTGTAAACTCAAAAATATAAATATTGATAAATATTATTATCTATTTTTATAAAATATTTTAATATGTTTAGTTTTTTTAATTTTAAATAATTTATCGAATTTGTTTTAAGGTCTAAACTTTAGGGTTTAGGGTTTAAATAAACCATAATCGGCCATCCTGATTAGATTACCTAATATCACGTAATATTACATTAGATAAGTTTGATTTGAACATGAAGCATAACGGGAACTACATATATATATATATATTATGTTAATTGCCAAACCGGACCAGCATCTTAGACTACCAAACCATGTATTAAGTTTCAAATGAACAATAGTTTATCATTTGGCCATGCCACAGTTGAACCTATTGTATCAGAAATGTATGCAATCTCTGAATTTGGTCTCCAGACCCTTGCATTACCAATCTTAGCCACTTCAACCCAAACCTTGCTTGCATTTGGACCTAGTTGTACAAAGTGGCACACATCTTTCGGATCCGTTGAAGTTACTCTCTCTTTAGCTATCTTGCGTCCAGAGTTGTTGCATTCTAAAAGAACACACTTCTTCTTTGCATTTTTGGTGGAACTAGTGATGGTGCCTGGACTCTACAATTTAAACCAGATAATAGAAGCAAGTTTCAACATCAATACAACAGACAAACAAATAAAATAACTTCATATCAATATTATACCACTGCTTTTTTCTTAGCTGGTTTCGTAGGTGCAGCATCTGCAGTGGTTATAGGCATGAGTTCAACCTTTAGGACTGGCCATGCAATTTTCTCGTTAATTGCATCACCAATCAAAAACATATCAGCAGTCGGCCTCCACAAATGAGCATCATTATTAAACACCTTAATAACTTAAATACTAACAGCATTTGGACCTAGAGGTATATTGTTAACCATCTATTTTGAGCTAGATGAGCACATGATTCCTTCAACAATAACCTCCTCGTCTTCATTAGTCCAATCATATATTTTGCATCTTCCAGTTTCATCTTCATTGGTACTAAAATGTAAAAAGCTAATGATTAGAGATATAAAAAGGAAACAAAACAAGATTGAAAAAATTTACCCTGGATACATCTAGAGAAGAGTTTGGAGCCCTGTTTAAAATCACTTTATCTATTTCCAAGCTATTTCGCATCCCACAACTTGCTGAAGAGATAACACATCTGTTGTAGGCCTCCAGAGAGAAGCTTCTGAGGTTAATGCAGACTTATAGCCACTGCATTAGAACCAATTGGTATACGACAAATTTTGTACATCGATTCAGCAGAGCAGAATTCTCCTTCACTAATAACAACATCTCCTGACTCAAACCAATCCAGTATTTGTACTCTCACTCCTTCTATGAAATCAGCACTACTATCAGATGTTTCACGGCAACCATTACTTTTCTGACATAAGGAAAATGAATAATTTAATGTCATAAGACTAGTTGACCAAGTGTCATATGAAAATATTTACCTTCTTTCCAGCTAAGTCTCGGACCATTCCCTTTAAATTTTTAATCTCACTTTGCATATCAGCAATCTTTGCATCTCTAGATTGCATACATGCTAGCTTAGTAGCCGTAATCCCTCTACCAAACCCCTTTACTCGGCCAGGTTTGTCTTTTCCCAAAATCTTGCTCACATCATCTTCCCTTATATTATCAGCAGCTGATTTAGAGTCCATTTGACTATCAAGTGACTGTATTTGTTCCTGATACAAACATTTAACACAAGATAACTCATTGATCATAATCCATTAATTATACATTACGATTAACAAGTTTCAGAATTCTGACAATAGTCTCAGCAAATTGAGGCTTCATAGGTCTACCATCAGCATGAGTGTGTCCCCCAATCCATATCTTACTCCTACTTACCTTATTTGGGTCTTTACTCTTTTTCTCTATATAAAATACAAACATATTTGAGTACCATTTTATTCTAACATACAATATAGATGATTGAGTACTCTTTTTACCATATCATAAGCTAATTGCGGCTGGTGGTGTGAGGATTGTGATTTCTTCTCAGCTCTCTGTACTTGTGACTTATTTCCTACAATATAAATCTGAGTGTGATTAAATCTATAAGACATGACCTATAAACAAGAAAGTAACTTATTAAACATGGATAATTAACCTTGAAAGTTGTGGTAGTCTTGCTCCTAACCCAAGAGTTCCATATTTGTATGGATGGGATGTTGCTGGGTTTTAAGTGATCCTCTCAGCAACAGACTTCGCAGCTCGTACTTGTGTCACTGGCCTTGACTTCCCAAGCCTCTACAAACATCCCAAATGCTTCAAAATAACAGCTTTCTGCCACGCTTCTTACACGTTACGCCTCACCTGCATCAAAATATGCAAAGGTTAAACATGTTTATAATTTCATAGTTATTCAAAAAACTTAGTTCCATATATACCTGAATTTCCTCCCACACTGTGTCTCTTGTCACTGCGTCAAGTTTTCTCCAATCAGTAAGTGTTACCGGAACGGGTTCTCTCACAAGAGGACCAAGAAAAGATGATAGTGTTACTAAACCAGATCCAACATGATCACCAAAGTCAGTGAATGTAACTGCAACCTTTTCATGAGTATTTTCAGACACTTTACGCATCTTTGTTGGTCCTCCTTTTTTTTTTTTTTTTTTTTCCCTCACTACATCATCAATGTTAGCATTGCTAACTCCATCTTGTTCCATACTGACAACTTCTTCTTCGTTCTCATTATGTTCCTGTCCACCATCTTGTTCCATATTGACAGCTTGTTCTTCATTCTTATTCTGTTCATGTCC
Organism: Orychophragmus violaceus; assembly: GCA_030180135.1. Lineage (NCBI taxonomy): Eukaryota > Viridiplantae > Streptophyta > Magnoliopsida > Brassicales > Brassicaceae > Orychophragmus > Orychophragmus violaceus. Next base: position 74,270,275 of record CM058240.1, read on the forward strand.
AGTCAAACCACATTGTTCCATATTGACAGCTTCTTCTTCATTCTCATTCTGTTCATATCCAGTCAAACCACCTTCTGCTTCTTTTTCAGAAACTTCTATCTTAGGAACTTCTTGCTGAGACCCTTTTTTCTCAACAACTTCTTTATCATAAATTTCTTTCTCAGCCTCATCCTCATCATCTTCATTAACTTCAGCCTCAACAACTTCTTCCACAACAACTTCTACTACATCAGCTTGAGCAGCCACTGTCTTTTTTCTACCAGTTCTTCTCTTATTCACCTTTAGTGTTGTTGCAGGTGTGGCTTCCAAGCCTTGATTACATTTACTACGACATATACCACCTTGACTTCCTCCTCTTGTCTTTGCCATTTCTGAAACTGATGAATAAACGAAAAACAGCATAGTGAAAATCATGTTTCATTACTTACAACGAAACATTATGAAACTCAAACTCAATCTTAATAAAAAATCAAAAACTTCCACATGCATGTTCACAGAAAATCAGAATAAAAACCCAAAATCAAAATCGTGTTTCATTCCTTTGTAGATAGATGTACAATTGGCCTTAATAAATAACACCTCAAAATCAAACTACCGAAATTGACAGAACCCAATATGCATCAAAACATTAAAATCGATGTGTCTAAACCTCCAAATCATAAGAATGAAGCGATATATTATAGGAAAGAATTGATTAAAATCAAACAAACCTTTTTTATTGAAAAATGAAGCTTCGATTCGATGGGAAAGAATCGCCAAAGGAAGAAAGAATGAGTTTGGGATTTTCTGAGAAACATTGAAGAAAGAGATTTTTGTGTGTATAAAAATATTCACTTAAGTTATTTTGACTAAAAGTTAAGATGTAAGGCGCCAGCACTTAGCAAATTTACGCGGCTAAATTTTTTATTTTCCCGCGATAACAACTATAGCGTTTTATAATGACAAACACAATGGAAAAACAGTGTCCATATACAATAGCAGAACGGTAATAAACACTATCTTCTGACGCTATTAATACCCACATTTCTTGTAGTGGGTTAAGATAAAAAGATCATGAGCAAATTGCGATCCTAACTTTCTTAATTAATAATTATACAATAATGTTTTTAACACTCTACAAGTGTAGAAGACTTGTTTACAATATGCAATTAGAGCTTCAGAAAAGAAGGCGACACTCACAATCTACTAAGAATCATTTTAAGAGTCATAGACGATCCAAAAATGCTGGCTGCTAATTTTGTTTTGTGGTTAAAAAAATAAAGGTGAATGCACTCTCTAAAAACAAATTGAGGTTATGAAAAGGGCGATTGAATACATGCGATGTATGGACAAAATCTCTCTGGCGCTTTTCCCAATATGAAGAGATCGGTTCCCCTAAGTGAGATAGCAACTGTGTTGGCCTGGTACACCATTGCATAAAAAGATGTGCAGCCACCGCAATCACTAACTTTCCGGCGAGATTCAAAAAATTTCCGGCAATTTCAAGTTTTTCTTCCGATAAATCGATTGACATGGAGTCTCTAAGTTGACGTACGCACGCATCAATTCTATTTATTACTGCTACAACACCTTTACCATGATTCAAATGTGGAACTGTACAAGCAAATCTCTCATTACAGTTGTTCGGCCAAGCCTCTAACTTTGTTTGTCGATGGTAGCTCTTACTGTCTACTAACACCGCCAGATCTGGTTACCAGTTTCCCCTGCAACGAAACTGAAGCCCGCACCTTTACGGCCCTAATCCAACCTCTCTTTTCTGAAAGATTACCTCTGTGTGAGGATTTTTAAAGCTTTAGCCTATCGATGGTGTCTCTCAATGCCTACTAAAACTGCCAGACCTTTTTACCAGTCTCATCTCCAACAATCTGTAGCTCGCATCCTAAAAAAAACCCCTCTTTCTGCAAGTTACCTTTGTGTGAGGATTTTTCAATAGCTTTCGTTATTTCCACAATATGACTCACCGGATCTCTAGACAGGACATAGGGAAATGGGTAGCAAACTCTAACCAAGCCCCTCGCCGTACAACGGTAGTTCTCCCCGCCAGTGACAAATCTCAGCTCAAAGAAGAGATCAAGCTTACCTTGATATGTACCAGCCCAACAATCCAAAAACCCCAATGGGTGATCGATTGACTAGTGCAATAAACTCGAATCGTAGGTAGTTGGCAGAGAGCTCATCCCTGAAATGTTCCAAGTGCGCTTAAATATGAGGAAACGTTAAACTCTATCCTCTAGAGAGGACCTTACCACGACAAGAGGTGGACGCTGATCCTCCAGAAATGGGAACCGGTGGTCTCAAACACCTTCCCCTGTTATATCTCTTTTTAGATTCAACTTCATGGGCTACCTCTTCACTATTGTAATGAAGAATCTATAGAAGCCATTGGAGGGAACTTGAACCGGTACTTCATAAAGATGTCTCTAAGGGGCGAGTTTGGGTCCACATCAACGGACTGCTACCTCTTGAAATGCATTTACCTATGCAGGTTCCTTTGGGTAAATCAGTCACTATTGATCTTGAGTACGAGAAACTTGAAAAACACTATTTTCTGCTTCTGCCTCAATCATGAGGAGGTTTCGTGTCCAAATAAAGCAAAGGCTCCATCAAAAGCAAGCTCAAATCTGGGTATAAGCCATCAAAATACCCTTAAGAGCTTAGCAGAGCACATGAACCGCTTTACCTCTAAGATGCAAGAAGATTCAAACTTGTCGAGAGGTCTCTGTACGCATCACATATACAGAGATGAGAGAGATCAAAAGTCCAGTGTGATGGACTTTCCTACCAGAACTGTGAAAGAGATGAGATAAACAGAGATGGTTTTGTTTCTCATGAAATAAGCCACCAGAAAACAAGGTCGAAGGGAAGGGTATTTTAGATCCCGTGACTCAGAACGTCCCTACAACTACAATTTTAGTGAATACCAAAGAGGGAGATACCACCCGTATCATCGTCCTCAGAATCACATGGATGTGGACCGTGCAAGAGATCCATCGAGAGATCATAATGCGAGCAAGAGATCCAAGGATTTTCCACCCCTATCCTTGAGAGACTCGTCGGGTTGATCTCACAAAACACAAAGCTAACGGACCCCTCCGCCTAATCCACAACGAGACTTAATATCTCCTCCTCTTTAGAGAAATGGCGAAGTTACTAGTGTGGCAAGAGACAGTCACCCTACCTCTGAATGTTTATCCCTCCCAACAGATAAGGATAGTCCCCGCCCCTCAGATTTAGCTCGCATATCGACTCAGCTTCCAACAGATAAGGACAGTCCCCGTCCCTCAGATTTAGCTCACATCTCGACAAAATTCACCCAACAAGAGAAAATATCTTATGGAATCTCTAGATATCTCCAAGCTAGACTTAAAGAAGCTGAGGTACAATATGCAGAGGAAGGCAATCAAAATCTGCTTGTGGGGGAAGGTTCAAGTAATCATGTACCTGCAGTGAGTCTACAATCACCGGATTCCAATCAAAGTATCACAACTACTCTAAGAATTGAAAAAATTGAGGCATTGGATAGGAATTGTAATGAAAAGAAGGCAGAACATGTACTTCTACTCAATCGAAAGCTATGGATAAAAGAAAGGTGGTCAAGACGACTCCAAGAACCTGAAAATCACAAATAGCAGGAAACAAATTGGTGCAAAGGCGAGCACCTCTGGTAGAAGAAGACTGAATTCTGATCAAAGCTTACCTTTTTCTAAGGATAGTTCAGCTCTTCATTCAAAGAAACTTCTAGCCTCATCGAGGAAGAAGCTGGATTTTCAAGATCCACCAAACCTGATTCCTTAGCTCTTGTAAGTTGGAACTGTCCAGGATTAGGAGGTGAATTGACAGTTCCAAGACTCCGGGATTTAGTGAAATCCACTTCCCTGGATATTATCTTTCTCTCGAAGACCAAGAATCAATATGCCTTTATAATAAAACTTGCCTTAAATTAGGTTTTGATCATTACTTTACCATTCCTCCTAATGGTTTAAGCGGGGGATTTGCAATATGGTGGGAAAAAGAGACTCATATTGATATCCTTAACTCCTCGCCCAACTATATCGACACAAGGATAAAGTATAGAGGGTTGAGCTTTTACTTCACCAGCATCTACGGGCCTGATAAATGCATAATTTAAGGATTTTAGCATCATATTTTGTTCCATAATTTAGCATCATTTGCATTGTTTCATGTTAGTTTCTTAGGACTTTTGGAATTTAGAAACTTTGATGTATTAGAGTTAGAATTTGCATTTTTAGTGTTCTTGGGAGTGTTTTATTATTATTTGTAGGTTCTTGGAGAATCTAGGAGATTGGCGGGAGCTAGAGGAGAAAAGAAGCTCAAGGAATGAAGGATAGGTCTAAGTCATCAGCCATCGTATGCATCGAATACGCCAAAGCATCGATCCTCCCCCCGCTGACGAAGACGATTACTCCGTCCCCCGACGACACTTCCTCTCACGTGATGATCTCTTACCATCGGCCTGGTCCATCGAACGAATATGCTTGATGCATACATCGGTCTTCATCCACTGGCACGCCCAAGCCGATATGATATACACTCCCACCTCGACTTATCCCCGTGAGTTTATTGGCAAGACCTATTAGTCAAGTCATGCCCAATGCTTTATCCAAAAGTTCCATCTGCTTCAGTACAACGAGAAGACTCAACCGATGGAATCCTTCGTGTGGTGATCACTCATATCGGCAAAAGAATACTGGCCAAGCATGGTTGAAATTGACCCCTTCCCGACTGCGTTTAATTACCATTTAGCCACTGTGCGGCTAAAGAGTGTAAATACATTTTTGACCTATTTTGAGATCATCTTCTACCTTATGAAATTTTTTTTTTACCTCTTTTAGATCCAAAAATTGTAAACGCTTTATTTTAAGTATCAATCAAATACTTTGTTATCTTTTTATAATCTCTTCTTCCTAATCATATTTTCTCACTTAATCTTTTTAGGTTTAGTTGGGAAAATGGTGATTAGTGAATAGTTCTCTTAGGGTTTTTGAGATGAGGTATATTAAGACTTGATTAGGGATGATCTAAGTGTAATACCCTGTCTCACAAAATTTGCCAACAAGCAATCAAAAGGCAACGAAGGATATTTTCGTAATTTACAGAAGTTGAAGGGCATTTTGGTAATTTTACCAAAATGGAAGACGGAAGCATAGACAGGAAAAATGATTCCCTTTTTAATTAAAGAAATCATCTAGAAGATGGAAAATGGTGGAAACGGATTTTTAAAGCGTTTTACGGATTGTCGGGATGGAAACCGACAAAACCGATTAAACTTGTAAAAATCGGTACGGGAGCTACGAGAGACAAAATTGGGTGAAACAAATTACAGAACGTTTCTTATGAGCTCTATTAATTTAAAAAGAAGTCTTGGGGGAATTGAGTCAGAAGCTACCTGTGTTTTTCAGAATAACCGGACCGAGATTGCCAATTAATCGTCGATTGGCCTAATTGGTGATTCATGGGATGTGGACTGCTGGATACATTGAATGTGTCAAAGATAAATCATAGTTTGACACCTGTAGGGAACAAGTGTCGATGGGAGAGATTCTGTGGTGACACCTTGATCATTTGGATTCAATGAACATTAAGATTCATTGCATCGATTGTGTTTTATCTTTTCATTTCACTTTTTCTCTCACAAATAGATTCAAAGAATCCTCACCAAAAATCCTCTTTACTCACTTCTCTCTACACCCTCCACGAAATAACTCTCTCTCTCTCTCTCTCTCTCTCTCTCTCTCTCTCTCTCCATCTTCATACAAACTCATCTTCTCTCTCTATCTTCAAAGAAATTCTTCATGTGTTCTTGGTGTTCTTTGGTTTCTTGGGAAGCAAGTTAACTTAATAACTTGCAAGTGAGGCTGAATCTTAATAAGGCAGTTACAGATCTAAAACCACCACCTCCAGCTCATCAACCACCGACAAAAAAACACCTACCGCCGCAGGAGAAAGACAACAGAGAGCAGCCAAAAATTGCCACCGCCGGTGAAGCTCAGCCGCGTCTTCATCCTTCAACAGCCGGCTCTTCATCTCTCCCTCATTTCTAGTCGTCTCTCTTCTCCACCTATCCACTTCGTCGTCAGAGCTGATCACCGACGCAGGTAGCCTCCCGCTGTGATCTCCTCTTCTCGCTGGCTCTCTCTTCTCACTACCGGTAATTCTCTCTCACTCGCTAAAGACTCACCGGCGATCTTCTCTTTTCACGGCCAACAGCCGGTTAAGTTGGGTGGACCGGTGACCGCCGGTCAACCGTCGGCGATCTTCCTCTCTGCTGGTCAGCCGCCGTGATCAACTACCGTGGACAGCCTTCTTGCACCGCCTGTCACGCCCTCTACAGACGGTTAGCCACCGGTTAAACTTGTGAGACCGGTCAACAGCTGGTCAACACTGGTCAAGCTGTGGTCAACGCTGGCCAAGCCTCTTCCTCGTTGCGGTCAGCCTTCCTCCTTGCCGATCTTCAGTCGCGGTCGGTGTGTGCGGGTCTATGTTCGTGGTTTGGGTCAAAGCCGCTGGTCAACGGCTCAAAGGTCGAGTCAACACAAGCAAAGTCTCGGGTTAACGCTTGGATCAGTTGGTCAATAATCGGGTCAAAGCCGGTTCAGCTCGGTATTTCAGTTGGTTCAGTTCGGGAAGTGTTTAGCTCGGTCTCGGGGTTCGTGGCTTAGTTAGATCATCCATTCGTCGCTTTTATACACACTGTGAGTCGGTTTAATTGTTTATGCATTTAGTTGGGTCATATAGATCCGGGATTCATAAACCATAGTCTTAGGTTGCATACCCGTATGAATGATTGATTAAACGGTTAGGTTAAGGATATGGCATATATATAGATCGTATTGGTAATTTATAGTTTGTGTTATTGATTGGCGGTTATTGATTCATGCATTCATTTTAGAACGACATGTTAGGATCTATATGCATGTATACTATAGTAAGAACATAATTAAATGAATCTATACACGGAAAATTAAGACATAATTAAAATACAATTAAAAGACTTAATAAACCTTAGAGTATAATAACGGGGTGGGTTGTTAGATAGTTGGGGTTATCGGGTTAATGAATTTAATTAAGAAAAATGAGACGTCATGAGATTATTTACTAATCTCAAATTGACGGATCGAAGAGTTTAGAAAAGACATTTAGGAAGATGAATTAAAGTTGTTAATTGGGATTAGTAAGCCACTAATCCAAAGATTGCGGATTGAATGATCTGAGGTTTAATAAGGTTAAAAGACTAATAAACCTTAGTGTCTGATTGTTTTGGTATGGTGATAGTTGGTTGGTGTTTATTTGATGCATGCTTGTATTTGGTGTACTCCGGTGTTGGGCCGGGCATACATTGTTTGTGTGATGTTTAGTCTATTCCGGTGTTGGGCCGGATAGACCGTTACCTAATCCAGTATAGAACCGGATAAGGTTGGTGGTGTGGTGGTTGGTGAATAGGACATGTGAGATAGATCGGGTAGTGTGACTGTTGTTTATTTCTGTTGACCTTGACGGTCTTGTGTGTTGTGTAGAGTCCCAGAGAGTCTGCGTGTTTTATTTATTGTTATCAGGACTCTAGGGTGCGTTAGATCCCGCAAGTCTAGTGAAAGCATTCCGGTACTTCCGACCCGATTGATTCCTCGGGTAGTTACCTGATCGGTCACGTGCCTTCGGGTGGTGATTCTGGTTATGGTGTTAACCTACTGAGTGACGCCTGTAGGAGCGTGGTCTGGAGAATATGGGGTCATATCCTAGGGCCGGACTGCATGGAATCTTAGGCTATATAGGGGCATCCCGAGTCACTGTGTATCGATGGACATAGAACAGTGTCCTAGGTCATAGGACTTTGTGTTTATGTCTAAAAGTCGTGGGGTAGTTTTAGTTACCATGGAGATAGCTAAGTGTTCCCGTGGAAGTTACCGAGTTCACATAGTGGGCTCAGCGGTGTGGAGATAGTGGTAATATCGCGATAGTTAGATCGAGTCTAATCAAGGACATGTGCCGCAGTGATCTCCATTTCTGTAGTTACCTTTTTTGATATGTGATTGTTAATTAAATGCTTGTGTATTGTGATCAGCTATTTATTTTAATATGTTTTACTTGTATGTTATTTTGGGATTTTGGGGCGGAATCATTATTAGCATGTTTAGCAGCCTGTTTAGTGGGGAGCCGACCGCTGGATAATCTTAGATCACTCATTAGACTCTTTTGTGTTTTTCAGGTTTTGCATAGCTCGGAGGACGCGTAGGATATTCAGAGTAGTCTTGGGTTCGCATTTGGCATTGGTTTGTTTTCGAATGCATTTTGACTTGGTTTTCAGTTTCAGATTTTGTTGGGATCCCGCTAAAAGATTTTTTTTAATCAAAAAGTAAATTGTAAAGAACAAGATTTATAATTTTAAAGTAATAAAAACGAAAGAATTCCATGATATATGGTTTAGTCCAAACCAAACAAAACTCGTGGAAGCGGTACATGTTGAAAAGCCTTGTATCGTGAAAAGAGGTAAACATAGTCAAAGATGGTTTGGTTCGAGCCTTTGACTCAAACCGAACTGTCTATGGCTTCGTATTGTGACAAACTCTTCTCGTATGGCCTGCTTGGGTTCGATCGGTCATGTTCTTGTTTGATTGTTGGTCGGTCAGCTCGTCGGTCAGCGAAAAATGGGAAGGGGGCGTTACAAAAGGGGGTATCACATCATGGTTTTTCATGTGTTAAAAAATTCCGGTTTTCAGAGTTTTCAATGTTTTATCGAGTCAAAATGTATCGCCAATGAAACCGTTAGGAATCCGAGTCGCGTCCGTCAAACCGGGGTACTACAGGAAAATCGCTCATTTATGGCGTCCGAAAAATTCTATTTATAGATATCACTGCGTACTTAATAACGCTATATCTACGCCCGCGATAATAGATTGTCGAGATATTGTAGCGGTTTTACGTTATACTATGTAAGTTACTTTTATAATAGCGCTTTTTTATATGCAATTGTATTTCGTACAATAGCGTTTTTGTGTTATTATTTTCATATTTATCGTCATAACTCATACTTATATTGTAGCATTTTATTTTTGCCATAAATTGATCTGTTATCTTTTCCTCGCAATGAAGACCTGCCTAATTCAATTTTTTTGACCAACAAATAATCATAAATCAGAAGATGTACTTTTTGGACCAACAAAGAACATGCCACATATGAACACAAGATGATTTATTAAAACTAAAGTACTTGTTCATACACTCACATATTCAAAGTACTCTCATACACACTGTAAACATTAACGATTCAAATGTAAACAAGTTTATCGTTTGGCCAAGCAACAATACTGCCCGAAGCATCAGCAATGATTTTAAGTTCAGAATTTTTTCTCCAAAGTGGTGCATCTTCAACAGTAGGAACATCAACCCATACCTTACTCGCATAAGGACCCAATGGAACATAATGAACTACATCTTCTGGATTTGTTGAGAAAACTCGACCTTCTGCAACCTTTTGCCCAGATCCTTTGCAATCTATGTGATGGATCTTTTGGTGTTAATCCTGATTCAATTCATCAGATTAATAGATCCTAAACATGCCAGATCTAGGTTCTCTTGAATAGAAACAATATAGATCTCACCTTTTACCTGTTTATGCAGCGGAAGGAGATAGAACAGGTCAGAGATCAGCAGAACCACCAAGGGATGGATCCTCCAAAGGCTCACACACGCACGCTCGGGAATTGGCTGCTAGACCAGACAGAGAGGAGGCGCAGAGAGAGGCTGTGGGTGGCGCAAATGAGCTGAAGAATTTTTGAGAGCTAGGTCTGATTTTATTCATTAAAATCCCTTCTAGTTCTCATAGGCTTTTGGGCCCAATTCTCTGTTCTGATTAAATCCCTTGGATTTAATCAGGCCCTTTAGTCTCTCCAAGTACAGTAAATGCCTAGCACTTTTACCGTACCTCTGCTAAACCGTTCCTTCGTATTTTCCCGTTAGCTTAGGCGTGTGACCCATATGGGATCATACAATAAAGGCAATAAGTCCAAGACTTATAGATCATGAGCGGACTCTAGCAAGCCATCATGACCCCCAGCATTGTATGACTTATGTCTGATCATTGACATACTCTTACTTTCTAGAGACAGTACAGAGATTACTGGACACAATTCCAACAATCTCCCACTTGTACTGGAATATCTGTATTCATAATCCTTTTGTCTCAATATCTCGATTAGTCATAAGGCAAGATTAGTGTCATCCTTATAAAGCCTAATCTTGTTCATCGGACTCTGATTCGATACTGACAATCCAAACGACTCGGGACAGTCCGTTTGAGCATGGCCATGCATTTTCCAGTATTCAAATCTCCGATTGGCCTAGAGATATTCACTCCATTTATATTGGAGGGACAAATTCCGTCTTGTTCCATCACTGTAAATTACTCATTTCGTAATACACCCAAACAAGGTCCTTATAGCTATCGCATAACGATAGCGTTAGACAATGATCAAAGTGCATCAGTCCATGTGCAGTCACATGCATGCGAACTCAGGTCTAAGGACTATACTCTATAGTCGTAGTAAGAATCTCTTATGACACAGATATAAATATCCTGAAGAGTTCTTATAAGCGGGTCTTGTCCGGTCGTATGTTCCCAACATACACCTATGTACTGACTTTGATGCCGCGCATCTATGACACATGAAACTTGGTCATAAGTCACATACCAATCTAGTCTCGCACGGTTGTTGGTGTTCCAATTTCAACAACCTTCGACTAGGGACTGAATGATACAAGCCATCTATCAAATATAGGGTCTCATGATCAAGCTAAATGACTTTGATGACTCAAGATCAAGTCACTTACTTCGATGACCTATAAAATGGTTTATATCACTTTGGAACGATTATTTCATCACAGTTAAAATAATCATGAAATAATAATTTCATTAAACATCTTAAATGTTTTACAAGAACATATCTAATAACTAAATAAAGCCCTTTATTAACTCCCACTGAAATTAAGACTACATCTTAATTTCACTTATCCTACAGCAACAGTCCGCGACTCGTGCTTAGGCCTAAGGAGTGGCTTCGTTAATAGATTAGCAACGTTCTCATTCATTGAAACTTGCTGATCTACTTAACATCTCTGTCATTTATCTCACGGAATAGGTTATACCTACCCTCAAGGTGTTTGGACCTCTGATGTGCAGCTAGTCTCATCTATGCTGGGATTCACATCAAGTTCAGTGACGAACTCTTCTTTCCAAACAACCTCTTTCGCCGCTTTCCAAGCTGCGAAATGTTCAGCTTAAGTCATGGAGTCAGCAACAGTGCCTCGCACCGCCAGACAGACACAAGATATAACCGGACTGTGACTGGAAATCATCTTTGTCCGTTGGAAACTTGCCTTTTCAGACTCTACCGACTCGTAGCACCTCACTTTCTCCGTAAATCAAGAATTTATCCTTAGTATTCCTTGAATACTTTAGGATATTCTTTACGGCAATCCAGTGATTCTTTGCTGGATTTGACTGGTCTTTACTTGTCTTGCTTAACATTAAAAGCAACATCAAACAAGTTCGTTTCATGGCATACATGATAGATCAAATTGCCGACGCGTATGGAATCTTATCCATGCATTTAAGCTCAGCAGTTATCGTAGGACACTGTGTCTTGCTTAACGTAATGCCATGTGACATTTGCATAAAACCCTTCTTGGAATGCTGAAAACGTGTAGGACTTTGTCGGGATAAGAATCCTGACTTTGTCCTACCAGCTCTTTCGGATCTCTATCTTTAGATCCAAAATCCAAGAACATACGTGGCTTTACCCATGTCAATCATAAAACCAACTCCCAAGCCAGTCCTTTACCGACTGCAGCATTGGGACGTTATATCCGAGAATCAGTATGTCATCGACATACACTATGAGAAATGCAATATTGCTCCCACTTATCTTTTAGCAAACGCACAGTTCCATTTCGTTCCTGTTCAAGTCAAAACCTTGACTACTTCAACAGAACGAAGATTCCAACTCCGATGTGTTTGCTTCCATCCATGAATGGATCAATAAAGCTAACTTACACATAGTGTAATTTTTCGGAGTCCGGGCTCACTTTCGCTTCTTTGAATTTCGCAGATTCGTCGCTTTCAATGATCATCAGATCATGCGAACTTTCAATGATCATCAGATCATGCGAACTTTCAATGATCATCAGGCTGAACCAATGACGAGAATTCACTCTCGGATTAGTGACTGATTCTTTCATATCTGCGAATTTCAGGCTCCACAGGTGTAGATTCTACAGAAATCTGTAAATCCTTCCGCTGCTCTCCCTCAATAGGTTAAGCAGCCTCCTGTATTTCTCGAATTTCTTCGAGTTATACTTTTACTCCCACTGTTCTTCTTGGAAAGTAACTTCCCTTCTTAGAAAACAGAATGGACGTAAAAGTAACAAGCCTTGGTTTCCCTAGGACAACCAGCGAAGTAGCACAACTACAAATACTCAGTAAAGACTAATTTGGATCGATTCCAATCCACATTTACGTGGTGTCTTTCAACTGATATTGGTGGAACCTTTTCAGCGTAAACTTAGATATTTCTAGAGCGTTATTCTTAAATAATATCATGGAAGATTCGTGTGACTCATCTTTAATCATTTCTAATAAGATCTGATTCTTTCTCACAGAAACACCTTCAGGTTTTCAGGAGAAATGAGCTGTGAAACGATTTCACACTCATTCAGATGATCACACAATCAATGACTTAAGTATTCTCACTCGTGATCTGATCCAGAGTCTTAATACTTCTGTCATTCAGATCCTATATTTCATTCTGGAACTCTTTCGACCATGTCAAAGAATTCCGACTTGTGTCTCGTCAAATGAACACAGTCACACTCACTGAAGTAATCAGTAGAGATAATGAAGTACAGGAAATTTTTCTCTGGCATTACTGCTCATTGGGCCACATACATGAGTATGTTCCAGGTCCAATAAGCCTTTGGGCCTTTCTCTAGCTCGGCTAAGATAGGCCCTTTACCTTTTGGTCCAGTAAACAGACCATCCGTTTTGTGTCTTCAGTCTAAACAGCTTGACAATAGCTGACAACTTGCTATGGGTTACATAACTTGGGTATAGTGATGTTTCAGCATCTGCTAGCTTCGCAAGGAACTCGTCTTCTTTTTTGTCCTCGCCCTCTGCAATATCACATAAGTCTGCATTACTAGTAAACTCTTCGTCCGAAAATTCAGCAGCTCTATACAATCCCAAAATATCATATTCCATTGATGGTTTACTTTGCTTTCACCTCCAGGCCCTGTGTTGACTTCCCCATGATGATACCAGTCCTTAGACATCTTGTAACCCTCATCCATTCCCCTGGTTACAATATGCTCATCTACAACAATAGCTGACTGCCAAAGTATATTTTGACAGTCAATGCAAGGACAAATTATATGATCGCAGTCTCCTAAGGCAGCAGAAATAGACTGTACAAAATCTGAAGCCCCTCTTTCGTATGCAGGATCAGCTCTTCAAGGGAAATTTAAAGGAAAAAAAACTTAAAGTCTACAAACTCCACCTAAAAGTCTAACTTATCTTGATGTAATTTCAGACCTGCAAAGGTGAACCCATTCCTTCTCCACCATTTTATGTTCTTATTTAATTTAAACTTTTGATAAAACGATTCAAACCCATAAGCAGAAAGATGACAAAAGCATAAACGACTTAAACACATACCATAAGATAAAACATTTAAAGAATTTAACCAAAACATTTATATTAACCAGTGAAACATTCACAACCACCAAGAGGACACAATCACAATGAAGACTGAACACCAACAACAGACAGCAAATCAATTGCAACATTTCATAAAGTGAACATAAAACACGTCCTACTGGTAACATGTAAGTGAACATGAAAACAGAGATTATTTAAGTTTCATAACCAAAATAAAACAGATGTATAAGTTACAAGATATTGGCTTTGAAAATTCAATTTATTTTCATATTTTACAATAGATTATATCTCTATATGCACACATTAAATCAACCATCCACATATTTCAGACAAAGAACATATTACAATGATCAAAACAACAGACACATAAGCTTAATGGATATGGAAATACGTTACTACCTGTTTTTTTGTAAAGAGACAAAGAAAGCTTCAGATATCTCACATTCACACTCAGAATCACTTGCAAAATAAAAAACAAAGTGATTATAATGATATTCAAGAAGTGCAACTCTAAAGAATGCATTGGAAAAACGCAGTGCTGCAAACATAAGCGATGCTTAGAACAGTTTCAGAGATTAAACAAACTAACTCATCTTTTATAAGAGATGCTTTTAAAGTTTATGTTAATAGATGAAGACTGATTACAAAAACAAGATCAGATTTGATAATAGATGAATATAGGTTTCAAAAATTTACAGAGAACCTATATATACTTGAAAATAGAAGCACGTAAGATCAACAAAGAACACAACTAGCGAGTTCAAATCAGGAGCATATATAACTCAGAACTAACGAGTACAAATCAATAGCAGATTTAACGATTTAGAAACCAAACGATTATCCAGCTACGCCTAAATCAGATCCCACAAACATTTATGTGAATTATTTTTTCAAAATCAGCAAAGAACAAAGGCATGCATAAACAGCCACACATTGAGCAATCAAATCAGTTAAACCCTATATTCGAAACTTGACAAACGAAAACCTACTAAATGTTGTTTAGATTCAACACAATACAAAGGAGAGAATGAGACATATGCATAAAAGAAAGAGAGAAATCAGAGAAGTAAAGACTTGCATGCCTTCGAGACAAGCTCAATCGCGACGGAGAAGGGGAAAATTAGGGCCGGCGACACTATCATTGGCCTCGACGACCTTCAATTGCGGCGGAGGAGAGCTGGGTTTGTGATAGTGTAATCGGGAGAGAGAGTTGCTTTTCTGACTAAGGGTTTTGAGAGATAGAGGGAAATAAGAAGAATAATGAAAAAAATCGCGTTTTTCTAACTCTTTGGCGGTATAAGTGGATTTAGGTTCCCGCCTATTGAAATTCATTCTTAAGGTTAATAAAATGCTATCGTATAAGATCCAAATTAAAAAATCATCTATAATAGCAGTTTAAGAAAATGTGCTATCCTAATATGCTATCATTGTCCATTTTTTTTTGTAGCGTAGCAAGGCAATCAATCACACACAATCAATCAATCAAGAAAATCGGCGATTGCAGTTGTCTCTCAGGATTCTGTTGGAATCCGTCAGTTCGGACCATCATTTGTTTTCATATCGTAACTATATTGTATTCACAAACCATCACATGCATGCAATATAATTACTTTGATACTCAAACGGTAAACCGAATTTACCCCACATACACTACGTAAATAAAACATCCATACACCACATAGATTTTTAATTAAATAGGTTTGGCGGAGTCTACATACTAGTGGTTACCCATCCATCCCCAAAGAGAAACACTGCTACATAACCGAATCATCAGCAACGAGAATAATCTGAAATCCATACATCAAAATGTGAGTAAGTGCCCTTACTTACCTGGGCCTAATCTATTTCCTAATATCTCCAACATGAGTTGTATGCCCCCGCACTGAGTACAGTACGGCTCATGTGGATCACGATTGGCAGGTTCGCCAGGAGGATAGAATGAGTGAAGTAGTGGTGACGGTGGCGGTGGGATGCGGTCTCGATAGAAAGGTCCATCAGAGCAGGAAGGAGCGTAGTGTTCTACTCGGCCGCAATTAGGCAAGGCGGGAGCTGTGCTGGTGGTGGCGAAGACTGATGCTCCCGGGAAAACAACTGGCACCAAGTGAAATGAAAACATGTAGTGCCGCAGGCAAGGCACGCAGGGTCCGATGCGGGAGATGCATGTCAGACCGATGAAATTGCTGGTGGTGGTAGCTTGGATATTCCGAGAACTGGACCACCATGTCATCATAGATGAATATACGCGTTGCTGCTGGTGGCACTGATATTGGAGGGAGTAGCATCCCTGAGGTCGGTAACGCCGGGATGGCACCTTTGGGAGCCCGAGGCGAATCCAAATGCTCACGATGGGGTACTCCGGATGTAGCTGTATCATAGGCGGCCCTGGAATGAGTGGAGCAGCAATTGGTTCGACACCGGTGTATGACACTCTCTGGAATAGGATGAGAAATGAAAGAACACTCCGCGGGCTGTGATACAGCCCTGGAATCACTCCAATGCTAAGATCACTTGATGATCAGATGATTCCTAAGCCAAGCTTGCGGAAGATGGATTGAAGGTAGATATTGTGGTGGAACTTGTGATTGACTCTCTCAACCAGTGGGTTTGATTGACTCTCTCAACCTAAGAACAAGCTATCTGAATCACTCAAATAGATTGATCTGAAACTCCTAAGAACAAGGTGAATCACTCACATTATTCAGAGAAGGAAGACTTCACAAAGAATACAAACTTTGGAAGAAAAACAGAATATTTCTATTAACTTTAAAAATGGTTGATAAGGTGATTTACAATGAATTCGAAGCTGAGATTTTATAGGCTCATAGACAACAGTCTGAAAGGCCTAATACAAGAAAAGAATCGAAAAATATAAGGAATATGGCCGTTGGGATTTATTAAAATATTTGGCCATAAATGGAAAATGGATCTTCTTCAGTCTTGAAAGCTTTGGCATGAATGTGGAGTGTCTAGGTACATTATGGATGATGTGAAAGAGCTTCAATTCGTGGCCAAACTTCAGGAAAAAGAGTTGTTGGTGATTGATCTCCATTGGCTCCAAATTAGGCAAGTGTGAGAATAATGGGATCCTCTTGATCCTAAGGTTGCTGGTGCATAGGAACTTGATAGATAACTCTCCTGGATGATTAAATGTGTCTCCTGAATGCTTAGATATCTCTCCTTGTCGCCAATGTCTTGTTTGTAACTGATTGAATCCTTGAGCCTCTAAATGAAGCAAGCTGAGAATCATCTGTTTTAGAAGTTGAATAACTTCTGCATCTGAACTCCATTTATGATGATTCAAACTCTCCATGATTCCTTGATGAGTTAAGTTTCTGTAACAGGTTGATTTGTATCTTAACTCCTTCTTGTTGGGTAGATATGCTCCAAGACACGCACACATGTCTCTGGTGCATTCAAGTTGTTTCTCTCCAAGGGTCTTTGTTGGTTGATTTATATCCTCTCCATGCTCCGTGGTTGATGATGACTTGATGTCCTCATCATACTCTCCCTCTTGAAAAGGTTTCGACCTCGAAACTTTATATCCTGCACCAAGAGAAAGCAAGTTAGCTTTCATTCTCATTTGGGAGTTTAGGGTCTTACCTTGATGTACATATGGTCTGGAGGTGATTGGAGTGTCTGGTGGTTCTCCTTTGAGCAGATATGATAGTAATACTCCTCTTATTTGGACTGGTATGGTGTCTCCTTTGTCTATCTTGCTCCTGCTCTCTTTATGACCTGAAATATGTTCAACACTTTGGCAAAGAGACAAGTGCATTAAGGGTTCTTTACCACATAATAAACAACTTGAATCCTTCTCCTTAGAATCAATTTCATGTGCTAGTGATATCTCATCTTCTTGTAAGCTCAACAAGTTCTTTAACACAGCTGTTGAATCATTGGAAATGAAATGTATCAAAGAGAGACTTACCTTGTTAATATATGCGGTGTCTTTGCTTGGGTCTGGTGGTTTCTCCTTGATGTTCTCCTTTTCTCTACTGCCTTGATCAGTCTGATCATTTAGTGTAAGGGCTATTTCTGAGCTTTTCTTCACATTCTCTTCTACCTTGTGCTTTATATCTGTAGAGATGCTCATTGGGAAGAACAAGTGCATTATATATGTTCTTGGAGTACTTAAAACAGATTGTATGATACTTGACTTACATGTTCAGGTTCAGTAGGTTGTATGAGGGTTTGGACCTTCTGCTCTTGTGAGCTAGTGATCATTAAACGTTCATCTTCTTTCTTGATCACCAAAACATGTTTCTCTGGTCTTTGATCTTCTTCCCTACTTACTTTTATTTGTTCATGCTCTTTAATGCTTAGTTCTTCTTTCCCTGCACCAAATCCTTTTGACAAAGACAAATGCATGACACTAGAATTGGGAAATGACAAATCAGAATGAGCTAAACTAGCATTGGTTGCAGTTTTTGTTCCTAGTGATATTTCTTTCAACAATTGCCTAGATGGACAGGTTGCAGCAAAATGTCCTCTCTTATGACATCTATAGCATGTATGATCTTTAAGTCTCTTAGATTTAGTAGACTTATCTGGTCGTGGCGTGTCTGGTTGAAGGTGCAAGAGGTTGGAACTTTCTCCAATGGCTTCTGCAAGCTGTGGTCCTCCTTTGCTTTGCTTATGGTTTGGTTGAAAATCTGCTTGTTGAAATAAGTCTCTTTGATCTTCTGGTGGAACTACTCTCATTGTCTCTTTGGAGTGTCTGTTTGAGAGTTTTCGTGGGTATTGTGCTCTGGTTTCCTTCACCTGAAGTGTAGAGACATACTTTCTTATCATGACCCATTTCAGATTTTCCCAAGTGGTGATTGATCCTTCTTGATATTTCCACCTTTCATACTTCTCTTGCTTCCACCAAGAGTATGCAGTTTTGGTGAGTTGTCTGATGGCATAGGCTAGCCTTTCTTCCTTTGGAGTGTTATGGTATGAGAACCAGTCATCCATGTTTTTCTCCCATTCAAGATAGTCTTCTGGAGAAGTACTTCCTGCAAATGTATAAATCTGTGGCTTATGTCTTCTAGTTCTCCATGAATGGTCTGGTGGTTTAGGCTCAACATATTTAGCTTCTGGTGCATCTCCAAATTCATTTTCTTCTTGTTGTTGTGCAGGCTGGGACTGTTCCAGCTGTGTTATGTGATCTCCTATAGCTTGAATAACCGCAAGGAGTTGACCCATTTTAACTTGATCAGCAGCATGTGATGCATCTTCACCCATGTTTGTTACCTGTTGCAAGGCTTAAAAATGTATTAATATGTTCTAATAGCCTTAGGATAAACTTTAAACCAAGATTGAATGGAATATTTAATATGCAGACCAAATAATTTCGAAAACACAAATGGTAAAGGTTGGGAAATACACTTTTCTTTTTGTGAAAAGTACCACACGTTTTCTTTGGTTAAAAATGGCAATAAGGATTTGCTTTGGCCAAAAACTTTAAGAGGAGCCTATTCTTGGTTTAACTTTTTGAATTCAATGAAACAAAATAGGAAAGAACACCTTTTTATGATTTTAGTTTATAGAAATTGAATCAAAACTTAAAAACTTTTTCTTCTTCTTTTCTGGTTTTATGAAAATGCAATAAGAACTTTAGAAACTAAACTTGAAAGATCAAATAGCAAACGATTTCTTTTAGGTTTTTGAATTAAGAATGCAAAGTATGAATGAAAACAAAATCAACTAATGAACTAATGCCAAAAACAGAGACTTTTTATGATTTTCAATTTTAATGAAACAAAACATAAAGGATAGAAACAACCTGATAGTTAGGAGCTTTTGAAGCTCTGATATCAGATGATACAGCCCTGGAATCACTCCAATGCTAAGATCACTTGATGATCAGATGATTCCTAAGCCAAGCTTGCGGAAGATGGATTGAAGGTAGATGTTGTGGTGGAACTTGTGATTGACTCTCTCAACCAATGGGTTTGATTGACTCTCTCAACCTAAGAACAAGCTATCTGAATCACTCAAATAGATTGATCTGAAACTCCTAAGAACAAGGTGAATCACTCACAATATTAAGAGAAGGAAGACTTCACAAAGAATACAAACTTTGGAAGAAAAACAGAATATTTCTATTAACTTTAAAAATGGTTGATAAGGTGATTTACAATGAATTCGAAGCTGAGCTTTTATAGGCTCATAGACAACAGTCTGAAAGGCCTAATACAAGAAAAGAATCGAAAAATATAAGGAATATGGCCGTTGGGATTTATTGGAACATTTGGCCAGAAATGGAAAATGGATCTTCTTGAGTCTTGAAAGCTTTGGCATGAATGTGGAGTGTCTAGGTACATTCTGGATGATGTGAAAGAGCTTCAATTCGTGGCCAAACTTCAGGAAAAAGAGTTGTTGGTGATTGATCTCCATTGGCTCCAAATTAGGCAAGTGTGAGAATAATGGGATCCTCCTGATCCTAAGGTTGCTGGTGCATAGGAACTTGATAGATAACTCTCCTGGATGATTAAATGTGTCTCCTAAATGCTTAGATATCTCTCCTGGTCGCCAATGTCTTGTTTGTAACTGATTGAATCCTTGAGCCTCTAAATGAAGCAAGCTGAGAATCATCTGTTTTAGAAGTTGAATAACTTCTGCATCTGAACTCCATTTGTGATGATTCAAACTCTCCATGATTCCTTGATGAGTTAAGTTTCTGTAACAGGTTGATTTGTAGCTTAACTCCTTCTTGTTGGGTAGATATGCTCCAAGACATGCACATATGTCTCTGGTGCATTCAAGTTGTTTCTCTCCAAGGGTCTTTGTTGGTTGATTTATATCCTCTCCATGCTCCGTGGTGTGATGTCCTCATCAGGCTGGAAGTAAAGACCTGAACTGCTGGAATAGATCCAACGGACTCAAGGTCGTCTACACTGATATCACTCATCCTGACGTCGCAAACCACACACACACACACACACCGATCCTCCTAGGAAAACTCTGCTGCAAGACTGCATCAAAACACAAAACGGTTAGTACAATCCTACAAAATTTCCTAACTTACCCATTTCCCCACTACAAGAAAATGAGGCATTTATAGCGGTGCATTATAGCGGTTGTTCTGATTTTGATATGGCTTAGTTTTTCATAGAGTTTGGTATTTTGTAAACGCTATAAAATTATCGGTTGTATGGAAATAAATGGGTGATGCTTAGAATACATAGCATTAATATTTTAAAAACGCTGTCTAATGTGTTAGCGGGAAGACAGATTATTAAACTTATTTGCCCGCTCAACACTTAGTGATTTATTCACAATCCCTCCATTCTCGTGCCATCTCATCTCACTCAGAGAAATTTCTGCTCGTTTCATTCTCCCGCTTGTTTCACTTTCAGATTTCGTGTCTTCTTTGATTTATTCTATTCTCATTCTCCTTTTCCTATCATGCACATCGATTTACGAAGCTTTCCGCCTCCTTATCGACCTCGATTTCAATAGAAGAAGAAAATCTTTCCGGTGAAGGTTAGCTTTGTTTCTGGCTGCTCGATGTCATTCATGCATGCGTTTTATAAA
This sequence comes from Orychophragmus violaceus, assembly GCA_030180135.1. Lineage (NCBI taxonomy): Eukaryota > Viridiplantae > Streptophyta > Magnoliopsida > Brassicales > Brassicaceae > Orychophragmus > Orychophragmus violaceus. The sequence goes on from CM058240.1 coordinate 74,291,522, forward strand.
CTATTATCGCATGTTTAGAGACCGATTTTGAGGAAAGGGTTTGCGGAATTCTAGGTTTTCGTTTCAATTTGGGGCTAATTTCTTAAGGTCATCGTTTCAATTAGGGGTTTCGATTTAGGTTTACGATTTAGTTTTGTTTGTACCAATTAGTGTCTAATTGACTTTGATTTCCTTTGTTTCACTATTTTGGTGTCTGATTTCACTATCCTCTGATTTCACTTCGGTCTGGGAGCTGTTACGCTGTAATAAAATGGACAAGTCATGGGTTTGGCTTCCGAGGTATGGACTTCTATTTTAAAATTTGTCAAAATCTTGAACACATCTTAGATTCTAGTGTTAATCGAACTTTGAATCTTTGGTAATTTACAGGGCAAGCGTTGAGTATGAGGAAGATGCATGTGCTTTTGTGTTTGCATCAGCAAAGACGTTGGGTAATCCTTCGCAGATGTTCTGTCCCTGTATGGATTGTCAGAATGTGTGTCATCAAGATATAAACACAGTCTTGGATCATTTGGTTATTCGTGGTATGGATCAAAAGTATAAGAGGAGTGCTTGCTGGAGTATTCATGGAGATATTACGAGTGAGAATATAGTTGACGAGCAACGTGGTGACTTAGAAGCCTATGAGTTGTTTAGGTCTGCTTTCTTTGTCAATGAAGACAATACACAGTCCTCGAATAAGAATGGAGAACCACATGAAGTGTTTGAAGAAGAATCCGAGTTTAAGAAGAAATTGAGGATGCAGAAACTCCCCTCTACTCAAGCTGCTCAAACTACACCAAAATTGCAGCAATTATGGGTCTATACCGCATTAAAGTTAAGAGTGGAATTTCAGAGAATTTCTTTGATCAGATTTTGAATATGGTTCATGACATGCTTCCTGAAGGTAATGTGCTTCCTAAATCCACATATGAGAAAAAGAAATTTTCTTGAAGATCTTTGGGATTGGATATGAGTTTATTCATGCTTGTAAGAATGACTGTAGTATGTATCAAAATCAGTATGAGGATATGAATAGCTGCCCAAGATGTGGTGCTTCAAGATGGGAACTTGATAAGCATTCTGGTGAGACAAAGAATGGGATTCTAGCAAAGGTCCTCATGTATTCCCGATAAAAGACAGATTCCAGAGGATGTTTAGATCTAAGGTAATGTCTAAGAATTTGCAATGGCATTTCAGTAATGCTTCTGAATATGGAACAATGAGACACCCCGTTGAATCATTGACTTGGACGCAGGTCAATGCTAAATGGCCACAGTTCGTAGCTGACCCGTGAAACCTTCGGATTGGTATATCTACAGTTAGGATGAATCCATTTTCTATCCAGAACACAAAGTATAGCACTTGGCCATTGATGTTAGTCAACTACAACATGCCTCCAACCATGTGTATGAAGTCAGAGAACATAATGGTAACCCTTCTGATTCCTGGACCAACTGCACCCAATAATAACATCGATGTTTATCTTGCTCTTTTGATTAATGATATGAATGATTTGTGGAATGAAGGTATCCATATATATGACTCATTATCATAAGAGAATTTCACACTCAGCTGAAAGCACGTCTATTTAGACAATAGGAAACCTCTCAGGCCTGGCTATCCTTACCGACGCCAGAGAGTTTGGTTTGACAACACTGTGGAGGAAGGTACTTCTAATATAATTCAAATAGGAGCTGAGATCTTTGAGATACTAAAGGATTTTAAGAATGAGATTGGAAAACCTTTGGAGAAGAAATGCTAAAGGAAAAGATCAGGTTTGGTTGAAGATGAGGAGCTAACCCTTAAAGAGAATGAAGAAGACACTGACCAATGGAGATGGAAGAAAAGGTCCATTCTATTTGACTTACCCTACTGAAAGGTTTGTATTATGCCTATATAAGTTTATATAAATAAACTTTAAACTGTTTATCATTTACTAAACAATAATCGCTTTTTCTTTATGAGTTAGGATATGCCGGTGCGTCACAACATAGACGTAATGCATGTGGAAAAGAATGTGTCTGACGCCATACTTTCCATTCTGCTGCACAGTGCTAAGTCAAAAGATGGTGTTAAAGCACGACAAGATTTGCAAGATATAGGGATTAGAAGAAACTTACACACTGAGCTACGTGGGAGAAAAACGTACTTACCTCCTGCTGCGTATTGGCTGACCAAGGATGAGAAGAAGAGATTTTGCAAGAGGCTATCTGAATTCAGAGGACCAGATGGGTATTGTGCGAATATCGCCAATTGTGTCTCACTTAATCCTCCTCTGATCGGTGGGTTGGAGTCTCATGATCATCATGTTCTGCTCCAAAACTTGTTACATGTTGCATTGATAGGGTTGATGCCTAAAGGACCAAGGACTGCAGTTAGTAGGTTGTGCAAATTTTTCAGTAGGTTATGCCAGTGTGTAATTGACCCCGAGAAGCTTATAACACTTGAGTCTGAGCTTGTTGAAACTATGTGCCAAATGGAGAGGTTTTTTCCACCTTATATTTGTGATATAATGTTCCATCTCCCTATACATCTAGCACGAGAGTGTCGTCTTGGTGGGCCGGTTCACTTCAGGTGGATGTATCCATTTGAAAGGTACATATTGTTTTTGATTTTTTTGTTTCTATATTGTATTTGATGTAACCAAATATTTGACTATTTTGTTATCTGGCTGACACTTAGGTACATGAAAACTAAAGTCCTATGTTAAGAATTATGCAAGGCCAGAAGCATGTATGGCAGAGCGCTATTTGGCAGCTGAAAGTATGCTTTTTTCTTGGAGTTTCTGCAGACATCAGTACAAGTTCTAGATTCTACAAAACGCAATGAAGATGTGGATTTGGATGAGCATTTGCTTGAAGGTCGTCCAATTCATAAGTTCAAGAACCAAGGGTAGAAATGGCTCCCACTGTGGAATCAGAAGTTCAAGAACCAGGGGTAGAGATGCCCCCCCCCCCCCACTGCGGAAACAGATGTTCAAGAATCAATGGTAGAGACGGCTCACACTATGGAAACAGAAGATACGCAGCATGCAGCTGAAGCAGGTGCATCTGAGGAGCCATCTACAAAGAGAAAAAAGACGAAGGGGTTTAACTAGGATGAGTAAAGTTGCTGTAAACCATGAGGACAAGATTGCAGTTGAGTTTATATCTCTCGGTGAACATGTTGGGGTTGGATTCGTAACACTTTCCTCATTTTTTGGTGTTCTTGTGAGAGAGCATGTACCAGTACTTCTTGGAGATTGGAGGCACCTAGATGATCAAACAAAAGATAGAATCTGGGATCAGATTCAGGTACTGTTCAACTTATGAAAATGAGGCATTAACAATCTTAAAATCTTACTAACTTCTTAAACTATTGTAAGCGAGGTTCGATTTGACAGAAACATGGCAAAATGAAAGTGTGTTTAAGCAGATGGGGTGTATATGGAGGTCTTCAAAGTCAAGGCTTGTAACTCTTGTGCGTGCTATAGGGTGTAAGGAACAACTTATTAACTTAAAACAAAGCAATGTTCAACCCTTCACAGCTTGGATGAATTGGGTGAAGACGAAGAAAGGCAAAGAATTTAATGTTGTTAGCTTCATCTATATTCTAATTAACTGTTTGTGTTTGGATAATTGTAATCTGACAGTTTTGTCTTATATTGAAGGTCAAAAGTGACAAATTCAGGGAACTGAGGAGATGTCAGATTCCCCACACCACTAGCCGCAAAGGAATGGTTCGCTTGGCTCATGAAATGGTAAGATTCAGTTAATTTTATCACCATCTATATGTCAAAAGAGTAGATAAAGATTGCAAGAACTATTAATTTGTAATATGCTTTTGTAAATTATAGAAGAAGAAGAGTTCAGACCCAACAAAAGTGACTAGGAGTAAGGTTTGGGTAGCATGACACACGCATTCAGATGGGAGACCTGTGAGGCCAGAATTTGAAGAAACTATTGTAAGCATTCAAAATTTTGTTAGCTAGACTCTTATTCGTTTAGGTTCTAACAATTGATATCTACATTTTTGAAATCAGGAAAAAAAAAATCAAATCTTTTGATAGTGAAATGGAATCCACTGCCCAGATGAATGTTAAAGACGATGATGTGAGTCAGGTTTTAGGCAAAGACAAACCAGGAAGAATTAGAGGAATGGGCAAAGGGGTAACTGCTATCAAGCTAGCATTCATGAATGCTAGAGACTCACATGTACAGAAGCTTGAAGCTAAACAAGCTGAATTGGTGGATGTAGTTCGTGGTTTGCAGGATCAAGTTCGTGGCTTAACTACAATCAAAAACGTAAGTTAACATAAAGTTGGCTCTTCTAAGTCAGCAATTTGAATCAAAACTGTTTAACTTTTATTTTATTTTTCCTCCCAGAAGCAACGTGATGATGTCTCCACTTCTGAGGTTAGTGATCTTTGTAAAGGAGGACCTAGGTGTCAGATTTTAGATTGGTGTTCATCGGATGAGGTTGTCATCGGAGAAGGAGAGTTATGTTCAGCTGAGCCAACATACAAGAATGGATGCATTCCTCTTGGTCCTAATGCGGGAGCTATTTTGGTTAAGTCAGTTATGGATGAAGAAGCATATGTCTGGAGGCCTACGTCAATTGTGACAACACTTGGCCAAGCTGTTGGATTGAACGTTGCATGGAAATTTGATAAGCTCATATTGGATGAGATAGACTTCTCGGCGATTCATAAGACTAATGATTCAATGGTAACGGTTTAATCATAATGGTGTTAATTTGTAGGTTTGAATCATGTTTATTACTATCTACTGTTTGTTTTGTTGTTAAACATAACTCTATAGGCTACAGATGCAGAGGAGGTTAAAATCCAGTTTTATGATTGGCTTAAAGATGACGAAGTTATTGCTGAGGGTCGTCTAGAGTCAACTGATCCAGAAAAGATGGCAAACAACATTCCTCTTGGTCCGAATGCTGCTATTGTCAAGGTTGATAAGATACTTAATAAATATGGATATCTATGGAGACCAAATGAGGAAATGATGATGATTGGTGATGCACTTGGTGAGAACATCGCTTGGCCTATCCATAAGATATCTATGGCTAATATACGAGCATCACCTCGGATATCAAAAAGTAGATCACCTGGGGTAAGACACTAAACCTTATTAGACTTAAAATGTTGAAATGATTTGTTATTGGTATTGATTTCTGATTAATGGTCTGGGATTTTCATTGTAGAGTATGAGTCACATCTCCAACACCAGCAAAATGAGAAAAGGAAATGCATCTTCATAGTGTTGGAATTGTGTCCAGTAATCTCTGTACTGTCTCTAGAAAGTAAGAGTATGTCAATGATCAGACATAAGTCATACAATGCTGGGGGTCATGATGGCTTGCTAGAGTCCGCTCATGATCTATAAGTCTTGGACTTATTGCCTTTATTGTATGATCCCATATGGGTCACACGCCTAAGCTAACGGGAAAATACGAAGGAACGGTTTAGCAGAGGTACGGTAAAAGTGCTAGGCATTTACTGTACTTGGAGAGACTAAAGGGCCTGATTAAATCCAAGGGATTTAATCAGAACAGAGAATTGGGCCCAAAAGCCCATGAGAACTAGAAGGGATTTTAATGAATAAAATCAGACCTAGCTCTCAAAAATTCTTCAGCTCATTTGCGCCACCCACAGCCTCTCTCTGCGCCTCCTCTCTGTCTGGTCTAGCAGCCAATTCCCGAGCGTGCGTGTGTGAGCCTTTGGAGGATCCATCCCTTGGTGGTTCTGCTGATCTCTGACCTGTTCTATCTCCTTCCGCTGCATAAACAGGTAAAAGGTGAGATCTATATTGTTTCTATTCAAGAGAACCTAGATCTGGCATGTTTAGGATCTATTAATCTGATGAATTGAATCAGGATTAACACCAAAAGATCCATCAGTGGTATCAGAGCCATTGGTTCTTAGGATTTCTTGTTTAGATTCATGTTTAGGTTGTTTAGGATTGTTTAAGAGGTGTTTTTCTGAATCAATCTACTGATAAGAGCAAAACACCTAAGAAACAAGAATTAAAAACCTAAACAAACCCTACTGAAATCGCAAAAACAAGCTATATGACTTGTTGTTTGCGATCGGCCGAGATGATGCACCGATCGGCCAAGCCGTGATCGGTTGAAGGCCGGTTGGATCACTCGACCGTGAGGTGCAAGACGCAAAGCTGATCGCGTCCTGCCCGTCCCGCTCGCGTGCGTTGCCGTCCCGATCGCTCGGCGATCGTGGGAAGCAATCGACCCGAGCAATCCCGATCGTTCCTGCAGCTTGCACGATCACGCCCGATCGCTGAAGCTTGGCGTGGGACGATCGCGGCTCTCCCGGCTGTACCATCCCGTCCCGATCACAGCTCGTCACGTCCCGATCGATCGTCAGCATCGCGTCTCGTCCCGAGCGTGAGTTGCGGCTGGACGATCGTTTCTTGGAAGAGAAGCTAGGTCACGACCATGATTGGTTCGTGACCAAATCGGTTCGGTTCGGTTCAAGGCTCGGTTTAAAACTTGATTAAAATTAATTCGTCCTGGTTTAATAAACAGATTTAATAATTTTATTAATTCTGGTTAAACCGGGATAAGAAATCCAAAGTCGAAAAATTGGATTTTGTGCCTAAACCAGGATTTTCTAATTTGATTTGGTTGGACCAAATAAATTGAGAAAATCCGGTTTAGTAAATAACCGGTTGACAATTGTGGTCATCGTAGTAATTAAAATTTGGTTAGACCAATTTTAATGAACCAGACCGGTTATGTCATTTAATTGGACAATTGGGTCATGTCTTGGACATGGACCAATTCTTGGGCCTCGGGCCAAGAAGTTAAAACAATTGGGCCAATTATTTGAGTCTTTTCTTCAGATTAATTTAAAATTTATTTTATAAAAGTATAAAGTCGATTTTAAATTAAAGTTTCCAAAATTTTGAAATTAGAAAGTTTCTTAAAATAGAAGTTTCTAGATTTGCGGGTTTTGGATTTTTAAGAAATTTCTAAAGTTAGAAAGTTTCCGTTTTTAGAAAGTTTCCAATTTTAGAAAGTTTCCAAAAATAGTAGGTTTCCAAAAATGGAAAGTTTCCCAAAATAGTAATCTTCTATTTTGGGAATGAATTTTAATAAACCTACAAACCTCAAATAATATCAAGCGTTGGATGTCTTGTCCATTCTATGTCAGCTGTCGAAGCCCATTCAATTGTATTCATGGCCTTACAGTGTGAGGGTGTCTACTTTTGCGTGGATAAGACGGTTTGTGATTCATAAATGTCATTGGGAGTCCCAGACATTAATGATTACATGACTGTATAGTCTGGTTTTCTTGACTAGGCCATCGGGAGTCCCGGGCCTTGAGACATCAGAATGGATTGGGCCTCGGGCCCAGATTCACAACCAAGAGTTATATCACGGATATAATTAGCCGACATAGGGCATACCGATATAAGCTAAGGTTGGGTGACGGCCAGTGGCCCACTTTGATCTTAGTTATATATGGATCTTGGAATCATTATATTCTATTGAGGGTAACTTATGTTATTGAATATAATGCGTGATTAATCAAATTAAGTATAATACAAAATTAATCATATTGAACATATTAACTAAAATCCTTTTATCTCAATTTTCAGTTATGACTAGCACAAACAATCAAAACACTTTCTCGATCCGGTCTGTCCTTAAGATGGACAAGCTGAACGGATCAAATTTCTTGACTTGGTCGCGGAACCTGAGGCTATTTCTCAGACAAGAGAGAAAGGACTATGTCCTTGAGAGAGCTCTCCCCGTGAGGATCGGGTCCAATGCTTCTCATGCAGTATATGATGCTTGGAGTAATCATTATAATGATGCGGTAGATGTGCGTGGTCTGATATTGGCTACCATGGACTCAGACTTGCAGAAGCAATATGAGAACATGGAGTCGCCAATAGAGATGATCAGCAGCCTGAAATTGAAATTTCAGGAGCAGATAAGGGTGGAGAGATACCAGTTGGTTAAGTCTCTCACTAGCTGCAAGCTACCAAATGATCATCCAGTGAGTCCTCATGTCAGTAAAATGATGGGTTACATTGATAACCTGAGGAAACTGGATTATCAAGTTAGCCAAAAATTGGCAACTGAGATCATTCTACAGTCACTGCCGTCAAGCTATGATAAGTTCAGAAGGAACTATATCAAGAAAGGCTTAACGAAGACGCTGACTGAACTGCATGATATGCTCAAGACAGTTGAGCCAAACGTGAAGAGTACCCTGAATAATCTCATGAATGAGAAGGGTAGGTTTAATAAACCTAATGCTGACAAGGGTGAAGGCAAAGTTGTCCAGATTTTGAATCATGACAAGCGTGTGTCTTCTGAGCCCGAGTCAGATACCTCTTACGTTGGTAAGTGCTGCTACTGTAAGGAGACAGGGCATTGGAAGAGAGATTGCATTAAATTCATGGAAGATGATGAGGAGTTGAAGTTGATGTATGCGACTACTTCCTCAGGTATTCATGTTATTACTTCAAGTTCTACCTTAAAGGTATTGGATACTGGTTGTGGCACTGATATTTGTGATAATATGCAGAGCCTAAGCAACAGTAGAACGTTGAAGGAAGGGCAAGTGAAACTACATGTCTGGAAGGAGCTTGGGATGCTGCCTCAGACGTAGGGTTTTTCACTTGTAGATCCCTTTGAGGCTTGGTTTTGTATTAAGTAATTGCTACAATGTACCTGCTTTAAGCAGAGTTGTCTTTCATTTTCTTGTAAGAATTTGAATGTTTTTCATTTTGATAAAAGACAAGTTTTTGTTCTTTTGATCTTAATGAAATATTAATTGTAGCACCCTATTCAAGGAATTGGTTTTATATCTTAACCCAAAGAGTGCCTAAATGTAACATAAATACCAAATTGGTTTAAATCTGATGAATTAAACCTGATTTTTCTTGGCATAATAGTCTTGGTCACATAGAGTAAGTCGAATTCAGAAATCCCATAGTTATGGACTGTTGGGCTCATTTGACTATACTTCAATGGCCAAGTGCTATACTTTGTGTTCTGGATAGAAAATGGATTCATCCTAACTGTAGATATACCAATCCGAAGGTTTCTCGGGTCAGCTACGAACTGTGGCCATTTAGCATTGACCTGCGTCCAAGTCAATGATTCAACGGGGTGTCTCATTGTTCCATATTCAGAAGCATTACTGAAATGCCATTGCAAATTCTTAGACATTACCTTAGATCTAAACATCCTCTGGAATCTGTCTTTTATCGGGAATACATGAGGACCTTTGCTAGAATCCCATTCTTTGTCTCACCAGAATGCTTATCAAGTTCCCATCTTGAAGCACCACATCTTGGGCAGCTATTCATATCCTCATACTGATTTTGATACATACTACAGTCATTCTTACAAGCATGAATAAACTCATATCCAATCCCAAAGATCTTCAAGAAAATTTCTTTTTCTCATATGTGGATTTAGGAAGCACATTACCTTCAGGAAGCATGTCATGAACCATATTCAAAATCTGATCAAAGAAATTCTCTGAAATTCCACTCTTAACTTTAATGCGGTATAGACCCATAATTGCTGCAATTTTGGTGTAGTTTGAGCAGCTTGAGTAGAGGGGAGTTTCTGCATCCTCAATTTCTTCTTAAACTCGGATTCTTCTTCAAACACTTCATGTGGTTCTCCATTCTTATTCGAGGACTGTGTATTGTCTTCATTGACAAAGAAAGCAGACCTAAACAACTCATAGGCTTCTAAGTCACCACGTTGCTCGTCAACTATATTCTCACTCGTAATATCTCCATGAATACTCCAGCAAGCACTCCTCTTATACTTTTGATCCATACCACGAATAACCAAATGATCCAAGACTGTGTTTATATCTTGATGACACACATTCTGACAATCCATACAGGGACAGAACATCTGCGAAGGATTACCCAACGTCTTTGCTGATGCAAACACAAAAGCACATGCATCTTCCTCATACTCAACGCTTGCCCTGTAAATTACCAAAGATTCAAAGTTCGATTAACACTAGAATCTAAGATGTGTTCAAGATTTTGACAAATTTTAAAATAGAAGTCCATACCTCGGAAGCCAAACCCATGACTTGTCCATTTTATTACAGCGTAACAGCTCCCAGACCGAAGTGAAATCAGAGGATAGTGAAATCAGACACCAAAATAGTGAAACAAAGGAAATCAAAGTCAATTAGACACTAATTGGTACAAACAAAACTAAATCGTAAACCTAAATCGAAACCCCTAATTGAAACGATGACCTTAAGAAATTAGCCCCAAATTGAAACGAAAACCTAGAATTCCGCAAACCCTTTCCTCAAAATCGGTCTCTAAACATGCGATAATAGTTTATAAAACGCATGCATGAATGACATCGAGCAGCCAGAAACAAAGCTAACCTTCACCGGAAAGATTTTCTTCTTCTATTGAAATCGAGGTCGATAAGGAGGCGGAAAGCTTCGTAAATCGATGTGCATGATAGGAAAAGGAGAATGAGAATAGAATAAATCAAAGAAGACACGAAATCTGAAAGTGAAACAAGCGGGAGAATGAAACGAGCAGAAATTTCTCTGAGTGAGATGAGATGGCACGAGAATGGAGGGATTGTGAATAAATCACTAAGTGTTGAGCGGGCAAATAAGTTTAATAATCTGTCTTCCCGCTAACACATTAGACAGCGTTTTTAAAATATTAATGCTATGTATTCTAAGCATCACCCATTTATTTCCATACAACCGATAATTTTATAGCGTTTACAAAATACCAAACTCTATGAAAAACTAAGCCATATCAAAATCAGAACAACCGCTATAATGCACCGCTATAAATGCCTCATTTTCTTGTAGTGGGGAAATGGGTAAGTTAGGAAATTTTGTAGGATTGTACTAACCGTTTTGTGTTTTGATGCAGTCTTGCAGCAGAGTTTTCCTAGGAGGATCGGTGTGTGTGTGTGTGTGGTTTGCGACGTCAGGATGAGTGATATCAGTGTAGACGACCTTGAGTCCGTTGGATCTATTCCAGCCAGTTCAGGTCTTTACTTCCAGCCTGATGAGGACATCACACCACGGAGCATGGAGAGGATATAAATCAACCAACAAAGACCCTTGGAGAGAAACAACTTGAATGCACCAGAGACATATGTGCATGTCTTGGAGCATATCTACCCAACAAGAAGGAGTTAAGCTACAAATCAACCTGTTACAGAAACTTAACTCATCAAGGAATCATGGAGAGTTTGAATCATCACAAATGGAGTTCAGATGCAGAAGTTATTCAACTTCTAAAACAGATGATTCTCAGCTTGCTTCATTTAGAGGCTCAAGGATTCAATCAGTTACAAACAAGACATTGGCGACCAGGAGAGATATCTAAGCATTTAGGAGACACATTTAATCATCCAGGAGAGTTATCTATCAAGTTCCTATGCACCAGCAACCTTAGGATCAGGAGGATCCCATTATTCTCACACTTGCCTAATTTGGAGCCAATGGAGATCAATCACCAACAACTCTTTTTCCTGAAGTTTGGCCACGAATTGAAGCTCTTTCACATCATCCAGAATGTACCTAGACACTCCACATTCATGCCAAAGCTTTCAAGACTCAAGAAGATCCATTTTCCATTTCTGGCCAAATGTTCCAATAAATCCCAACGGCCATATTCCTTATATTTTTCGATTCTTTTCTTGTATTAGGCCTTTCAGACTGTTGTCTATGAGCCTATAAAAGCTCAGCTTCGAATTCATTGTAAATCACCTTATCAACCATTTTTAAAGTTAATAGAAATATTCTGTTTTTCTTCCAAAGTTTGTATTCTTTGTGAAGTCTTCCTTCTCTTAATATTGTGAGTGATTCACCTTGTTCTTAGGAGTTTCAGATCAATCTATTTGAGTGATTCAGATAGCTTGTTCTTAGGTTGAGAGAGTCAATCAAACCCATTGGTTGAGAGAGTCAATCACAAGTTCCACCACAACATCTACCTTCAATCCATCTTCCGCAAGCTTGGCTTAGGAATCATCTGATCATCAAGTGATCTTAGCATTGGAGTGATTCCAGGGCTGTATCATCTGATATCAGAGCTTCAAAAGCTCCTAACTATCAGGTTGTTTCTATCCTTTATGTTTTGTTTCATTAAAATTGAAAATCATAAAAAGTCTCTGTTTTTGGCATTAGTTCATTAGTTGATTTTGTTTTCATTCATACTTTGCATTCTTAATTCAAAAACCTAAAAGAAATCGTTTGCTATTTGATCTTTCAAGTTTAGTTTCTAAAGTTCTTATTGCATTTTCATAAAACCAGAAAAGAAGAAGAAAAAGTTTTTAAGTTTTGATTCAATTTCTATAAACTAAAATCATAAAAAGGTGTTCTTTCCTATTTTGTTTCATTGAATTCAAAAAGTTAAACCAAGAATAGGCTCCTCTTAATGTTTTTGGCCAAAGCAAATCCTTATTGCCATTTTTAACCAAAGAAAACGTGTGGTACTTTTCACAAAAAGAAAAGTGTATTTCCCAACCTTTACCATTTGTGTTTTCGAAATTATTTGGTCTGCATATTAAATATTCCATTCAATCTTGGTTTAAAGTTTATCCTAAGGCTATTAGAACATATTAATACATTTTTAAGCCTTGCAACAGGTAACAAACATGGGTGAAGATGCATCACATGCTGCTGATCAAGTTAAAATGGGTCAACTCCTTGCGGTTATTCAAGCTATAGGAGATCACATAACACAGCTGGAACAGTCCCAGCCTGCACAACAACAAGAAGAAAATGAATTTGGAGATGCACCAGAAGCTAAATATGTTGAGCCTAAACCACCAGACCATTCATGGAGAACTAGAAGACATAAGCCACAGATTTATACATTTGCAGGAAGTACTTCTCCAGAAGACTATCTTGAATGGGAGAAAAACATGGATGACTGGTTCTCATACCATAACACTCCAAAGGAAGAAAGGCTAGCCTATGCCATCAGACAACTCACCAAAACTGCATACTCTTGGTGGAAGCAAGAGAAGTATGAAAGGTGGAAATATCAAGAAGGATCAATCACCACTTGGGAAAATCTGAAATGGGTCATGATAAGGAAGTATGTCTCTACACTTCAGGTGAAGGAAACCAGAGCACAATACCCACGAAAACTCTCAAACAGACACTCCAAAGAGACAATGAGAGTAGTTCCACCAGAAGATCAAAGAGACTTATTTCAACAAGCAGATTTTCAACCAAACCATAAGCAAAGCAAAGGAGGACCACAGCTTGCAGAAGCCATTGGAGAAAGTTCCAACCTCTTGCACCTTCAACCAGACACGCCACGACCAGATAAGTCTACTAAATCTAAGAGACTTAAAGATCATACATGCTATAGATGTCATAAGAGAGGACATTTTGCTGCAACCTGTCCATCTAGGCAATTGTTGAAAGAAATATCACTAGGAACAAAAACTGCAACCAATGCTAGTTTAGCTCATTCTGATTTGTCATTTCCCAATTCTAGTGTCATGCATTTGTCTTTGTCAAAAGGATTTGGTGCAGGGAAAGAAGAACTAAGCATTAAAGAGCATGAACAAATAAAAGTAAGTAGGGAAGAAGATCAAAGACCAGAGAAACATGTTTTGGTGATCAAGAAAGAAGATGAACGTTTAATGATCACTAGCTCACAAGAGCAGAAGGTCCAAACCCTCATACAACCTACTGAACCTGAACATGTAAGTCAAGTATCATACAATCTGTTTTAAGTACTCCAAGAACATATATAATGCACTTGTTCTTCCCAATGAGCATCTCTACAGATATAAAGCACAAGGTAGAAGAGAATGTGAAGAAAAGCTCAGAAATAGCCCTTACACTAAATGATCAGACTGATCAAGGCAGTAGAGAAAAGGAGAACATCAAGGAGAAACCACCAGACCCAAGCAAAGACACCGCATATATTAACAAGGTAAGTCTCTCTTTGATACATTTCATTTCCAATGATTCAACAGCTGTGTTAAAGAACTTGTTGAGCTTACAAGAAGATGAGATATCACTAGCACATGAAATTGATTCTAAGGAGAAGGATTCAAGTTGTTTATTATGTGGTAAAGAACCCTTAATGCACTTGTCTCTTTGCCAAAGTGTTGAACATATTTCAGGTCATAAAGAGAGCAGGAGCAAGATAGACAAAGGAGACACCATACCAGTCCAAATAAGAGGAGTATTACTATCATATCTGCTCAAAGGAGAACCACCAGACACTCCAATCACCTCCAGACCATATGTACATCAAGGTAAGACCCTAAACTCCCAAATGAGAATGAAAGCTAACTTGCTTTCTCTTGGTGCAGGATATAAAGTTTCGAGGTCGAAACCTTTTCAAGAGGGAGAGTATGATGAGGACATCAAGTCATCATCAACCACGGAGCATGGAGAGGATATAAATCAACCAACAAAGACCCTTGGAGAGAAACAACTTGAATGCACCAGAGACATGTGTGCGTGTCTTGGAGCATATCTACCCAACAAGAAGGAGTTAAGATACAAATCAACCTGTTACAGAAACTTAACTCATCAAGGAATCATGGAGAGTTTGAATCATCATAAATGGAGTTCAGATGCAGAAGTTATTCAACTTCTAAAACAGATGATTCTCAGCTTGCTTCATTTAGAGGCTCAAGGATTCAATCAGTTACAAACAAGACATTGGCGACCAGGAGAGATATCTAAGCATTCAGGAGACACATTTAATCATCCAGGAGAGTTATCTATCAAGTTCCTATGCACCAGCAACCTTAGGATCAAGAGGATCCCATTATTCTCACACTTGCCTAATTTGGAGCCAATGGAGATCAATCACCAAAAACTCTTTTTCCTGAAGTTTGGCCACGAATTGAAGCTCTTTCACATCATCCATAATGTACCTAGACACTCCACATTCATGCCAAAGCTTTCAAGACTGAAGAAGATCCATTTTCCATTTATGGCCAAATATTTTAATAAATCCCAACGGCCATATTCCTTATATTTTTCGATTCTTTTCTTGTATTAGGCCTTTCAGACTGTTGTCTATGAGCCTATAAAATCTCAGCTTCGAATTCATTGTAAATCACCTTATCAACCATTTTTAAAGTTAATAGAAATATTCTGTTTTTCTTCCAAAGTTTGTATTCTTTGTGAAGTCTTCCTTCTCTGAATAATGTGAGTGATTCACCTTGTTCTTAGGAGTTTCAGATCAATCTATTTGAGTGATTCAGATAGCTTGTTCTTAGGTTGAGAGAGTCAATCAAACCCACTGGTTGAGAGAGTCAATCACAAGTTCCACCACAATATCTACCTTCAATCCATCTTCCGCAAGCTTGGCTTAGGAATCATCTGATCATCAAGTGATCTTAGCATTGGAGTGATTCCAGGGCTGTATCACAGCCCGCGGAGTGTTCTTTCATTTCTCATCCTATTCCAGAGAGTGTCATACACCGGTGTCGAACCAATTGCTGCTCCACTCATTCCAGGGCCGCCTATGATACAGCTACATCCGGAGTACCCCATCGTGAGCATTTGGATTCGCCTCGGGCTCCCAAAGGTGCCATCCCGGCGTTACCGACCTCAGGGATGCTACTCCCTCCAATATCAGTGCCACCAGCAGCAACGCGTATATTCATCTATGATGACATGGTGGTCCAGTTCTCGGAATATCCAAGCTACCACCACCAGCAATTTCATCGGTCTGACATGCATCTCCCGCATCGGACCCTGCGTGCCTTGCCTGCGGCACTACATGTTTTCATTTCACTTGGTGCCAGTTGTTTTCCCGGGAGCATCAGTCTTCGCCACCACCAGCACAGCTCCCGCCTTGCCTAATTGCGGCCGAGTAGAACACTACGCTCCTTCCTGCTCTGATGGACCTTTCTATCGAGACCGCATCCCACCGCCACCGTCACCACTACTTCACTCATTCTATCCTCCTGGCGAACCTGCCAATCGTGATCCACATGAGCCGTACTGTACTCAGTGCGGGGGCATACAACTCATGTTGGAGATATTAGGAAATAGATTAGGCCCAGGTAAGTAAGGGCACTTACTCACATTTTGATGTATGGATTTCAGATTATTCTCGTTGCTGATGATTCGGTTATGTAGCAGTGTTTCTCTTTGGGGATGGATGGGTAACCACTAGTATGTAGACTCCGCCAAACCTATTTAATTAAAAATCTATGTGGTGTATGGATGTTTTATTTACGTAGTGTATGTGGGGTAAATTCGGTTTACCGTTTGAGTATCAAAGTAATTATATTGCATGCATGTGATGGTTTG
This sequence comes from Orychophragmus violaceus, assembly GCA_030180135.1. Taxonomy (NCBI): domain Eukaryota; kingdom Viridiplantae; phylum Streptophyta; class Magnoliopsida; order Brassicales; family Brassicaceae; genus Orychophragmus; species Orychophragmus violaceus. The sequence continues at coordinate 74,307,792 of CM058240.1, forward strand.
TGAATACAATATAGTTACGATATGAAAACAAATGATGGTCCGAACTGACGGATTCCAACAGAATCCTGAGAGACAACTGCAATCGCCGATTTTCTTGATTGATTGATTGTGTGTGATTGATTGCCTTGCTACGCTACAAAAAAAAATGGACAATGATAGCATATTAGGATAGCACATTTTCTTAAACTGCTATTATAGATGAGTTTTTAATTTGGATCTTATACGATAGCATTTTATTAACCTTAAGAATGAATTTCAATAGGCGGGAACCTAAATCCACTTATACCGCCAAAGAGTTAGAAAAACGCGATTTTTTTCATTATTCTTCTTATTTCCCTCTATCTCTCAAAACCCTTAGTCAGAAAAGCAACTCTCTCTCCCGATTACACTATCACAAACCCAGCTCTCCTCCGCCGCAATTGAAGGTCGTCGAGGCCAATGATAGTGTCGCCGGCCCTAATTTTCCCCTTCTCCGTCGCGATTGAGCTTGTCTCGAAGGCATGCAAGTCTTTACTTCTCTGATTTCTCTCTTTCTTTTATGCATATGTCTCATTCTCTCCTTTGTATTGTGTTGAATCTAAACAACATTTAGTAGGTTTTCGTTTTTCAAGTTTCGAATATAGGGTTTAACTGATTTGATTGCTCAATGTGTGGCTGTTTATGCATGCCTTTGTTCTTTGCTGATTTTGAAAAAATAATTCACATAAATGTTTGTGGGATCTGATTTAGGCGTAGCTGGATAATCGTTTGGTTTCTAAATCGTTAAATCTGCTATTGATTTGTACTCGTTAGTTCTGAGTTATATATGCTCCTGATTTGAACTCGCTAGTTGTGTTCTTTGTTGATCTTACGTGCTTCTATTTTCAAGTATATATAGGTTCTCTGTAAATTTTTGAAACCTATATTCATCTATTATCAAATCTGATCTTGTTTTTGTAATCAGTCTTCATCTATTAACATAAACTTTAAAAGCATCTCTTATAAAAGATGAGTTAGTTTGTTTAATCTCTGAAACTGTTCTAAGCATCGCTTATGTTTGCAGCACTGCGTTTTTCCAATGCATTCTTTAGAGTTGCACTTCTTGAATATCATTATAATCACTTTGTTTTTTATTTTGCAAGTGATTCTGAGTGTGAATGTGAGATATCTGAAGCTTTCTTTGTCTCTTTACAAAAAACAGGTAGTAACGTATTTCCATATCCATTAAGCTTATGTGTCTGTTGTTTTGATCATTGTAATATGTTCTTTGTCTGAAATATGTGGATGGTTGATTTAATGTGTGCATATAGAGAGCCAATGAAATCGGAAGTTAACAATCCCACCCCGGTATTATAATCTATTGTAAAATATGAAAATAAATTGAATTTTCAAAGCCAATATCTTGTAACTTATACATCTGTTTTATTTTGGTTATGAAACTTAAATAATCTCTGTTTTCATGTTCACTTACATGTTACCAGTAGGACGTGTTTTATGTTCACTTTATGAAATGTTGCAATTGATTTGCTGTCTGTTGTTGGTGTTCAGTCTTCATTGTGATTGTGTCCTCTTGGTGGTTGTGAATGTTTCACTGGTTAATATAAATGTTTTGGTTAAATTCTTTAAATGTTTTATCTTATGGTATGTGTTTAAGTCGTTTATGCTTTTGTCATCTTTCTGCTTATGGGTTTGAATCGTTTTATCAAAAGTTTAAATTAAATAAGAACATAAAATGGTGGAGAAGGAATGGGTTCACCTTTGCAGGTCTGAAATTACATCAAGATAAGTTAGACTTTTAGGTGGAGTTTGTAGACTTTAAGTTTTTTTTCCTTTAAATTTCCCTTGAAGAGCTGATCCTGCATACGAAAGAGGGGCTTCAGATTTTGTACAGTCTATTTCTGCTGCCTTAGGAGACTGCGATCATATAATTTGTCCTTGCATTGACTGTCAAAATATACTTTGGCAGTCAGCTATTGTTGTAGATGAGCATATTGTAACCAGGGGAATGGATGAGGGTTACAAGATGTCTAAGGACTGGTATCATCATGGGGAAGTCAACACAGGGCCTGGAGGTGAAAGCAAAGTAAACCATCAATGGAATATGATATTTTGGGATTGTATAGAGCTGCTGAATTTTCGGACGAAGAGTTTACTAGTAATGCAGACTTATGTGATATTGCAGAGGGCGAGGACAAAAAAGAAGACGAGTTCCTTGCGAAGCTAGCAGATGCTGAAACATCACTATACCCAAGTTATGTAACCCATAGCAAGTTGTCAGCTATTGTCAAGCTGTTTAGACTGAAGACACAAAACGGATGGTCTGACAAGAGCTTTAACGATCTGCTAGAGACATTGCCAGAGATGTTACCTGAAGATAATTTGCTTCACACATCATTGTACGATGTCAAGAAGTTTCTGAAATTGTTTGACATGGGTTATCAGAAGATACATGCGTGTGTTAATGACTGCTGCCAATATATGAATAAGTACAAAACCTTAGACTCTTGTCCAAAATGTAAGACTTCACGATGGAAGACTAATATGCATACTGGTGAGGTGAAGAAAGGAGTACCTCAGAAAGTACTAAGGTATACCCCGATAATCCCACGGTTGAAAAGGATGTCCAGGTCTGAGGAGATGGCTATGAAAATGAGGTGGCATTTTACTAAAAAATGTAGCGATGGAAAGCTGCGTCACCCGGTAGATTATGTGACTTGGGATCAGATGAATCATAAGTACCCTTTGTTTGCAGCAGAAGAGAGGAATCTGCGTCTTGGCCTTTCTACTGACGGCTTCAATCCCTTTGACATGAAGAATATTAGGTATAGTTGCTGGCCTGTGTTGTTGGTAAACTATAATTTGCCTCCAAATCTATGCATGAAAGAGGAGAACATCATGCTTACATTGCTTATTCTTGGTCCCCAACAGCCTGGTAACAATCTTGATGTGTACTTGGAGCCCTTTATAAAGGACCTGAACCATTTGTAGGACAATGGAGAGTTAGAATACGACGCTTTCAGTAAAACTACATTTACACTTAAGGCGATGCTTCTTTGGACCATAAGAGATTTTCCTGTCTATGAGAATCTGGTTGGCTGCAAAGTAAAGGGTAAAATGGGCTGCCCTTTATGTGGAAAAAACACAGACTGCGTTTGGTTAAAATTCGACAAGAAACATGTTTACATGAGCCACAGAAAGGGTCTGCAAGCGACACACAGTTATCGGGGAAAGAAGACATGGTTCGATGGGAACACATAATTTGGAAGAAAGGGAAAAATCTTAAATGGTCGTGATATTTCCAGAAACCTAAAGAATTTCAAAAATGATTTTGGAAATCTGAAAGAATCTGCAAGGAAAAGGAAGAAGAAGGAGATAAGTGGATTAGAATCTGATAGTGAGGATCTGTTGGGAATGTCCTGAAATCTACCGTACTATCTCTAGAAAGTATGATAAGTGTCGAGATCAGACATAAGTCATAAATACTGGGTGATCATGATGACTTGCTAGAGCCCGCTCATGATCTATAAGTTTAGGGCTTATTACCAGTATTGTATGATCCCAAAGGGTCACACACCATAGCTAACGGGAAAGTTAAAATGGAATTAATACAGTAAGATGCAAGGCATTTACTGTATTTGTACAGAGAATTGGGTCAGACAAAAGACAGTCTTTTGTCTGATTTGGGCCTTGGGCCCAAAAGCCTAATGAGCCATTAGTTTAATTACTTGGGCCCATATAAGGAAGAGGAGAGGCGCAGGAAGCCCTAATGCTTCTTGCTTCTGCGATTTTTACACCTGAGCCGTCCTCTCTCTTTCTCTCTCTCTCTGTTGATTCCGAGCTTGGTCTAGCAGCCTGATCCGTAGCTTGTAAGCGTGTGGATACCTAGGAGGAGCCGGTGATAATCATCAGCTCTAACTGATCTCTTCATTCCTTTGATCAATCCGCTGCAATCATAAGGTAATGAATCTGATCTGTTTATGATTCAACTGCAAATCACCTAGATCCTAGATAATTATGTGCTAGGTTGTAATCTGAGAATTAAACCATGAACACACATAATCCTACAGTGGTATCAGAGCCTAGGTCGTTAGGTTTTTTCTTTTTGGATCATACTAGGTTGTTTATTAGTTTGATGAATCGATTTTATTGAGTAAAATTGATTGAAACTTGGAAAACCTAGAAATAAGAAAACTTGTTAATTAATGTTGACATCGTTTCTTTGTATGCTTCGCTTGTTGACTTCGATTTGATTGGTTTATCATAAGAGCTTGAATCGATTAGATAGCTTGTTGATTAAGTCGATATCGTTTATTGTAAGAATCGATAACTATGCTTTTGACTTTGCTTTATAATAATCGATAAGAAATCGATAAGGCGATCGCATGTTGACTTTAGGTGAATCAATTAATCGATTGATAATTAATTGGTCAAGGTTGTGATCGATGATGTCATGAAACGAATTAGAAAAATGTTCAAAATCGTTTTTGTCATGATCGCTTGATTAAACAATTATTGAATTAAGAATCATACGATTTGGAAAACGTTTTTGACATAGCGATCGATGATGTCATGTTCCAGCAAACCAATTGTACCACAAACGTTTCAAAGCCTTGATTAATTATGGTTCAAGCGGTTAACCCAAATCGCGGTTTGCTAGAAATTATTTAATACAATTGGTATTATTTAGTTTCTGGTTAAACTGGATTTAAATTCAAAATTGAATTTTAACCTAAACCGAAGACTGGTCTAAGTTTGATTTGGTTGGACCAAATAATTTAGAGCTGGTCTGGTTTAGTAAATAACCAGTTGGATTTAGTAGTTAATTTGGTCTTGGACCAGAATTAATGAACCGACTCGGTTATGTCAAATTATTGGGCCAATTGGAATTCTGTGGTCTTGGGCCAAGAATTGGGCCTATAATTTGTGACCCAACCGAAAACTTTAATAAAACATTAAATTAGAGAGCTTCTAATATTAGAAGTTTCTAATTTTGGCATGTTAGGAAATTTCTAAAAATAGTATGTTTCCGATTTAGAAAGTTTCTAAAATAGTAGGTTTCCTTAAATAGAAAGTTTCCAAATTTAGTAAGTTACCTGAAATGGAAAGTTTCCAAAAATAGTAATCTTCTATTTTGGGAGGAAATCTATTGAAACCTAAAATCCTCAAAACCAATATCAAGCTTGGATGTCTTGCCCAATCTTGTCAGCTACTTAACGCTTATTCAATTACAGATATGGCTTACAGTGTGAGGTGTCTGTTTTTGCGTAAGTAAAGTAGTATATAGTCACTAATTTCATTGGGAGTCCCAGGCTTTAGTGATTATTTGGCTGTAAGAGATTGGTTTCCTTGACTGGGCCATCGGGAGTCCCGGGCCTTGAGACATCTGGTGTATTGGGCCTTGGGCCCAATCCACAACCGAGAGTTATATGGATATAACTAGCTGTGTGCATGCTTACCAAGTAAAGCTAATTCCGGGTGACGGCCAGTGGCCCACTTTGGATTTAGCTGAACATGGGTCTCGGAATCATTGCATTCTTATGAGGTTAAACAAAGAAATTTTGAATGCAATGCGAGTTTTCTTATAAGTTATTAAGATTACTCTTTTATGAACTAAATAACTAAAACTCTATTTATCTCTAAATTTCAGTTATGACTAGCACAAACAATCAAAACACTTTCTCGATCCGGTCTGTCCTTGAGATGGACAAACTGAACGGATCAAATTTCTTGACTTGGTCGCGGAACCTGAGGCTAGTCCTCAGGCAGGAGAGAAAGGACTATGTCCTTGAAAGAGCTCTCCCCGTGAGGATCGGGTCCAATGCCTCTCATGCAGTATATGATGCTTGGAATAAGCATTATAATGATGCGGTAGATGTGCGTGGTCTGATATTGGCTACCATGGACTCAGATTTGCTGAAGCAATATGAGAACATGGAGTCGCCAATAGAGATGATCAGCAGCCTGAAATTGAAATTTCAGGAGCAGGTAAGAGTGGAGAGATACCAGTTGGTTAAGTCTCTCACTAGCTGCAAGCTACCAAATGATCATCCAGTGAGTCCTCATGTCAGTAAAATGATGGGTTACATTGATAACCTGAGGAAACTGGATTATCCAGTTAGCCAAGAATTGGCAACTGAGATCATTCTGCAGTCACTGCCGTCAAGCTATGATAAGTTCAAAAGGAACTATATCAAGAAAGGCTTAACAAAGACGCTGACTGAACTGCATGATATGCTCAAGACAGTTGAGCCAAACGTGAAGAGTACCCTGTATAATCTCATAAAGGAGAAGGGTAGGTTTACTAAACCTAATGCTGACAAGGGTGAAGACAAAGTTGTCCAGATTTTGAATCATGGCAAGCGTGTGTCTTCTGAGCCCGAGTCAGATACCTCTTACGTTGGTAAGTGCTGCTACTGTAAAGAGACTGGGCATTGGAAGAGAGATTGCATTAAATTCATGGAAGATTATGAGGAGTTGAAGTTGATGTATGAGACTACTTCCTCAGGTATTCATGTTATTACTTCAAGTTCTACCTTATAGGTATTGGATATTGGTTGTGGCACTGATATTTGTTATAATATGCAGAGCCTAAGCAACAGTAGAACGTTGAAGGAAGGACAAGTGGAACTGCATGTCTGGAAGGAGCTATGGATGCTGCCTCAGCCGTAGGGTTTTCACTTGTAGATGCCTTTGAGGCTTGGTTTTGTATTAAGTAATTGCTACAATGTACCTGCTTTAAGCAGAGTTGTCTTTCATTTTCTTGTAAGAATTTGAATGTTTTTCATTTTGATAAAAGACAAGTTTTGTTCTTTTGATCTTAATGAAATATTAATTGTAGCACCCTATTCAAGGAATGGGTTTTATATCTTAAACCAAAGAGTGCCTAAATGCCGAATACCGAATTGGTTTAAATCTGATGAATTAAACCTGATTTTTCTTGGCGTAAATGTTTTGGTCACATAGAGTGAGTCGGATTCAGAAATCCCATAGTTATGGACTTTTGGGCTCATTTGATCGGATATCTTATGAGACTTGAATTCTGCTTACTGAACCAAAAGACAAAGGGCCCATCTTAGCCGAGCTAGAGAAAGGCCCAAAGGCTTATTGGACCTTGAACATACTCATGTATGTGGCCCGATGAGCAGTAATGCCAGAGAAAATTTACTGTACTTCATTATATTTACTGATTACTTCAGTGATTATGACTGTGTTCATTTGATGAGACACGAGTCGGAATTCTTTGAAATGGTCGAAAAAGTTCCAGAATGAGGTATAGAATCTGAGTGACAGAAGTATTGAGACTCTGGATTAAATCACGAGTGAGAATACTTAAGTCATTAATGGTGTGATCATCTGAATGAGTGTGAAGTCGTTTCACAGCTCATTTCTCCTGAAAACCTTGAGGTGTTTCGGTGAGAAAGAATCAGATCTTATTAGAAATGATTAAAGATGAGTCACACGAATCTTCCATGATATTCTTTAAGAATAACGCTCTAGAAATATCTAAGTTTACGCTGAAATAGTTCCACCAATATCAGTTGAAAGACACCACATAAATGTGGACTGGAAATGATCCAAATTCGTCTTTACTGAGTATTTGTAGTTGAGCTACTTCGCTGGTTGTCCTAGGGAAACCAAGGCTTGTTACTTTTTACGTCCATTCCGAAAACAAAGTTAGGTTGTTCGGAATTCTGTTTTCTAAAAGGAAAGTTACTTTCCAAGAAGAACAGTGGGAGTAAAAGTATAACTCGAAGAAATTCGAGAAATACAGGAGGCTGCTCAACCTGTTGAGGGAGAGCAGCGGATGGATTTACAGATTTCTGTAGAATCTACACCTGTAGAGCCTGAAGTTCGCAGATCTGAATGAATCCGTCACTAATCCGAGAGTGATTTCTCGTGATTAATTGCCATGATCTGATGATCATTGAAAGTGACGAACCTGCGAAATTCACAGAAGCGAAAGTGAGCCCGGACTCCGAAAAATTATACTGTATGTAAGTTAGCTTCATCGATCCATTCATGGATAGAAGCAAGCATATCGGAGTTGGAATCTTCGTTCTGTTGAATTAGTCAAGGTTTTGACTTGAACAGGAACGAAGTGGAACTGTGCGTTTACTAATAGATAAGTGGGAGCGATGTTGCATTTCTCATAGTGTATGTCGATGACATACTGATTCTCGGAAATAACGTTCCAATGCTGCAGTCGGTAAAAGACTGGCTTGGGAGTTGTTTTTATGATTGACATGGGTAAAGCCACGTATGTTCTTGGATTTTGGATCTAAAGATAGAGATCCAAAAGAGCTGATAGGACAAAGTCAGGATTCTTATATTGACAAAGTCCTACACGTTTTCAGCATTCCAAGAAGGGTTTTATGCCAATGTCACATGGCATTACGTTAAGCAAGAAACAGTGTCCTACGATAACTGCTGAGCTTGAATGCATGGATGAGATTCCATATGCGTCGGCAATTGGATCTATCATGTATTCCATGACACGTACTTGTTTTGATATTGCTTTAATGTTCAGCAAGACAAGTAAAGACCAGTCAAATCCAGCAAAGAATCACTGGATAGACGTAATGAATATCCTCAAGTATTTGGAAAATACTTAGGATAAGTTCTTGATTTACGGAGAAAGTGAGGTTCTACAAGTCGGTAGAGTCTGAAAGGCAAGTTTCCAACAGACAAAGATGATTTCCGGTCACAGTCCGGTTATATCTTGTGTCTGTCTGGCGGTGCAAGGCACTGTTGCTGACTCCATGACTTAAGCTGAACATTTCACAGCTTGGGTAGCGGCGAAAGAGGTTGTTTGGAAAGAAGAGTTCATCACTGAACTTGATGTGATTCCCAGCATAGATGAGACTAGCTGCACATCAGAGGTCCAAACACCTTGAGGGTAGGTATAACCTATTTCGTGAGATAAATGACAGAGGTGTTAAGTAGATCAGCAAGTTTCAACGAATGAGAACGTTGCTAATCTATTAACGAAGCCACTCCTTAGGCCTAAGCACGAGTCGCGGACTGTAGCTGTAGGATAAGTGAAATTAAGATGTAGTCTTAATTTCAGTGGGAGTTTGTAAAGGGCTTTATTTAGTTGTTTTGAAAGGTTCATGTAAACATAATATTTTATGTTTATGAAATTTATGATTTCTGGATTATTTTAACTGTGATATAAATAATCGTTCCAAAATGATTCATGTCATTATATATGGGCCATCGAAGTACATGAGTAGACTTGATCCTGAAACCCCATATTTAACGAAATGACATAAATCATAGTGTCCATAGTCGAAGGTTGTTGAAATTGGAACACCAACAACCACTTGAGACTAGATTGTGTTGAGACTTATGACCAAGTTTCGAGGGGTCATAGATGCGCGGCATCAAAGTCGACACATAGGTATATGTAGGGGAGCATATGACCGGACATGGCCCGCTGATGAGAACTCTACAAGATATTAATATCTGTGTCATAAGAGGTTCTCATATACGACTATAGAGTATAGTCCTTAGACCTGAGTTCGCATGCATGTGGCTGCACATGGATTGATGCGCTTTGATCATTGTCTAACGCTGTTTCATAACTGGGAGCTATAAGAACCTTGGTTGGGTGTATTATGAAGTGTGTAGTTCATAGTGATGGAACAAGATGGGATTTGTCCCTGCCGTTTAACGGAGGTAATATCTCTAGGCCAATCGGAGACTTGATAGCTGGTAAGAGAGTGGCCACTCCCAAACGGACTTGCCCAAGTCGTTTGCATTGTCAGTATCAAATCTGTTCCGATAAACATGGTCTGGCTATATAAGGATGACACGCATCTTGCCTTATGCCAGATTGAGATATTGAGACAAAAGGATTAGGGAATGTAGGATTCCAGTACAAGTGGGAGATTGTTGGGAATGTCCTGAAATCTACCGTACTATCTCTAGAAAGTATGATAAGTGTCGAGATCAGACATAAGTCATAAATACTGGGTGATCATGATGACTTGCTAGAGCCCGCTCATGATCTATAAGTTTAGGGCTTATTACCAGTATTGTATGATCCCAAAGGGTCACACACCATAGCTAACGGGAAAGTTAAAATGGAATTAATACAGTAAGATGCAAGGCATTTACTGTATTTGTACAGAGAATTGGGTCAGACAAAAGACAGTCTTTTGTCTGATTTGGGCCTTGGGCCCAAAAGCCTAATGAGCCATTAGTTTAATTACTTGGGCCCATATAAGGAAGAGGAGAGGCGCAGGAAGCCCTAATGCTTCTTGCTTCTGCGATTTTTACACCTGAGCCGTCCTCTCTCTTTCTCTCTCTCTCTGTTGATTCCGAGCTTGGTCTAGCAGCCTGATCCGTAGCTTGTAAGCGTGTGGATACCTAGGAGGAGCCGGTGATAATCATCAGCTCTAACTGATCTCTTCATTCCTTTGATCAATCCGCTGCAATCATAAGGTAATGAATCTGATCTGTTTATGATTCAACTGCAAATCACCTAGATCCTAGATAATTATGTGCTAGGTTGTAATCTGAGAATTAAACCATGAACACACATAATCCTACAGGATCTACCAAGTGAAACTGAGGAAGAGGAAGAAGTAGTAGATATTGAGGAGTTGTCAAGATGGAAGAAAATGTCAATATTCTTCAAATTGGAATACTGGGAGGTTAGTTATCATGTCTTCAGCTGAATCCTTTTTCAGAATCAATGGTGTATTTTGTATGAATTGATTTTGATTAATATTTTCAATCTAATGGCTAGGAACTCCCGATACGTCATAACTTAGATGTAATGCATGTTGAAAGGAATGTGGCTGCAAGTATAATCGCAACTTTGTTACACTGTGGGAAATAAAAAAACGGCCTTCAAGATCGCAAAGACCTGGAGGATCTTGGTATTAGGAATGACTTATCCCAATACCGAAGGTAAAAGAAAATACCTACCACCAGCACCAGGGTCTCTGTCCAAGTCAGAGAAGAAAGTTTTTTGTAAACGGTTCTTTGACTTTAAAGGTCCAGATGGGTACTGCTCGAATATATCAAGGGCTGTCTCACTAGAGGATTCTAAGGTAACATGATTGAAATCACACGACTATCACGTGTTGATGCAACAACTTCTTCAGGTAGCACTTAGAGGATTGTTTCCTAAGGGACCGAGGATAGCCATCTTAAGTTTATGCGCATTCTTCAACCACTTGTGTCAGCGAGTTGTGGATTTGGACCAGATTTTGGTTATGGAAGCTGAGATTGTTGAGACTTTATGCATGTTTGAAATATTTTTCCCTCCTAGCTTCTTTGATATCATGGTCCACTTAACAGTACACCTAGGAAGGGAAACAAGGCTAGGTGGACCAGTTCATTTTTGATAGATGTGCCCATTTGAAAGGTACAATTCATCTTATATTTCATTAAGTTTTTCATTATACTTCATTATCAGTTTTTATAGCTGATGATCTTTGGTTACTGTCTAGGTATATGAAGGTCTTCAAAGACTATGTGAGGAACCCTGCTATACCAGAGGGCTGCATAGCTGAGTCTTATCTTGCAGAAGAATGCATCAGATTCTGTAATGAGTTCTTACAGAAGACAACATATGTGGAGGAAAAGTTAGATAGAAATACTGAGTATGAGAACAACTCTATTCTTGAGGGCCGTCCTTTATCAGCAGGAAAACCAATTATCTTTACCGAAATGGAGATGAAAATCTTCCACCTTGTTGTCATACAAAACATGGCTGTTGTGGATCTATTTGTTGAGTAAGTTCAATATGTTTTCTATTTCCTGTTCCTTTCCAATAAAACCTTAGATGACTGAATCTTTTATGATGAACAAGCATGCATTTGCAGTATTTACAAGACTCAAATGAAAGGTGTAGACGTGATCATCAGTTTTATGGAATATTCATACTCAGAACTTTTCTGATTGGCTAAAAGAGCAGACACGTTTAATATACTTTTGCAATTATGTAAATGCAAACATGCATTTGCTCAGCTAATTTGTTTTCTGAATTTGGTAGATACCCGTGAACTCAGTCACCTATGGAGAAACACTCAAATGGTTAGCATATGGTCCTCTTAGTAGTGCAAGATCCCACACCGGATATATAGTGAATGGGCAACGTTTTCATACCAGCTCAGTACATAGGCAAAGCCAGAACAGTGGGGTATACTACGAGGCCACTGCAATCTGTAGATCCATTGAAAAAGACACATCACAAGTGTTTAATTTGGTGGAATACTACGGGAGAGTCACTCACATCATATTGATGGATTATAATGTCTTCTATGTACCTTTATTCATGTGTCAATGGGCAGTAAGAGGCAATGAAGTGAAAGTTGAAGATGGATTCACTCTAGTTAATCTTAATCAAAGTCAAGTATCCTTTTTGAGAGATCCATATATATTAGCTTCTCAAGCAAAACATGTGTTTTATTCAAGGGCAGATGATACCTCAAATTGGTATGCTGTCTTGAGAGGTCCTTCAAAAAGATATAGTAAGGAAGATGCCGCAGAAGGAAGTGTTGATATTGGGCCTTTACCTTCAAACATTGACATGGATGTTGACATGGATGAATCAGCATATGCTCGAACTGATTGTGAAGGCATCTATGTTTGAATGTAGTCTGTTATCATTCTTTTGGTTATATAGGTTTTGTGTGTTTTCTGTGTGGTTACTTAATTATACGTATATATGTTTTGTCTTTTGCTTGATTGAAGACTGATTTGTACTTGATTGTGACTGTGTCTGTTTTATATGTGTTAATATTATTTCTGACTGATTTCAATTTGGTGATTTCACGTGAATTGAGATGGGACGAAAGAAGAACAAGCATGGTAAAAGATAGATTAATACTCCCGCGGTTGAGTCAGATCAGCATGATCGTGAAGCAATGGATTTAGAAGATGTTATGGATTTGGAGGAACCAACGGACTTGGAAGAGCCATCTAATTTGGAAGATACACAGCCTGGAAATATACCTGTTGCAAATGGAGATGCTCGTGAGGAGCCCCAAGGTGAAATAGAGCTATATGAAGAAGGTGATCAGCAAAATGAACCTAAAAGGAAGAGACAGAGAGGCCCAACAACAATGAAGAACATCGCTAAGGATCCTAATAACAGGGAGCAGATTGATTTCACAATCACAGACGAGCCTTGTGGATCTGGATCTGTTAAGCTCTCATCTTACTTAGGTCCTTTAGTACGGGAACACGTCCCAGTGACTCTCGAGGGTTGGAAGAAACTCAGTGAAAAAATGGAAACAGTTCTTTGGAGATCTATCCAGGTTAACATTCCCATTCTTTTGCATACTGCATTTTGACTAAAATCGGATTGTATATCTTCATATACGTGTTGTATGTGTTCTAATTGCAGGCTAGGTTCGGACTAGATCAACCATATCAAAAGAAAGTTGTTCTTAAACAAATGGGGTGTTTGTGGAGGTCATCTAAATCACGCCTAGTATCTAAGGTCAATGAGGCAAACAATAACCAGCAACGGATGAATCTGCGACCTAGTAATTTTTCTCCAACATAATGGCGTAAATTTGTCAAAGCAACAACTAGCCCGACATTTAAGGTAATTTGATTTCAATGACTTAAGGTGTTATTGTTATTGAATAGTAGATTATTTAGTTATATTCATTTGTCAGGTTGTGAGTGATTCATTCAAACAAAGAAGGGCCAAACAGATTCAACACACCTGTAGCCGTAAAGGAATGGTTAGATTGGCAGAAGATATGGTAAGTAATAACACTATAATGTCATACATCTATAAGTATACTACATGTACTTTATGGAAATTATCATATTTGTTGAATAATGTTGATGTTTTGGTATAGAAAAAATGTAGTTCAGACCCCTCAGAAGTGAACAGGCTAAAGGTTTGGGTTAAATTGCGTACAAGAAAGGATGGAACGCCAGTGAATACCAATGCCACATAGAAGTTTGTAAATTCAAATTGTTGATGATTATTGAATTGTGTATTGGTTTTATGTGACTTTTGTGATTCTTTTTTTGTATTATGTGTTTTGTAGAAACATGCAGCTGAATTGGTTGATAAGTGTGCTCAATCAACTGAAACAAACCCTGGAGACGATATGCTTAACCAACTTCTAGGACCTGATAATCCGGGTAGACTAAGAGCTATGGGTAGAGGCATGAGTAAGACGAAGTTATAATGTTTTCAGGTGAAGCAGAAGTGTATGGAAGACATGGAGGCAAATCAAGTTCATTTGGTAAAAAAAGTGGCTGAGTTTCAAGAAGAAATTGATAAAATGAAGCGTCAGGAACGTGAAGTTGGAGAAAACTCAGCTGTAAAAGTAAGTAATTTAGTTCATGCTTGTCATTACCTTAAATATTTATAACTTCTAACATCTATGCATTTTTGCTTCAGGTTGTAGAGTGTGAACAAGCGTTCTCATAAGTGTGTGCTTATTGACTGGGATGGTACTGGTGAACAAGTTGCTGAGGGGCGTTTGATTCCATCTTCTCCTGAGGACTTAGTCAATGGGACTCGCTTAGATCCTATAGATGTAAAAGCCTTTATTGACTCTGTCATCAAACCAGAAACCTTTCTTTGGAGACCTGCTTCTTACATGTACACAGTTAAGGAAAAAGTTGGAGAGATGATAGTGTGGTATGCTAATCATTACAACGTTGTAGACCATATGTTACAACACGAAGACATTGATCATACGGTAAAATTTTTGACTCTAAGTACATATTTCTGAACTTGCTGAGTTAGTCTGTAATTATCAGGCATCTATAAGTATACTATATTTTAATGTGTTTGACATGGCTCAGGATCAAAGAGTTTGGCAAATACAAAGGAGTATAAGTCGTTACAGAATACTTATGTTAGACTTCATAATGGTCTTACGGTTAAGATAGAAGGCTCAGGATTTGTTCAATTGACTAATACTTTGTCTTTACACAATGTGCTTTATATTTCTGACTTTAAATTCAACTTATTGAGTGTTGCTGTGATAACAAAGTCATTGAATTCTAAAGTGAGCTTTACTTCTGATGAATGCTTTATTCATGCCCTTACTCAGGATTGGACAAGGTAGTCAAGTTGCAAATCTGTATATCCTGAACATTGATAAGTCGTTAGTTCAAGTTTCATGTTTTGAGTTTTCAGGTAATGTTCCTATATGTGTTGTTCAAGTTGACTTAAACACTTGGCATAATAGATTAGGATATCCATCATTGAATAAGATTGAGATGTTATCTGATGTATTGCAGTTACCAAAATCAAAACATAATAAAACATCTGATCATTGTCACATTTGTCATATGTCTAAACAAAAACACATAGCTTTTCAATCCAATGGTCATATTCGTTTAAAACCATTTGAGCTGATTCATATAGATACTTGGGGTCCTTTCTCTGTTCCCACTGTTGATGGATTCAAGTATTTTTTTAAATGTAGTTGATGATTTTAGCCGGGTTACTTGGATTTATATGCTTAGACAGAAGTCTGATGTGTTACATGTTTTCCCTGGTTTATAGCTATGGTAGAAACTCAGTTTAGTACAAAAGTTTTGCTGTTAGAGCTGATAATGCCATGGAACTCAAATTTACTGATCTATATGCATCTAAAGGCATCATATCTTATCATTCATGTCCTGAAACTCCTGAGCAGAATTCTGTAGTTGAACGAAAACACCAACATTTGTTGAATCTGGTTAGAGCTTTAATGTTTCAATCTGGCATTCCTTTGCAATATTGGGGTGATTGTGTGTTAACTGCTGCCTTCTTGATCAATAGACTGCCTTCTCCAGTTATAGATAACAAAACCCCTTATGAAAGATTAACTTCCCATGTTCCAGATTATAGGGCTCTTAAAGCATTTGGGTGTTTATGCTGCTGTTCTACATCGTCTAAGTCTAGAACTAAGTTCGATCCTAGAGCTAGAGCTTTTGTTTCTTGGATATCATGCAGGGTATAAGGGCTACAAGCTACTAGACATAGAGACAAACTCAGTTTCTATTTCTCGACATGTCATCTTTCATGAGGATATTTTTCTTTTTGCGTCTTCTAACATTTCAGAAGATGTCAAACATTTCTTTCCTCATTTTTCTCTTCATGCGCCTAATAATGATCATTTGCCTCTTGTGCAATCATCTCTAATACTCATCCACATTCTGATGAGCTATCTTCTTTGATTTTTGTTCCTTCTGAACCTAAATCAACTCGGCAGAGGAAGTTGCCATCCCACTTGCAGGACTTTCATTGCTATAATAATATTCCTATTAAGACTACTCCTTATCCCATATCAAAGTATATTTATTATTCATATCTATCTGAGCCTTTTCGTGCTTCCATTAATATCATTACAAATACACCATTACCACAGAGATATTCAGAGGCAAAGAAAGACAAGGCATGGACTGAGGCTATGGGTAAGGAGATTGCAGTTTTTGTTAGAACAAAATCTTGGAGTATTACTGATTTACCACAAGGAAAGACTGCAGTAGGTTGCAAATGGGTCTTTACCATAAAGTATCATGTTGATGGAAGTGTTGAGAGGTACAAAGCGAGATTAGTTGCCAAAGGTTATACACAGCAGGAGGGGACAGATTTCATTGACACTTTCTCTCCTCTGGCTAAAATGGCGACAATAAAGATTCTCCTTTCTCTTGCCCCAAAGATGCAATGGTCTCTTCATCAATTAGATGTATCTAACACATTCTTGAATGGTGATCTTGACGAAGAGATTTTTATGAAACTTCATCCAGGTTATGCTGAAATTCAGGGGGAAGAAGTATCACCTAATGCAGTCTGTCGGCTTCACAAGTCCATTTATGGTCTTAAACAAGCATCTCGGCACTGGTTCTTGAAGTTTTTGATATATCATGGTTTTTACCGGTTTTATGCCATGATATAATTGTGTTTTAGTGTTCTTTTAGAGTCTATTACAGGTATAATCAGGTTTGTAGCAGAATTGGAGATATTGGAGCATTTTGGGGACTTTTGGAGTGCTTGGCCGAGAGATTGAGCTCACTGTCCGATTTTGAGATCATGCATCGATCGACACACCTTTAGTGTCGATCGACACACTAGCGAGTTGGGTCGATTTGGCGGTTTAATGAAGATTCAAGATTTTCCACTTTGGCCCAGAAGTTTCCAGTATTTACAAAGAAGCCCCAGCCGAGATTATGCCTATATAATTAGGATTTTGGTGTTTATTTTAGATACGCTTTCATACTTAGAGCTAAGAGATTTTTAGAGCTTTTGGGGCTGATCTATTCCTGTACTTCATCTATTTTGGAGAAGATTTCGAACCCCTTTATCTATTTAATTTCTTATATGCAATCTATTAATTCTATGATTTCTGTTCCATTAATCATGTCTGAGTAGATTCATAGTTAGGTTTAGGGTTTCTCATTAAGGATTTCATGACTTGCTAGACTTGTCTAATTCAGTTAAGGATTCACATGAATAGAATGTTCTTCGATCTGAATTGTGCTTAATGCTAGTTCTAACCTGATCAATTAGAATCTAGATCTTAGGTTGCTAAATACGACACGAGAGTGTGGTTTAGAATCTGAACTATTTAGGTTGAGCAATTAAATTATTCGCAAAGAGATTTGGCTTAGTTTAATTGTGAACATATCGTACTTGAAATTAATGCTGGTTTAATCTGTTAGTAATTGCAAAGAGATTTGGATTACTGCACTTAGACTTAGAGAATTCTCGCAAAGAGATTTGGTTAATTCTATATCCGTGATTTGAGTTCTAGAACTGTGCCTAATTAGATCCTAACTGATTGATTTGTCTGCTTGTCTGATTTCATGAGAACACCCTAGACTTACGCCTCTAATTAACTGCTTTCACCACTAACAATCTGCTACTTGATTACTTTCTTGCTTTGCTATTTAATTTAATACAAATTGCTTTCTTCTTAGTTTAAATTCCTACGGTTCTTTATCTATCGAGACCAGAGTCTCTGTGGATTCGATACCCTATATACTACAATCACTTAACTGTGCACTTGCAGTAGAATAGGATTAAAACTAGACCCAATCAAGTTTTTGGCGCCGTTGCCGGGGACTCTTAGAGTCTTCGATAGGATCGAACTTAGGGTTTTTACTAGGATTTTTTTTATTTTTGTTTCGGTTTGTTTTGTTTTTATTTTAAGTTACTAATTTTTTCTCTGCTTTCTCTCTGTCGCAGGTACCGATTTCGCTTTGCGTCGATCGTTGCACTTGTGTGTCGATCGTCACTAGGCGATTCTGAGATTGAATCGATCGTTGCACTGATAGCATCGATCGTTGCTTGACGATTACAGACATTTTATGCAGAAGCGTGAAACTCGAAGTATTCCGAAGTCGAACCCAATCAATCTCGATCTTGAAGAACTTGGACGTCTCGAGAGGACTAACAGTAGAGAAAGAAGAGAAAGAATGGTAGTACAGAGGCTGATTCTAGTACGCGATGCTCAAGGTACTCTGAGGGACCAAGATAACAACCCGTACAATGCTGCTGGGCAACGGGTTGATGCTGAAGGGAATGTAATCCCTGATCCTCCTGAGCAACCGCAACAGGAGCAGAACCAAGGTCAAAGACCGGCCCAAAACAGACAGATGGTTGTCCATGAGAGGACTTTAGCTGACTACAACACACCGGATGAGTTTCATGCAAACCGGTCAGCTCTTGTAATGCCTGGTTTTGAGAGGAATGATTTTGAGATCAAAACCATCTACTACTCGCTGATGAGACAGAATGCCTTCCATGGTCATCCCACGAAGCAGCCTATGGATCACATTGATGAGTTTGAGGACCTAATCAATGACATGAAGTATGATGGAGTCTGCCAGGATTATCTGTTCCTCAAGCTCTTTCCATACAGTCTCGCTGGAGACGCTGCTGCATGGCGGAAGCAACTGCCACCTGGGCAGTTTGATACTTGGGCAGCCCTGAAGAGTGAGTTTCTGCGTCACTTCTACGATGATGCACGCTCTGATCAGTCCAGACAGGACATTCTGACATTTACCCAAGGTCCTACTGAGCCTCTTAAGACTGCTTGGATGAGATTCAGGAAGTACCAGCGTGACTGCCCACACCATGGATTCACTGAGGTCACATTGCTAGGTATTTTCTTCAGAGGCATAGATCTGCCATATCAGTCTGCGCTGGATAACTCCAGTAATGCAAACTTCAACACCAGGACTCCTGCACAAGCTAAGCAGTTGATTGAGAACTTAGTGAGCAGCAACAGTTGCAAGACTATGGATGAGCGGAGGAAGAAATCTGGTGGAAGTGTAGAGAATTCAGAGATGGCTGAATTTAGATCTAAGCTGGACACAATCTGCAATCTCCTGGCTGGTAAGAAGGCTGTCCACTTTGCCCAAGATGTTGAGGTAATTCAGACTGAGGAGGACACTCAGGAAGAAGATGTGAATTACATTGGAGGATCTGGTTTCCAAGGTAATCAGCAGGGAAACAGATTCTTCAATGGAGGACAGAAGAGTGCCTTCACAGGCAATCAGAACTCAGCTGGTTTTGGACAGACACGTGGTTTTCAGAAGCCTTTTGGACAAGGTACTCAGAGAACCTATGGATCTTCATCTTATCAGACTCCTCGTGCAGCCACTGCTCATGGGAGTAAGATGGAGGCAATGATGAAACAGCTACTGGAGAGTCAGACTAAGAGTACTGCAGACTTCGAAAAGAAGATAGATACAGTCTATGAGGAGCTAAATGGGAAATTTGAATACCTGAGCGCACATATGAAGGAGCTTGATGCTAAGGTTGCAAGAACTGCTGGATATGCTCAGAGGGAAGATGGATATCTTCCAGGACGAACTGATGCTAATCCCAAGTACCAATGCAATGCAGTGACATTGAGAAGTGGTAAGGAGTTGTTACCTGGCCAGAAAAGGCAGTTGAGCGTGGAAGAACTCGTGGAAATTGAAGAATTGGAAGAAGGGATCCGTGACATTCGCAATGCATCGATCGACGCCACCAAGCAACGGTCGATGCAAAGCGATAACGAAGAAACTGTCGTAGCGAAGTCACCCAGCAACGATCGACACAACTCCAGTGACGGTCGATGCAAGGCGACTGCAGAGGGTTTACAAGCCTAAGGTACCTTATCCCAAGAATCCCAGGAAGGCTAAAAACGATAGGCAGTATGCCAAATGCAAGGAGTTCATTAAAAAGGTGAAAGTTGAAGTGCCTTTGATTGACTCCATGGAAACCTCTCCTGTGATGAAGAGATGTCTTAAGGATATGATTGCTGGGAAGTGGTCTGATGAGGAGAGTGTAATGATGATCAATGAGGTTTGTAGTGCAGTGATTCAGGGCAGAATTCCTGAGAAGTTAAAAGATCCAGGAAGCTTTGTACTAGATTGTGCTATCTACAGGGAGAGATTCGAAAGGTCTCTATGTGATCTTGGTTCCAGTGTGAATCTTAAGCCTTTCTCAGTTGCTAAGAGGCTCGGGATGACTGACTTTATACCCACTAGGATATCACTGGTTTTGGCAGGAGAACAATCCGGATTCCCGAAGGATTATTGGAGGATGTGCCCATAATGATTGGCCAATGTGTGATTCCTACTGACTTTGTGGTTCTGCAGTATGGAGAGGAACCAAAGGATCCACTAATTTTAGGCAGGCCTTTCTTAGCTACAGCTGGTGCGATGATTGACTGTCAAGGAGGTAGAATAGTTCTAAATGTGGGTGATCTGAAGATGAGTTTTGATATGGACAAGCTGGCAAAGAGACCAACCATCGACGGACAGACCTTCTATGTTGACAAACTAGGTGATTTGGCTGCGGAGTACTTTCATAAGTCACATGCTGAAGATCCACTAGAAAGAGCTTTACTGAGCTCTATATTGGAGCTGGAGTACCTGCAGGACGAGCCAGCAATGTGCTATGCAAGACTGATGGATTCTCTTGCCACCTTCCAGAGATGCATGATGTCCATATTCACTGATATGATTGAGGACTTTATGGAGGTGTTCATGGATGATTTCTCAGTCTATGGATCATCTTATAATGATTGCTTAGATAATCTGTGCAAGGTGCTGATTAGATGCGAAGAGAAGCACTTGGTCCTTAACTGGGAAAAATGCCACTTCATGGTCAGAGATGGTATTGTTCTTGGACCTAAAGTATCTGAAGCAGGTATCGAAGTGGACTGCGCTAAGATTGAGGTAATGACCAACCTTCAGGCGCCTGATTCTGTTAAGTCTATAAGAAGCTTTCTTGGACATGCTGGCTTCTATAGACGTTTCATCAAAGACTTCAGTAAGATTGCTAGGCCACTAACTGCTTTGCTGTGTAAGGATACCAAATTTGAGTTTAATGCAGATTGTTAGACTGCATTTGAACAGATCAAGCAAGCATTAGTGAGTGCTCCAATTGTTCAGCCACCGGATTGGGATCTACCTTTTGAGGTTATGTGTGATGCAAGTGACTTTGCTGTAGGAGCTGTTCTGGGACAGAAGAAGGACAGAAAGCTTCATGCTATCTATTATGCTAGTAGGACACTAGATGATGCGCAGAGAAACTATGCAACAACGGAGAAGGAGCTGTTGGCTGTTGTCTTTGCATTTGAGAAATTCCGCCCCTATCTTTTTGGCTCCAAGGTGATTGTACACACTGATCATTCAGCCCTGAAGTATCTGATGCAGAAGAAGGATGCTAAGCCAAGATTGTTGAGATGGATTATGTTGCTTCAGTAGTTTGACATTGAAGTGAGGGACAAGAAGGGTGTTGAGAATGGAGTTGCTGATCATCTTTGAAGGATGCTGGTTGAAGAAGACGTGCCCATCAATGATTATTTGCCTGAGGAAAACGTCAATATGATAGGTACAATTTTTCAGACGGATTTGGGCAGAGAGTTGCAGAACTGTCATGACAATCGCACAGTGTCGATCGATGCCACATTGGCAACGATCGATACAAGTATCGGGGAAGCAACGATCGACACATTCACACGCAACGGTCGATGCATACCTGATACGAACCGAGAATCCTTACGTATCAGAATTGGGAATTATGACTTCGAAATTGCTGCTGTAGCAACCACTGATCGACCCTGGTATGCAGATATAGCTAATTACCTTGCTGCTGAGACTGAACCAGATGATTTAAAAGGTTATGCAAAGAAAAAGTTCTTTAGGGAGCTTAGAAGATACTACTGGGATGAGCCTTATCTCTATAAGCACTGTTCAGATGGTCTTTACAGGAGATGCGTTGCTGAATCAGAAGTTCCAGGCATCCTCTTCCCCTGTCATGGATCAGATTATGCTGGACATTTTGCTACATTCAAGACTGTGTCTAAGGTTCTGCAAGCAGGTTTCTGGTGGCCTACAATGTTTAGAGACACTCATTCTTTCATCTCTCAATGTGATGCCTGTCAGAGGAGAGGGAAAATCAGTAAGAAGCATGAGATGTAGGATCCCCTAGGATCTAGGGTTTGTTATATTGAATCACTGACCTCGTTCTTACCTCAGATCTGGCAGCGGAATAGAATGGTGAACGAGATCAGTAAGCGAATCAAGTGCTTCTCCTCTACCAAGCACACACGCACACAACCTGGAACGCCGGGATGCTAGTGCCGGATTCAGGGAATGAGTTTTCGATGTCTCTGCTTTTTTCTCTTAAATTACAGTGACGGCCCTGGTTCAGGTCGACCATATAAACCTTTATATATCGACCTGGAATTGACATCACAAAACCGTCGGATAAGCCCGACTCGTTTATGTCAAAACCCGATATGCATCGATCGACACACTTACTGTGTCGATCGACACACCTTCTCGAAAAGCCTGCATCGATCGACACACTCATATATCGATCGACACATACATCATAAAACTCTATGTCGATGTGTATCGAATACACATCAACGTGATCATTATCAAATGATAATTCCCATATGTTAGCTTCCAGATTGCTTAGGTGTGTGACCCTATAGGATCATATAATACTGGCAGTAAGTCTACAACTTACAGATTACAAGAGGCTTCTAGCAAAGCATTACAATCACCAGTATTATACAAACGATTGATCTCGATTCACAACTACTATCAGGAGTGAGTACAAGTGTGATTTCAGGACATAATTGAAGGAATTTCTAGCAGATCCTAATCCAATTAGGCAATCCTGGTCTGAATTCCAAGCCTAGGATCTAGGGTTCATGTAATTGAATCTATGGGATCTCAGATTTACCTGGTGATTTGCAGCGGAAGATTTGCAGATAATCGAGATCTAGAGCGCCTCAAATGCTGCGCCTCTACTGGTATCCACACGCACACGAACTGAACAGGAGGGATGCTAGTGCCTATAGAGATCCAATCTCTTCAGAGGTTTCTATTCAAGTTCTGGTGGCTGTCTATTAGGTTAAAAACAGTTTAGGTCGACCATATATCTTATATATGTCGACTTAAACCATAACGGAATTAACCAACGATTAAACCGAATTAATCTGGTAATCCGCGAGTTGCATCGATCGACACACTCTTTGTGTCGATCGACACTGCCCCATAATATTGATATCGAATGCATATCAAATATGCATTCGCTAGATCATTACATTAATGATCAACCTCGTCTTTAACGTCCAGTTTGCTTAGGTGTGTGACCCTGTAGGATCATATAACACTAGCAATGAGTTCTCAACTCATTGATCATAAGTGGCTTCTAGCAAAGCGTTTTGACTACCTAGTGTCATATGATTATCTCATCTCGACAATACGACTTTCACTTGGAGTAAGTACAATAGATTTCAGGACATTCCCAACAATCTCACACTTGTACTGGAATCATCTATTCCTTCAATCCCTTCGTCACTATATCTCGATCTGGCATAAGGCAAGATCTGTGTCACCCTTATTTAGCCAAGATCATGTTCATCGAACTCCGATTTATACTGACAAGACAAACGACTGACAATCACCTCGTTTGAGTGTGGCCACACATTTCTCAGTATCAAATCTTCGATGGGCCCTGAGATATTTATCTCCTGTTATATAGGAGGGACAAATCCCATCTTGTTTCATCCCTGTTTCTTCACACGCTTCATGATACGCCCAATCAATGCCTTTATAGTCACCAGTTACGGCTGACGTTTGACAAGGTTAAAGCGGACCAATTCACATGTAAGAAAACATGATGAACTCAGGTCTAAGGACTATACTCTGTAGTCGTAATGAAAACTCTCATGACACTTATATAACTATCTCGTAGAGTTCTCATCAGTGGGTCATGTCCGATCCTGTGTTCTCCAACACATATCTATGTGATTGACTTTAATACTCTTATTAATGACTCCATGAAACTTAGTAATCAGTCACTTCACATACTAGTCTCACGCGGTTGTTAATGTCCCACTTTAACAACCTCGACCAGGGACCAACATAATTTATGTCATTTATTATCTATAGGGTTTCATGATCAAGTCACATACTTGATGACCTATAAAATGTCATAAATTACTTTGGGACTATTATTTAATAACCATTATTAAATAATACAGATGTCAGATTTCAATAACATAATCAAATTATGTTTATACGAACATCATATCATAAGTAAAATTAATAACAATGACTCCCACTAAAATTAAGATCATATCTTAAGACATCTAATGCCTTTAGCAGTAGCCTGACCCTCATTCGCCCTTGCTCAGCGTGTGTCGAAAAACACTGCGTCTTGCTAAGAGTAATACCAAGAGTCATTTGCACGAAGCCCTTCTTGGAATCCTGCATATTGGACATGTGCAAGTGTTGGAATTGTGTCCAGTAATCTCGGTACTGTCTCTAGAAAGTAAGAGTATGTCAATGATCAGACATAAGTCATATAATACTGGGGGTCATGATGGCTTGCTAGAGTCCGCTCATGATCTATAAGTCTTGGACTTATTGCCTTTATTATATGATCCCATATGGATCACACGCCTAAGCTAACGGGAAAATACGAAGGAATGGTTTAGCAGAAGTACGGTAAAAGTGCTAGGCATTTACTGTACTTAGAGAGACTAAAGGGCCTGATTAAATCCAAGGGATTTAATCAGAACTGAGAATTGGGCCCAAAAGCCTATAAGAACTGGACAAGGGTTTTATTAAATAAAACTTGCCCTAGCTCTTATTTTTCTCAAGCTTCTGCGCCTCCCTCCTCTCTCTCTGCGCCTCCTCTCTTTTGGTCTAGCAGCCTCTCTTCCCGAAGTGTGCGTGTGTGAGCCTTTGGAGGAACAACCTCTTGGTGGTTCTGCTGATCTCTGACCCGTACCTCCATTCCGCTGCATAAACAAGGTAACAGGTGAGATCTTTTATGATTCTAGCAAGAGAACCTAGATCTGCATGTTTAGGTGAGTTTAATCTGAAGAATTGAATCAGGATTAACACTAAACGATCCTTTCAGCAAGGCCTTATCACTATAAGTATCTTGAAACAATCCAATTAGCTTATCCAATCTATCTCTATAGATTCTTATTCCAAGAATGTATACGGTTTCTCCCATAATTTTATCGAAAAACAACTTTCGAATCAAGTCTTAACAGACTGAAACAATGGAACTTCATTTCCGAGAAGTGGTATGTTATCAACATATAATACTAGAAATGCAATTGCGCTCCCACTAGTCCTCTTGTAAACACACGGTTCCTCTTCATTCCTGACGAAGTCAAACCTTTTGACTGCTTTATCAAAACGAAGATTTCAACTCCGAGATGCTTGCTTCAATCCATAAATGGTTTGATGAAGCTTGCATATCTTCCTAGCTTCATTAGGATCAATGAAAAACTTCAGGTTGTGTCATGTACACATCCTTTTTCCAGAATTCCATTAAGGAAAGCTGTTTTCACATCCATCTGCCAGATCTCATAACCATTATGAGTGGCGGTTGCTAGGAGAATCCGAATGGACATTAGCACGGTGTCTGGGATTAGGTTTCTTCACAGTCAATACCATGAATTTACTTGAAACCTTTTTGCCACCAACCTAGCTTTGTACATCTGAATATAACCATCCATGTCATCTTTTCTTCTTGAAAATCCATTTACTCACAATGGCTTCTACACCATCGGGTAAATCAACCTAAGTCATACTTGGTTCTGTGACATGGATCCCATTTCGGATTCAGCGGCTTTCAGCCATTTTCGGAGTCAAGGCCCATCATTGCTTCTTCAAAATTCGTAGGCCCGTCACTTTCAATGATCAGTAGATCACGACAATTGGTTACGAGAAATCCATATTTCTCGGGTTCGTGACGGATCCTTTCGGATCTGCGAGCTTCAGTTTTCTGTAAAAGTCGCGCACACATATCTCATATGTATACTTTTACCATGACCTAATTAACCAAGATTTAAACCGTAGTTAATTAAGTCATAAACCAAAATCAATATTTGGTTCGCGATCTGTGTCGATCGATGCAACTTTTGTGTCGATCGTCATTTCTTCAGAAACTCGCCATTTAAATGTATATCGAATATACATTCACCAGATCTTTTATAAACTCTAGGCACCACAGGTGCAGGTTCTACAACTCTTTGTAGATCCAACTGCTGCTCTTCCTCATCAGGTTGAGCAGTCTTCTGTGATTTTCGAATTTCTTCGAGTTGTACTTTTACTCCCACTGTTCTTCTTGGAAAGAAAGTCTTTCTCAAGAAACCATAGTTCCGAGCAACAAACAATTTGTTCTCCTTCATATGTGCGCTCAGATAATCGAGATCTAGAGCGCCTCAAATGCTGCGCCTCTACTGGTATCCACACGCACACGAACTGAACAGGAGGGATGCTAGTGCCTATAGAGATCCAATCTCTTCAGAGGTTTCTATTCAAGTTCTGGTGGCTGTCTATTAGGTTAAAAACAGTTTCGGTCGACCATATATCTTATATATGTCGACTTAAACCATAACGGAATTAACCAACGATTAAACCGAATTAATCTGGTAATCCGCGAGTTGCATCGATCGACACACTCTTTGTGTCGATCGACACTGCCCCAGAATATTGATATCGAATGCATATCAAATATGCATTCGCTAGATCATTACATTAATGATCAACCTCGTCTTTAACGTCCAGTTTGCTTAGGTGTGTGACCCTGTAGGATCATATAACACTAGCAATGAGTTCTCAACTCATTGATCATAAGTGGCTTCTAGCAAAGCGTTATGACTACCTAATGTCATATGATTGTCTCATCTCGATAATACGACTTTCACTTGGAGTAAGTACAATAGATTTCAGGACATTCCCAACAATAATCCCAACAATCTCCCACTTGTACTGGAATCATCAATTCCTACAATCCTTTTGTCTCTATATCTCGATTTGGCATAAGACAAGATTAGTGTCATTCTTATTAAGCCAATATCATGTTTATCGAACTCCTGATCTATACTGAACAAAGCAAACAACTGAACTACAGTTCGTTTGAGTGCGGCCACACATTTTTCTCAGCATAAAATCTTCGATAGGCCCTGAGATATTTATCTCCCGTTATTCAGGAGGGACAAATCCCATCTTGTTCCATCCCTGTTCCTTTACACACTTCATGATACACCTGAGCAGTGCCTTTATAGCCGCCAGTTACGGATCGACGTTTGACAAGGTCAAGGTGCACCAATTCACATGTAAGGAAGCATGATGAACTCATGTCTAAGGACTATACTCAATAGTCGTAATGAGAACCTCTGATGACACATATATAACTATCCTG
The DNA here is from genome assembly GCA_030180135.1 of Orychophragmus violaceus. Classification (NCBI taxonomy): domain Eukaryota; kingdom Viridiplantae; phylum Streptophyta; class Magnoliopsida; order Brassicales; family Brassicaceae; genus Orychophragmus; species Orychophragmus violaceus. The sequence goes on from CM058240.1 coordinate 74,335,441, forward strand.
GAGACTTCTCATTAGCGGGTCACGTCCGATCATATGTTCACCAACATATATCTATGTGACTGACTGTGATACTCATATCATTGACTCCATGAAACTTAGTCAACAGTCACCTCACAAGCTAGTCTCTCGCGGTTGTTATTGTCCCACTTTAACAACCTCGACTAGGGACACATCATAATTTATGTCATTTGTTACTTATGGGGTTTAATGATCAAGTCCTCAACTTGATGGCCTATAATATGACATAAACTTATTTTGGGACCATTTTTTAATTATCCAATAGTCAAATAATGTTGATGTCAGTTTTTCATAAACATGACCATATCATATTTATCTGAACATCATAACTGAACTAACTCCCACTAGAATCAAGACCAAGTCTTCAGATTTCTAGTACCTACAGCAACAGTGTTCAACTCGTGCTTAGGTTTGAGAGATCCTGCGGTGTTCTTGCTTGGAACCATTCCAACAAACCACACGGCTATTCTTTAAATGAGCACTATTCTACGGTCCTCTGCTTGGAAACCTTTCCAATAGACAGTACCGTTACACAGGCAAAATGACATAACCAGGTGAGAACCGGGAATCATCTTTGTCCGTCTAACTACTCATGATTGATTCGTCTATTTCTCAGTTGTACAAGAACCTATCCTTAGTGTTTCTCAAACACTTGGGGATATTTCTTTACAACTGTCCAGTGACTCTTACTGGAACAAATTGGTATCTACTCGTCATGCTTTATGCGTCAGCTGCATTTAGACGATCGCAAATATGGCATTCATGATGGATTCTATTGCATGAGCAAAAGGAATCTAACTCATAGACACTAGCTCAGCCAGTGTCCAAGACACTTCATCTTGCTAAGATCATTGCCATAAGACCTTTGGTGTGAAGCCATTCTTGGAATCATGCATATTGGAACTGTCCAGTACCTTATAACCATAATGGTTCTGACACGATCCAATTAGCTCTTCTGATCCATCTCAATGGATCCATATTCCAAGAACTCACGCGACTTCTCCCATGTCTATCGTTAAATTTGACTTCCGACCCAAATCTTGACAAGACTTTAGCGTCGGAACGTCGTTTATGAGATCAAGTACGTTCTTAACATACAGTTTGAGAATTGCAATTACGCTCCCACTAGTTTACTTGTAAACGCACTGTTTCTATTCGTTCCTGATCGAGTCAAAGCCTTTGACCGTTTTAACAGAACATAGATTCCAACTCCAAGATGCTTGCTTCAACCGGCGAAGCTAACATGCATAACTAGCCAATTTTTCGGAGTTGGGGCTCACCATCGCTTCTTTGAATTTCGCATGCGCATCACTTTTCAATGATCAACGGATCACGACAATCGGTCACGAGGAATCACCCTCAATTTAGTGATGGATCCTTTCGGATCTGCGAATTTCAGGCTCCACAGGTGTAGATCCTACAGCACTCTGTAGATCTAACCGCTGCTCTCCCTCAACAGGTTGAACAACCTCCTGTGTTTCTCGAATTTCTTCGAGCTGTACTTTTACTCCCACTGTTCTTCTTGGAAAAACAGAGTTCCGAACAACAAAACTTTGTTCTCGGATTGGTTGCAAAAGTACTAAGCCTCGGTTTCCTTAGGACAACCAGCGAAGCAGCACTTATCAGATTTGGGTTCAAGTTTATTTGTTGACAACTGCTTTACACAAACCTTGCAATCCCAATTAATCAGAAAAACATATTTGGAAATCACCCAGTCCACATCCAATGTGGTGTTTTTCACTGATTCTGATAGAAAACTTATTTAGCGTAAACATGTTCATTTTAGAGCGTATTTTAAAAGAATAATGGAAGATTCATGTGACTCATCATTAATCGGAACATATTCAATAAGATCCGATTCATTCTCTCAGAAACATCATTCAGGTTTTCTAGGAGAAAAGAGCTGTGATATGGCTTCACACTCACTTAGATGATCACTCAATTCTAAAACTCAAGCATTTTCCTCCGCGATCTAATCAAGGATATCAATACTTCTGTCAAATCGGTTCTATACTTCACTCTGAAACTCCTTTGATCTTTCCAAAGGATTCTGACTCGTGTCTCGTCAAATGAACACAGTCATACTTATTGAAGCCATCAATAAGTCAACGAAGTATTGAAGTTTTTCCTTTGGCACTAATGCTCATCGGGCCGCATACATCAGTATGTGTAAGGCCCAACGAGCCTCTGGCCCGTTTCTTTAGCTCTGCTAAAGAAGCCTTAGTCATTTGGCCCAACAAGCAGAATTCATGTCTTAATTGATTTACAATCAAATGAACCTGAAGCCCATAACTATGGAACTTCTGAAACCGCTTCACTCTATTTGATCAATATGACTATGCCGAGGAAAAATCGAGTTCAAGTCATCAGACTTAAATCGTTTGATATTTATGTTATATTTAAGCGTATGTTGGTTTAAGATGCAAAACCCTTTCAAAAGGGGTGCTACTATATGATATTTCATTAAGATCAAAAGAGCAAAACTTATCTTTTATCAGAATGAAAAAAATTCAAATTCTTACAAGAAAATGAAAGACATCTCTGCTTAAAGCAGGTGCATAGTAGCAATTACTTAATTCAAAGAACCAAGCTTGAAAGGCTCCTACAAGTGGAGAATCTCTACGGCTTATGCAGCAACCATTGCTCCATACCAGGCACACAGTTCCACTTGTCCTTTCTTCAACGTTCTACTGTTGTTTAGGCCCTGCATATTTCCAAAATATCAGTACCACAACTAGTATCCAATACATATGTAGAACTTGAATTAATAACACAATACCTGAAGAAGAAGTACCATACATCTTCTTCATCTCTTGTGAATCTTCCAAGAATTTAATGCAATCTCTCTTCCTATGCCCATACTTATTGCAGTAGAAGCACTTTCTAACATCAGATGGGCCGGACTTGGGCTTATAAGATGACACATGCTTATCCTGATTCCAAATCTGGACGGCCCTGCCTCTACCCTTGCCAACACAAGATTTCTCAAATCTTTTACCCTTTATGATGTCTTGATCTACTGTTTTGAGCATGCCATGCAGCTCAGTCAACGTCTTCGTCAAGCCTTTCTTGATATAGTTCTTAATGAACTTATCATAGCTTGACGGCAGTGACTGCAGAATGATGTCAGTTGCCAACTCTAAGCTGACAGGACAATCCAGTTTCCCCAGGTTATCAACGTAACCCATCATTTTAATGACATGAGGACTCACTGGAACATCCTCTGGTAGTCTGCACCCAGTGAGAGACTTCACCAACTGGAATCTCTCAACTCGTGCCAGATCCTGAAACTTCAGTTTCAGGCTGGAGATCATCTCTATTGGCGACTCCATGTTCTCGTATTGACTCTTCAAGTCCGAGTTCATGGTAGCCAACATCAGACCACGCACATCTACCACATCAATATAATGCTTATTCCAAGCATTATATAATGCATTCGAGCGATTGGCCCCAAGCCTTTCTGGAAGAGCTTTCTCAAGGACATAGTCCTTACTCTCCTGCTTGAGGATTAATCTCAAATTGCGATACCAATCCAGGAAATTTGACCCATTTAACTTGTCCTTCTTAAGGACGGGTCGTAACGAGAAGGTAGTTTTAGACATAGGCTGAAAATTTTAATCAAAGAAAAATTTAGTTATGATTTCAGGAAATGAGGAATCTTATCCAATAAGAAAACTCGCATTATATTCAAACAATGTTTCCTCAATGAATATAATAATCCAAGATCCATACATCACTAAAAACCGAGTGGACGACTCGTCTTCACCCAGAGTTTAGCAATCTAGGTAAGCAAATCATTGCTAATTGTACTCAGTACAACTCTTGGTCGTAGATAAGACAATCCATGTCTCATCCACTCTGACGTCTCTGGGCCCAGAACTTCTGATAGTCCAGTCAAGTAAAACCAATCTCTTCTGTTTTGTGATCACTGACAGTTGCACTGCAAGTCTGTCAATGACCATCTGCCTTACTCATGTTGCAGTGGATACCAAGGACTCCAAGAGTATCCAACAAACGACACGAGTCTTGACAGTAGACAAGATTGGGCAAGACATCAAGATCACTTGATATTTAGTTGAGGAAATGGAACTTTAAAGGATTAGTAATTCAATCTCTTAGGTCATGCAATAGTTGATGTTAAGCACTGCAGACCATCAACACTACTACCTGCCTTACACATGTAATTGTGGACACCAAGCTCTTGGCAAGACTATCCAACAACGAAACGAGTCTTGACAACTGACCATATTGAATAACTAAGCTTCGATTTAACACACATCCAATGTGCATTAAACAGGTTTAGAACATTTTTAACTTTTAATTTCAATTTAGTTTTAATCGTTCTAATTTCAGTGGGTTAGGTCATTCGGTTCGGTTGTTTAATCATTTGGTTCAAAACCAAACAATTACGGTTCGCATCGTCACCATATGCGTCGACTGACACACTTGGTCGACTCTTGATATGCAACCTTTTAGATCATCCGAGATAACCGGTCAAATTCAATTTGACCAGTTCATCTAATCGAACCGATTCAACCAGTTTTAATTAATCGCAATAACCGGTCAAATCCAATTGAGCCGACTTATCCAATTAAACTAATCTTAACCAATCTACCTTAACCAAGTATGATAACCAGTTCAATCCAATTGAACCGATTCAACCATCACAAGGCCTGTGTCGACCGACACTTAACCTGTGTCAATCGATACAGTAGAGAATCAGGGAATTTTAATCGAGTTAAACCGACATAACCATGCGAGACAACCGGCTCAATCCAATTGAACCAATCTATCCTTTCGCACAGCCTGCGTCGATCGATGCACCCAGTGTGACGATCGACACAGTGCGATTTCTAAATCGAAACCCAATGATTTAATAGGCGAATTCGCGATGCATCGATCGACACACCCAGTGCATCGATCGATGCTGTGCGAAAACCCTAAAATTATTTTACGCGAGTTTTCGCTCTGTGTCGATTGATGCACGCTTTGCAACGATCGACACGCTGTGACAAACCCTAAATTGTATGCGAGTTTTTGCTCTGTGTCGATCGATGCACGCTTTGCAATGATCGACACGCTGCGACAAACTCTAAGAGTTTACGTATTTTCGCTCTGCATCGATCGATGCATCCTTGCAACGATCGATACACTGCGAAAAACACAGATATCGAATTTTCAACAGAAGTTTTCAATCCGAGATTAACATGTTAAAACTCGATTTCAGCAGGCAATCAACAATTCAACAAACCCAGTTTTCGAATTAATTGCATCAGATTCAATAGCTAAACCCTAACAACGCTCTGATACCACTGTAGGATCCCCTAGGATCTAGGGTTTGTTATATTGAATCACTGACCTCGTTCTTACCTCAGATCTGGCAGCGGAATAGAATGGTGAACGAGATTAGTAAGCGAATCAAGTGCTTCGCCTCTACCAAGCACACATGCACACAACCTGGAACGCCGAGATGCTAGTGCCGGATTCAGGGAATGAGTTTTCGATGTCTCTCCTTTTTTCTCTTAAATTACAGTGACGGCCCTGGTTCAGGTCGACCATATAAACCTTTATATATCACAAAACCGTCGGATAAGCCCGACTCGTTTATGTCAAAACCCGATATGCATCGATCGACACACTTACTGTGTCGATCGACACACCTTCTCGAAAAGCCTGCATCGATCGACACACTCATGTATCGATCGACACATACATCATAAAACTCTATGTCAATGTGTATCCAATACACATCAACGTGATCATTATCAAATGATCATTCCCATATGTTAGCTTCCAGAATACTTAGGTGTGTGACCCTATAGGATCATATAATACTGGCAGTAAGTCTACAACTTACAGATTACAAGAGGCTTCTAGCAAAGCATTACAATCACCAGTATTATACAAACGATTGATCTCGATTCACAACTACTATCAGGAGTGAGTACAAGTGTGATTTCAGGACATAATCCCAACATGAGATGCCTCAGAACTTCATTCTGGAAGTTGAGGTTTTCGATTGCTGGGGCATAGATTTCATGGGTCCTTTTCCCTTATCTTATGGGAATAAGTTCATCTTGGTTGCTGTGGACTATGTGTCTAAGTGGGTTGAAGCAATAGCTAGTCCAACCAATGATTCTTCGGTGGTCATTAAGCTGTTTAAGACCATCATATTCCCCAGATTTGGAGTACCTCGTACAGTGATTAGTGATGGAGGATCTCATTTTATCAATAAGGTCTTCGAGAAGCTGCTGAAGAAGCATGGAGTTCATTACCGAGTCGCTACTCCTTATCACCCTCAGACTAGTGGACAAGTCGAGGTTTCTAACAGGCAGATTAAGGAGATCCTTGAGAAGACAGTTGGAAAGACAAGGAAAGATTGGGCAGCAAAGTTGGATGATGCATTATGGGCTTACATGACAGCATTCAAGACACCACTTGGGACCACTCCATTCCATCTGCTATATGGAAAAGCATGTCATCTGCCAGTAGAGCTTGAGCACAAAGCAGCATGGGCTGTAAAACATATGAACTTTGATCTTAAGTCTGCTGCAGAAAGGAGATTAGTGCAGCTTAATGAGTTGGATGAGATTATACATTTTGCTTATGAGAACTCAAAGCTGTACAAGGAGAGGACTAAGGCATATCATGATAAGAATATTGTCTCCAGACAGTTTGAGCCTAATGATCAGGTACTTTTGTATAACTCTCGTTTGCATTTGTTTCCAGGTAAGCTGAAATCAAGGTGGTCTGGTCCTTTCACCATCAAAGAGGTGCGTCCGTATGGAGCTGTCGTTCTAACTGGCAAGGACGGTATTGAATTCACTGTGAATGGACAGAGGGTGAAACATTATTGGGCTAAGGCCGAGATTCCATAAGGTCAGATTCTGCCTCTGGATGATGCACCCTCTACCTAAATCAGTTGAAGCGTCAAGCTATTGACGTTAAACAAGCGCTGAGTGGGAGGCAACCCACTGTTTTCGTTTTTGCATTTTAGTTTTAGTGTTTTTGTAGGATTTTACGTTTTGTTTCTGGTTTTGGTGAGTTTTTGTTTGCAGGTCTCGGATGAAACGCAGTGCGTCGATCGACACACTATTGTGTCGATCGTCACAACACGATCGAAATCGCACTGCAGCGATCGTTGCGGTCCTGAGCAACGATCGATCATACACGAAAAATCGCCTAGCAACGGTCGATGCACTTAGTGCAACGATCGATGCCTGAGCGACAGAGGTAAAACCCGACAGAACTTAACCATTCCTTAAACAAATTTTTCTTTCTTTTTGCCAATCCTTCGCTTGACACTACTGGGGACAGTGTGTCTTAAGTGTGGGGGATGTTCTACTAACTTCTTTCTTTTGTTTTCTTAGAGTCAGTTAAATTTTTCAAAATTTGTTTTATCGAGTCAAAACTTTTAAGTAGGAAACAATGATTTTTTGAGAAGATTAGCAGCACTTGCAGGAACTTAAGTAACCATTGGGATGAAACTGCAGATTATCTCTGACTATTAGAAAACCCAGACATGGATCAACCTACTAAGGACACCCACATCGCTTCAGGTATCAGAGGATCCTTTACTGACTTCAACTTAATACTGACTTAATTTTCTCACCTAAGGGCTTGGTATACTTTGTGTCGGATTCCCTTGTTAGTTCTGACACAGCCTGTAAACCTGTCCTATCTAGTTCCCTTCTCCCCTTCCATAAAAAAAAAGATAATAAACTGAGGATGAGTTAGTAACTCCGAAGTGGTCATGGGAATGGTAGCTAAAACTCTCATATCCTGTGCATCCATGGAATGTGTCCAAGGTACACCCCTTAACGGGAAGAGCACTGATAAAAAAAAAAATGATACCCAATGGGGAAAAATCAGAATGCTAAGGAAGGGAAAAGAGAAGAAAGGGACTAGAGAAAGATAGTATGGTGGTCTAGAGATGATAAGGAAAGAGTCCATGTGCCTCTGATCGATACTCCTTAGGTGAGACCGCACTTAAATACTTGCAGAAGTTAGTAGGGTGAATTTGAATGCGTGAATGTGATTGTGGAGTTTACTTAGGACAGTTGCTAAGTGTGGGGGAAGTATATGTTGGTCTTGATGTCTGCAGGTTGATTCTTTCATGTGGAGTACTAAGGGGAATCTGAGTGTTGCTGCTTCTAAGATAAAAAGAGTTTCTGAAGAGTTTTCAAGCCTCTGCACTACATTTTAGTTCTCTGTTTTGCTTGAGGGCAAGCAAAGGCTAAGTGTGGGGGAGTTGATATATCATGGTTTTTACCGATTTTATGCCATGATATAATTGTGTTTTAGTGTTCTTTTGTGTTCTTTTAGAGTCTATTACAGGTATAATCAGGTTTGGAGCAGAATTGGAGATATTGGAGCATTTTGGGGACTTTTGGAGTGCTTGGCCGAGAGATTGAGCTCACTGTCCGATTTTGAGATCATGCATCGATCGACACACCTTTAGTGTCGATCGACACACTAGCGAGTTGGGCCGATTTGGCGGTTTAATGAAGATTCAAGATTTTGCACTTTGGCCCAGAAGTTTCCAGTATTTACAAAGAAGCCCCAGCCGAGATTATGCCTATATAATTAGGATTTTGGTGTTTATTTTAGATACGCTTTCATACTTAGAGCTAAGAGATTTTTAGAGTTTTTGGGGCTGATCTATTCTTGTACTTCATCTATTTTGGAGAAGATTTCGAACCCCTTTATCTATTTAATTTCTTATATGCAATCTATTAATTCTATGATTTCTGTTCCATTAGGTTTAGGGTTTCTCATTAAGGATTTCATGACTTGCTAGACTTGTTTAATTCAGTTAAGGATTCACATGAATAGAATGTTCTTCGATCTGAATTGTGCTTAATGCTAGTTCTAACCTGATCAATTAGAATCTAGATCTTAGGTTGCCAAATACGACACGAGAGTGTGGTTTAGAATCTGAACTATTTAGGTTGAGCAATTAAATTATTCGCAAAGAGATTTGGCTTAGTTTAATTGTGAACATATCGAACTTGAAATTAATGCTGGTTTAATCTGTTAGTAAGTGCAAAGAGATTTGGATTACTGCACTTAGACTTAGAGAATTCTCGCAAAGAGATTTGGTTAATTCTATATCCGTGATTTGAGTTCTAGAACTGTGCCTAATTAGATCCTAACTGATTGATTTGTCTGCTTGTCTGATTTCCTGAGAACACCCTAGACTTAGCGCCTCTAATTAACTGCTTTCACCACCAACAATCTGCTACTTGATTACTTTCTTGCTTTGCTATTTAATTTAATACAAATTACTTTCTTCTTAGTTTATATTCCTACGGTTCCTTATCTATCGAGACCAGAGTCTCTGTGGATTCGATACCCTATATACTACAATCACTTAACTGTGCACTTGCAGTAGAATAGGATTAAAACTAGACCGTATCAGTTTTCTACCCCTTTACTTAGCTTTGGCTTTGAAAAATGCCATGGTGATCATACTCTTTTTGTCAAAGAATGCGATGGAAGTTTTCTTGTTGTCCTAGTTTATGTTGACAATATATTGATTGCTAGTACTCATGATGCAGCAATTTTCACGTTGAAGGCCCAGTTAAGCTCTTCTTTTCAGTTGAGAGATCTTGGTCCTCCTAAGTTCTTCTTTGGGATTGAGATAGCACGATCTACAACAAGCATTTCTTTGAATCAACAGAAGTATGTCATTGATCTATTAGCTTCATCTGGTTTTTCAGATTGTAAGCCGTCTTCTGTTCCTGTGGAGCCAAACCATAAGCTATCTAAGGACGATGGTGTTGCATTGTCTGATTCCAAACAATACAGGAAACTGGTTGGCAAGTTACAATATCTGACCATCAATCGTCCTGATATTTCTTTTGCTGTTTCAAATCTTGCTCAATATTCTTATGCTCCCCGAGATGTTCATCTTCAGGCAGTTCATAAAGTCCTGAGATACCTAAAATGTACCATTGGTAAAGGACTCTTCTATGGAGCTGATGCAAACTTTGATCTCAGAGGATTTTCAGATTCAGATTGGGGTGCTTGTCCAGATTCAAGACGCTCTGTTACGGGCTATGCCATGATTTTGGGTGATTCACTTGTATCTTGGAAATCTAAGAAACAGGATATTGTTTCTTTAAGCTCAGCTGAGGCAGAATATATAGCTATGTGTATGACTACTAAGGAAATCATCTGGATCAGTGGTATCCTCAAGGCCATGCGAGTTCCTTTTTCTTCTCCAGCTTATCTCTACTGTGACAACACTGCTGCTCTTCATATTGCAAGTAATTCAGTATTTCATGAAAGGACCAAGCATGTGGAGTTTGGTTTTCACAAAGTTAGAGAAGCCATTGATCATGGAGTGTTGAAGACCATGTATGTCAAGACGGGTAATCAACTTGATGATATGCTTACTAAAGCTCTTTACCCGGCTCCATTCCGAGAGAATATAAGTAAGATAGGAGTTCATAATCTCTATGAAGCTCCATCTTGAGGGGGAATTTCAATGTATATAACCGGTTTAGTTGGTTTACTTATACTTGTATAGATTAACTTACGGTTTGGTTTAGATAGATTGTATATAAACCTTGTAACGAATAGTTTGTTCAATTGAGAAAGATATTTTCCGTATTTCGATCTGTGATTCTCAACATCCTTCAAGTGTAGTGACCTTCATCTCAATGTTTAAGGTCGATCGGTGAAGATCCACCATGGATCTATCGATAGTTCCCATTTGCACCTCCAACGACGACAATCTTACCTGCTCTGATACCGATAGACTCAAGACTGAGCTTATCGGATTGTGATAAAAATGGCTAGGCAATGACCAGCAGAAGAACATAAATGGGGGAGGATGAGTGTGTGACCTATGGAGAAGAAGAAGAGAGAAGATAGATTGAAATTTTGTTGTAAATTGTTTTATACCGTAACAATGCTCTAGCAACAGAGCTAAATACATTTCATAAAAAAGCTAAGACTTAATAACTAAAGGCCCATAATACTTCAGCTCGAGGCCCACTTCTCATACTTATAATAGTGTATACATGTTGAAATCTGATGAATTTCAATTGCGTTTAATCGGGTTTGAATCTGATTATCTAAGCCAAATCCTATTGTTGTTCAGGCAAGAAATTCGATTTTCTCAGTCCTGGATAATGAAGACAACACTTTGCTTGAGCTTTTGTAGATTAACGACCATTTCTATAAACGGATCTAACTTCTTCAAGTTAATTTAGCTTTCTTCCTCCTAATTTCAGTGATCTATGTTTATATAACTAAGGTCTTAATATGCGTTTTATGATACTTGATCCAAAGTCTTTTCATTGCTCTTCTTTTCCTTACTGCTTATTGATCCTGACATTGTGATGTTTGTTTTGTTACATTTGAGCAACAGGGATACATGCCTCTACCTGGTGAGATAGCTGGGACATCGTCTAGAGTTACGCCTTACACATCCCAAAACCAGAGCCCTCTTTCTTCAGTTCAAAATCCCATTCCCATCCCTTTTTACCAAGTTAGCCCGTCTTCCTCATCTTTCCCGAGTCCTTCTCATGGTTAATCCAACAACAACAACACCAGCATCTCCACCTTCTTCCCCTTCCTCAGAAACGGCGGCATTCCTTCCTCTCTTCCTTCTCTCAGAATCTCAAACAGTTTTCCCGTTACTCCACCGCTCTCATCTCCAACTGTTATCAGATGTGAATTTTCAGATTGGAAATTCTATTTTTGTAAAACCATTTTACCCTGAGTTTTCGAGTCATGTTAAAGTTGTTTAATTGGATTTGGTTGTTGCATAATCTTGATTGGAGAGAACGCTTAGCTATGCAATCTGTTATATCTCTTTTCTATAAAGAGGTAAGTAAAAATCAGTGAAAACTTTGTGTGGTTTATTATTTTCTTCGTCGATTCTTACTAATTTTTTTCCTTTCTTAGGTACTAGATGTTATCACAGCTAGCACAACTGATTTGTGTCCTTTTAGCCTTGATTCTTTCAAGAAACACAATTTGTCAGCATCATGGCAGGAAGTCGGAGTAGACACCTCCTTTAGAAACTCTGAGGTGTGGTTTTTTTGTAACCTGATTCACTTATTTCGTTTTTGTTTTTGCTAGTTTCTGCCCTCGATTATTTTGCTCATAGTTCTCATCTTTTGATCTATTTGAAGCAGAATCAAACAACTTCGAGGATCATGAATGCAACATGTGACATTACTTAAAAAGGTGGTCATTTAAAGGTGGACCAATCAGCTCTTACCGGAGTGTCACTCTATGTGACCAAGCACCCTGGTCAAGAAGTTTTCTCTGGCTCAACCTATTAACAAGGAGAGATCGAGGATGTTGGACATTTCCAAAAGGTTCTTACAGCCATTGGGAACTTATGTATCTGGTCCATTGCCATTGGTATGGTGATTGAGATTATTGTCATGTACCCGATCGAACGTATGAGTGCCATCGAGAAAATGGCCGGGATGAATGTCTTTTAAGTACTTGAATCTTTGTAAAAATGTAATTCGTTTTCATGGGTTTAATTAATAATAACAACACATAATTTAAGATACCAAATAAAAAAATAGAATTTTTGAGTTTGATTTAGTATTATAACACAAAGAATTTTTCAGTTCGTCCTAAAAAAACGATAATTGAAATTTTGAGTTTGATTAAGGGTGTATGATTTGAAATATAAACTTAAACTTATATTAAAATACCCTAAACCTATACTATATTGTTCTAAACTCTAAATAATTTAAAACTCTAAACCTATTATTTAAAATTCTAAACCTATACTACAATGTCATAAACCTGTAATTTTCTAATTAAATTTAAAATATTATTATCTCGTATTATTATAAATCTTGACGATTTGTAACAATATATCTATAAAAACAATTTTTCAAGTAATACTAAGGATATAGGATTCATACTTGATTTAGGGTTTAGGGTATTGTAGAGTTAGGGTATTGGAATATAAGAGTTGTTAGCTTATCTTTGAAACTTTTCATTGACAAACTAATATAGATTTAGGATATAAATAGGATTTAGGGTTATGATATTAACTATAAACTAATATTAAAGTTAAAATCCCATAAATATTTTTTAGGGTTTAGGGTATTGGAGTGTTAGGGCTAAGGTATTGAAGGGTAAAAGTTTTGGGTTCACACTTACAAATTATATTGTCATTATATTGTGGTGAATTTATGAACCGGCTTTTGTAAACTTTAATTTCTTATGTAATTTGTATTTATTATAATGTAATGTCTTTATTTTTATTAACAAATTTATTTCTAAAATTAATATTCAGAATTTAGTTTAGGGTATATATAAGATTTAGGGTTTGATATAAGAGTAAATTAAGTATACAATATTTAACCTTATACCTAAATTTAAGGGACGATTGCAAAAATGCCCTCGAAATTGAAGTCAACCTTGATTATGCCCTCGGCCTTCTCCTTCCTCTCCATCGCTAATATATCCCCTTACTAATCTGGGTATTAACAGGAATGCCATCGCCAGACTTCATATGAAGTCTGATATTTTAAGCAAAAGACAAAAGGACCCAAAATTATTTTGGATATTCACGAAAATGCCATCACCATGAATGCTCAACAACCACGACACCCACCATCGCCGACGAGTTAGTGTGTAATCCAGCTAGTTTTTCCACCATTAAAGCTCAATTAAAGCTCAAGAATCTGAGCTCGGACGTTCTCCTCACCGATTTCTCTTTTCCCCTTTGATTTTCGGGGATTTTTCGATTCAAAAGTAGCGAAATCTTTTATTATCTTATAAAAACAGAAAACACGTCTCGGATTTGGAGTTTTCGGTGATATTAGATGTTCTGGGAAATCGACGAGGCTAAAAACAAACGGAAATCGGACATTGGTAAAAAAAATTTCATATCGTCGATTTTCAGATCCAAATTGTAATCTCAGACTTCTGTTTAAGTCTAATTTTTCGTAAACTTCAATATGGTCAACGAGAGGGTAGTTTTCTACATGAGAAGAGGGTAGTTTTGCAGTTGATTCAAATTTGTTTTTTTTGTCAGACTTCTGATGTAGTCTGGCATGAAATTGACCGATTCTTGACTTTTTGTCAGACGGAATCCGTTGTCTGAAAATAATGGGGGGGGGGGGGGTTAGAAACTGCAATTGACCCAAATTTTCAGATGTTGACCAGAATAAGCGAAAAAATTGTCAGACGTCTAAATCTGTCTGAAAATAAGGGAAATAATTTCAGACGGCTATAGACATCTGAAATTCCAAAATTTTGTCAGACGGCTATAGACATTTGAACAATCGAATTTTGGTCAACGCTCGAAAATGCGATGTTTTTATCAAACTTCACTCGCTGTCTGAAAATCTTGTCAGCCAGCATAAGAAGTTTGAGAGTTATCAGACTTCCTGGAGAAGTCTGACATTTCAAAATCAATTGCAAAACTACCCTCTACTTTTTCTTCAGACTTCTAAAGAAGTCTAATAACTATCAGACTTCTTCGAGAAGTCTGACATTTCAAAATCAATTGCAAAACTACCCCTTTTTCAGACTTCATAAGCTGTTTGACAAAAAATTCAAAAAATTCCAAAGTACACTGCGTACGCTGTCTGATTGGTTTCAGACTGCATCCGCTGTCTGGCATTTCAAAATCAATTGCAAAATACCCTCTTTTTCAGACTTCCATAGACGTCTGGTTCCTTTAACATCAGACGTCTATAGACGTCTGAAATATTAAGAACTTTTAAAATGCATTTTATTGTATATTTTTGATTAATTTCGTTGATTTTTATTTTTTATAAATGTGTGTTAGTTTTCTATATTCCTTCTGCGTGAGTTTTACATTCTTATACATGATAATTATTTTTAATTCAATTTTTGAATAATATTGGGAATGTAGCTAATAGGATCAAACTTCGCAAAGAAGTCTGGCTTTTCCCAAAAGATCTCTAATGTTGTTTATACGTGTTTGTTTATACAGATAATGGTTCAGTTACCTGTTAATTTTGGTGAATGGGTTGTGAGAGACCAGATTTGGCATTTTGTGGTTGATAAGCTCAAAGGAGGGCGGTTTATCACTTTGCGTGATGGTTCTACACATCAAGAACTTGTTGAGATGGTACAAGATGATTATATGCTGGACAAGAAAACCGAGCTAGTGGAGTTATCATATCCATTGCCGGAAGCACTCTTGAAACAAATGGATCCGGATAGCCCTCTAGTTTATGTCACAAATAATAGGCAAGTAAGGAGCATGGTTGGGTTAGCTAATACGCATTTAATCCGTCTATGTGTCTCGAGCCGATCCGGTATGGATGATGAAGATGCTGTGAATCATGATGACAAATATGAAGCTGAAGATGTAGACGAAGATGACAAATAAGAAGACTGGAATGAGGAAGATGTGGACTCAGTCTCGGGGGATTCTGTTTGTGGTGGTGGTGGTAATGATGTTGTTGGTAACTTGGATGTGCTTGAGAATGTTTTCATGAAACACGCTGAGGCTTACCTTGACGATGCTGATTATACCCTATATGGGAAAGTGAAAAATGAAGATGTAGATGTGGAAGAAGATGAAGATTATAAGAAATATGAGTTGGAGGGTATGAGTAATCGGTGTGTTCGCAAAAGGGACTTATCTGAGGGTATCATTCTCAATAAGTGTTTTGATAGCAAGAAAGACCTAATATCAGAGCTACGTTTGATGGCGATAATGAAGAAATTCGCGTTTAGGATAGAGAATTCTGACAAGACACGTTTTGTGGCTAAATGTCGTGTAGAATGATGAAAGTGGATGCTTCGAGCGTGTGTGAAGAGTGAACCAAACAAGTACTGGGTGATGATCTATTCAAAAACCCATTCATGTTCGATGGCGGACCGGATGTCTATACGCAAACATTATACTCCAGTTTATATTGGTTGGTTGTTTACTGAATGTTTTGGTATAATTGAGGGGATAACACTAAAGCATGTCAAAGTATCAATGAAGAAGCAGTTTGGGATTAGGATGAGCTACACAACCGCATACAGAGCATTGTTACATGCTCAAAGGATTGTGAGAGGAACAGCGGAAGATGGGGATTGATGAGGATATCGGATCCTCCAGACCCGACCCGGACGAGCAATACGTACCAGCCTCGACCACGAGGCTGACCGAGCTATTCCCGACCCCGCGGAACGTACCTGAGGAGGTTCAGAAGGCCACTGCAAGTTATGCCAGACCAGATGACGTTATATCAGGAATTTATAAGCCAGGAGCATGTTTCAGGAGTGATGATCATTCCAGAACCCAATTGGAACGATCTCATTTGGAGACGGTCGACAACCGACCTCCCGGAGCCCTAACCGTGTCCTCGAAGATGTCCATTGGAGAGATGATTCAAGCCAATCATGCCAGGCATGATATTCATAATAAAGTATGCCATTTGAAAGAGTTTGGTCAGAAGGAATCAGCTTGGGTTCGAGATCAACTAGGAGGATGTCTAGAAGCTGTCCAGTTAGCCCTGTCCGCAGATATAGGTGCATTCAATATAGGATTTCGAATGGACCAAGACGAATCAAGCTGCAACTCAACCTGTTCTAGGAAACTGACTCATCAAGGAATCTGCACGAATTTGAATCACCTCAAGACCATCTTCTATGAAGAAGTTATGTCTGTTTCAAAACAGATGATTTTCAGGGAACGTGATAAATACCGACTTGCACATTTTGGATTGCTCAGAACGAACCAGGATAAATCAAGGAGTAAAGGAACTTTTTCTGGATTCTTGATTCATCAGGAAATGCATGAGAGTTGGAATCACACCAATACCAGCTCGGACCAAGAAGATATGCAAGATCAAATCCGAAGGTTGCTGGACCTGCCTTATTTGGAAGCTAACGGACTTAGTGGGCTACAGACTTATGTATGGCGACCAGGAGTACTAGCAACATCTCCTTGGGCATTGGTTTATACTCTTTTTCCCTTAAGTGTGGTTTTGTCCCAATTGGGTTTTCCCACTAAGGTTTTTAATGAGGTAAACCAAGGCACGTTTCAAGAGAAGGAGAATATGGCCCGTCCAACCTTCTTTCTTGTTTTCTATTTTTATAGTTTCGACCAGGCCTCTTTGTGGCCCTTTCTTAAGACTTGTAACCCTATTATTTTGGCTATTTAAAGCCCCTCTTTGTTTTCAATAAACTTAAGCAAGTTTAAACTAAGAAACCCTAGAGGTTGTATCGATCTCTCTCTCCTTTGCGCGGCTACCCCTTGGATTTGAAATCTCTTGTTGCTTTAGCTTGCTTGTTTGTGTTACTAAAATTGCTCTTGTTCTTGTCCTAATCCTCACACGTCCATCTAATCACCCACTGACCAGGAATAGAGCGCCTTCGGCCAGCTTCCTCGTCCCATCGATCCGCGTCTGCTCATGTCCCGCTCATCGCTTCTCGACCACTCGACCACCCGCTTCCGATCTCATATCATCTGGTATCAGAGCTTTAAAGCTCCTGACCAGTCTGGTTATTTCTCTCCTTTGCTTAGTTTCAGTCTTGTTTGCTTTTTGTTCTTCTTTAAAAACCAAAAATCAAAAAAAAAGTTAGGTTGCTAGTGTTTTGTTCTCAACCGACCAAGTAAACTGAATCTGAATTGCTTGTGGTTGCTATTTGATTACTGTTGAGTTGTTATTGCTTCTGTTGTGTTGCTTTATAAACTGAAAAAAAAAAAAAAGTTGTTAGAATCGATTTTAGGTTGTGATAAGAAACCGTCCGCTAGGGTTATCTCTCTCTAGCAATTTGCTTAGGGCTGATCTCCTTTGTTCCGACTTCTTGTTCTCTGTTCCTTATAGTTTCTGTTGCTATTTGTTACCTTGGCTCTGTCGCCATTGCCTTGTTTCCTTTTTGTTAGTGACCGCACCTTTTTCCATTTTTGTTCCGTTTTCCTTTTCTCTTGTTTTTCCTTTCTTCCTTGTTGCGTTTGATATTTTTGCTAAGTGTGCAGAGACAATGGACGAAGAACAGGCCCAACAAGGCGGCCCGACCAAGTTCACTCAGATCCTAGCTGCGATCCAGACGATCGGAGCTCGACTCGACCGCCTGGAGCGACCGCCCGACCCATCTCGACATGGTCGAGTAAAGCAAGGTCGACCAGACCATGGTCACGACCTTTACCACTGTGGAGACAACCATGCTGCGAACAAAATGGATCTCGAGCCACCTGACCAATATCGGCGCCATCAATCCTCCAGACTAAGACATTCAAAACTCAATAAATTTCAAAATAATTTTTGTGTCTTAGACTCACAACTAATATCTTTCTCAGGTACTTTCAGTGGGAAGAAGACCTAGAAGATTACTTCTGGGATTACAATATCCCAAGGAACGAACATGCCTCGTATGCGATCCAAACCCTGACCGGAGATGCCCATGCTTGGTGGCAGCTCGAGGAGAATATACGGAGACAACTGAAGGAACCGTCAAGGACGTGGAAGGAGCTGAAATGGTTAGTATATGAGCAGTATGTCATAATAAGACCAAAGACCCAGGGCCGTCCACGCCTTTCGACCGCCTCGACCAAAGTCCCGATGCTCGAACCGCCTCGACCAAAGGTTAAAGTGTCCCAACCCAAATCTTTTCCATCTGATTATAATGAATCAAAAACTGTCTTAATGCACTTGGGATTGGTCAAAAGTGTTGATCAGGATGCAGGAAAGATAGAGGGTCCCATGGACCGCATAGGTCAACAGACCGGAGGCGAGACCGAGAAACCGAAGGAACCGGTCGAACGAGAAAGTGATCCCACTAAAACCAATGAAGATCACGATCCAAACCAGACTGAGAGTGTTACTCAGAAACCAGAACATGATTTTAGACCACAACTAGATGTTGGAACTAAAGAGGCGAACCGGAAAGAAGTGCCACCCTCGCCCATTTCTCGACCACGACCCTCGACCGCCTCGACCAAGGTTCAAGTATCCCAACCCAATTCTCTTCTATCTGATTATAAAGAATCAAACACTGTTTTATTGCACTTGGAATTGGTGATATGTCATGGTTTTTACCGGTTTTATGCCATGATATAAGTCTGTTTTAGTGTCTTTTGGTGTTCTTTTAGAGTCCTTTACAGGTGTTAATAGGTACACGCACGTTTGGAGCAGAAGTGAAGATTTTGGAGCTATTTGGTGCATTTTGGAGTTTTGACCCGAGAGGTTGTGCTCACTGTCCGAAACAGAGTACTGTGTCGATCGACGCACACCTGCATCGATCGATGCACAGCGAGTTGGGCCAGATTCTCGGCGGTTTAATAAAGAATTTAATATTGCAAAGATGCCCAGAAGTTCCAGATATTTACAGAGAAGCCCCAAGTCGTGTTTTAGCTATTTAATTAGGTTTTTAACTTCAGTTTTACATACGCTATCATAACTTAGAGCAGAGAGTTTTTAGAGCTTTTGGGGCTGATCTGATCCTGTACTACACTTTGTTTTGGAGAAGTTTTCGAACCCCTTTAATATTCTAATCTCTTTTATGATTTCAATTAATTCATTGATTATGTTTACATCATCCATGTCTGAGTAGTTTCATAGTTAGGTTTAGGGTTTCTCATAGGGATTTCATGACTTGCTAGATATAATTAATTCAGTTAAGGATTCACATCAATAGATGTTCTTCAAACTAAATTGTGTCTAATGATAGTTCTAACCTGATCACTTAGAATCTAGATCTTAGGTTGCTAAATACGACACGACAGTGTGGTTTAGAATCTGAACTATTTAGGTTGAGCAATTTAATTACTCGCAAAGGAATTTGGTTTAATTAGATTGTGAACATATAAAACTTGGAATTAAAGCTGGTTTAATCTGTTAGTAATTGCAAAGGAATTTGGATTGCTGCACTTAGACTTAGAGAATTCTCGCAACGACAGTTGGTTAATTCTATATCTGTGTTTGAGTTCTAGAACTGAGTTTAATTAGATCCTGACTGAATGATTTATCTGCTTGTCCGATTTCCTGAGAACGCCCTAGACTTAGCGCCCTTAGTTTATTGCTTAAAACCACAACCTGCTACTTGTTTACTTTCTCGCATTATTTTCAGTTTCCATTCATATTGCTTTCTCCTAGTTTTAATCTTTTTAGTTCTAATCCTATCGTTGCCTAGAGTCCTCGTGGATTCGATCCCTAAGTACTACATTGAGATATTGTGCACTTGCAGTTAGTATAGGGTAAAACTTAGACCTATCAAGTTTTTGGCGCCGTTGCCGGGGACTCTTAGAGTCTTCGATAGCTTCGAACTTAGGGTTTTTACTAGGATTTTTATTTTTATTTTTGTTTACTGGTTTTTTTTTATTTTTCTCTGTTTTCTCTCTGTCGCAGGTTTCATAATCGCATAGCATCGACCGTTGCACTTCTTGTGTCGATCGTTATTAGGCGATTGGAGTTGAATCGATCGTTGCACTGCTAGCATCGATCGTTGCTTGGCGATTACAGACGGTTTATGCAGACGCGTGATACCAGAAGTAATTCAAACACTAATCTCGTAAACCTCCAACTTGAAGAGCTTGCTAGACTAGAGAGGACTAACAGAAGAGTTCGAAGAACAAGGATGGTTGTTGTTGAACGTGTGATCATAAAGCCTGATGCTCAAGGTACCCTGAGGGACCGACACAACAATCCTTACAATGCTGTTGGAGAACCGATAGATGCTGAAGGGAATGTTATCCCTGATCCTCCAGAGCAACCACATCAACATGAGCAGAACCAAGGACAAGGTCAAGGACAGGGCCAAGGTAGACATATGGTTGTCCATGAGAGGAATTTAGCTGACTATAACCGTCCGGATGAGTTTCATGCTAACCGGTCAGCTCTTGTACTTCATGAATTTGAGAGGAATGATTTTGAAATCAAGACCGTCTACTACTCTCTCCTGAGGCAGAAAGCCTTCCATGGCTCTCCAAGTGAGCAGCCAATGGATCACATAGATAAGTTTGAGGGTATAGTCACTGGAATAAAGTACGATGGAGTTAACCAAGACTATTTGTTCCTCAAGCCTTTCCCCTACTCTCTGGCTGGAGATGCTGCAGCCTGGCTGAAACAACTTCCATATGGGACGTTTGTTACTTGGGCCGCTCTGAAGAGTGAGTTCCTGCGTCATTTCTATGATGATGCTCGCTCAGATCAGTACATACAGGACATTCTTACCTTTACCCAAGGTCCAACAGAGCCTCTTAAGACAGCCTGGATGAGGTTTAAGAAGGTTCAACGTGACTGCCCGCACCATGGATTCACTGAGGTAACACTTTTAGGCATCTTCTTTAGAGGAATAGATCTTCTATATCAGACTGCGCTGGACAATTCTAGCAATGCCAACTTTAATACTAGGACTCCTGCTCAAGCTAAGCAGTTGATAGATAATTTAGTAAGCAGTAATAGCTGCAAGACTACTGATGAGAGAAGGAAGAAGTCCGGTGGGAAGATGGAGAATTCTGAGATAGCTGATATTAGATCTAAGTTGGACACTGTTTGCAATATTCTAGCTGGGAAGAAAGCTGTCCACTTTGCTCAAGATGTTGAGATGATCAATGATGAAGGAGATGGTCAGGAAGAGGATGTGAATTACATCGGAGGATCTGGTTTCCAAGGAAACCTGTTTGGTAATCAGTCTGGTAATAGGTTCTTCAGTGGAGGACAGAAGAGTGCTTTCAACAGCAACCAAAACTCTTCTGGATTTGGACAGACTAGTGGTTTTCAGAAACCTTTCCAACAAGGTAATCAGAGGACTTATGGATCTTCCTCTTACCAAGCACCTCCTGTAGCTACTACTCATGAGAGTAAGATGGAGGCAATGATGGAGCAGCTGCTAAAGGGACAAACCAAGATTTCTGTGGATGTCAACAAGAAACTGGATTGGGTGTATGATGATTTGAATGGAAAATTCGAATCCTTGAGCTCACATGTGAAAAGGCTTGATGCTCAAGTTGCACAGACTGCTGGACATGTTAAGAGGGAAGATGGATATCTCCCAGGGCGAACTGATGCTAATCCCAAGTATCAATGCAATGCGGTAACATTGAGAAGTGGTAAGGAGCTGTCTCCTGGCCAGAAAAAGCAGTTGAGTGTTGAAGAACTCGGGGAAATTGAAGAATTGGAAGATGGGATCCGTGATATTCGCAATGCAATGATCGACGCTACTCAGCAACGGTCGATACAAAGCGAAAACGAAGAACCTGTCGCAACAAAGTCGCCCAGCAACGATCGACACAACACCAGCGACGATCGACGCAAGGCGACTGCAGAGAGTTCAAAACCAGAGAAGCCGAAACAGTTGAGTGAAAGGGTTTACAAACCTAAAGTACCTTTTCCCAAAAATTCCAGGAAAGCTAAGAATGATAGACAGTATACCAAATGCAAGGAGATCATCAAAAAGGTGAAAGTCGAAGTGCCTTTGATTGACTCTATGGAGACTTCTCCTGTGATGAGGAGATGTCTTAAGGACTTGCTTGTTGGTAAGTGGTCTGATGAGGAGAGTGTGATGATGATCACGGAGGTATGTAGTGCGATAGTTCATGGCAGAATTCCTGAGAAGCTGAAAGATCCAGGGAGCTTTGTGTTGGATTGTGCTATCTACAGGGAAAGATTTGAAAGATCCCTATGTGATCTTGGTTCTAGTGTAAATCTTATGCCCTTCTATGTAGCTAAGAGACTTGGAATGACTGACTTCTTACCAACTAGGATCTCACTGGTTCTAGTATACAGAACTATTAGGATCCCTGAAGGAGTACTAGAAGATGTGCCTATAATGATTGGTAAATGTGTGATACCTACTGATTTTGTGGTTCTGCAGTATGGAGAGGAACCGAAGGATCCACTGATTTTGGGCAGGCCTTTCTTAGCTACTGCTGGTGCGATGATTGACTGCCAAGGAGGTAAAATAATTCTGAATGTGGGTGATCTGAAGATGAGTTTTGATATGGACAAACTGGTGAAGAGACCAACCATTGACGGGCAGACCTTCTATGTGGACACACTGGGTGATTTGGCTGCAGAGTACTTTCACAAGTCACATGCTGAAGATCCACTAGAAAGAGCTTTATTGAGCTCTATAATGGAGCTGGAACACCTACAAGACGAGCCCGAAATCTGCTATGCAAGACTGATGGATTCTGCTGAGCAAGTGATGAAGTTAGAAGTGTCTGCCGTGACTTTGCATCGATCAACACAACCTTCGCATCGATCGTTGCAAGTCGACAGAGACTGGGCAGAGGAAAAAGCTCCGAAAATTGAGCTGAAACAACTTCCATCCGGGCTATGGTATGCATTTCTCGGACCTAATTCGACTTATCCAGTGATAGTTAATGCTAGTTTGAACAACGCAGAGCTCACTTTACTGCTAAGCAAGCTGCGCAAGCATCGCAAAGCTCTTGGCTATTCTCTTGATGACATTTCAGGTATCTCTCCGGAGCTGTGCATGCATCGGATACATCTTGAGGACGAGTCTAAGACATCTGTTGAGCATCAGAGAAGGCTTAATCCTAATCTACAGGAAGTGGTTAAGAAGGAGATTATAAAACTCCTAGATGCTGGGATCATCTATCCTATTTCAGACAGTGATTGGGTGAGTCCAGTCCATGTAGTGCCTAAGAAAGGCGGAGTTACAGTTGTGAAGAATGAGAAGAATGAGCTAATCCCTACTAGGACTGTGACTGGACACAGGATGTGTATAGATTACAGGAAACTCAATGCTGCAACAAGGAAGGATCATTCCCCTTTACCCTTCATTGATCAGATGCTGGAGAGGTTAGCAAATCACCCTTACTATTGCTTCCTCGATGGATATTCATGTTTCTTTCAGATTCCTATCCACCCAGAGGATCAGGGAAAGACCACCTTCACTTGTCCATATGGCACATTTGCTTACCGTAGGATGCCTTTTGGATTCTGCAGTGCACCAGCTACTTTCCAGAGATGCATGATGTCCATATTCACTGATATGATTGAGGACTTTATGGAGGTATTTATGGATGACTTCTCAGTCTATGGATCATCTTATAATGAGTGCTTAGATAATCTGTGCAAGGTACTGACTAGATGCGAAGAGAAGAACTTGGTTCTTAATTGGGAATAGTGCCATTTCATGGTCAGAGATGGCATTGTACTTGGACATAAAGTGTCTGAAGCAGGGATTGAAGTAGACCGCACTAAGATTGAGGTAATGACTAGCCTTCAGGCGCCTGATTCTGTAAAGTCTATAAGAAGCTTTCTTGGACATGTTGGTTTCTATAGACGGTTCATCAAGGATTTCAGTAAGATTGCTAGACCACTAACTGCCTTGCTATGTAAGGATACCAAATTTGAATTCAATGCAGATTGTCAGACTGCATTTGAACAAATCAAGCAGGCATTAGTGAGTGCTCCTATAGTTCAGCCACCGGATTGGGATCTACCTTTTGAGGTTATGTGTGATGCAAGTGACTATGCTGTAGGAGCTGTTCTGAGGCAGAAGAAGGATAGGAAGCTTCATGCTATCTATTATGCTAGTAGGACACTAGATGATGCACAAAGAAACTATGCCACTACAGAGAAGGAGCTGTTGGATGTTGTCTTTGCATTTGAGAAATTCCGCCCCTATCTTGTTGGCTCCAAGGTGATTGTGCACACTGATCATTCAGCCCTGAAGTATCTGATGCAGAAGAAAGATGCTAAGCCAAGATTGTTGAGATGGATTCTGTTGCTTCAGGAGTTTGACATTGAAGTGAGGGACAAGAAGGGGGTTGAGAATGGAGTTGTTGATCATCTTTCAAGGATGCTGGTTGAGGAAGACGTGCCCATTAATGATTACTTGCCTGAGGAAAACGTCAATATGGTCGGAACAGTGTTTCAAATGGGTTTGGGCAAAAATCTGCAAAACTGTCGGATAAATCGCATTGCGTCGATCGATGCCACATCTGTGACGATCGATGCAAGTGTTGAGGATGCGACGATCGATGCAACCTTATGCGACGATCATTGCAATGCGGAAACAGAACCAGAACCTTTCACGGTTCAAATTGGAGACTATGTCTTCGAGGTAGGTGCTGTCACAACCACTGATCAACCCTGGTACGCGGATATAGCTAATTACCTGGCCGCAGAGACTGAACCAGATGATTTGAAGGGGTATGCAAAGAAGAAGTTCTTCAGGGAGCTCAGACGATACTACTGGGATGAGCCTTATCTCTACAAACACTGTTCAGATGGTCTTTACAGGAGATGCGTTGCTGAAGCAGAGGTTCCAGACATCCTATTCCACTGTCATGGATCAGATTATGCTGGACATTTTGCTACTTTCAATACTGTGTCTAAGGTTCTGCAAGCAGGTTTCTGGTGGCCTGCGATGATTAAAGACACACATTATTTTGTCTCCCAATGTGATGTCTGTCAAAGGAGAGGGAAAATTAGTAAGAGGCATGAAATGCCTCAGAATTTCATTCTTGAGGTTGAAGTTTTTGATTGCTGGGGCATAGACTTTATGGGTCCTTTTCCCTCATCCTATGGGAATAAGTTTATCTTGGTTGTTGTGGACTATGTATCTAAGTGGGTAGAAGCAATAGCTAGTCCAACCAATGATTCTTCGGTGGTCATTAAGCTGTTTAAGACCATCATATTCCCTAGATTTGGAGTACCTCGGATTGTAATTAGTGATGGAGGATCCCACTTTATTAATAAGGTCTTCGAGAAGCTCCTAAGAAAGCATGGAGTTCATCACCAAGTTGCTACTCCTTATCACCCTCAGACTAGTGGACAAGTCGAGGTCTCTAATAGACAGATCAAGGAGATCTTAGAAAAGACAGTTGGGAAGACAAGGAAGGATTGGGCAGCAAAGCTAGATGACGCACTATGGGCTTACCGGACTGCATTTAAGACACCTCTTGGGACCACTTCATTCCATCTTCTGTATGGAAAAGCATGTCATCTGCCAGTGGAGCTTGAGCACAAAGCAGCATAGGCTGTAAAACAGATGAACTTTGATCTTAAGTCTGCTGCAGAGAGGAGATTGGTGCAGCTTAATGAGTTGGATGAGATTAGACATCTTGCCTATGAGAACTCAAAGTTGTACAAAGAGAGGACTAAGGCCTATCATGACAAAAAGATTGTCTCTAGACAGTTTGCACCCAACGATCAGGTACTTTTGTATAACTCACGTTTGCATTTGTTTCCAGGTAAGCTGAAATCAAGGTGGTCTGGTCCTTTCAAGATCAAAGAGGTGCGTCCCTACGGAGCTATTGTTCTAATCACTAAGGAAGGTAATGAATTCACTGTGAATGGACAGAGGGTGAAACACTATTGGGCTAAGGCCGAGATTCCAGTAGGTCAGATTCTGCCTCTGGATGATGCACCCTCTGCCTAGATCAGCTGAAACGTCAAGCTATTGACGTTAAAAGAGCGCTGAGTGGGAGGCAACCCACTGTTTCATTTTTGCATTTTGATTTTTGGTGCTTTTGTAGGATTTTACGTTTTGTTTCTGTTTTTGGTGAGTTTTGTCTGCAGCTCTCAGGCAAAATTGCAATGCGTCGATCGACACAACTTGTGTCGATCGTCACAACACGAACGAAATCGCATTGCAGCGATCGTTGCGATCATGAGCAACGATCGACACACGACGAAAAATCGCCTAGCAACGGTCGATGCATTTATGCAGCGATCGATGCATGTGCAACAGAGGTAAAAATCAGACATAACTCAACACATCCATTAACATTTTTGCTTTTTCTTTTTACCAATCCTTTGCTTGACACTACTGGGGACAGTGTGTCTTAAGTGTGGGGGAGGTGCTACTGACTTTATCTTTCTGTTTTCTTAGAGTCAGTCCAATTTTCAAAAAAAAAAATTGTTTTATTGAGTCAAAACCAGTTTAAGTAGGAAATAGTGAATTTATGAGGAGTTAACAATATCTTGCAGGAACTTAAGTAACCATCGGGATGAAGTTGCAGGATCTATCTATGACTATTAGAAAACTCCATCACTGATCAACCTACTGAGGACACCCACATCACTTCAGGTATCAGAGGATCCTTTTACTGACTTCACCTTAATATTGACTTAATTTTCTCACCTAAGGGCTTGGTATACCTTGTGTCGGATTCCTTTGTTAGTTCTGACACAGCCTGTAAACCTGTCCTATTTGGTTCCCTTCTCCCCTTCCATAAAGTAAAAAATAATAATAATAAATAATAAACTGAGGATGAGTTAGTAACTCCGAAGTGGTCACGGGAGTAGTAGCAAACACTATTACCTCCTGTGCGATCCATGGAATGTGTCCAAAGTACACCCCTTAACGGGAAGAGCACTGATAAATAAAATAAAATGATACCCAATGGAGAAAAATCAGAATGCTAAGGAAGGGAAAAGAGAAGAAGGGGACTAGAGAAAGATAGTTTGGTGGTCTAGAGCTGGCAAGGTAAGAGTCCATGTGCCCTTTGATCAATACTCCTTAGGTGAAACCGCACTTAAATACTTGCAGAAGTCAGTAGGGTGAATTTGAATGCGTGAATGTGATTGTGGAGTTACTTAGGACAGTTGATAAGTGTGGGGGAAGTATATGTTGGTCTTGATGTCTTGCAGGTGATTCTTTTCAGTGGATTACTAAGGGGAATCTGATTATTGTTGCTTCTAGGACAAAAAGAGTTTCTGAAAGTTTTCAAACCTCTTCACCATGTTTTAGTTCTATGTTTTGCTTGAGGGCAAGCAAAGGCTAAGTGTGGGGGAGTTGATATATCATGGTTTTTACCGGTTTTATGCCATGATATAAGTCTGTTTTAGTGTCTTTTGGTGTTCTTTTAGAGCCCTTTACAGGTGTTATTAGGTACACGCACGTTTGGAGCAGAAGTGAAGATTTTGGAGCTATTTGGTGCATTTTGGAGTTTTGACCCGAGAAGTTGTGCTCACTGTCCGAAACAGAGTACTGTGTCGATCGACGCACACCTACATCGATCGATGCACAGCGAGTTGGGCCAGATTTTCGGCGGTTTAATGAAGAATGTTAATATTGCAAAGATGTCCAGAAGTTCCAGATATTTACACAGAAGCCCCAAGTCGTGTTTTAGCTATTTAATTAGGTTTTTAACTTCAGTTTTACATACGCTATCATAACTTAGAGCAGAGAGTTTTTAGAGCTTTTGGGGCTGATCTGATCCTGTACTACACTTTGTTTTGGAGAAGTTTTCGAACCCCTTTAATATTCTAATCTCTTTTATGATTTCGATTAATTCATTGATTATGTTTACATCATCCATGTCTGAGTAGTTTCATAGTTAGGTTTAGGGTTTCTCATAGGGATTTCTTGACTTGTTAGATATAATTAATTCAGTTAAGGATTCACATCAATAGATGTTCTTCAAACTAAATTGTGTCTAATGCTAGTTCTAACCTGATCACTTAGAATCTAGATCTTAGGTTGCTAAATACGACACGACAGTGTGGTTTAGAATCTGAACTATTTAGGTTGAGCAATTTAATTACTCGCAAAGGAATTTGGTTTAATAAGATTGTGAACATATCAAACTTAGAATTAAAGCTGGTTTAATTTGTTAGTAATTGCAAAGGAATTTGGATTGCTGCACTTAGACTTAGAGAATTCTCGCAACGACAGTTGGTTAATTCTATATCTGTGTTTGAGTTCTAGAACTGAGTTTAATTAGATCTTGACTGAATGATTTATCTGCTTGTCTGATTTCCTGAGAACGCCCTAGACTTAGCGCCCTTAGTTTATTGCTTAAAACCACAACCTGCTACTTGTTTACTTTCTCGCATTATTTTCAGTTTCCATTCATATTGCTTTCTCCTAGTTTTAATCTTTTTAGTTCTAATCCTATCGTTGCCTAGAGTCCTCGTGGATTCGATCCCTAAGTACTACATTGATATACTGTGCACTTGCAGGTATAGGGTAAAACTTAGACCTATCAATTGGTCAAAGGTTTTGAACAGGGCGCAGGAATGAACAAGGGTCCGATGGACCGCACGAACCAACGGACCGGAGGCGAGAAAATAAAGGAACCGGCCGACCCAAAGATTGATCCGACTCAAGCCAATGGATATCACGACCCAGAGAGTATCCCATGGAACCCAGGCCAAGACAAAGGCGTGATACTGAGTTCCCAACCCAACAGAACACGCATGGAAAGCCATTGCACCAGCCATCCACCAATTCCTCAAGGTAAGGCCATGAACTCACGAAACCGCATGAAGGCTGACTTGCTTTCTATTGGTGCAGGTTATGCAGATTCGAGGTCGAATTCTCTTCAAGATAGAGGGTATGATGAGGACATCGGATCCTCCAGACCCGACCCGAACGAGCAGTACGTACCAGCCTCGACCACGAGGCTGACCGAGCTATTCCCGACCCCGCGGAACGTACCTGAGGAGGTTCAGAAGGCCACTGCAAGTTATGCCAGATCAGATGACGTTATATCAGGAATTCATAAGCCAACAGCATATTTCAGGAGTGATGATCATTCCAGAACCCAATTGGAACGATCTCATTTGGAGACGGTCGACAACCGACCTCCCGGAGCCCTAACCGTGTCCTGGAAGATGTCCATTGGAGAGATGATTCAAGCCAATCATGCCAGGCCTGATATTCATCATAAAGTTTGACATTTGGAAGAGTTTGGTCAGAAGGAATCAGCTTGAGTTCGAGATCAACTAGGAGGATGTCTAGAAGCTGTCCAGAAGCTGTCCAGTTAGCCCTGTCTGCGGATATAGGTGCATTCAAGAGAGGATTGCGAATGGACCAAGAAGAATCAAGCTGCAACTCAACCTGTTCTAGGAACCTGACTCATCAAGGAATCAGCAAGAATTTGAATCACCTGAAGACCATCTTCTATGAAGAAATTATGTTTGTTTCAAAACAGATGATTTTCAGGGAACGCGATAAATACAGACTTGCACATTTTGGATTGCTCCGAACGAACCAGGATGAATCAAGTAGTAAAGGAACTTGTTCTGGATTCTTGATTCATCAGGAAATGCATGAGAGTTAGAATCACACCAATACCAGCTCGGACCACAAAGATATGCAAGATCAAATCCGAAGGTTGCTGGACCTACCTTATTTGGAAGCTCACGGACTTAGTGAGCTACAGACTTATGTATGGGACCAGGAGTACGAGCAACATCTCCTTGGGCATTGGTTTATACTCTTTTCCCCTTAAGTGTGGTTTTGTCCCAATTGGGTTTTCCCACTGAAGTTTTTAATGAGGTAAACCAAGCCCCGTTTCAAGAGAAGGAGAATATGGCCCGTCCAACCTTCTTTCTTGTTTTCTATTTTTATAGTTTCGACCAGGCCTCTTTGTGTCCCTTTCTTAAGACTTGTAACCCTATTATTTTGGCTATTTAAAGCTCCTCTTTGTTTTCAATAAACTTAAGCAAGTTTAAACTAAGAAACCCTAGAGGTTGTATCGATCTCTCTCTCCTTTGCGCGGCTACCCCTTGGATTCGAAATCTCTTGTTGCTTTAGCTTGCTTATTTGTGTTACTCAAATTGCTCTTGTTCTTGTCCTAGTCCTCACACGTCCATCTAATCACCCACTGACCAGGAAGAGAGCGCCTTCGGCCAGCTTCCTCGTCCCATCGATCCGCGTCTGCTCACGTCCCGCTCATCGCTTCTCGACCACTCGACCACCCGCTTCCGATCTCATATCAGGTATGAGAGACTGCCTTCTTTTTTGCATGGAATCAGGCAAACCAACCCAGGAACAGTAACTGCTCTTGAGCTAGATGAGAAGAATAGATTTAAGTATCTATTTATAGCATTTGGAGCTTCCATACATGGATTTACGTTTCTTAGAAGAGTCATTGTGGTGGATGGTACTCATCTTAATGGAAAGTATGGCGGTGTTATGCTAGTGGCGGCCGCACAAGACGGGCTTTCGGAATTGTAGACTCCGAAAATGATGACTCGTGGGAATGGTTTTTCACCAAACTGAAAATGCATTTCAGACCAATATCGTTTGGTCATAGTCTCAGATAGATGCGAGTCGATCAAGAATGCGTGTGAAGCAGTTTTCCCTTGGGCACAGCAAGGGATATGCTATTACCATCTACAAAATAACATAGTTACCAAGTTTAGGGGAAAACATCTTCTGTACTTGGTGAAAAACACGGCTTACGCATATACGATTTACGATTTTGACCGAAACATGGCTTCCTTACGAGCAGTAAATCCTGAACTTGCTGATTACTTGGAGGAGGCGGATGTGAGTCTATTGTCACGCGTGCATTTCAGCAGAGACAGGTACTTGTCGGTCTGACAATAGGTTTCAGACTTATAGTGATGTTTGATACTATACTAAGACTTCTCCTCCTGTCTGATTATTTTTCCAGACGACAGGAGAAGTCTGAAAGCATAATGTTTTTATGATACTTTCTAATTCTTACTTGTGTAAACCTCTATCAAATTGGTGGATACAGGTACAACATAAAGACGAGCAACATTGTTGAGTCTATAAACTCCACAGTTAAGAAGGCAAAAGGATATCCCATATCTTTCCTTTTAGAAATTATACAAGAGAAACTAGGGACGTGGTTTTGTAAAATGCGGCTAGATTCAATGAGTCTCTCAACAACATTTAGCCGAGGAATTGAATATTTACTAGCTATTCGTGAATATTATGCAGATATGATGACGGCAGAACGCGTAGATACGTATAAGTTCGTTGTTAAGGGAGGACATAGGGATTGTGTTGTCGATTTGGAACATCAGAAGTGTGAATTTGGTGTTTGGGATTACGAAAAGATACCTTGCTCACATGCTATATGCGCTGCACCGGAACTTGAGCTACAAATTTCTACCCTTGTATGTCCATCTTACAGAACGGACTACTTGTACGCTGCATACTCGTGCAACATCTTACCAAAGAATTTTACTGGCAAAGCTGATCATGACACCGTGCGTGTCTTTCCGCCGAAAGAGAGGCGGAAGCCTGGAAGACAAAAGAAGTCGAGGTGGTAATCTATGCTAGCAATCGCCAAGAAGAAGAGCAGTAAACCGCAGAAACTACACAAGCAATATTGTTGTTTGAATTGCAAACAACCAGGCCACAAACAACCTAATTGTCCACAACCTGAGGCTGACTAGAAATGGTTGAAATCTGATGTGATTTAGGGTTTTCTGAAGTCTGATATGTGTTCGTGTTTAGTGAAGTCTGATAAGTTTTAGGGTTTATAGAAGTCTTATATTTTTTAGGGTTCACTGAAGTCTGAGAGAGTAATGTATTCCAGAAGTCTGATATTGAAACTTGTCTCAATTGTTTGGGTTCTCTTTCAACAAGCGTAGTAATAAACATAACTAGGATTAGTGCTTAAGTTTGTTACATAACTAAAAACATGCAAAAAAGTAGGCCAAAAGATGGATGTGTTTTTTTTACAACCACAAAAGATATTTCATATGCAAGAAATCCATTGTTTGGGAATCCAAAAGATAGTGGTGGTCTATTTCTCACCGTAGGTGTCTAGCAAACCATACTCGCTATGTTCCTCTTCACATGTTCGCCTGAGTTCAGTCACTATGTCAAAACCTAGCCTATCCCTGATTGACTTGATGTTCTTACCACAAAGATACTTTGGAAACTCCATTCCAAGTGAATGGAACTCGATGAACTTCAAGCAGAACACTCCACAGTCACATATTTGGTGGTTTTGAGGAAGATCGTCGCTCCTAACAATCGTGTAGGTGTAACATTCGATTGGGTAAGGCCACCCATCATCATCAGCTGGTTTCAAGATGTGCATCGCATAAGGAAACATCTCACAAATTGGTGCCACTGCCGCTCCGACCAACTCATCAGCCCTCGGATTAAGGATGTTGTCCCAGACTGTTACGTGCCTATCCGGGATAGAAATCATAATTGTTACCCAATGATTTCTGCCAATGTGCAGTGCGGTGTAAATAGAATCAATATCCACCCCCCCCCCCCCCAAGCCTTCGGTGATTTGCGGAATACGGGTAGTTCACCAGTGAAGTAATCAAAACAACCAGGAGGAAGCATTCTAGTTGTGGCTGATCCATTCTCTTCTGCATCGTTCTTAATAAAATCTGGATAGAGTTGAAGCCACAAGGCTTGAAGGTGTGTGTCAATGAAACACAGCCTCTCGCTCCTGAACCATTCCAGATGGCTATGTTGGCGAAGCCTCAACAGATCAATCCCCACATCAATTTGCTGCATCAAGCCAAGCATGTGTTAATATATATAAAAAAACACAACCAGACAGCTTCAGAAGTCTGGATATACAACCAGACTTCTTTGGAAGTCTGGATATACAACCAGACTTCTTGAGTATGAATATACATCCAGAATGGAATGGAATTCTTAATTCATAACCATTGGAGTGATACTGACCATGTCATGCAGCCATTCCTTTGGAGTGCGAATATCATAAAACCATTGGAGTGATGTGTTCACTTTCCTATTCAGATAACCCCTATAAAGAATAATACGCTTGTTAGACATCGAGTTAAGAGATTATGTATACATACTTACAATCTAAGTAGAGTATCAACACATACGGCTGTCTTTTATTGTAATCATTAAGTGCCTTCACTTGCATCCTGGTGATAGCAGCACAAGGGTCATATCCCGGTGTAACCTGTGCTTGGACAACAGGTTTAACTGGAGTCTTCACCTTCTCCTTCTGTTTAATCTGGGTTGCCTTCGCTTGCATGTAAACTTCAGCTGCTGCGTGCCTAGTGTCCTGTTTAAAAATCCGCGTAGCATCGAAGTCTATGCCCGTATCCAATTGTGTAACGATCAAGACACTCGGATCTGTGCTCTCGCGTATACTCTGCATATACAATTTGACAACCCATGTTAAACATAATGTTCGATCTAAAATTCACACAAGAACCAGACTGCACTAGACGTTTGGTAACTAGAATACATCACTGTCAGACTTTTATAGATGTCTGAGTTCAGACTTCTCGACGAAGTCTGAAATAAGACATCTATAGAAGTCTGACATGTTCTGAATGCCAACTAAAAATCATAGCAAACCAATGCAATATAAGGCTAATACTAGGAATCCATGTTCAAAGCAAATACAATAACCAAGGGGGGAAAAACAAATACGGTTATGCTTATGTGTTTACAATCAAGGATATTCATAAAGCAAGACAAGTGATTTCTTCATAAGTCTCCTACTTCTCTTAGGCCCATCGTTCTTTTCCTTATTTGTATCCAGAGATTGAGGGTTTTGGAGACTAATCCCATAATCAGTCGCAGTCGGTTTGGTGGCCTTAGAGAGAATGTTGGATTTGTCTGCTGCTTTCTTAGGCTTCGCTTTCCCTGCATGTGCAGGTTGGATACCTTCAGTAAAACTTTCCTCGGGATCCTCTGAGGCCTTTCCTTTTTCTTTCTTCCTCCCTCTTCATCAACCGCAGAAGCAGTTACTTTATCTTGATCCTGAAGATCTTCAACTGGATCTTCATCATCCTCACCAACTCCGGCCTTCTTCATCTCATCAGCAACTGCAACTGCAACACTTGTATCTTTCTTCTTCTCACTTCCTTTCCCTCCAGTACCAGCTTTCTTCTTCTCATTTCCCTTCAGTTCAGAAGAATCTTTCTTCTGGTCTTTCTCCTTTTGTTCAACTCCAACACTTTCTTTCTTCAAAGTCTGGACATTCTTGGCAAGATCATCAATTCTGATACCCATCAGACGAAAACCCTCGTTGAAAACATCTACGAATACATCAATCCAAGTTTCAAATGATTTTTGCAAACCCTCAATCATTTGAACAACATCCACATTCGTATGACCAGCTTTCCCTACTCTAGGTTTCTTACTAACTACCTCCACCTCTTCTTCCTCATCTTCATCATCAGAAACAGCATGTACCAACTTCCTCTTGACTCCCAGAACCTTTTGCTTTTTCTCACCAGCCTCATCCGCAACTTTCTCAAACTTAATCTCAAGCTTAACAGGACCTACAGCTTTGATCTTGAACACACCTTCACTTTTCCAGTGTTTAGAACCCCACCTCCAATGCACAGTCCCTAGCTTTCCAAGCATTGCTTTCACAATGTTCTCAACTTTATCGTCCTCCTCATCATCGTTGTCCCACTCGGGAAACATGTCATCATATTCCTTGACAACGAAGGTGTTGACGCGAGTCTGCAAATTACAAGTCACATAGCAAAATGAATATAAGCATTTGTAATATCAAAATGTTAGACATCATACGAGACTGGGAAAAATGTGTCAGGCTTCTTATGAAGTCTGATATAAAAATAAGTCAGACTTCGGAACAGTCTAAGAAATACCTGTATGCGTAAGGTTTTGTCGACTTTCTTTCGACTCCGTGATCCCTGGTACGCCAGCAATGGTAGGTATGGGGCATCCGGAAGGGCTCTCCATAAGTTGTCGCCATAGCGGGACATGCTCAGTATATCCAGATGTTCAGGACCTCAGCAAAACCTCCGATCTGATAATGTTTTCCATCCACGAGTTTTCTGTTTGCCTCCTTAACAGAATCTATCAGAAACTTGAAGGCGAATCGTCCCCATGGATTGGATTGTAGCGATCTTGGAACCAGCAGAAGCTTAGCCATGTCACCCCTTGTGGAAGTTGTCCAGTTTTGAGCCTCAATGAAGGTTACATAGATGGCTAGATATCCCAGCCATATCTTTTGTTGCGGTTCCCAACCAGAACATCTTTTACAAGCATCCATTAGTTGCGAAAAACTTGAGCTTAAATCAAAATCCACCCCAAGAAGCTTCCACGTTGTTCTCATCTGATCGGTATATTGAACGCCAGGGTACTCGAGGTTCTGAATATAGTCGCAGTTGAGTCCGGTTATGGCATGAAACTCATTCAAGGAAAACCTAACTGGATGAAGGCCGAGAAGAGACCATAACTCATACTTCTTGCAGTCTAACTGCAGACAGAGCATGTAGTCACCATTCTTGAACACCATTTGAAATTCAGGTCATTGAATCTCAAAAAAAATCCCAAATTCAGAATCGAGGAGTTGTTGCCATTCATCCGGTAACAACACTATTTTAACATCATTTATCAGATCTCTCATTACACTAAAGTAGTGTATGCTTTTATCCGGAACCGGTTCATAACCGGCAGTGAACATCCTTTGTGGGAATTCAACATCTTCTATAACGAAAACCTGAAACAACAAGGGCCACACAAATCATACAATCTGAATACTACTAGCCATAAGCCATTTGCTGTCAGCCTTACACAGTCAGACATCTTATGCCGTCTGGCTACTATAGTTATGTAAATATATAGACGAGGAGAAGAGTCGATAAATCTTACCGTCGAAGGTCACAATCGGAGAAGAGAGAAACCAGATCTGGAATTTAACAAAAAAAATTGAAAGCTTAGCGCAACAATGTTCAAAATAAAGAAGTCAATAACGAATATCCAGACGCCATTATCAGTCTGAGTAACTTAGTCAGACACCATATGCCGTCTGGCTACTATATTCGATGAATCTTACCGTCGAAGGAAGACGACGGAGGAGAGGAGTGAAACAAGATTAGGGCCCAACAAGATCTGGAATTTAGAAGAAAAAAACAAAAAGCTCAGCGCAAGTATGAGAGACATTCAGACTCTATATGCAGTCTGAGGCTGTAATCAGACTCCATGTGCAGTCTGAGATCTACAGTCAGACACCATTAGCTGTCTGGTTACTAATAGTTTTACTTAGTTTATGCACGAAAGGAGTAATTGATGAATCTTACTGTTAAAGGTAAGCGACGGAGCAGAGAGAAAACAGATCCGGAAACGATACCCAAAAAAAGTTTAAGATGTCGGTTGAGTGGCTTTGAGAGAGAACATATTTTTTTTTAACTTTCCTGTGAAACTGTAAAAAAGGTTAAAAAATCATATTTATATATGTCTCATAAGGGGCAGTTAAAACGAGACCGTTTGACCACTATCGGACGGTTTTACTGCAGACGTAACGGCCGCACTTTTTCGTCTCCTTTTTACATAACGCCCGCGCATTTAATTTACAAAAAATTAACTCTCGGGCATGCAAGAGGCCACGTGTCGTCACGTACACGCGTCAACAACAGTGGATATCTCCGATATCATATGATAGTTTTAATATTTATTGTTCAAACATCATTTGAAATCTGAAAACTAATTATTGTCGATTCAGACTCCATACGAAGTCTGAGGAAAATTATTTTTACTCAGACTTCATATGAAGTCAGAAAATATAGTATTTATTAGCTTCAAAAGAGGACAATTCGCATATTTGAAAGTGGATGATGAATGAAATTGGATGAAATTCGTCTTATAATACATAAAATTGTACTTGGATACATAGGACTTATATTACAAGAAACCAAATGCCATCAAGATAATCGGGACGATAATAACAGCACCAACAACCATCAGATACTCATACTTGGCGCCACGCACTGTCTGGTTAGATGGTTTCTCAGTCAAGAGCTCTTTCAATTGAGCTATCTCTGCATGCGCTTTCTTGATCTCATCGTGCAAGTTGGTAACACGGTCAATTTCAGCATAACAAAGGAAGATGTAATCAATTTGTTCACCATGTTGGTCCACACTCAGCTTTAACTCGTGAAACTCCTCCATCATAGCCTCATCCCACCACTTCATTATATGGTAGCCACCATCCTATACAGCCACATTTTAAATATATAATCATCTTCGAATTCCAAATATAAGCTCGAATAAGTCAAAACAAAATAAAACTGGCTACATACAGAAGATCAGGCAATTACATCCCAGTTACGACATCCAAAGAATCTTCTTCCCGGATTATCGGCAGTAGTG
Organism: Orychophragmus violaceus; assembly: GCA_030180135.1. Taxonomy (NCBI): domain Eukaryota; kingdom Viridiplantae; phylum Streptophyta; class Magnoliopsida; order Brassicales; family Brassicaceae; genus Orychophragmus; species Orychophragmus violaceus. The sequence continues at coordinate 74,373,193 of CM058240.1, forward strand.
GATGTTCGCATGACAGGGTCCAGACCGCAGAAACATTTCTTGGAGAATCCATTGCATGAACCGGATCGTTGTCGAAATGTGGAACTTGAGAATGAACTACTACTACTCGAGGTTGGAACCTGACTGAATCGCCCAATCCTTTGTACCATTAAACAATTGTAAACAATCAGATTTCAGACTTCTAAAAGAGTCTAATTCAAAAACAAATCCAGTTTCAGACTTCTAATAGAGTCTAACTCAAGCATAGAACTTATCTATTTTGTTCAGATCTAGACAAAATACATATGAAAAACGGGATGACTCGGACTCAAAACCGTAGGATCTAAAACGAGAAATATATAAAAACCAATTTTTGGTTTAGATCTAGACAAAATACATATTAAAAAGGGGATGACTCGGACTCAAAACCGTATGGATCTAAAACGAGAAATATATGAAAACCTATCTATTTTTGTTCAGATCTAGACAAAGTACATATGAAAAAGGGGATGACTCAGACTCAAAACCGTATGGATCTAATATGAGAAATATATAAAAACCAATTTTTGGTTTAGATATAGACAAAGTTAAAAGAATAAATGACTTCTTTCGTATAGATCTCAAACATTTGCAGAACGAAGAGCTTAGAATACGATGACGGCGGTGTAGATGATAGGGTCTAAGTTTTAATCCTATTCTACTGCAAGTGCACAGTTAAGTGATTATAGTATATAGGGTATCGAATCCACAGAGACTCTGGTCTCGATAGAATAAGAACCGTAGAGATTAATACTAAGAAGAAAGCAGATGTGAAGTGAATTAAAAGCAAGGCAAGAAAATAAATCAGTAGCGAGATTGTTGTGAAAGCAGTTAACTAAAAGCGCTAAGTCTAGAGAATTCTCAGGAAATCAGACAAGCAGACAAGTTAATCAGTCATGATCTAATTAAACACAGTTCTAGAACTCAAATCACGGAATTAGAATTAACCAAATCTCTTTGCGGAAATCCTCTAAGTCTAAGTGCAGCAATCCAAATCTCTTTGCAATTACTAACAGATTAAACCAGCATTAATTTCAAGTTCGAAATGTTCACAATTAAACTAAGCCAAATCTCTTTGCGAATAATTTAATTGCTCAACCTAAATAGTTCAGATTCTAAACCACACTCTCGTGTCGTATTTAGCAACCTAAGATCTAGATTCTAATTGATCAGGTTAGAACTAGCATTAAACTCAATTTAGATCGAAGAACATTCTATTCATGTGAATCCTTAACTGAATTAAACAAGTCTAGCAAGTCATCAAATCCTTAATGAAAAACCCTAAACCTAACTATGAATCTACTCAGACATGATTAATGAAACAGAAATCATAGAATTAATAGATTGCATATAAGAAATTAAATAGATAAAGGGGTTCGAAATCTTCTCCAAAATAGATGAAGTACAGGAATAGATCATCCCCAAAAGCTCTAAAAATCTCTTAGCTCTAAGTATGAAAACGTATGTAAAATAAACACCAAAATCCTAATTATATAGGCATAATCTCGGCTGGGGCTTCTTTGTAAATACTGGAAACTTCTGGGCCAAAATGCAAAATCTGGAATCTTCATTAAACCGCCGTATTCGGCCCATCTCGCAAGTGTGTCGATCGACACCAAAGGTGTGTCGATCGATGCATGATCTAAAATTGGACAGTGAGCTCAATCTCTCGGCCAAGCACTCCAAAAATCCCAAAAATGCTCCAATATCTCCAATTCCGCTCCAAACCTGATTATACCTATTAAAGACTCTAAAAGAACACAAAAGAACACTAAAACACAATTATATCATGGCATAAAACCGGTAAAAACCATGATATATCAACTCCCCCACACTTAGCCTTTGCTTGCCCTCAAGCAAAACAGAGAACTAAAATGTAGTGAAGAGGTTTGAAAACTCTTCAAAAACTCTTTTCATCTTAGAAGCAGCAACACTCAGATTCCCCTTAGTAAACCACATGAAAGAATCAACCTGCAGACATCAAGACCAACATATACTTCCCCCACACTTAGCAACTGTCCTAAGTAAACTCCACAATCACATTCACGCATTCAAATTCACCCTACTGACTTCTGCAAGTATTTAAGTGCGGTCTCACCTAAGGAGTATCGATCAAAGGCACATGGACTCTTACCTTATCAGCTCTAGACCACCATACTATCTTTCTCTAATCCCTTTCTTCTCTTTTCCCTTCCTTAGCATTCTGATTTTTCCCCATTGGGTATCATTTTTTTTTATCAGTGCTCTTCCCGTTAAGGGGTGTACTTTGGACACATTCCATGGATGCACATGATATGAGAGTTTTAGCTACCATTCCCATGACCATTTCGGAGTTACTAACTCATCCTCAGTTTATTATCTTTTTTTTATTTTATGGAAGGGGAGAAGGGAACTAAATAGGACAGGTTTACAGGCTGTGTCAGAACTAACAAGGGAATCCGACACAAAGTATACCAAGCCCTTAGGTGAGAAAATCTAAGTCAGTATTAAGGTGAAGTCAGTAAAGGATCCTTTGATACCTGAAGCGATGTGGGTGTTCTCAGTAGGTTGATCCATGTCTGGGTTTTCTAATAGTCAGAGATAATCTGCAGCTTCATCCCAATGGTTACTTAAGTTCCTGCAAGTGCTGCTAATCTTCTCAAAAAATCATTGTTTCTTACTTAAACAATTTTGACTCAATAAAACTAATTTTGAAAAATTTAACTGACTCTAAGAAAACAAGAAGAAAGAAGTTAGTAGAACTTCCCCCACACTTAAGACACGCTGTCCCCAGTAGTGTCAAGCGAAGGATTGGCAAAAAGAAATAAAAATTTGTTTAAGGAATGGTTAAGTTCTGTCGGGTTTTACCTCTATCGCTCAGGCATCGATCGTTGCACTAGGTGCATCGACCGTTGCTAGGCGATTTTTCGTGTATGATCGATCGTTGCTCAGGACCGCAACGATCGCTGCAGTGCAATTTCGATCGTGTTGTGACGATCGACACAATAGTGTGTCGATCGACGCACTGCGTCTGTCGGATCAGTCAGCAAGTTAGCAGGTTAGTCCGTTGGTTTTCATCAATTTTGAATCCTGCAAGCTGAAAACACTAGAAACAGAGTAAAATCAAGGCAACAAATGTATCTAATCAAGTACAACCATCCAAACATAGTAGAGTACTAAAAATCAAAAGAAAATAGTGCAAGAAAAAGAAAAAGAAAATCAGAGTACAAAACCGAATGTCTAGGGATGGAGGCTACGCTCACTCGCTATCACTGACGTCCGTAGGAGAACGTTGTCTGCGTCGAGTAGCAGGGATGGGCTGATGGATTTGTGGCTGTCTCCTGCAAGTGCAGGTGCGCATGAAGTTCCAAATGCCCCGCAGAATCCCATCCTCTCTCTCTCTCTCCACTCCTCCTCAGAATATGCTCCATAAGGCCTCGTAGGCTCGGGAAAGGGTCCCATATCGTCAACAGGGGCAGCAGCAGGCGCAGGTGCAGGGGCAGCAGAAGATGAAGCTCGTGTGGAAGGCTCTCCCAGCGGATGAGCCATAGAAGGAACTCCACGCTGCTCAGTCTCAGGAGGCTGGAATCTCAAGGCCTCCAGTGTATCAATCTGTGTCCATCTAGGAGCAGGAAGCTCTATACCACACTTCCCAGAAGTCGGATCGTGGTACACCCAAATGCGCCCCTCCTTAAGCCAGAGGGCGCTCTGCAAGTGGCTGAAATCTAGGAACTCCTTGGCTGTATCACACTCTGTGCCCTGTAGAGGAATCCCGCAGTGCATGAAGATGGGCGTAAGCAGGCTCCCCACTGTCTCAGTACGGACTCCATCAAATGGCTTTAGCTGCAGATCACATAAATGCTGAGTGAAAACAGCTCCCAAGTTGAGACCCTTAGTAGGATCTCTCACGCCAGAATCCTCAAACTGATCCCGCAGCCCGATGAACAACATCTCCATCTCATACTTGCGCATCTTGTTGGCCTCAAACTTGCACAACAAGCTCCAACACAAGATACGCGAGACATATCTCAGCACAGGATGTCTCAACTGCACCACCGGTGTAGTCCGTGAGTTGTAACGACCACTGCCGATACACTCCCAAAATGATCGAGCCTCCTCTGGATCCCACTCAAGTGGCATGCCAATGCGCCTCGGCTCAGTGCTGAAACCGTAGATCCTGCAGATATCTAGTAAAGGAATTCGATACCTGACTCCCCAACTCATGAAGGTAAAGATACCTCCTGTAGCGCTCCTGCTATCTGGATATGGGTAAACCACTCTGCAAGTGGCTAGCAACTGTCTGGACAGCTCTGGGTACAGATCATAAGGACGCATAGGCATCGTCCCTAGACCAATGCCCTTGCACACCGCAAGTACCTGCTCATCAATCCCCAGACTCTTGCAGGTAGAGTAGTCTGCAAACATGGTTGGCTTGATCGTCATCCCGCACCAACCACTGTATAGCAGTGAGTCATATTCATCCCACTGGTTAAGTAGTGGTCTCTCTGTAAAATCGGCAGACTTGAGGAACTCAGGAAGGTTCTGTGGCCACTGCCTGGCTGTCGGGATCGGTGTCTCATCTGCTCGGGGCCAAGGCAGTGCTACTGCTGGACCAACTCTCACATATGGCTCAGGTGGCTGAGAGTCTCTATGAAACCACTCTTGTGGTGGAATGTACTGTCGTGTGGTTGTGGATGATGTTGCTTGGCGCTTGCGGGGTTGTTTGCGAGATACCATCTGCATTCAACAAGAAATTAAAACCAATTAGTCTCGACAATCTCTCTGTGAAATCGCGAAGCATCGACCGTTGCACATAAGGCATCGATCGTTGCAAGGCGATTTCATTTTATCGAACATTTCCCCAAAATCGCAAAGCAACGACCGTTGCACAAGTGCAACGACCGTTGCAAGGCGATTTTGGCCGTCAACAACAATCCCTAAAATTCGTTCTAAATTCGTTCAAGCAACCACAAAAACAACAATAATCCATCACTAAACAACCTAAATCATATTCATTTAAGCACGTATTCATCAATTTCAATCCAAAATTCCCAATTTCTAAAACCCTAAAATTGAATCTGAAAATCGAAAAATAGAGGTACATTACCCTGGATTCGTGATATATGGTCTAGAAGAATAGATTGAGAGTGTAAAAACAAGACTATAGCACTTGGAATCAAAGAAAATGATGAAGAAATGAGAGTTTGAGGTGAGGAAGTTCTCGGTGTACGGACGGAAATGGAGAAGAAAAGAGAAGAGAAAGGTTTAAGGTACTTACCTCGGTCGTGGGTGCAACGACCGTTGCTTAGTGGCAACGACCGTTGCTGGTCAAATCGAAATCGATTTCCGGTTTAGCGCGCGTACCTTAATTTTTGCAATTGAACCAATTGCAACGACCGTTGCACAGGTCCGCAACGATCGTCACAATGCGATCACCTCTCCTCGTCGTAATCTCCTTGCAACGACCGGTGCACAAGTGCATCGGTCGTCACACATCTCCAGACTCGAGTTCTGTATCTGAAACTTAGCAAAAACAAAAACGAAAACGTGAAATCCTAAGAAAAACACCAAAAATAAGAAAGAAAAAAACTAAACCTAACAGTGGGTTGCCTCCCACTCAACGCTTGTTTAAGGTCATTAGCTTGACCGGACGAACAAGATCAGTTTGCTGGAGATCCTGACAAAGACTTTGATTGTCTCTGTACAAGCCTCCTCATCCATGGTGGCGAATAAGCTGCATCAGAATGATCATGTCCAAGAAAAGAAGGAGAAAACTGCTCTCCAGGATCCAAAACCGTAGTGTGACTTGACTGCTCATCATCTCCATCCATAATGGTGAATGTCTGCCCATCTATCAGTGGCTTGCGCAGCTTGTCCATCTCAAAATGCAGCGGCTCATCTCCCAGGTGGAGGTCTATTAGACTGTGTCTAACATCTATCACTGCTCCCGCTGTAGCCGGTCTTCCAAGTAGCAATGCATCATCAGGATCACTGTCATATTTCAGCACTAGGAAGTCTGTTGGAACCAAATAGTTTCCAACTCTCACCGGGACGTCCTCAAGGAGTCCTTCTGGAACTCGTATAGACTGATCAGCTAGGACAAGAGAGGTCCTAGTAGGAGTAAAATCCAGCATACCCAGCTTCTCTGCCACAGAATATGGCATAAGACTTCCAGCAGCTCCTTGATCACAAAGAGAGCGCCTAAAACTATCCTCGAAGATAGAACAACTTAGCACAAAAATCCCAGGATCAGGCAGCTTCTTTGGAACCTTGGTTAACAGCACATCACTTATCTGTTGAGGGACTATAATCACCCAATCTTTCAGCTCTTCATCTAAAGGCAACATTTTGTTCAAATACCTCTGCACACATGGGTGATAAGGTGGATCATCAGATGATGGAATTTCTTCCAACTCTTCACCAATCTCCTCTAGCTTCTTAAGCTCTTCAATCTCCTGCTTAATCACTTCAGATACTGAGGGATATTGTCTAATTAATTGTCCATAAATCTCCTCCTGAGTAATCTCAGACACTCCAGGGAACAAGCGATTAAGCTCCAAATCTGCATCAATGCTGTTAACATTCAGCGAGTCTGTATGTTCACGACCTGCATCGACCGACACTAGGGGTGTGTCGATCGATGCAACACTGTTTTCACAGTTTTCACCCGAGAGATTTTCTCCAAAATCCGAAAATTCAACCTCTTCCACTAACTCAGCTGTGCTTAGCTCAAATCCTTCACCTAGGTGAGATCCATCATCAATGTACACAGACCAGGCCTTAATATGGGTGTCTGCTACTCCTTTTCCTTTCATAGAACTGGAAATCTGATTCACCTGAGTATCCAACTGCTTCATATGAGTGTTCAGAGACTCAAACTTTCCATTGAGATCCTCATAGACAGCATCCAACTTCTTATTGCAGTCCACATAAATCTTGGTCTGACTCTCCAGAAGCTGTTCCATCATTGTCTCCATCTTACTCTCATGAGCAGTGGCTGCAGGAGGAGTCTGATAAGATGAAGATCCATAGGTTCTCTGAGTGCCTTGTCCAAAAGGCTTCTGAAAACCACTTGTCTGTCCAAAGGAGTTCTGATTGCCTGTAAAGGCACTCTTCTGTCCTCCATTGAAGAATCTGTTTCCCTGCTGATTACCAAATCTGTTACCTTGGAAACCAGATCCTCCAATGTAATTCACATCTTCTTCCTGAGTGTCCTCCTCAGTCTGAATTACCTCAACATCTTGGGCAAAGTGGACAGCCTTCTTACCAGCCAGGAGATTGCAAATTGTGTCCAGCTTAGATCTAAATTCAGCCATCTCTGAATTCTCTACACTTCCACCAGATTTCTTCCTCCTATCATCCATAGTCTTGCAACTGTTGCTGCTTACTAAGTTCTCAATCAACTGCTTAGCTTGTGCAGGAGTCCTGGTGTTGAAGTTTGCATTACTGGAGTTATCCAGCGCAGACTGATATGGCAGATCTATGCCTCTGAAGAAAATACCTAGCAATGTGACCTCAGTGAATCCATGGTGTGGGCAGTCACGCTGGTACTTCCTAAATCTCATCCAAGCAGTCTTAAGAGGCTCAGTAGGGCCTTGGGTAAATGTCAGAATGTCCTGTCTGGACTGATCGGAACGCGCATCATCATAGAAGTGACGCAGAAACTCACTCTTCAGGGCTGCCCATGTAGTATACTGACCAGGTGCCAGTTGCTTCAGCCATGCAGCAGCGTCTCCAACGAGACTGTATGGAAAGAGCTTAAGGAACAGATAATCCTGGCAGACTCCATCATACTTCATGCCATTGATTAGGTCCTCAAATGTATCAATGTGATCCATAGGCTGCTCCGTAGGATGGCCATGGAAGGCATTCTGTCTCATCAGCGAGTAGTAGATGGTCTTGATCTCAAAATCATCCCTCTCAAAACCAGGAAGTACTAGAGCTGACCGGTTTGCATGAAACTCATCCGGTCTGTTGTAGTCAGCTAAAGTCCTCTCATGGACAACCATTTGTCTACCTTGGTTCTGTCCTTGCGCCTGCGGCTGTGGTTGTGGTTCAGGTTCCTCAACGTCAGGGATCACACGTCCCTCAGCATCAATCCTCTGCCCATCAGCATTGTAAGGATTGTTGTCTCGGTCCCTCAGGGTACCTTGAGCATCAGGCATAATGATTAGCTTCTGTACCACCATCCTTGCTCTTCTTTCTCTTCTGTTAGTCCTCTCTAGACGTCCAAGTTCTTCAAGTCCGAGATTAACGAGGTTCAGGTTCTGATTACTTCGAGTTTCACGCGTCTGCATAAACTGTTTGTAATCGTCAAGTAACGATCGATGCTATCAATGCAACGATCGATACAATCTCAGAATCGCCTAGTGACGATCGACACACAAGTGCAACGATCGACGCAAAGCGAAATCGGTACCTGCGACAGAGAGAAAACAGAGAGAAATCAGTAAATAAAAATAAAAATAAAACGAAACAAAGAAAATAAAAATCCTAGTAAAAACCCTAAGTTCGATCCTATCGAAGACTCTAAGAGTCCCCGGCAACGGCGCCAAAAACTTGATAGGGTCTAAGTTTTAATCCTATTCTATTGCAAGTGCACAGTTAAGTGATTGTAGTATATAGGGTATCGAATCCACAGAGACTCTGGTCTCGATAGAATAAGAACCGTAGAGATTAATACTAAGAAGAAAGCAGATGTGAAGTGAATTAAAAGCAAGGCAAGAAAATAAATCAGTAGCGAGATTGTTGTGAAAGCAGTTAACTAAAAGTGCTAAGTCTAGGGAATTCTCAGGAAATCAGACAAGCAGACAAGTTAATCAGTCAGGATCTAATTAAACACAGTTCTAGAACTCAAATCACGGAATTAGAATTAACCAAATCTCTTTGCGAAAATCCTCTAAGTCTAAGTGCAGCAATCCAAATCTCTTTGCAATTACTAACAGATTAAACCAGCATAAATTTCAAGTTCGATATGTTCACAATTAAACTAAGTCAAATCTCTTTGCGAATAATTTAATTGCTCAACCTAAATAGTTCAGATTCTATACTACACTCTCGTGTCGTATTTAGCAACCTAAGATCTAGATTCTAATTGATCAGGTTAGAACTAGCATTAAACTCAATTTAGATCGAAGAACATTCTATTCATGTGAATCCTTAACTGAATTAAACAAGTCTAGCAAGTCATCAAATCCTTAATGAGAAACCCTAAACCTAACGATGAATCTACTCAGACATGATTAATGAAACAGAAATCATAGAATTAATAGATTGCATATAAGAAATTAAATAGATAAAGGGGTTCGAAATCTTCTCCAAAATAGATGAAGTACAAGAATAGATCAGCCCCAAAAGCTCTAAAAATCTCTTAGCTCTAAGTATGAAAGCGTATGTAAAATAAACACCAAAATCCTAATTATATAGGCATAATCTCGGCTGGGGCTTCTTTGTAAATACTGGAAACTTCTGGGCCAAAGTGCAAAATATGGAATCTTCATTAAACCGCCGTATTCGGCCCATCTCGCAAGTGTGTCGATCGATGCATGATCTCAAATTGGACAGTGAGCTCAATCTCTCGGCCAAGCACTCCAAAAATCCCAAAAATGCTCCAATATCTCCAATTCCGCTCCAAACCTGATTATACTTGTTAAAGACTCTAAAAGAACACAAAAGAACACTAAAACACAATTATATCATGGCATAAAACCGGTAAAACATGATATATCAGTAGGGACTGGTCAGGAGAGACGTAAAAGGAGAGATAATTACAAGAATGAAGAAGATGACGACGGCGGTGGCGGCTGAGGGTTTTTGGAGAGTTTTTAGAGAGTGTTTAGAGAGGGAGTGTGTTTCCGTTTTAGAAAGAGAAATTTGATAATGACTTTTACGAACTAATGTTGGTAACTTCCATTTATATATGGGGTAAATTCCCAAGTATGGTTTAGTATTTGGTCGAGTTTAGTCAGACTTCTTCGGTAGTCTGAAAAATCATGTACGTGAATCAGATTAACATGGAAGTCTGATATACCCTAAATCTACTAATTACTACTTAAATACCACCATATTATATAGAAAACTTATAAAAAACATCAAACTCGTTTAATATAGTCACAACCTAACCAGTATATGCAAATGTAACAATATGGATGAAAATTCACAAACCCTCAGTCTAACCCTACAGATGAAAATATGATATCCAACTTCATATGTCAAGCATAGATCAAGCTACATGGTTTTTTTAACCAAATATACCTTAAATGGTTAAAATTGACTAAAGTTTATGTCATTTTAATTTACATATGTCCAAAAGTCTCATGTTTAATTTATGTATCCGAAATTTTCCTCAAAATATTTTTTAATAATTTTATAATTTAAATTTCCAAGTTAATTATCTCTCAGACTTCTCGTAGTTGGAAATCTAAATTATAAAATTATTAAAAATATTTTGAGGGAAATTTCGGATACATAAATTAAAATTGGGACTTTTGGACATATGTAAATTAAAATTACATAAACTTTAGTCAATTTTAACCATTTAAGGTATATTTGGTTCAAAGTATTTACGAAACCTCAAAATTCAAACTTCTCTTGAAGTCTGATAAACCCTAAATCTAGTATTTATCACTTAACAATGAAAAATATTTAAACAAAACACATAGGACACATCAAATTCGTTAATTATATCTGCATTATAATATACATGTGCAAATATAATTTTTTCAAATGTGAATTTCCTAAACCATGAATCTAACCCTAAGGTTATATGTAAGTTATATGTAAATGTTCCATTACAAAGTATGTTCTAAGGCATACTTAACTAACACTGTTTAATTTGACTCAATTTTATCAAATTTTAATTTATATACTACTAAATTATTTATATATAATTTATGTATATAAAATTTTTGACAAAATATTTTTTTATAATTTTAAAATTTAAATTTACTAATTAATTATGTGTCAGACTTCTATTATAGTCTAAAGTCTCAGACATCTATAGAAGTCTGAAATAGTCGAAGGTTATAATGGTAATTGCGTTTTCCATTTTTTTATTGGTCGTGAGGACATCGCGGTAATTTCCTAAGGCCGAAAGGGCAGTTTTGCATTTGATTCAATTTCGAGGATACACTTTTATTTAAAATCAATTTTGGGGGCATTTTAAGCAATTTCCCCTAAATTTAAACCATAAATCTATACCCTAAAAGTCAAATCCTAATTTTATACCCTAAAATTCAAACCCTAAATTCTAAACTTTTAATCCTAAATATAACTTTTACTTAGTTTTTTGTCAAATAATTTCTATTTAGTTACTAAATACCAAATTTAGGTTAAAAATCATCATAGAGCCATTTTCTACTGTTCACTTGAAGCGCCAAAAATTTTGGGGAAAATTTTAGATGTTACCCCCAAAACACTTAAGACAAATTTTTAATTTTTCCCAAAACCTAAACAAATCTGAAATTTCTCCTCTGGCCAGAAAAATTCTGAAAGAGATGAGAAGAGAAGATGTTTCTTCTTTTTTGTAGGTAAATACACTCTCATCTCCTTCTCTTAGATAAAAAAAAAAATTGAGTCTCTTCTCTTAAGTCTCTAGGGTTTCGTTCTTCTCCAATTTCCTTCAATGGAAACTGAGATTCCGCCTGTTTGTGTGACAGTCGGAAATCTCATCCATGACTCGGTGGCCAGGTTGCTTCTGCAGAGGAGCTCAGCGAAAGGATGATAACCAGAGAATGGAGTCGGAGAGGAGAGTCACGGAGTACGAGGTTGACTCGGGTTTCGATTTTCTTTAATCAATCGATTGTATCCCCTTTCATCTTCTTCGAGATTTGTTTTACATGTTCACTTGTTCGTGTATGAGATCTCTTGTAGAATCGATGTCCACTTCTAGCTCTTGAGAATGTACTTCAATATAAACTAAATGCTGAATACAAACCGTGACAAGGTTGTGAAAGCCTTGATTTATGAGACCTAACGAAGATATTCTTATGCTTACCAGGTGCTTTTCAATGCACATCATCCACATAAACCATTCAAGAAACCTTCCTGAAGGTCCTTACTGTGCCAACTTCTGCTTGGTTAAGTTCCTTTGCTCACTGATGTCTAGCCTCCATCTCTAATGATTCTCTTCCTACTCTAAACTGCAGGTCTAAGTTTACAGCTTTGGAGTCATACTTGATGCACATTTCACACCTCTCGGATGGCAACATTGTTGGAATTGTGTCCAGTAATCTCGGTACTGTCTCTAGAAAGTAAGAGTATGTCAATGATCAGACATAAGTCATATAATACTGGGGGTCATGATGGCTTGCTAGAGTCCGCTCATGATCTATAAGTCTTGGACTTATTGCCTTTATTATATGATCCCATATGGGTCACACGCCTAAGCTAACAGGAAAATGTGTAGGAACGGTTTAGCAGAAGTACGGTAAAAGTGCCAGGCATTTACTGTACTTAGAGAGAATAAAACAGTTTAGCCACTGTGTGTCGATCGATACACAAGGTGTGTCGGTCGACACAGTGCGCGAATACCGTCGAGTTAATTGGTGTTTGGGCCAAATGGCCCAAACGGAACCGGACAAGTTTTATGAGATAAAACTCGAGTTCAGAACAATTAACCCTAGCCCCTCAGCCGAAAACTCTCTCTCTCTCTGCGCCGAGTTCCTAGTGGTCTAGCAGCCGTTTTCTGTGATCGCGTGTGTGAACCTTTGGAGGATTCATCCCTCGGTGTTTCTCTGATCTCAGACATACCATCTCTTTCCGCTGCAAACAGGTATAAGGTGAGATCATCATTTGTTTCTATTCTGAGAAGAACCTAGATCCGCATGTTTAGGTTGATATGAATCTAAGAATTGAATCAGGATCAACTAAACAATCCTTCAGTGGTATCAGAGCCAATGGTTCTGGTTTTTCTTGTTTAGATTCATGTTTAGGATTGTTTTCTTGTTTAAAAGTGTTTTGAATCAACTACTGATAAGAGAAATCACTTAAGCAACAAGGAATTGAAACCTAAACACACATAAAATCGCAGAAACCAAGCTATATGATTTGGTAGAATGCGATTTTCAAAAGTCAGTATCGACTGCGATCGCATGGATCGATCGATACGATCGCATGGATCGGTCGATACAGTCTATCGGCAAAACCAGTTAACGCGTGAAAGCATCGATCGATGCAGGATCGATGCAGGTTCGATGTTGGTGCATCGACCGATGCGGTTGGTGCATCGATCGACACGGTTAGGGTTTTGGCTCGGTTCCGTGCATGCGTGAGAGCATCGATCGATACAGGATCGATGCACGATCGATGCAGGATCGATGCTGAGAGCATCGACCGATGTGGTTGATGGATCGATCGACACGGTTGGTTCATCGATCGACATGGTTGGTTTAAGGCTCGGTTTAATATTTTGATTAAAATTAAACGTCACGGTTTAATAAACAGATTTAATAATTTTATTAAGTCTGGTTAAACCGGGATAAGAAATCCAAAGTCGAAAAATTGGATTTTGTGCCTAAACCAGGATTTTCTAATTTGATTTGGTTGGACCAAATAAATTGAGAAAATCCGGTTTAGTAAATAACCGGTTGACAATTGTGGTCATCGTAGTAATTAAAATTTGGTTAGACCAATTTTAATGAACCAGACCGGTTATGTCATTTAATTGGACAATTGGGTCATGTCTTGGACATGGACCAATTCTTGGGCCTCGGGCCAAGAAGTTAAAACAATTGGGCCAATTATTTGAGTCTTTCTTCAGATTTAATTTAAAATTTATTTTATAAAGAATATAAATCGATTTTAAATTAAAGTTTCCGATATTTTGAAATTAGAAAGTTTCTTAATTTATAGAAGTTTCTAGATTTGCATGATTCGGATTTTAAGAAATTTCTAAAGTTAGAAAGTTTCCGTTTTTAGAAAGTTTCCAATTTTAGAAAGTTTCCAAAAATAGTAGGTTTCCAAAAATGGAAAGTTTCCCGAAATAGTAATCTTCTATTTTGGGAATGAATTTTTAAATAAACCTACGAACCTCAAATAATATCAAGCGTTGGATGTCTTGTCCATTCTATGTCAGCTGTCGAAGCCCATTCAATTGTATTCATGGCCTTACAGTGTGAGGGTGTCTGCTTTTGCGTGGATAAGACGGTTTGTGATTCATAAATGTCATTGGGAGTCCCAGACATTAATGATTATATGACTGTATAGTCTGGTTTTCTTGACTGGGCCATCGGGAGTCCCGGGCCTTGAGACATCAGAGTGGATTGGGCCTCGGGCCCAGATTCACAACCAAGAGTTATATCACGGATATAATTAGCCGATATAGGGCTTACCGATATAAGCTAAGGTTTGGTGACGGCCAGTGGCCCACTTTAATCTTAGTTATATGTGGATCTTGGAACCATTATATTCTATTGAGGGTAACTTATGTTATTGAATATAATGCGTGATTAATCATATTAAATTTAATACGAGATTAATCATATTGAACATTTTAACTAATAACCTTTTTATCTATATATTTCAGCTATGACTACTACAAGCACACAAAACACATTCTCGATCCGGTCTGTTCTCGAAAAGGAGAAGCTGACTGGAACGAACTTCCTGACGTGGTCAAGGAACTTGAGGCTAGTCCTCAAGCAGGAGAAGAAGGATTATGTCCTTCGTGATCCTCTCCCCGAGAGGCCTCCTGCCAATGCCGCCAGGACTCTGCATAATGCTTGGGAAAAGCATTCGTCAGATGAAAATGATGCCTATTGCCTGATGTTGGTGACAATGACTCCTGAGCTGCAAAAACAGTTCGAGAGTGTATTGTCACCCATCGAGATAATGGCAAGCCTGAAATCGCTTTTTCAGGAGCAGGCTAGGACTGAGAGGTTTCAAACAGTTAAGAACCTCTTGGACTGCAAGTTGGCTGCGAATGCGGCAGTGAGTCCTCATGTCTTGAAGATGATGGGTTATCTCGATCATCTTCAGAAACTCGACTGCCCAATCAGCCAGGAACTTGCCTGCGACATCATTCTGCAGTCATTACCTGCAAGCTATGATCAGTTCATTCTGAACTTTAACATGCATGGCTTGAGTAAGACATTGCCTGAGCTTCACGGAATGCTCAAGACTGCGGAGCCCAATTTGAGGAAAACCGCCAAGGACCCCAATGTGCTTATGGTGCAGAAGGGCAAGGGGTTTAAGAAATCCTCTGCTAAGGATAAGGGAAAGGCCAAGGCTGTCCAAGTCGCGGACAAGGACACGCCAAAGCCCAAGTCCAAGTCCAAAGCTGGGCCAACTGACATATGCAGGTTCTGTAAAGAACCAGGGCATTGGAGGAGAGAATGTAAGAAATTCCAGGAAGGTCTAAAGGAATTGAAGAAGAAGACTTTTGAGACTTCTTCAACAGGTATTTTTGTTATAGAAGTTAATACAACTACTTCTGATAATACCTCATGGGTTATGGATATTGGTTGTGGGGCTCATATTTGTACTAATATGCAGGCACTCAGCAACAGTAGAAGGCTGAAGCAAGGACAAGTGGAGCTACGAGTTGGGAATGGAGCGAAAGTTCCAGCACTAGCTGTAGGCACTTACTTGTTGTCTTTACCTTCGGGATTGATTTTAGAACTCAATAATTGTTATTTTGTACCTGCTATAAGCAGAAATATTATTTCAATTTCTTTGTTGGATTTGGAAGGTTATGATTTTTCAGTTAAGAATAAATTATGTTCCTTCAATCGCAACAATTTGTTCTATGGTTCTGCCCCTCTTATGAATGGGCTTTACATACTCGATCAATCCGCGCCAATTTATAACATTAATACAAAACGGTTCAAACCTAATGAGGAGAACCGAACGTTTCTATGGCATTGTCGTTTAGGGCACATCAGCGAGAAACGCATCAAGAGGCTCCATTCGAATGGACTTCTTGGCTCATTTGACTTTGAGTCATGTGAGAAATGCGAATCCTGCATGATGGGCAAAATGACACGGGCCCCCTTTAATAAACCTAACGAGAGGGCCAGTGACGTATTGGGCCTGATACACACTGATGTGTGTGGCCCAATGTCCACAAATGCAAGAGGAAACTATCAGTACTTCATTGCCTTTACTGATGATTTCAGTAGGTATGGATATGTTTATTTAATGAAACATAAGTCTGAATCTTTTGAGAAGTTCAGAGAATTCCAAAATGAAGTACAGAACCAACTTGGCAAAAGCATTAAGGCTCTTCGGTCCGACCGAGGAGGAGAATACTTAAGCCAAGAATTCAGTGATCATCTGAGAGAGTGTGGGATCGTATCCCAACTCACTCCTCCTGGAACACCTCAATGGAATGGTGTGTCTGAAAGGAGAAATCGGACCTTATTGGATATGGTTCGATCTATGATGAGTCACACAGACCTTCCAATATCCCTTTGGGGATATGCTCTGCTAACAGCAGTGTTCACTCTAAATAGAGCGCCATCGAAAGCAGTAGCAAAGACACCATATGAATTATGGACTGGAGAAGCTCCAGTGCTGTCTTATCTCAGAATTTGGGGTTGTGAAGCCTATGTCAAGAGATTGATCTCAGACAAGCTTACACCAAAATCTGACAAATGCTACTTCATTGGTTATCCACGGGAAACCAAGGCTTATTACTTCTATCTACGTTCCGAGAACAAGATCTTTGTTGCCCGGGATTGTAACTTTCTTGAGAGGGAGTTTCTCTCTAAGAAAGACAGTGGGAGTAAGGTACTGCTTGAAGAAATTCAAGATGAACAGGATACTGCTCAACCTAATGAGGAAGAGCAGCAGGAGGACCTACAAGAAATTGTAGAGCCTGAACCTGTAGTACCTGAAGTTCGAAGATCCGGGAGGATCCGTCACGAACCCGAGAGATATCAGGGATTCCTCGTGACTGACTGTCATGATCTTTTGATCATTGATGGTGATGAACCATCGAACTTCAATCAAGCCATGATGGGCCCAGATTCCTCTAAGTGGCGCAAGGCCACTGATTCCGAAATGGACTCCATGTCGGTCAACCAAGTGTTTTCGTTGGTTGACTTACCCGCTGGTGTAAAAGCCATCGAGTGCAAATGGATCTTCAAGAAGAAGATTGACGTGGATGGAAATGTCCAGATTTATAAAGCCAGGTTGGTGGCAAAAGGTTTCAGACAAGTTCACGGTGTGGATTACGATGAAACCTATTCGCCAGTGGCTATGATGAAATCTATTCAGATTCTACTAGCAACTGCAGCTTTTCATGATTATGAAATTTGGCAGATGGACGTGAAAACCGCCTTCCTGAATGGTATTCTGGAAGAGGATGTGTATATGACGCAACCTGACGGTTACATAGATCCAAAGAATGCTGGGAAAGTATGCAAGCTTCATAAATCCATTTATGGATTGAAGCAAGCATCGAGGAGCTGGAATCTTCGTTTTGATGAAGCGATCAAGCAATTTGACTTCATCAGAAACGAAGAAGAACAATGCGTGTATAAGAAATCTAGTGGGAGCAAGATTGTATTTCTTATTCTGTATGTCGATGACATACTGCTTCTCGGAAACGACGTTCCAATGCTGAAGTCCGTAAAGGACTGGCTTGGAAGTTGTTTTTCCATGAAAGACATGGGTGAAGCCGCATACGTTCTTGGAATCAGGATCTACCGGGATAGATCTAGAAGGCTGATAGGCTTGTGTCAAGATTCATACATTGACAAAGTCCTACAAAGATTCAGCATGAAGGATTCCAAGAAGGGCTTCACGCCGATGGTACATGGCACAACGCTAAGCAAGAAGCAGAGCCCTACGACGGCTGCTGAGCTTGAGCGCATGAAGAATATTCCTTATGCATCTGCAATAGGATCTGTCATGTATGCCATGATCTGTACTCGTCCTGATGTTGCTTATGCATTGAGCATGACGAGTAGATACCAGTCAAATCCAGGTGAAAACCATTGGATTGCCGTAAAGAATATCTTGAAGTATCTAAGACATACTAAGGATAAGTTCTTAGTGTACGGTGGAAGTGATGTGCTTAAAGTCAGTGGATTCACGGACGCAAGTTTCCAGACAGACCAAGATGATTTCCGGTCACAGTCCGGTTATATCTTTTGTCTGAATGGCGGTGCAATCAGTTGGAGAAGCTCCAAGCAAGACACCGTTGCAGATTCCACTACAGAAGCTGAATATATCGCCGCCTCAGAAGCTGCGAAGGAAGCTGTTTGGATACGAAAGTTCATTATTGAACTAGGTGTGATACCAGATGCGGCTGAGCCTCTGGCACTGTTTTGTGACAACAATGGTGCTATAGCTCAGGCAAAGGAACCAAGATCACACCAGAAATCCAAGCATGTTCTAAGAAGATTTCACTTGATACGTGACATCATTAATAGAAAGGAAGTCAAGATCAGCCGAGTTCAGACTGATGATAACGTCGCTGATCCGTTGACAAAGCCACTCCCAAGGCCTAAGCTCGAGTTTCTGACTGAAGCTGTAGGCATTAGAGACATTGAAATGTAATCTAAATTTGAGTGGGAGTTTGAGGGCTTTTATTTAGTTATTTGATATGTTCTTGTAAAACATTCTTATGTTTAATGAAATTATTATTTCAAGATTATTTTAACTGTGATGAAATAATCGTTCCAAAGTGATATGAACCATTTTATAGGTCATCGAAGTAAATGACTTGATCTTGAGTCATCGAAGTCATTTAGCTTGATCATGAGACCCTATATTTGATAGATGTTTTATATCATCCCGTCCCTAGTCGAAGGTTGTTGAAATTGGAACACCAACAACCGTGTGAGACTGGATTGGTACGTGACTTATGACAAAGTCTCAGTGTGTCATAGATGCGCGGCATCAAAGTCAGTACATAGGTGTATGTTTGGGAACATACGACCGGACAAGACCCGCTTATAAGAACTCTTCAGGATATTTATATCTGTGTCATAAGAGATTCTTACTACGACTATAGAGTATAGTCCTTAGACCTGAGTTCGCATGCATGTGACTGCACATGGACTGATGCACTTTGATCATTGTCTAACGCTATCGTTCTGCGATAGTTATAAGGACCTTGTTTGGGTACATTATGAAATGAGTAGTTTACAGTGATGGAACAAGACGGAATTTGTCCCTCCAATATAAATGGAGTGAATATCTCTAGGCCAATCGGAGATTTGAATACTGGAAAATGCATGGCCATACTCAAACGGACTGTCCCGAGTCGTTTGGATTGTCAGTATCGAATCAGAGTCCGATGAACAAGATTAGGCTTTATAAGGATGACACCAATCTTGCCTTATGACTAATCGAGATATTGTGACAAAAGGATTATGAATACAGAGATTCCAGTACAAGTGGGAGATTGTTGGAATTGTGTCCAGTAATCTCGGTACTGTCTCTAGAAAGTAAGAGTATGTCAATGATCAGACATAAGTCATATAATACTGGGGGTCATGATGGCTTGCTAGAGTCCGCTCATGATCTATAAGTCTTGGACTTATTGCCTTTATTATATGATCCCATATGGGTCACACGCCTAAGCTAACAGGAAAATGTGTAGGAACGGTTTAGCAGAAGTACGGTAAAAGTGCCAGGCATTTACTGTACTTAGAGAGAATAAAACAGTTTAGCCACTGTGTGTCGATCGATACACAAGGTGTGTCGGTCGACACAGTGCGCGAATACCGTCGAGTTAATTGGTGTTTGGGCCAAATGGCCCAAACGGAACCGGACAAGTTTTATGAGATAAAACTCGAGTTCAGAACAATTAACCCTAGCCCCTCAGCCGAAAACTCTCTCTCTCTCTGCGCCGAGTTCCTAGTGGTCTAGCAGCCGTTTTCTGTGATCGCGTGTGTGAACCTTTGGAGGATTCATCCCTCGGTGTTTCTCTGATCTCAGACATACCATCTCTTTCCGCTGCAAACAGGTATAAGGTGAGATCATCATTTGTTTCTATTCTGAGAAGAACCTAGATCCGCATGTTTAGGTTGATATGAATCTAAGAATTGAATCAGGATCAACTAAACAATCCTTCAAACATGTGCCATGTTTTTCGGGGTTTGTTACTCAGATTTTGCAATGAAAGTAACAAAATAGATACGAAGATGATTTGTGGAAGCCTGATATCAGAGAAGAAAACAGAGATATTGCGGCCAGAGGTGTGAAATTCATGAACTGGTGAATATATCTATGTACTTGATAGTTTATTCTGACATAAGAGTTGATAATCTTGGCATTATCTTTTGTTTGATATATCATCTGAATTCAGGTTGAGTACAAGGAAAGAAAAGGAGATTGTTGTTGTTACTCATAGCGGATTGTTGTATCACACATTAAACACATTTGGAAACGATTGTGTTCCAGCTGTTAAAAGCGAGATTTCTTCACTGTAAGCTTGATGTTCTTCTTCTCTCTTTGGTCATTTGGTATTGTATTGTGTTCTCAACTTAAGGTAATGCACTGACTTTTCTTCGCAGCCTACTACATTGTATTACTGAAATTCATCTTACTATTGTTGCATCTCTAGGAACAAAATCTAGCCGCTGAAATCGTCCACTCAAAGTCAAGCCGTCCTTAACACGTATAGCCAGAAGAAGTGATGAGCCTCGTAACATCTGTATCTAGATGTAATTATCTGTCCCAAGAGGTGCTAGTATCTGCTAAGATTTTACTTTCGACACTTATAGAACCGTCTTCCAATCGCTTAATCCCATATTTAAAACCTATCTTTCTTTTTGGTCAATAGGTATTTCTTACTTGAGGACTATGATCGATGGAGTAACACCAGACAGTGGAAGAACACAGAAGATTTGGAGCATGGATAAGTTATGCCGATTTTTGCTGCTCGGAGAGAAATATGGAGATGTGGTTGCTAGAGTTTCTCATATTTTAAGTTAGTTTAAGACTTGTGTATACTAAATTAGCTTAAGACTTGTTTGTTATTTGTTCACTTGGATTTTTAATAAAATATTTTTAGAACTTTTTTTATATAAACCCAATTGGTAAAAAAATATAATAATAATAATAATAATAATAATAATAATAATAATAATAATAATAATAATAATAATAATAAAATAATAATAATAACAACAACAAAAACAATAATAATAATAATAATAGTAATAAAATAATAATAATAATAATAATAATAATAATAATAATAATAATAATAATAATAATAATATGGCTCGGCTTGGCTACAAAATGTTTTGATACGACTCACATTAATATAACGAATATAAAAAGCTATTATAAAATATAATATAACAAGAAAATGATGCTACAATTAAATATATTAAAGCGAAATATTAAAGCTAAATATTAAAGCTACTATAAGATAACAAATGGCAATAATACACAGCTATTATTAATTGTATTACAACAACCAATTTTGTGCTATTATAGATTACAATATAATAGCAGGAGACTTTTACGCTATTGTAGGAGGGGAGTCTAAGATAGCTCCTCATGTCATGGTAAACGATGTAATAGACATATTATAGCGTTTTCACTGTGCTAACAATGTGCATTTTTCTTGTAGTGAAACTAGTGGATTTGAGTGCAGATGATGTAGTTGTTGCGGAAGGCCTTTGGCAAACAGATGAAGCAGAAGCATTGGTGAATGGAATCCCTCTCGGACCAAATGCAGTCAAAGTATTTGTGGATGCAATACTTCAACCTCAGACGTTTATATGGCGGCCTACTAAGAATATCACATATCTAGAGGATTGTTTTAAGTCGTTTGTGTCATGACCTGCCAGAAAGGTTGTGTTAGAGAACACCACAGAAGCATCAAGTCACAAACCATCGGCTCATAAATCTCCAGCAACTGAACAAGCATCAGGTCAAAAATCTCCTGGTACAACAAAAAATACTAGATCACCAATTGAGATATCGCAAGGAACATGTCCAAAAGCTGCAGCAAAAGATATTACATCTCCTGTTCAGAAGTCTCCAGCAGCAACAGGCTCACAAAATCCTGTTGAGAAGTCTTCTGCCTCAAAAAATCTGAAATCTCCAAAGAAGAAAATTCAGATAACTCCGGTATCCCCTATTCGAAGATCTCAGGTAATTTTACTGTATTCATATCATCCATTTTTATGTTTATGCTGGTTATTATTCTAAATGTAACCATGGTTTATATTCTTGAAATGGCAGCGTAAGAACAATCCAAATACAGTGGTGAAAGAAAATCAGATGTGCAGGTTGATGGATGTTGCAAATGGTAAGCGTGTTGTCGCTGAAGGACTTTGGATTTCTAATAATCCAAACATAAATGTCCACTGTGTTCGCTTGGGGGATAATGCAGTCAAAGTTCTGGTTAAGGTTGTTAATGTACCCGATGCAGCAGTATGGAAGCCGTCTTCTGCAATTGAGTGTATGGAAGATGCACTTGGGACATATCTAGCATGGCCAGAGAATAAATTTTGCATGGTTTGAGTTAGACAAACTCATGTAACTTTTGTGACTAGTGCATTCTAATTCGGTTTTACAGCTGTTGTATTATTGCAAACTGATTTATATAATTTGATTGTTGCAGGGGATGAAGAAACCATGGTCCGGATTAGCTAGTTTTACTTATGTTATGACTAGTCTGACTTTGTGTTTATCACTAGTTTGATGTTTTCTGTATTTAGACTTGTCTTTTGTACTAGTATTCTGGATTGGAAATCCAGACTATGTTATGACTTGTGTTTGTGTTTTGGATTGGATACCACTTGTGTTATGAATGAAACTATTTCTACTAAAACAGGTTGTCTTTTAATAATTTCATAGCGTTATATTTGGTGAAGTCAGATACCATAACAAATACAAATGAGCTATTACCTCTCAGGGAAGCACATATTATAGCAAACATGAAAGTGTTATTGTCTAATGTTATAGCATATAAAATTTGTTATCAAAATGTTTATTACAGCAATACCAAACGCTATAATTAAGAAAAAAATCGATTAAGAAATGCTATTATAGATTCACATATCGTAGCGAGAAACATTGTTTATTAGAAATAAAATTAGTTGATTCGACTTGACAAAATACAACATCTGAATAGTGCTATTATATAAGTACCTATTATAACATTCCAGAAAACGCTATTATACATGTCAAACCTACGATAGCTCGGGATGTCATAGCGTTCATGAAAATGCTATCAATAACATATTATAGCATTTTTTCGTGCTAGCAATATGCATATTTCTTGTAGTGCTAGGGTGTTAGATTATTGATATGATTGATGTGTTGTTTGCTCGCTAGGTTGCTAGTCATTGGTTTTGAATTATTGCATTTGTTTGACCGCTAAGTTGATAGCATTTCATCCGTTTGATCATTAGGTTATTATAATGTTGTGTTTGATATTATTTCTTTGCTCGTTTATTAGTTTGATTGGTTGGGATAGCAATGCATTTGTTTGATCGCTAGGTTGCTAGCATTGCATATGTGTGATCACTAGGTTGATAGATTGTTGATTGAAGTTCAATGCATTAATCATCTCGTTAAGTTGATAGTTTGAATGTTGAGCATTTTTGCATTGTTTGATTTTCTAGATTGTTAGAAGGTAGTTCTTGTGCTTTGATTAGCAAATTAATTAGATTGATCGATTATGGTGATAGTTGCATTGATAAGCGTTTTTGTAGGAAGCTTATTTGGGATAGAACGGAATTATAAGATATTGTCAATTAGACATGTGTGACCGTTGGGTACATGACTAGTTAACAATATCTCTATAAGAAAGTGATATCGAGAAGTAAGTTAGAAAGGTCTAACCATTCCAGTGTTTTTGAGGTTGTTAATGCAGGATATAATGGACGATTTGACGAGAGCATGATACTGAACCCGAAATCGAGAGACAAGAAAAGTTCAAGGAAGCAGTGGAGTAGTTTTACCTGAGCCGTGTACAAGAAAGTGTGGTTTCAGAAAAAGCATGGGTATCAGTGATAGATGGCATCAAGACAGATGGGTATGATGAGTTAGCAAAGATATTTGGAGGCATCAGTGTCAGTGAAGGGATCATTTCAAGGGTATCAGTTGGGAAGAGCAGATTTGGGTCAGCGAAGCTTGGAGTTCAGTAGTCGAGGATAAATCAAAGAATGTGTGGGAATGACGATTCAGTTAGATGGACAGAAGGAAATCGATATTAGCAGAATGTCTATTGTAAGAAGTAAGCACAGGGATCAAGGCAAACAATGGAATGGAGGACTAATCAGTATTTCTCGATTTGGAAGTCAAGGAAAAGTGGGGAAGTCAGAGCTGCTAGTTTGGGAAGATCAACAGTTGGCGCAAAAGTTTTGAGAAATCAGAGTGGAGCCTTTCAGATGGAATCAGTGGTTTTGTAATCGGAGTTGAATCAGAAGTTCGGTGAAAGCAATCAAGATGGAGAACTAGGAAGTGATTGAGGGTCGAGCATTCAGTGTGGCGAGTCCAAGACATCGGTGTATTGGTATTATGTGCAAGACTGTGTAGCAGGAAGTCAGTTGGGCATCAGAAGTATGGGTTCAGATTGAGATCAGAGTGTAAGCAGCGAATCAGAGTTGGATCAGATACAGAAATGGAGACTTACTAGGTTCCGACTCTAATTCGAGGTTTGTTAGTGTTGGGATTATGTCCTGAAATCACATTGTACTCACTCTAGAGATAGTTGTATTGTCGAGATCAGACAATTCATGTGATACTGGGTAATCATAATGTTTTGCTAGAAACCGCTTATGACAAATGAGTTGTAACTCATTTCCAGTATCGTGTGAACCTACAGGGTCAAACACCTAAGCAAGTTGGACATAGTTCATATAGGATTGATCATTGGCATATGATCTGGTCGATGTGTATTGGATACACATCGAATACAAGTTTCAAAGAGGTGTATCGATCGACACCATTGGGTGCGTCGGTCGATACAAGACGTGTGTCGATCGACACCACTAAGTGTGTCGGTCGACACAAGGGCGAAACCGAGACAAATGTTTCGGTTCCCATCGAGGTCAATATATAAACATGTTTTATTGACTAGACCAGTGTGTGGATCGTGTGCGCCGCCCAGAGTGTTTTCTCAGAGAGAAAACACAGAAACGTCTAGAAACTGAGTTCCCAGGAGATCTGTGAAGGAATTTCTAGCAGATCCTAATCCAATTAGGCAATCCTGGTCTGAATTCCAAGCCTAGGATCTAGGGTTCATGTAATTGAATCATTGGGATCTCAGAATTACCTGGTGATTAGCAGCGGAAGATTTACAGATAATCGAGTGAAGGAATGTTTAGTGTTAATCCTGATTCAATTCTTCAGATTAAACTCCTAAACATGCAGATCTAGGTTCTCTTGATTAGAAACATAATAGATCTCACCTGTTACCTTGTTAATGCAGCGGAATATGAAGAACAGGTCAGAGATCAGCAGAGCCACCAAGTGATAACTCCTCCAGAGGTTCACACACGCACACCAAGCAGGAAGAAGGCTGCTAGACCGAGCTGGGGAGGCCGCAGGAGAGAGAGAGAAATCGCAGAGGGGCTAGGGTTTTTTTTGGGATTCAGACTTAAGTTTTATTTATAAAACTTGTCTAGTTCCTTTTGGGCTTTTGGGCCCAAATACCAATCTGATTAAATCCCTTAGATTTAATCAGACCCATTAATCTCTCTCTAAGTACGACAAATGCCTGGCACTTTTACCGTACTTCTGCTAAGCCGTTCCAACACATTTTCCTGTTAGCTTAGGCGTGTGAGCCATATGGGATCATATAATAAAGGCAATAAGTCCAAGACTTATAGATCATGAGCGGACTCTAGCAAGCCATCATGACCCCCAGTATTATATGACTTATGTCTGATCATTGACATACTCTTACTTTCTAGAGACAGTACCGAGATTACTGGTTACAATTCCAACAATCTCCCACTTGTACTGGAATCTCTGTATTCATAATCCTTTTGTCTCAATATCTCGATTAGTCATAAGGCAAGATGAGTGTCATCCTTATAAAGTCTAATCATGTTCATCGGACTCTGATTTGATACTGACAATCCAAACGACTCGGGACAGTCCGTTTGAGCATGGCCATGCATTTTCCAGTATTCAAATCTGCGATTGGCCTAGAGATATTCACTCCATTTATATTGAAGGGACAAATCCCGTCTTGTTCCATCACTGTAAACTACTCATTTCGTAATACACCCAAACAAGGTCCTTATAGCTATCGCATAACGACAGCGTTAGACAATGATCAAAGCGCATCAGTTCATGTGCAGTCACATGCATGCGAACTCAGGTCTAAGGACTATACTCTATAGTCGTAGTAAGAATCTCTTATGACACAGATATAAATATCCTGAAGAGTTCTTATAAGCGGGTCTAGTCCGGTCGTATGTACCCCACATACACCTATGTACTGACTTTGATGCCGCGCATCTATGACACACTGAGACTTTGTCATAAGTCACATACCAATCCAGTCTCACACGGTTGTTGGTGTTCCAATTTCAACAACCTTTGACTAGGGACATGATGATATAAGCCATCTATCAAATATAGGGTCTCATGATCAAGCTAAATGACTTTGATAACTCAAGATCAAGTCACTTACTTCGATGACCTATAAAATGGTTCATATCATTTTGGAACGATTATTTCATCACAGTTAAAATAATCTTGAAATAATAATTTCAATAAACATCATAAAATGTTTTACAAGAACATATCAATAACTAAATAAAGCCCTTTATTAACTCCCACTGAAATTGAGACTACATCTTAATTTCACTTATCCTACAGCAACAGTCCGCGACTCGTGCTTAGGCCTAAGGAGTGGCTTCGTTAATAGATTAGCAACGTTCTCATTCGTTGAAACTTGCTGATCTACTTAACATCTCTGTCATTTATCTCACGGAATAGGTTATACCTATCCTCAAGGTGTTTGGACCTCTGATGTGCAGCTAGTCTCATCTATGCTGGGAATCACATCGAGTTCAGTGATGAACTCTTCTTTCCAAACAACCTCTTTCGCCGCTATCCAAACTGCGAAATGTTCAGCTTAAGTCATGGAGTCAGCAACAGTGCCTTGCACCGCCAGACAGACACAAGATATAACCGGACTGTGACCGGAAATCATCTTTGTCTGTTGGAAACTTGCCTTTCAGACTCTACTGACTTGTAGCACCTCACTTTCTCCGTAAATCAAGAACTTATCCTTAGTATTCCTCAAATACTTTAGGACATTCTTTACGGCAATCCAGTGATTCTTTGCTGGATTTGACTGGTCTTTACTTGTCTTGCTTAACATTAAAGCAACATCAAACAAGTACGTTTCATGGCATACATGATAGATCCAATTGCCGGCGCATATGGAATCTTATCCATGCATTTAAGCTCAGCAGTTATCGTAGGACACTGTGTCTTGCTTAACGTAATGCCATGTGACATTGGCATAAAACCCTTCTTGGAATGCTGAAAACGTGTAGGACTTTGTCGGGATAAGAATCCTGACTTTGTCCTACCAGCTCTTTCGGATCTCTATCTTTAGATCCAAAATCCAAGAACATACGTGGCTTTACCCATGTCAATCATTAGAACCAACTCCCAAGCCAGTCCTTTACCGACTGCAGCATTGGGACGTCATTTCCGAGAATCAGTATGTCATCGACATACAATATGAGAAATGCAACATCGCTCCCACTTATCTATTAGTAAACGCACAGTTCCATTTCGTTCCTGTTCAAGTCAAAACCTTGACTACTTCAACAGAACGAAGATTCCAACTCCGATATGTTTGCTTCCATCCATGAATGGATCAATAAAGCTAACTTACACATAGTGTAATTTTTCGGAGTCCGGGCTCACTTTCGCTTCTTTGAATTTCGCAGATTCGTCGCTTTCAATGATCATCAGATCATGCGAACTTTCAATGATTATCAGGTTCAACTAATGACGAGAAATCACTCTCGGATTAGTAACTGATTCATTCATATCTGCGAACTTCAGAATCTACATGTGTAGATTCTACAGAAATCTGTAAATCCATCCGTTGCTCTCCCTTAACAGGTTGAGCAGCCTCCTGTATTTCTCGAATTTCTTCGAGTTATACTTTTACTCCCACTGTTCTTCTTGAAAATAACTTCCCTTCTTAGAAAACAGAATGGACGTAAAAGTAACAAGCCTTGGTTTCCCTAGGAAAACCAGCGAAGTAGCACAACTACAAATACTCAGTAAAGACGAATTTGGATCGATTCCAATCCACAATTACGTGGTGTCTTTCAACTGATATTGGTGGAACTATTTCAGCGTAAACTTAGATATTTTAGAGCGTTATTCTTAAAAATATCATGGAAGATTCG
Organism: Orychophragmus violaceus; assembly: GCA_030180135.1. Taxonomy (NCBI): domain Eukaryota; kingdom Viridiplantae; phylum Streptophyta; class Magnoliopsida; order Brassicales; family Brassicaceae; genus Orychophragmus; species Orychophragmus violaceus. The sequence goes on from CM058240.1 coordinate 74,401,500, forward strand.
TGTGACTCATCATTAATCATTTCTGATAAGATCTGACTCTTTCTCACAGAAACACCTTTAGGTTTTCAGGAGAAATGAGCTGTGAAACTACTTCACACTTAATCAGATGATCACACCATTAATGACTCAAGTATTCTCACTCGTGATCTAATCCAGAGTCTTAATACTTCTGTCACTCAGATTCTATACCTCATTCTGGAACTCTTTCGACCATGTCAAAGAATTCCGACTTGTGTCTCATCAAATGAACACAGTCTTACTCACTGAAGTAATCAGTAGAGACAATGAAGTACAGGAAATTTTCTCTGGCATTACTGCTCATCGGACCACATACATGAGTATGTTTAAGGTCCAATAAGCCTTTGGGCTTTTCTCTAGCTCGGCTAAGATGGGCCCTTTTGTCTTTTGGTCCAGTAAGCAGAATTCAAGTCTCATAAGATATCCGATCAAATGAGCCCAAAAGTCCATAACTATGGGGTTTCTGAATCCGACTTACTCTATGTTACCAAGACTTTTATGCCAAGAAAAATCAGGTTTAATTCATCAGATTTAAACCAATTCGGTATTTATGTTACATTTAGGCACTCTTTGGTTTAAGATATAAAACCCATTCCTTGAATGGGGTGCTACAATTAATATTTCATTAAGATCAAAAGAACAAAACTTGTCTTTTATCAAAATGAAAAACATTCAAATTCTTACAAGAAAATGAAAGACAACTCTGCTTAAAGCAGGTACATTGTAGCAATTACTTAATAAAACCAAGCCTCAAAGGCATCTACAAGTGAAAACCCTACGGCTGAGGCAGCATCCATAGCTCCTTCCAGACATGTAGTTCCACTTGCCCTTCCTTCAACGTTCTACTGTTGCTTAGGCTCTGCATATTATCACAAATATCAGTGCCACAACCAGTATCCAATACCTTTAAGGTAGAACTTGAAGTAATAACATGAATACCTGAGGAAGTAGTCGCATACATCAACTTCAACTCCTCATCATCTTCCATGAATTTAATGCAATCTCTCTTCCAATGCCCTGTCTCCTTACAGTAGCAGCACTTACCAACGTAAGAGGTATCTGACTCGGGCTCAGAAGACACACGCTTGCCATGATTCAAAATCTGAACAACTTTGCCTTCACCCTTGTCAGCATTAGGTTTATTAAACCTACCCTTCTCATTCATGAGATTATTCAGGGTACTCTTCACGTTTGGCTCAACTGTCTTGAGCATATCATGCAGTTCAGTCAGCGTCTTCGTTAAGCCTTTCTTGATATAGTTCCTTCTGAACTTATCATAGCTTGACGGCAGTGACTGTAGAATGATCTCAGTTGCCAATTCTTGGCTAACTGGATAATCCAGTTTCCTCAGGTTATCAATGTAACCCATCATTTTACTGACATGAGGACTCACTGGATGATCATTTGGTAGCTTGCAGCTAGTGAGAGACTTAACCAACTGGTATCTCTCCACCCTTATCTGCTCCTGAAATTTCAATTTCAGGCTGCTGATCATCTCTATTGGCGACTCCATGTTCTCATATTGCTTCTGCAAGTCTGAGTCCATGGTAGCCAATATCAGACCACGCACATCTACCGCATCATTATAATGCTTATTCCAAGCATCATATACTGCATGAGAAGCGTTGGACCCGATCCTCACGGGGAGAGCTCTCTCAAAGACATAGTCCTTTCTCTCCTGTCTGAGGACTAGCCTCAGGTTCCGCGACCAAGTCAAGAAATTTGATCCGTTCAGCTTGTCCATCTCAAGGACAGACCGGATCGAGAAAGTGTTTTGATTGTTTGTGCTAGTCATAGCTGAAATATAAGATAAAAAGGTTATTAGTTAATATGTTCAATATGATTAATCTTGTATTATACTTAATATGATTAATCACGCATTATATTCAATAACATAAGTTACCCTCAATAGAATATAATGATTCCAAGATCCACATATAACTAAGATCAAAGTGGGCCACTGGCCATCACCCAACCTTAGCTTATATCGGTAAGCCCTATGTCGGCTAATTATATCCGTGATATAACTCTTGGTTGTGAATCTGGGCCCGAGGCCCAATCCA